>CM053784.1:387773299-388507049 GCA_028749045.1 Cupressus sempervirens | reverse complement strand
AGCATACGGATGTATTTTTTCGATCCGAAAAATGCACCGGAAAGCTGGTTCCGAGATGGAGATATTAGTGCAGGCTTTTTTGAGTTTTGATGTAGTTTGGTTGCCTGTTTTGGTAGTCAAACTTGGATGTTCTGTTTTGCACTCCGGGAGGCGTATCTTGAGCATCCGATCTCTGATTTTGGACTTCTTTATATCGTTGGAAAGCTCTTTCTGTGCTCTTTCTAGTGATGCTGGTTGTTGTTCTAGATTCTATTTCAGGAAGATCCTATTCAGTCTTTTGTTTTTTAGCATTCTGGTGGATATCCTGTTTGTTTTAGGTCCGGAGATCGATTTTGTTGCTTCAGTTGCTTCGTTTTGGGCTTTACCTTCTGTTGTTTCAGCCTTATATTTTTTTTGATCATTGTTGATATTCATTGTAAGCATCTTTATGCAACGCACTGAGATAAAGTGCCACTCTTGCGTTTCGGGATCCTTTTCATCATTGTGATTCATTGTACTCGCACTATTTTATAAAGTGCCATGGGGGGGATAGTTGTTTGCCACTTATAGGCCCTCTCTCTCTTTTGCCTCATGCAGTGTCGATGACACGTGCCTTTATTGGTGTCTGTACCTCACTCTCGATTTGTCTGGTTCCTGTGTTGTAGGAGATTTTTTGGCCCACCTTTTCAGCTGCCTGTCACCTCACTTGCCTTAAGGGGAGGTTATTTATATTTTTGTTCTATGCTTCTTTGGTTGATGGTTCGTTGGTGTGAGCTACGTATTTAGTACCTGATCCTACATACTAGGCGATTGCAGTGGCTGGCTACCTATGCATTTCGGTGAGATGGATCATCTACCATATAGACACGCTCGATTCGTGCCTTCTATTTCCATGGAGGTTCTACAGATCAGCATTTTGACAGAGTTTTGCGGTTCTTCATGCTTCAGTGATTCTCTTCTGATATCTTTGTTCCTTCTTCTGGAACATTCTTTGCTATCTCTTTTTGGAGTAGGGTTTTTCCCATGTGATTTTCTCTATTTCTCCTCTTTATAGAGATTATGTTGTGATTGGGTACCTGATCAGGCCTTGTTGCCGGGACCCAATTTTGCTGCTTTCATAGCTGTGCTAGGTTAGCTTACCTCCTGAGCTTCGCTTAAGGGGGGGTGTTAGAGTAATTATTTGTTTGCAGTTATTAATTAAATCACTTTGATTTAATTAATTAAGTTGCCTATTACTCTATTTTGCTTAAGCTATCTTGTAGGTGCATTATTAATTAATTATTAATTAATAATGTGCAACCTAGCTTTTTAGTTTAGGGTTTCTATCTCACCTTTATAAGGATGGGCATTGTACTTTCTTCATTATCTCTTATGCATTTTTTCATTTGAGAGCAACTTTTCTTCTATCTCCATTTTTTAGCAAACCCTTGCCTCTTCTTGTCTTTTTCTTTTGTGACAGGTTTTTGCATGCAGGGATTCGAAGGCTTTGTGGATTTGATTGGTTTATTTGCTCAAATCCTACAGTAAATACCAATGGAAAAAAAAGAACGATGAATATCAATTTGATGGTTGACCAAGGGCTCTTATGAAGATTGAAACGTTGATGTTAATAATTTCTTCCTCTCTATCACTCTTCAAATTTTGTCTCTCTCAATCTCCCTAGATTTATAATCTCTACCTTGTTATCTCATTATCTAAATATCTCTCTCCCTTTCTACCTCTCTCTATATATCACTTTCTAGGTATATCTTTATATTTATATCTCCCCTTCTCTATTTTTCTTCTTTATATATTTATATCTTTCATCCCCATTCCCCCCTCACCTCTCTCTCTCTCTCTCTCTCACACACACACACACACACACACACACACACACACACACACACACACACACACACACACACACACACACACACACACACACACACACACACACACACACTCAAATTATTCTTTTCTTTGTATGCTTGTCAAGTGTCATGTTGCTCTCACCATAATTGTCACTTGTTCTCAAAATATGATTTTTTAAATTGATCAGCCTTGCAGTATATCTTAAAAGGATATATTGATGAGAAATACGTTTATATATATATTAGTTTTTTAAAATTCCAAAATGAAATCATTTCAATATCCATTGAAATCTCTATTGTGTCAAGAGATAATACCATTTCAATGATAAAAGTAAAATGATAATAAAGTAGTTTTACAAAATATTATACTATTAAATAAATGTTCAACACTAAATTAATTATGAAAAATATAATATAATACTCAGATATCTTTATATAATATATTATAAAGCTAAAAAATTAAAAAAATTAAAAGATAAAATGTTTGAGGTTCAGTTATGCAACTAGTGTTGTACAGTGACTAGGTTTAATCCTTGAGGAGAGCTCCGGAAGGAAGGAGCAATGTCCTCCATTAATCAAAATAGCCTAGTATTTAATAAGGGAAAGTACTAACTCCCTTAATCATGGTAAGGAAATCACCACATAAATAATTTCAACAAACTAGCTTTCAAAAAATCTACATTTAAACTAGTAGAGAAGAAAGCAACAACATTGAGGTCTTTCATCTAGGCCCTCAAGAACAAGTCAAACCTACTAGATGGAGACATATTTGAACTTGTCATGAAAAGGGAAGCAATTAATGGTTTCAAAGGACATGATTCGGGTAAGAATTTGTCTCCTTGCATTCTTGTTCCTAATTCCCAAATGGTTAAAGCCATAGATAGAGAAACCAATAAACATATAAACTTTGTTATTTTCTTTACAGTGCAAGACATTAATAATATCTTGACTAGGGCTTTTTTGAATTAGTGACTCCATAATTTTTGGAGAAAGAGACTTGGTTTACATTTCTCCTACCTTGGAATGACTCAAAAGGGACCTTGCCTCCTTTTTTACGATGACCTTAATGCCTAAAAAATGGTAATTGATAGAGAATTTTTGGAGGGTAGGAAATGTTAATTTTAGAACCATACCATGGTTTCTAGAGGCTATAAACTCAAAAATCTTATCCCTTTCATCCCCCTACTAGGTTAAGATTAGCAATTTTCCTCCTATTATGTGGAATTCCATTCCTTGGGCACTTGAACATTTGGTAAGGTATTGAAGGTTGATAGATCTTTCTCACTCCTTCCCCAAATAGATGTGAGAATCCTAATTGTCATAGACCTTGGTAAAGAGTTTCCAAAAGAGATTATATTTATTATTCAAGGAAAAAATCATGTCTTCCCCCATTTCCTTTTTGGGTGGGCTAAATGCTTGAAAATTTTGTAGAAAGAAAGGCCACCTTTGAAGAGATTATCTTTTGGTTAAGAAGAATGCAAAATTATCAACCTTTTTGAAGAGAAACTTGCATATTTCTCCCAAGGATTCGATCTAGACTATTCAACATGCATTTGATGTCAATGGGAACTCCTAACCTAATATCCCCTTCCTAGTATTGATTCACCTACTATTTCTAAATATTTGTGTGCATCCTTAGATGCTTTGTAGATAGCTTTCAAGGCATTTATTTTATCTTTGTTTGTCCTAAGTAGCAATCCCCCTTCCTTTTATTCCTTTTAAGCCTTATCCCCAATTTCTTGGGCTCTGTTACCCTTCCTCCAAACCCAAGCATCAAACCCCGAATGCTCAACAAAGTGTTCTTAAAATGATTAAGAAGACTTCTAGACATAAATTTAGGAATCAGTCTCCCATCCCATTGGTTCTCCCTCATATGGATGAAGTTGTGGTCATTGTTAACAACCCTCCCCATTCTGGTTCTAGATCCTTTGTCAAAGGATTTGTGGAATCCAATCCTATTCTACCCATAGTGTCTCAATCTAACAAGGATTTTCCCAAGGTTGATTTCATATATGAAGGATAGGAGGAAATTAAAAATTCATATGACTTTGAGGACAACCTCAAAAACTTTGAGTTAGTGGTCATCCTAGCCTCACCCTCTTCTCCACAATTGGATTCTTCTTCAAATCTACTCTCCACCAATAAGTTTTCTTCTATTATTAGCATACCATAACCTAATGTTTGTGAGATGTCCTTCCTTGAGAAGTTTTATGAAGAAAGTGAATTATCCCTAAAATCCTATAGTATGGAGGGGGAAAGAGGAGACAATTATCCTCAATGATAAATAGAAATCCATAAGACTTAGAAGGAAGTTTGATATTAGTGAGGAATTTCTTCTAGAGAAGAGGAGGTTAGGGAGGATATTGACCAACCCACCAAATGGAAACATGGAAGACTCAAAGAAAACTTGATTGGCTCTATTAAATCTTTGATCCAAACTATGAAGCTATCTAAGTGCTTCAATAGCTTCCAATTCTTAATGGACTCTAAAACTCTTCCTTGTTGATGATCAAAGTAAAATACATCTCTTTGAATGTTCAAGGACTAGAGACACCCAATAGAAAATATGCCATCAGGAGGCTCCTTAGAAATCACATAGATCTTGATTTCCTATTGTATACCAAAATAAGGGTACATTAAATAAATCATTATACTTTCAAATACTCACAACAAAGAGCATCTCCATAGGATACTTATAGCTTCCTATCTATGATTTGAAAGATATACGAGATGCTAGCTCTCTAATTAACCTAGCTATGCAAACCTTTCAAGGCAAACCATAGAATGAAAGATTTAAATTAGTATGTTAGCTAAGTGAGACATATACTAGTATATAATGAGAGATGCAATGCAAGAAAAGTAAAGCCTAATCTACTTGCAAGAAAGTAAATATCTAAGCTGAAAATTCAAGAGTTATGTTATGATGAAGATTGTGCTATGATGAGATGCAAGATTCTCCAACAATATAATAATGCTAAGAGTGTGGTGAGTACTCCAAGTGATCCAAAAGATATATGAAAACCTAGAACATAATGTTAGGATAAATGAACAAGTTATGAGAGAGTGAGGAGAGGGATTTCTTTAAAATATTAATGGAAGATAGAGATTAAGAGGCATAATCAAGGGAAAATAATGCATCTTGAGTGATCCATGTGCACAAGAATCTCATCTAAGAAATGTTAATGGTTGAATCTAAGAGGAAAAAGATGTGTGGAGGATAATTAAAGCTATTTTGAAAGTAAATATCCCTCTTAGATAGAAAAGTGTGCCCCTCATGTGAGACAAAAATATACTTTCTTTTTTTTTAAAAAATAGGAATAATTCTTTTCATATGCACACATAGGATTGACTTTGGGAATTTGATTTAATTAAAAGGGAGAAATTTCTTTCAATTAAAATAAATAATTAAGATAAGGTGGCCAAACCATACATTATAATAGAATAAACATAAAAATGATCAAGTTTCAATACTTTCCCTACCAAGTAAAGGAGCTTCAGATTGTGCAAAAGTATTGAAGAAGTGCAGCGAAAAATCCTTGCAAGAGTTACGATCTAAAGATGGGGTAGTGAAAGGTCAAGCTAAACTTACTGATATTCTTTATGTAGGGAAGGGGAAGATCCTTCCCATAGCACCATGAATATCATTACATGTAATTTTAAGGTACTCAAAACCCCTAACAAATAGTAACTCCTAAACTGTTGCATCTCTAATACTAAGGTTGACATAATTCTTCTTTAGAAAACTAAACTATACAGTAAAGAAATGGATAAATTTAAGAGATCTCTAGGTTGGAGGGAGATAAGAGACTCCATAGTAGAAGGATCTTTAGGTGATATTTCTTTGTTTTGGGATCCAAGGAATGTCTCAATCTCATCTTTGGAATTTCATAGAAATTGGATTCACGGGTTAGTAAGGGGTATAAGATTTTTAATATCTATGGTCCAATAAAAAATAGAGAGAAGCCAAGGCTATGGCTGGAATTGGAAGAAAGTCTCAATGTAGAACAAGATGTTATATCCATTATTAGAGAAGATTTCAATGCTATCCTTCATCTCATTAAGAAATGAGGTGGCAACAATTCTCTTTCTTTAGCATCAAAGGAGTTTTCTAATTGGATTAACAAGATAGACTTGATGGAAGTAGCATGTTCAAGTAATACCTTTACCTGGAATAATAGAAGGAAAGGATTTTTCAATGTTGCATAAAGATTAGATAGGCTTCTTCTTTATGGGGCTTATCTTTAGCACCTATTTCTTTCCACTATGAAATTAAACCAATACTAGGATTAGACCACTACCTTGCTAAGATAAAGGCTATAGAGGATAAACATCCTAGTAATCATCCTTTCTAATTTGAGAACATGTGGCATAAAGATGAAAATTTTCCTAAACAAATAAAATAATGGTGGGAAGAAACAAAGGTCTCAGGCTCCAAACTGTTCCAAGTACTTAGTAAGCTAAAAATAATCAAGAGAAACTAAAGGAGTGAAACTTAGAATTCTTTAGTAACATCTTTGAGGACATGCTAAATTTCACTACAATATTTGAGGTCAAATTGTGATGGCAATTTGCGATGGTGGCGTAATTTTTGGGTGATTTTCATTTTTCTTTTGCAATTTTCTCTGATGTCATTACAATACCAACATTGGCATCACAATTGTGACACCCTCATGATTATGAACAAGAAAAAGAAAAAGAAAAGAAAAGATGACATAAATCATCTTGCATTTGATCAATTGTGATATTGGAGAGCTATGAATCGAAGATGCTAGTGGAGTGCTACAAAGAGTGGAACTCCATTTTCCATGCTAGTGTCATTGAAGGTCTTGTCATGCCCTTTCTCTGCCATTACCTTGTTGCGTCCATGCTCTTGACTACTGCATTAGGTATTTTTTGTGTTTTATAGGTATTCATCTTATTATATTCTTATTGATCAAATCATATTCCTAATTTTATTTATTTCTTGTATTCTTGCAAAGATAGTTATCTTCTTTTCTATTTCATGTCGAATTTAGGCTTTGAGGTGTAATGGTTAGGTTTTAGTATGTCAATTGAAATGCATCCAACATTCAAAATAATGGAAACATAAAATCAAATTAGTGATTCAATTGTTAAGGAAACCCAAAATTAAGGTGGTGTAGCTTCATATTCAAAGCAATGTGATAAACACACTATTTACCACATTATCATTTCTTCTATATGTTGACCTTTTCTGTATATTTTTATGGATCAATACATGCATATATTTGATATTTGGCTGTAACATTCACTAATATGAATGTTCTTGTTTTAACAAATCTACAAAATATGTTTAAGCATATTGATCTCTGAGTTATGAGTTTGTATTGTATGGAGAATAGAGAGCTTGGATACTAATAGTGATAGGGTCAAATAAAAAAAATTACATGACAAACATTGATATTAACAGTGAGGGTTAAATTTATAAAATATATTTATATTGATCTTATATAGTTTGTGGAGAATTTGATCATTAGGTTTAATCTCACTAGAGAGATCATAGATCCTTGAATTTTTTTTTTTTTTTTTTTGAAAATCTAAAATTGATGCAATTAATAAGTAGAGATTGAAGTTATGAGGATTACATGTATGCCATAGTTGCAATGGCCACTTGTTTAGAATCTTTCCACCAAACATCAAACTAATGTCTACTTATTTGGAATTTTGCCACCAAACATCAATCGAAGCTTTTATAGATAGAAGCTCTCATCAAATATATATAAATAACAACAATGATTCCTTTGCATGATTTATTTAAATTATATCATTATAAAAGATCAAAGACCAAAGGTAAAAGGTCAAAGTCTAGGTTAACTATTATGATTTATTGAGATCAATTGTTATTTTATATGTCAAGATTGAGTAGACTCAAACCTAAGACCTCTAGAGAGGCTCACAAGTTTCCATTGTGCCATAGGCTCTTGCCTAATAATATTATTTTTAGTTAATGTGATTTTCTTTTATTCATATCTTTAACTACTTTGATTTTATCCTATTGATTTGATCCCTTTCAAGTTAACTTCTTTTCCTCAATACAACTATTGAAGTTATATTGTAAATTTAGGAGGATTTCCTATTCTTATTCATTTTTAGAAGCCTCTTCACTACATATTTCTTGTTCCTAAATTTAAGTTCCTTTAACATTGCTATAAACGTAGTTTAGGACTATGAAGGTATAGGAGGTAGTAACCATGAGTGACCTATGTTGAGATAATGGGTGTTTCACACATTTCATAATATTGTTATATTGTATTATTTTATTTTATTATGTAATGTTGCACCTAGATGGGCATGCAACATGTAAAGATTCCTATGGGATATATTTGATTAGTTGTATTGTAACATTGTGATAATATTTGATGCAATTAGTTAATATTGGAGAAAATAATTAAATATCCAATATTAAATGTGTGGTCAGTGGGTTAGGTAGTACATGGATTATGTAATACCACTTGGTGGTTTTGTGGGACTTTCTACTATATAAACAGTCACAAGGGTAGTTGTTTTTGGACAAGATAGAAGGAAAAAATGCAAGAGTGAAGCAAGTCAAGGCTTGACAAGTTAGCCAAGGGAAAATTTGTGAAGGTTAGAAGCATGACATGGGATGTGTGGATTCATGCTTATTCACATGGATTGCTTGGTTTTGGCTACAATTTTGAAAGTTTCTATGGTTGTATTGCAATAGTTATTTTGTTGAATAATACATGGTGATGTATGCTTTTGGAAGTTGGGTTTTCTTTCCCTCAATGAGGGTTTCCCAAGATATATCTTCGATCACATTTTTGTGGGTATGTTGTCTATTTCCTTGCATGTGGATTTTAATTATGTATCTATTTCAGATCTATTATGGGTTATGTGGAAATGGTTATATTCTTGTTGCAAGTTTCCTTACATCCTAGACTTTTTATAACACTTTAGCAATTGGGCATTTAGGGAAACCTTATCTTGTTTACCTTATATATTAGTAATGGAGGTATATATTATTAGCTTTGACCTAAAAATACCCAAGGATTCTTGGAATATTCTAGCAAAAAAAGTTGTAGTCAAAGTGAGTTGTATATATAGCTTCAGATTAGTTGTCTGAGAAACCTCACCTCCATGAATTGAGGGAAGGAGAAGTGATACAACTACCACTGTGCCCACTGCTATATCCTTGGATGTTCAACATTGCATATACTAGATGAGGAAAAAAACTAGAATCTTTACAAATATTAAATTCCTGGATTGAATTAAATTAGGATTCTCAAAAAAATAAAAAACATCCTTGCAATGATATGTTATTGTAGTAGAGAAATCAATTCAACAAATAGGTTGTCTAGGTCATCTCCAAGCCTAAACATAAATCTAATTATCCTAATATAAACTTAAACCATGAATAATATACTATGGAAGTCAAATATCATAGTCATCTAAACCATGGAAAATTGGGCAATAAAACTTTTAAAACAATCTGATACAACTAAAAATATATAAATATCTATAATAAAACTAATTGTTATAGTCACTTTTCAAGCATGACTATTTATCTATCTAATTGTATATTCAGAGATGATATAGTAGGCAAATTCACAATTTGAACTAGGGTAACATGGATTCTTAGATCAAAGAGAAAACAATATTAATGTTGACACTTGAGATATAAAACTATACTTTCCTTGAATAGGGAAAAGAAAACTTCCAAAAGTCAAATGAAAACGTTACTCAATTATTGGATCATGGCAGTTTATTTTAACTAAAGTCTAAAATGTTTGCCTTTGATTGTAGCTTAGGCTCCTCATTAATTAGAAATTTTTTCATGTGACCATGTCTATTTATTTATACTTATAGATTTCATCTTAGATAGGAGTGAATGCCTCTAACAATTAGGACAGTCACTGGGATTGATGTAATAATGTGGGTTTGCATATTGTAGTTAGGCAAGAATAAGCATCTCTGGTAGTTTGTTTAATTTAAGTTCTAGTGTTTTGTTTAGTTTAAGGACCAAGGTGAGAATGTTAGTTGAGATCAAGAACTTTAGTTGAATTTATTTAGAATATATATCTTCTCTCTAAGATAAATCTAGAGTAATATAATATCTAATAATTTGTTTGAGGACTTAGCCATAGTCTTCCTATAGCCTACCTTAATTGAAAAGCTTTCCAATCCTGAAACTAAAAGCCAAAATATTCCATAGGATTTAAATGGACCTCACAAAGATCCAAATTTAGACAAGAGTGGACCTACTTGCATAACTTGATTTGGTAAGAGGGGAATGTGGACATTAATGTGGGGTTAGTTATTAAGTTATAGAGAAAAAAAACTAAATAGAATTGTACTCACATAGTCCCATCAAGCGAGGAAAATTTTTAATCTTTGCATAGCTTATGTCCTACATCAATAATTGTAGATAAATACATTGAACATACTAAAATTGAGAAACAAAAGCACACTAAGACACTCACACAAAGAACTTCCAACACAAAAATCTCTTATGATTCTACAAATGATCTACACATTGAAAATCTCCATACATGGTTCATACAACAATAGAATTGAATAAGACCTTCCTTAGGAATACAAGAAGGAATCAGATAGTTTATTCTCTCAAATGATCAAATGTGTGAGGGGATATGAATGGGAGAAAGATAGTCCAAATAAGTATCAATATGAAATGGAAGTGGCATTGATATGGTAGATGGAGATATAAATGGGGCATATTTATAGGGGTGAGATGGGATCATTGGCTAAGAAATGTGAAGAAGAAAGAGTCATAAAATAGATAATTCTTTGTGTTTGATCAAACTCTATGATTAGGAAGAAAGATTGCTTAAAAAGAACAAAAATATGAAATGATAGTTTTTGTAATTATCATGTGTTTATTGTAGACAATGTATATAGTGTTTATGCAAAATATATTTCATCTTTATATCAAGTTTTCCAGCTTACATATTGAATTCACAAAAATAGTGTATATTTACAACAAAAAGTAGTCAAATGATACCGTATGGTCAAATTGTATTTATATGTTAGTTGCCCTATAGCCCATAGGCATATTTTAATGCAATTCATTGAAGAAGTGCATGGTGATTTTAATGTTGTTCAGTGAAGAAATATCTTGTTTAATAATTCTACCATCTTCAAAACCATATGTACATATATAAACATTAAGCAAAACGTGTCCAATATTTTTGTAGATATAGACATTAATTACACCAATTTTTCTTTCAAAACCATATGTGAAGATATAAATATTAAGTACAACATGTTCAAGATTTTTTACAAATATACACACTAATTACACCAAATTTTTTCTTCCAAAACCATTTGTGTAGATATAAACATTATGTACAATAGGTCCAATAATTTTGCAAATATACACATTAATTACACCATTTTTTTCTTTCATAACCATATGTGCAGATATAAACATTAAGTACAACATGTCCAATATTTTTGCAAATATACACATTAATTACACCAATTATTTCTTTAAAAACCATACATGTAGATATAAACCTTAAGTATACTATGTCCATTTTTTTTGTAGATATACACATTAAGTACACCAAATTTGTCTTTCAAAACCAACTCAATAAGGGTACAAGAATAAGTTATTCATGTATAGAAGGATCATGTCAAATAATACAAGGGAATTTGGTCAAAATGGGAAGACAATCATTATATTTTTGTCTAGATAAATTTCAAAGAGAAGGAGATGACAAATATTATTGTCCTTGCAAGAGTTGTAACAACTTAAAGATAAGAAGAATCAAAATCAAAACAACTAACATACATTGTAGGGAGAATGGTCATATTGAAGGTGGGGGTGGTTGTTTTTTATCCATTGGTAAATTGTTTGTTAGATTGTTTTTGCAATTAGTATATATATGAGCCATAGAATGATGGGTTGATTATCACATTGAAGGGGGGTTTTACTATCATCATTTTATATAGGTTAATCTCCCTAGGGTAGTACCTGATATGGAACACCACATCTCAGAGGAACATGGAGGTGTCAATATGGAGGAACATGTAGGTGTGAATATGAAGGAACATGGAGGTGTAAGTATTGAAGGAGAAGATCACAATCCCATGGAAGATGATGATCATGTACTAGAAACATATTTGAAGATGATGGTATAAATGCATTGATCCATGATAGATTTGGTACTGGTGTTGTTGTTGTTGCTAATGATGATGATTATTATGATGAGGATGACATTGAGGTCATCCATGATATACCTCTACTTGAGAAGGCAAACAAAACCCTTTACAAAGGATCCCAATCAACTCTTTTTTTTTTGTATTGTTGTTGGTGAATTTGAATGTTACGAATGGTTTATCCAACATAACAATGTAACGTATGCTAAGGTTTTTCATATACATCATTATAGTCTATAAAAGGTGAAACATGTATTGGTAAGATTGTTTATACTAATGACTTATATTTTTTTATTATAGATTGATAGGTGTCTATTTTTTACCATCATCAAATGTTCTCCCTCACTTGTATCGAGAATTATGTGCCACTATGAAACATATTGGAATGGAGTATCAAGCAATATATTTGTGTCTTGAAGATCATGTTATTTATCATAAAGAACACAAAAATACATTAGAATGCCTCGAATGTTGTACAAGCATATATCAAGATGATCAAGTGACAAAAAAGGTGTCACAGAAGGTTCTTCATTACATCCCCATTATTCTACATCTCAAACTATTATTTAGGTGAAATAGATTAACACAATTTATGGATTACTATGCATGCAATAGAAGTCAAGATGTCATTATTTGAATGCCTAAGGATGGTTTAGCATTTATGGACATAGAGGAAAAGTGGCCACACCTTAAAGAAGAATGTTAAAATCTCTAACTTTCTTTGGCGACTGATGGTGTCAATCCATTTGGAGAGATGAGATTTATTTATTCGATGTAGCCTTTTTTTTTATCAATAATAACCTTCCTCCATGGATTTTAATAAAGAGGGAGCACATTATGTTGGCAATGATTTTTCTAAGTATTTTATTATTTTATTATTATCTACATGTAATTATAAGTCTTGGAGTGAAATGACCAAAATAATTATCTGGTGTTGTTCATTCAATTAGGTAAGTACCAAGTGAAAGATATGAATGTATATAGTGTGCCTCTTATCCACAAGTTGCTAGTGTTATGGAATTGTTTCACTATGTATGATATCTCTAGACTAATTAGACAAAAACAATTTCAATTCCATGCAATGCTTTGATGAAGGACACATTTTTGTGGTATGTTATGTTAAAATCTAGTTGTATGCAATAATACTAATTCCAAAAATGAACATATTTAATCCAATTGTATCATTATCTTGTAGGTCTTTAAACAAAGGGAAAATTTTCATGTCCAATGTGTGGTCCAATGATGAAATCTCATTATTCTAAATATTTAAGAAAGCTGGTGTTTGATGTGTTGGAAATTTGTTTGGTGCTCCCCTCAGGATTCATGACAATGGCTTAATCACCTCCTATGCACTCTAAGTTGAGTGGTTGTATTGGGCATTGACAGATCAGGGTGCAATTGCAACCCCACTCTAACAAGTGGTATCAGAGCTTGGTCACAGGTTTGAATCCTCAGACCCTCAAGTAATATTGAGGGGGAGATTGTTGAAAATTTGTTCAGCACTCCCCTTGGGATTCATGAGAAGAGCTTAACTGCCTCCTGTGTACTATAAGTTAAGTGGTTGTATCAAGCATTGACAAATCAGTCTTTTGGAGAAACAAAAACCCCACTCTAACATGATGAGTATAGACACTTCCTCCACAGAAAAAATTAAGTATCAAAGTGTCAAAAAACATCTTTTTAATGGGAAAGAAGAGACTACATCAAAACCACAAAGAATGACACCTCACCTATGGTAGTTGGAATATAATAGAATTTGAGGTAATATCAATCCACCTAATAGTTTATGTTTGGAAATTATATATTTTTATTGTATTTTATTGGCTAATTTTGTAATTGATGATTGTGAAGGTCATCAAGGCATCACTAACCACCTTCCAAAGGGACTAAAATATTGTCCCAGAGAATTTAGTAGGTTGCCCTACTACAAGTAGCTAGAAATTGTGCATTTGTTTGATACTATCCATATTGGAAAGAATGTAAAAGAGACACTATGGAAAATATTGGAAGGAAGGCATGACAAAGAAAAACTTGCCAAAATTTGTAGTGACATTCATGATTCCAATCATGCAATGAAAAAATCATTGAATCAAATAGCAATGGAGACTAGATTAATGCAAGTGCCCTTCTTTGGTTATTAACAAAGCAAAAAAGTAATAACATAAAAGAAGTCATACAAAAAACTTGATTTTGCATAGGATTTGTTGTGAGTATAAACAATCTCATATCAAAGAAAAGTGATTTTGGATCATGACTGAAAACACATGATTAGCATACCTTCATCAAGGTAAGAAATAATCTTTTGTATTTACAATATATTTTTGAAACTACATTCAATTTTTATTGTATTACATTATAAAAGAATGAAATGATCAGTTGACAATTGTTGTAGCATATGCTACCCCTATCGCTCCTAGAGAAATTCAACAATAATATGAAACAAGTGATATATGATCTTGGAAAATACATGAGTAAGCAGTGATATTTGTTCAATATATCAAACAAATAATATATTGCAAAGTCTCATATTTATATGTTTTTTTATCTTGAATCCCTTTTACGTGGTTATTTTTTAAAGAAATCTATAAGGGTGACCGCAAGAAGTTGGGTCGCAATTCTACAGAAGTCAGATCCGTAGAATTGTACTTCTCAAAAACAGGTACTCGATTTTTTAAAAATCGAGTACCTGTTTCTAAAATTACGCTTCGGGCACCTAAGCTAAATTTTAAAAATCAGGTACCCGATATTTAAAACGGATCGGGTGCCCAAGCCGCTTAACTATCGGGCACCTACCTTTTAAGAATCGGGTACCTGAGTTTTAAAAAATTGGGTACCTGATTGCTTAAAAATTGAGTACCCGATTTGTAAAAATTTTATATAGCGCTTTTTTGGCATTTTTTAGGTCATTTTCATGACCTCAAAAATGGGAGCCCGATTAGATTCGCATATGGGAGCCCATTTTTCAGCCCTACCGACTACCCCCTTACTGCTAGTTTTCAATACACAGGTATTTTAATATGTTTTATACTATTTTACTTTTTTTTTTTTCAATTTTCAATTTAATATGTATGTTAATTTATTGTTTTTTCACTTTTAATATGTACGTAAAATTGTAAATTTACATTGTTAATGAACTTAAATGTTTAAATTTTTGTATTTGTTAATTAAAATATAGTTTTGTAAATGTTTATTTAAAAAATTATTATTTTAGATGTTTTGAAATGTATTTAATTTATGTATTTATTACAATGTTGAATGATTAGATTAGATGTAAATTTATTGTTTAAACATGTAATTTTACAAATAAATATAACCTCGACCTAAAACCATATAACCTCGACCTAAAACCATATAACCTCGACCTTGTTTTAACTATAACCTCGACCTAAATTTATTGTTTAAACTATAATCTCGACCTAACCATATAAATAAAACCCTAAACATATATAAAATACTTAATCACATAACAACCAGACAAGGGATCCAAACAAAAAACTTATAGTATTTAAAATGATTTTACTTAAATTATATTGTACTTTGTTTCATGGATCGAAAATGAATGATGTAAACTATTTTATAAATGTATATTCTTTCAGCCTTTCATACCCTGTGACATGTATAGTGGATGATTGTGCATTTTGAATTAATTTGCCAAGTGGCATTCGTAACAAATGTATATAAATTATTTAAATGGATTAAACTGAAGTAGTTAATATGAACTTTCATGTGGATGTGTTATTTATTTTACTTTTAGTAGTTTATAATTATTTAAAAATGAAATGTAAATGTGCTCATTAAGGAATGCAATCTCATATAATTTTTTCTAATGTAAATTATTGTTTGTATGTTATTGCTTGCTTAGTAAAACTTTTGATTAGTTCTTTGGATCCCTTGGCTGGGCGTCATTTAGGATTAGTTCTATAATGTCAATTTGTATTGAATTTAACTCTAATCATAACCCTTACTATCATCTTAACCTAAGTAATCTTAATTTGCTAAAACCTACACCAGGTAATATATAAATAATTGAATAACTTTCCTATCTTACCTTGAGTACTAATTTTATAAATGTCAAACCCTAAGATTGAAAGGTAACCTTGGCCCTTAACTAATTAATATTATACTTATAAACCAAATTGAGATAAACCATGATCATAAACCTAATTATATATCCCAACTTAAGAGTGGAAACCTTGAATTTAACCTTAAAAATCCTTTCCCCAACCATTAACCAAATTGAACCATTACCCTAGAAGATTGAACCAAGTTAAACGTTGACCTTAAGACTAAACCAAATCACCCTAAACTAGAACTCAATAATATATTGAACACTTTAAAACAAAATTCAAACCTAACTTTTTTGAATTAATGTTGGTTTTTAATCTAAAAGCTCTAACTATAATTCTATATCTAAAACCAAATTTAGCACTTTAAAACTTAATTAAGTTTATTAACTCTTGTCCTAATTGAAACCTAAGCATGTAAACCTAATCAAACAGTACAAACCAAATTGAACCCTAATCCTAAAACTAATTAAACAATGATATCAAGGTCTCAAAATGATACATCATAAAAAAATTAGAAGGGACTTGAATGAATCAGGCATCTAATTAAGTAACCCTCCCTGACCATCAAGAGGTGGAGGTGTCCACATCAGTGCGAGTAGGAGCCCGAACTAGACCCTTGGATGGGTAGCCTAAATGTTTATTACCTTTGCAGAATGGAAGGCCACATAACAAAATATTGCATTATTCTATAAAAAGAAATACCCACCCCCTAGTGATATATATAGTAAGATCTTTTTCCTAATTTTACTATCAATTTTTTTGGTTAGAAGATGATGATAGTTCAAAATGATTTAGAAGATAGGGATAAAATGAGAACCATCATTCCTAGAATGAAGATGTATTATTCCAAGTGATAAACCCATTTCTATCATAAATCAATTCCTCCATCCAAAAAATTAGTAATGAGAAATTCCTACGTCAAGTAATCAATGGAGGGCTCATAAAATTGATCAAGTGATCAACAGAGGGCTCATAAAATCCCTAGGTCAAGTAATCAATTGATCCCCAAGGGGAGATAAGAATCTCATTAAAAATTAGAGACATGACACTCCTAAATGCGTATCATACAAAATAATTATTGCCAAGGTGTTAGCCTCTAGACTAGAAGATATCCTACCCAAGATCATTAACCCTACACAAAAGTGTTTTGTTAAGGATATTTATGCATATTGGAGAACTTGATAACCTATTGGAAGACTTTGGATTGAGAAACATTTCTAGGATAGAGTGTAGGCATGCTCAAGTAATTGATTATGAAAATGTCTACAAAAGGGTGGAATGGAGTTTCACTATGATGATGTTGCAAGCCCTCCATCCAATATTAAATGTCAAATGGTGTCCTCTCTTATGATTGTTGTCAAGTTTTTAGTAACGAAATTAATGGGGTTAGATCATAATTTTTAGGACTCTCTAGATCAATTATGAAAGGGTGTCCTCTTGCATCCTCTTTATTTTTTATTGTTGAACATTGACTCATTACATTATCTCCTTAGAGATAAACAGTTGTCTCTAAAAGTTAGAGGGTCTACTCTCCAAATAATTAATAAGTATCTAATGTACATAGTTTTTTGATAATATATTTTTATTCTTTTTAAGTTAGAAGAGTGCAACACGAGTCATTTAATGATCAAATTGGACCTCTTTTCTTTGTATAGTGTAGTAAGATTTATGTCTCTACATCTATCTTATTGGGGCTAAATATTGAGTCCCCTACCTTGTGTAGTAAATATGGTATTGGATGGAGATTTCATAATTAAGTGGTTAGGTACCTAGGGATTCCATCTGTAGTAAACCCTAACATATAAATGAAATGTGTCTTTATATCAACAAGAAAATCTTTGGAAAACTCAACAACTGGAACTCTAAGTATCTCACTTTGGTTGGTAGAATTCAAGTATGTTAAAAGATTCTCTCCTTGAATATTGGGTGTAAGTTTGTCTTCTTCCTGCTCATTTTATTTAAATGAATTTGGTCTTCTATATAAATCTATTAGGACCATTTTGTGGATAGCCAAGGGATTACTTTGGCAATAAAATGGATAGCCAAAGCTTCATAAGGTAATGAATTATGGATTATGATTAGAATTAGTTTTATTATATGGTTAGGGATAGGGTTCACATGTAAATTAGTTCATTACTTGACATGATCTACACTTATAGTTTGCAAGAAGGTTTTCAACTTGGTGCCATACTCTATTTTTGAGATCTTCTGAAATTGCTTTTGTAAGAGATGTTTATCTCAATACCTGTATATGTACATAATATGATGGTGCTTCCCCATACATATATACTCAATATAATTTACACATTATATGCAACTTATTATATTTTCACCTTTACATCTTTTCCCCCTTTCTAATGTAAATGCCAAAGGTGAATTTTACATGGTTATTCCAAAATGTGACAAGAAGTCAGAACATACCTTTAGAATTAGTGCCATTGTCTTGTCCCAGTTTTCTTGTAACATCTTGTTTGTGTGCAATGTAATCTAAACTTCCGCTGATAATTCTATCATCTGATCAATAATGGAGAAATTTTTAGCATGTGCTCTATGACATGAGTATTTTTGACACCTTTCTAGAGAATATTTTTTATTAGCCAACTACTTTTTGTAGAACTTCATATGACTAGGTTTACAACAATAATGCATGAGTTAAGTTTTAGATTTTGATTCTTTGAAGAATCATGAATTTTTTCATATCCTTTCTATATAGTAGAATTGTCCCCTCATTCCCAAAAGCCCCAAAATTCCCCTCATCCCTAGGTGACTTAGTTAATGGGGATGCCTATTTTAAGTGTTGAGATTTGTACTTGTGTCACACAAGGTTTTTCTCTTTGTTCTTCTCCCTATTCTATTATGTTTGTAATATGGTCATATGATTGCATAGAAGGTTGACTCCTTTGAATGCTCTATGACAAGAGCATTTTTGACACCTTTCCAAGAACAATTTTTGATCAACCAACTACTTTTTGTAGAATTTCATATGACCTACTTTACAACAATAATTTCATGTGATAGATTTTAGATTCTTTGAAGAATTGTGAAGTTTTTTCTATCCTTTCTATATAGCATAATTGTCTTTTCCTTTGTCCTTGGTATTTAATGTTTTTTCATGTTGGATGTGTCATTGTTGATAGAAAACTACTTATGTTAAAAAGCAGATAATAGTTAGGATTCAAACTACAATCATAAATATTTTTTAATCAATTCATAATTCTATCTCTAAGCTTTCATTAGATAATTGTAACCTTAACTCTCGTCTTAGGACCATAATAAATATCCGATAAAGGTAAATATAATTGTAACTAAAACCATAATCCTAGGTAAGTTCCCTAACATTAAAGGATCACAATCATTATAATAATCTTAAGCTTAGCCATCATGAAATCTGTTAACATAACAAAATTGTAAACCATAACCTTGTCATAATCTTAACTTTGTTTCATCCTGAGACATGAACATGTATAATCCATAATGAGTTCATACTTAAAAATTTAGTATTTAATATTTAATTTGACTTAAGTGTTTAACTTTATTTATTTAATTGATATGATTTTAATAAAGATATGCACATTTATATAGATCTAGTTGATAAATTTTAGATTTAAATTTTATTAAATAGTAATTTTGTCATACATGTGTATTATGTTGTGATGTATTTTTGATGTGTTTTATGTTTTATGTTGTTTAAATATATATGCAGATTATATTTGATGGACCCACTACCACCCCCTCCCCCTCCCATACCCCCACCTTTGCCACCTCCATCTCCACCTCCACATCCACCTCCACCTCCACCCCCACCCACACCTCCACCACCCACCACGAATGAGCTCCGTGAGACCATGAGGCGTAACCTCAATGACCTCATGAGTGATATAGAGGCTATCCAATGTGAGATGCACCCCCCCCCCCCCCCCCCCCCCACCTACTACGTCTTGCAGATAGCATGCAAGGCGTGGTTGACTCCATGTATCATTTTGATTTAGACATCAATTCATTTAGATCATGGAGGGAAAGCATGCGTGCCTTCTACTCTAATGGCTTATCATACAGAGAGGTTTATAACCTACATATAGGTAAAGGAAATTTTCAACATTATTTTGTAAACCCTAAGATGGGTGAACCAATTAGTGAGAAGAAGCCTTGCATTTCCATTAGGTGGTGTACACATCCGTGCATAGCAACACATTTTTGGGAGTGGTGGTGGATGGTATTTGACCATCCAGCACACGCTAATCATGAGGTGCCCATGTACTTCCTTAGGAATTTATGGGCTGAGTTTGAGTTGGGTTTGAAACTCAACTATTTTGATATGAAAGCATTTCAGGGGGTTGGTAGAGGGATGCCTCAAGATAGGCCTGGGGAAAAGCTAAGTGATAGAATGAGAAACCACAAGTGAGCTGAGCCCCTTGTACCTCTTCCTGCGCCTATTGTGCATGCTCCTCACCATCATCATGCAATTTCATTTGATTTTACCCATTTGACTTCCCTTTCGAGCAATTTAGTACAATAGTGGATTCAGGCAGTACATGCTCCTCCACTTGGACATGTTTGTACTAGCTGTGGAGGCATTTGCACAGGCCCCCAGAGCGATCCTGGTGCAGCACATGATGGCCATTATTTTGAGGGTACAGATTTTGATGATGATGTATACGTTGCCCGTGGAGATGGTAGTGATGAGATAGACGTGTCATCATTTGTTGACCTCATGCAGCAGGGAGAGCCTGGAGAGAGTCAAGAGCAGTAGGTAAAATTTTAATTTCAATATAAATATAACGTGCACATAATTATTTACTTTCTATATATATGTGTAATTGTATTAACTATATTAATTTGTACTTTTCAAATAATAGAGGATGGATGACACTATTCCTCCTAGGAGGCAGTATAGTCTTTTTCCGAGACCTACAGATGTTGGCGTTCCTTATATGGTATGCACTTTGAATTACACTACAAAAATTTACATTCAAATTTAAATTTAATAACATGTGCTCATATGTTCTTTTTATTTGATTTTGTAGGGATTGTCTGCATCTACACATACTGATGTTAGTACAAGTCCTACTCCAATTACTACTAAGGCATAGCCTCAAATACATGCGGTATGAACTTTTGACTAAAGACAAATAATTTGTATTATTTTTATGTATGTACATTATTATTAACTTATAATCTAAACAATTTTGACTCACATGTATATATATTTTATGTGTTTTGATTTTACGAATAGGAGCATGGATATCATACTCATCCATAGAGGCCTCGGTATAGTCTATTTTCAACTCCATCTTATGATTATCATGCTAGCATACCTGTAGACACATCTATGACATTGGCTACCACTCAGGTATGATATATACATTATATATACATGTTTAATTTATAGTGTATAAAAAATGTAGTGTACAAATTATGTACTTTGTAATTATATTCATGTATATTTAGTTTTGACTAAACGTTTATGTATCCATGATTTTAGGACCGTGTCACCACAAGTGTTGCTGAGAGCACAAGACTTAGCCAAATGGAGGTACCTACATCGTCATTTGAGATCAGTATTGTGATTTATGTACATAATGTATAGTTTATTATGCTCTAAAATCAAATTTAAAAAATGTATGTTTTTTAAATTACAAGACCTCACCACTGCTGCATTTGGTAGTTTTGACAGTGCGCTTCCTCCCGTTACTGAGGGACACCCATCTCATGTGGTATAATTTATTTTATTATGTAGTGAATATTTAATTTATTTTCAAGCTAGATTTTGAGACCCATTTCAATTAAGCAAGTACATGGTGAGACGTGCCTCCTGTTACACAAGGTGATACATCTACCTCACAGGGTGTCCGACATGACGAGACAACTCATATTACACATGATGATCCATCTGAGTCCTCTTCACGTGGAGCAAAGAGGACATTTGATCAGATAGATTAGGTCTTTTTGGCACCTATAGATTATGTTTTTATGATGTATATATATATATATATTATTTATGATGTATGTACACTTTGTGTTAGGATAGTTAAAACTGTATGTTAGACCATGTATTTTTTCACTTCATAGTGTTGGAATAATGATACATTTTTCATTAGTTACAACATTTATTTGATTTTGAATGCTTACCAAGTTCATCACTCAGTTTACAGTTCATACCAAGCATTCGTTGGTTACCAAGTATGTTCAGCAGTGTTTACCAAGTCAGAAAGGTAAACAAAGGTTTTAGTGTTTACCAAGTCAGAAAGGTAAATGAAGGTTTAGTGTTTACCGAGTCAGAAAGGTAAATGAAGGTTTTGGTGTTTACCGAGTCAAGAAGGTAAACGAAGGTTTTAATGTTTACCGAGTCAGAAAGGTAAACGAAGGATTTATTATTTACCGAGTCAGGAAGGTAAATGAAGGTTTCAGTGATTACCAAGACAGAAAGGTAAAAGAAGTATTCAGTGCTTACCAAGTGAATCGAAGGAAAGGTAAATGAAGGATTTATTATTTACTGAGTCAGGAAGGTAAATGAAGGTTTCAGTGATTACCAAGACAGAAAGGTAAAAGAAGTATTCAATGCTTACCAAGTGAATCGAAGGAGTTAGTTTCTACCGAGTGACACACTGTTTACTGAGTCACCAGTGGTTACCAAGTTTCAAGCTACTCAGAGTTATTAGTATGGACTGAGCCCCTACCTCTACTGAGTGCATGACAATGTCGAGTAATGTAGTGGATGCCGAGTGTTAGAAGGTCACCGAGTGAGTTTGAGGAACCTAAGTTTTCTACTATCTGGCCAACTCAGTAATGTTTTTTCCACTTGTGTTTGGCTGACCTTGTTGCTGTAAATATTGGAATGGTATATATGTAATGTATTGTGCCATTTGCAAAATAGATAGAGAGAAATGAAGAAGAGAAGTAACAGTGTAGTAAGAGTGAATTAGAAGAGAATCAGCAGCAGAGTATTCAACAAGGTTATCAAGGAGCAGCAAAGATATATCCATCACATCAAGTGATCAGTACATAAGATCTAATCAGCAAACCAGTTGCAACTAGATCCACTGCTTCATCCTAACAGGTGAATTAGTTTTGTAAATCCTTTAATAGGGTAGACTTAACAGTCTTTTGTAAATCTCCTAACAGAGTGCATACTTCATTGTATGTTTGTAAATCCTCTAACAAGGTGGATCTAGCAGTCCTACTTGCTCCTAATAGGGCAGATCACCAGAAGTGATCATTGTAAGCCTTAACCGGCCAACTTTATACTGTAGTATTAAAGTTTTGTGGGCATCATCCCCACGCTAGTTTTACTTTCAATTTGAAAGGTTTCTGGGTCACCAAATCAGTGTGTTAATCTTTTCATGCATACAGTAAAGTAGATAAATGAATGGTGAATTTTTTATTATGCTGAATTGGTTTAAATTTTAAAGCTTACTGATTCACCCCTCCCCTCTCAGTAACATTTTTAGACCTGAATATTTTCAACAATTGGTATCAGAGCTTTGTGGTTCTCAGGATAGAGCTTGACAGCTTGAGCAAAGATCAAGGACAATGGAGATATTTAGATTTGACAAAACTATTGAGAATGAGAAGCTAGATTTGGAGATGGCCATGGTTCAAATCAAAGAAGAAAAGGAACATCTTTCTCAATCCCTAAAAAGAAGAAAGGAACTTGCAAGAAAAATAAATGACCAATTTTATGTTGAAGAAAGGATTGAAGATTTGTTACCATCAAGTAATTCAAAAGAAGCTGACAAAGCAATCAAAGAACTTTTAGAAAAGAATGGATCTCTGCAAGAAGAGGTAAGAAAGCTTAAAAGAGAGCAAGAAATACAATCAATTAGGCTATGTGAAGTTTTGGAACAAAGAAACAAAGCACAAGAAGAATTGGAAGATAGAAGTCATGAAACTCAAAATCAATCCCTTGAACATGAAGATCTAGTAGATCAACTATCCAATGCAAATGAAGAAATCGGGATTCTCAGAGCACAAAATGAAAGTCTACAAAATGACTTAAGAACTAAGAGACAAACCAATGAAAGCTTGGAAAATGATCTAAAAATTGAAAAACAAATCAATGAAAGGATGATGAAATCTCAAGCAAACATGAATCAATTGAATTAGCAAAATGAGCAGATTTTTTATAAAAAAAAGGGTAAAGCTGGTCTTGGATACAAGGAAGAAGGTGAATCCTCAAAACAAGGTGAACAAAGGAATACAAGACTCACTTGTAATCACTGTGGCAAGTTAGGTCATACATCAAACAAATTTTGGAGCAATGGGAAAGCAAAATTCAATGACAAATGCTTCAACTGCAATCAGCATGGTCACAAGGTAAATGAGTGTAAAGAAAAACCAAAATTTGAGGGCAATTGTCACAAATGCAAAAAGCATGGTCATAAGGCATTCTAGTGCAAATCCAAATCATTCAATCCAGCTGAACAACTTGTCAAAGCTATATTCGGATGGGACTACAACACCTGGTGCAGATGTCACTATTGTGGAGAATATGGACATACTGGCATAAATTGTGCTAGACATCACCTAAGGAAGAAGGACACTACTGTAAGGTGCTATACATGTATAGAACTTAGTCATATAGCCAAGAATTGCATGAATATAGGAAAGGTTGAAGATGAAAAGAAAACTAGAGCTGATAATATTCGAAAGCAAATGAAACAACAGTGGATTCCTAAGTCTACCAAGCAAGAAAATTCAAATGATGGAAATGTCACTCGAGAAATGGGTGACTCCACCATATCTAATTAAGACTTATCAAGAAGGATAAGGGACTGCATCTTCAAGCCATATCCTAGGAAATTCCAGAAAGAAAAAGTGGAAATGAAAAATCAGTATTGCAGATACAAGTCATAATTCACAGTGTTGCATCTACCAAGTAAGGTTGGTTTTCAGACTTTACCGAGCTTGGTCGGGAAGATAAGAAAGGTTTTGTGTGTTCATCGAGCTGCAAGGTTTACCGAGTAAGTCGGTGACTATTTATAAAACCCTAATTCTTAGCTACATACGTACCTGAGCATTAATGACAGGATTTTGATCAAAAAGGTAGAATTTGATCTCATTTTTCACCTCAAATTCAGAGTTCATAGAGAAAATATATTTTCAAGTGCATCCAAGCAAGTTCAAGTGATTTGAAGTGATTTTCCAACAAAGAAATTGTGTTACGAAATCATTCTCTCACCAAGTAGCAATGGCATCCGCAAGCACTAGTGGCAACAAGGCGAAGAAAGGTTCTGAAATGCTTGTGAAGGGAGTCGAATGGGAGGTGCCCAATTTCAAAATTGTTCCTACTATCGCTGAATCACTTGACCCGCATGGAGCTCAATCGCAGATCCCTTCAAAGGTACTTCTTATCAATGATATTCGTACTCATTTCAAGTGTATTGTGCAAGAAATAGGGACACTAGATATGGATAGTACCCTAGCCGAGTTATGCATGGATGGAACCCTAAAACCTGAGTTCAAACATTTGGAAACCAAAGGCTTAACCCATATCCCGTATCTACCAAGGAGTTTCCAAGTGAAATGGGTGAGGTATATCTTAAGCCGTGTGCATAATGGACAATTGTGGTTAGAACAACCCATCCTCATAACAAAGAAGATGATCCACAAGATCACGGGCTTATGAATGTTGACCAAAGCCAAAACCACCAAAACCCTAGGTCGAGATGACCTCCAGAAATTAACCCAAGCTGAATGGGATGGAAAAGGTTTAAAGCTCAACAATGTTTCAGATATAGAACTGAAATTTGGTATTTGTGTTATTGCATACAAACTGTATAGTTCCAGCAGGCTGAATAGTGTACCTTGTGAGGCTATAGGTGTTGAAGTAGATTCTACTCAACACATTTTGATTCAGTTGGAAGAGGCTGTATATAAATTCAATGAGGATACCTCCGGCCAAGAAAAATTGATTGAAAAGGCAGAGAAGAAATTTGACAATAAGGTGTTTGAGCACATTGCTCAGCATATTGCATTAAAACAGGTAGAATTGTCTACTATTTTGAGTAATTTTGAGAATTCTTTTAATAATGTAACTTCACTTTTTGGCAAACTTTGTGATGTTACCGAGTATACCAAAGAAATCAAAGAAAAGTTGAATAAAATTGATGAGGACATGAAGGTCAGTGCCCAAATGCTGCAATTTGACCATAGTGCAAGTTCATCCCATCATCATAAAATAAGATTTTTGTTAGAGAAATAGGCAGAATTGCTGAGAGAGGAAGCAAAGATCAGGTCTACTCTGATTGAAATCCAGAATATGATCCTTCCTATCATGAACACAATGTAGAAGCACATTGCATATTAAAAAACATTGATCCATGACAATAATTTCTCTGTTGCAGACCATGTGATTGAACTTTCTGCAGAAGTTCAAGTAGCTCTCTCCACATGTAAAATCCTGCAAGATAATTGGGATAAAACTCTGCAACTAATTCTTTAGGTACATTCTGAGTTTATCACACATTTTGGTGTCTCCATGTAAACACGTTCTTTATTCTTTGGCATTATTGTCAAAAAGGGGGAGAATGTAATATATAGAGAAAAATCAGACACAAAAGGGGAGAAGGTAATAAAGTAATAAAGAATAAAGTCATATAACTCATGTAAAAACCTTATGTATATTGTATGGGGGATTTATATGTAAGGTAGCCCATGTATATTCAGCACAATAGAATCAAATCAGTTTTGTCAGATCTTGTATATAAATTTTGGCTCATAAGTGTTTTTGTCACTAATGCCAAAGGGGGAGATTGTTGGAATAATGATACATTTGTCATTAGTTACAACACTTATTTGATTATGAATGCTTACCGAGTTCATCACTCAGTTTACAGTTCATATCGAGCATTTATTGGTTACCAAGTATGTTCAACAATGTTTAACAAGTCAGAAAGGTAAACAAAGGTTTTAGTGTTTACCAAGTCAGAAAGGTAAACGAAGGTTTAGTGTTTACCGAGTCAGAAAGGTAAACGAAGGTTTTGGTGTTTACCGAGTCAAGAAGGTAAACGAAGGTTTTAATGTTTACTGAGTCAGAAAGGTAAACGAAGGATTTATTATTTACCGAGTCAGGAAGGTAAATGAAGGTTTCAGTGATTACCAAGACAGAAAGGTAAAAGAAGTATTCAGTGCTTACCAAGTGAATCGAAGGAGTTAGTTTCTACCGAGTGACACAATGTTTATCGAGTCACCAGTGGTTACCAAGTTCCAAGCTACTTAGAGTGATTAGTATGGACTGAGCCCCTACCTCTACCAAGTGCATGACGATGCTGAGTAATGTAGTGGATGCCGAGTATCAGAAGGTCACCGAGTGAGTTTGAGGAACCTGAGTTTTCTACTATCTGGCCGACTCAGTAATGTTTTGTCCACTTGTGTTTGGCCGACCTTGTTGCTGTAAATATTGGAATGGTATATATGTAATGTATTGTGCCATTTGCAAAATAGATAGAGAGAAATGAAGAAGAGAAGTAACAGTGTAGTAAGAGCGAATTAAAAGAGAATCAACAGCGGAGTATTCAATAAGGTTATCAAAGAGCAACAAAGATATATCCATCACATCAAGTGATCAATACATAAGATCTAATCAGCAAACCAGTTGCAACTAGATCCACTACTTCATCCTAACAGGTGAATCAGTTTTGTAAATCCTTTAACAGGGTAGACTTAACAGTCTTTTGTCAATCTCCTAACAGAGTGCATACTTCATTGTATGTTTGTAAATCCTCTAACAAGGTGGATCTAGCAGTCCTACTTGCTCCTAATAGGGCAGATCACCAGAAGTGATCATTGTAAGCCTTAACCGGCCAACTTTATACTGCAGTATTAAAGTTTTGTGGGCATCATCCCCACCACAGTTTTACTTTCAATTTGAAAGGTTTTTGGGTCACCAAATCAGTGTGTTAATCTTTTCATGCATACAATAAAGTAAATAAATGAATGGTGAATTTGTTATTATGCTGAATTGGTTTAAATTTTAAAGCTTACTAATTCACCCCTCCCCTCTCAGTAACATTGTTAGACCTGAATATTCTCAACACATAGATCATGCTATGATGTATATTAGACCATGTACTATTTTTTTATGATTTCTTATCATTCTTGTTTATTTAGTACATAAATTACTATGTTTCACCATGTTTTAAGTATATTCAAACCATTTTCTTTATTCTGACATATTTTATTCATGAACATATGACACATTTTGTAAGTATATATGCAAGATGAACAATAATTTTAACTATATATAGAGCATTATTGGATAAATATCACATCAAATTTATGCATTGAGATAATTCATACAAATAAAATTGACCTACTCGATTAAAAAATGTATTGATAACGTACCTAACAATGTATCATAAGTGATCTTAATGTGTTGTTTGGTAATGTAAGACTCATTATCACCTAATAAGACCTATTATGTAGTAGTAAACATATGAATACCTATCATAATGTATAATAGACATAATGACTTATTACGACTCCCATGTCCCCTTAAGACACACATGTATGGATAACATACCTAACAATGTACATCATAAGTGATCTTAATGTGTTGTTTGGTAATGAAAGATATAATCAATACAATGAATACAATAAGTGATGATCTTTAAATTATCATGTGCAAGTGAATTGTTTTTAATATTACAATCAATAGTAATTTGAAACTTCAAACAAACATTAATTTAAACATGCTTGAATGTAAAAGTAATAGAACAAAATAGGAGGTCATTACTTAAATTGACAATTAATTTATAATAATTTATCAAGTGCACATACCTTTAACTTTCAATTAGAAGTAAACTCTCATTTTTGAATTAGTTTGTACAACATATTTCACAATATATGTAAGACAATGTCAATGATATATTTATAGTTCACTGAACTCATTTGAAACATAAAATTGGTTGAACGCATCTCTTCAAATGAGGTCCTGTAAAATAAAAATGTAAAACAAAAACACACATGTTAATAAACACATAAATTAATATTCAAGGTATTTGAACTATGTAAATATATATGTGTAATCTGTATGTACTTACTATGTGAAATTGCACAAGATGTTGATGGTCGATCCACTTTAACATTTAAATTTGCATAAATTGTAATTGAGACCTGAATAAGAGGTATATAAGTTCTCTAAATTGGTATTGACAACACAAACATACATGTAATTAAATTATATAAGTACATATATATATATATATAAATAATACAATAATGAAAAAACTTACATGTGTTTGATTTAAATGTAGTCATCCCACTATACCATTTGCATCCTCTGTCTTTTGCAATGCATCTATGATTGTCTCATGCTCGTCCATTGAAATTGTCCATAATACCTTATTGGCGGGTCTCCCTTTGTATCTTTCTAATTTGATATTTGTTGCCACAACAAAAAGAGAATAGTGTAAAATCTTCTTTTCGATTTGGTTGTCTTCAAATGCTGGCAAACCATTTCTTCTTGTTAGGTATCTACGTAGCCAGGTGCCAGCTAAAACAACAGATCCGATTGGATACTCAAAACCATCGTCGTCTACTTGATGACATGTTATTTTTTTCTTAGGTTCCACACATCTAGCTAGCCAATACTCAGTCTGTTCATCATTATCACTAGGTGCAATAACAGCATAAACATGTCCTACAAGATAAGATAAAGTATAGAAACACTTTAATCACTCGTGTACATATGAAAATTATATAAATTGAAGCATGAGATCACAAAAAAATCTAATTAAATTGTGCATACCAGGTTCTATGAGGTCTGAAATACAATCATAGTCTTCTGATGGAAAAGTAACATTCTGGCCTTCATTTACTATATCATCTTCAAAATGCGTATCAATAGGTGCTAATGATCTTTGTTGCCAATCTTCAACCCATTCTGTATTCTCACATTCTTCCCATTCACTTGCAAGACAAAATTGACAAAAATAAGCAAGCTCCCTAATCCATATAGTCCAAGTGTTAGAATCTGAACTCCTAAATGAATGCCATTTAGCTAAACCACTAATTGTATCACAACCATATCTTGAAGGGATATTATTTTCTTCAACTAGGTAGAAGAAACGTTTGATTGTAGAGTTTTGACTTGATCTCGTGTATAAATATTTGTTACACCATTCGACAATCTCATGTGCATTTTTGAATTTAGCTCTTTCCTCAAATTTTAATTGCTCTTTACTAAGGGCTCTCTTCACACATGCACCAGCACCATCATGTTCTCCTTTACCATGTCCAGCCTCAAAAAAACTCCACACATGTTGGATGCTAGTTTGCTTACATGTCCTACTCAACCAATAGAACATTCTAGCATTCTTGAATTGTCCTGTACAATTATTTGACCATATCCAATGTTGTGTCATTTGAATTTGTCTCTCTTTTAAATTATCATAAAAGACCTTGAAACAATATTGGACAAACTCAGATGAATGGAGTTTATTATCACTTAAATAAAAATGGTACTCTCTCAATATTTTTCGATCCTCCTCTATACTATCAGGTGCATGCCTATAAACTATGTGAACATAAATTGTTACTTGCACTGAATTGTAATATTGTGGTTGTACCTCTTCTTGCAGTGCAAGTGTGTAGTTCTCTGCAAAGTCAACAACTGAAAGTATAGTACCAATTGGAAATGTATTCTTACATATGCAAAATTGTCCATCAACCCATCTAGAATATTGAGAGTGTTTAACATATTTTGGTATGATCACACTCTTAAACTCATCCATAAATACATGACAACTAACTTTATCTGTAACTAGATCACACCTTCTTCCAAACTTCCCATCCTTCAATGGATATTCAATAGTTTTGAATCTTTTTACCTCAACTAATTGTTGTCCAAAAGTAGTCAAAGCATTTTCATGCAAACATTCATCTAACAAAGAAAGATTGCCGCACATATCACATGTACTAGAAAGGCATGCATTGAAAAGAAAGTATTGATCATTAGGTGGCTTACAAAAAAAACTTGATATGAAATCTTTTATAGTTTGAGGTGGTATTTTTATACCACATTCTTGCAACATTTCTTTACTATGCATGGTACCACATATAGATTGAAATACATCATAATGGTAATGAAATTGAATATGAGTTTTACAACAACATGTGATTCTTTCCTTGTTAATCCTTACATACCATGGTTTACACTTTTCAAAAGATCTTTGACTAATGGTAATATTTAATACCTTACCATCTACAAATTTTTTAAACAATTCAGTTTGAGTCATGTCCAAAAGGTGTTTAGGATTTGGATCACGTATTTTTGACCCAATTCTCAATTTAAGAACATCTCTTGAATTAGGTGATACTCTTGTATTATCATGCCAAAAAATTTCAATCAAACTTTTGATTTCACTAGTAAGTTTCATATCACATCTTGGGAGTCTACCACTAGAAGTCCATAAAATATTTGCTGGATCACATTCAAAGTTAACCCTTCTCTTTACAGCTCTTTCTAAACTCTTACGATTCACATTAAGATATCCACTTATGTTGGTAATCAATCTTTTGTCAGATGTTGATTTGTTAACTAAAGCTGTTATTATTGCTCATCGAGCTACATTCTTATCTTTAGACTGACTTCTCTTTCTGATAACATCAAAGGCACTAGCAACAATGGATACAACTTGTTTTAAAGACTCATTTTTATTCTTGGGTTTTGCATACATTCCCAACCTTCTCATTACTTTTCACATTTTAGATATTTTAACTAGTTGCAACATTAGCTGACATTGAAACCCAAATTTATTATTATAAAAAAATGCCTATACAATCTATTAGCATGTGTCCTAATTTGTCTCCATGAAACCAATCCCTCAAGATTATCTAACACATCATTAGGAATATGAAAATTATGTTCAGACACTTTACTATCATCCTGACATGTTTGTTCAGTAGTTGGTGTTTCTATGTCTACATTCATGCAATTTTTTATTTTCAGACACTTTACTATTTTCACTGTTATTTGGGATTTGAATATCATTTTCAAATTTTTTTGGCATTTCTTTTGGGGAAGGCATTTCAATTGAAGTGTTTTGTGCATGATCGTTTGACAATTGCCTCTCATGAAGAAAATCTAAATCGTTTAAATCGTAACCTGCTTCTAAAAAATCACCAATTTCATCACGAGAGAAAATTTGAGGGTTTTGAGACACACCTGTATTGAACGCATAATTAGAATGTGCACCTGAATTTTCTTGTGTTGGGTTCTCTTCTTTGACTTCTTCATCCATCGTGGTATCTTCAATGTCTTTCTCCTTTGAAACATTGTTCAAGTCTCTAATTCTTTGTCTTCTCTCTCATTGACGTTGTGCTTCATTCTCTTTATTTGCTGCAATCTCCTCATCTGTCAGAACTCTTGCTTTCTTCTTTCTTCGTTGTTTTGATCCCATGTTTGTACCAGTTTTGAATTTGAATCAGTAGCCTGCAAATTGTATAAGAGGACAAGAAAATAGAATAAGCATGACGAAATTCGGTGTTGCAGGTCGAAACTATTGTTCAATCATTTCAATCATTGAAATTGGGTTGGTGGGGCAGCTTTTGGGACCCAACAGGTACATCAAAAATGGGTACCCAATTTTTAAAAAATCGGGTGCCCGATTTTATAATAGTCGGTATAACGGTTTAAAGAAATCAGGCACTCGATTTGTGAATTACAAATCGGGTGCCGGATTCGTGAGACATGAGTGGGAATTTGGCATAGCTCCCAACTTTTGCATGGGGTTTTGCGTTGCGGAAAGGCATGGCATAGGCTTGGTCCCACCAAGCCATGCCTTTGTACTCCTTTTTTTTTTCTAAGGCATTTAATCAACAATTTTTGGTATTGTCATTATTTTTTTATAGTCATTCCTATTGAATTTTTTGACAAGACAAAAACCCATTATAGGTCTTGCTATTCTGATTTCAAATTTTTTTTTTTTATAGTGTTATTAGTTTATTTTCTATTTTTCCATTATTTATTAATCAAAACTATCTCCTAAACATTAAAAAGTGACATTCACTAAAACTTTAATAACTTTTTTATTTTTTAATTTTTCTTAAATTAATTTATATGTCATCAATCTACATACAATTCTTTTGATGTTAAAAAAAAAATTGAAAAAAGTGAGATTTTGATCAAATTATGTGGTCCGTACACGAGAGGTTTTAAAATTTACCTTTATAGCCAATTAATAATTAATAATAAAAAAATTATTCAATAAAAAATTAAGAAAAAATATTTTCATCAATCTTAGGTGTATTAGGTAACTCCCTTTAAAAGAATTTGCAAAAATTCATTTATTTGTGTCAAATTATGGTGTTCGTACACAAGCATGGTATGGTCCTTAAACAAGCATTTTGAAAAAGTGGTTTTTAAAGATCCATACCAAAAAAATAATCTATCATATGGGTGCACAAATAAATTACATATTCAAAAACTAGATTCTGAACACTAAAATTTTTATTTCTGGAGTTTTTTAATATTCAATTTCTAAATACCTCAAATTTTGACATCAATTGACAAAAAATTTCAAAAATAGGAAAAACACTTCCACTTTTTAGCCAAAAGTGAGACCCAACTTCTTGCACTGACCCATAAAGAAGATATAAAATATTAGAAGAAAATAATTCATCTACTAATGTGTGAAATGAAAAAGTGTTTACCAAGTCAACTTTTTTCAATGCACAAGAACACTACCTCATACACCAAGTTGAGGAGATTGTATTGTGTGGACCTATACAACCTAGGTCAATGTGGATGGTTGAGAGACACTTGAAATTTTTTAAGGGTTTAGTTTGACAAAGAGCATGTCCTAAGGGTTCTATGGTTAAGGGATATATGGTATACTATATGATGGTGTGCGTAACTCAATATCTTCCTAATCTTGCAGCAACGACCCATATAGATTACATTTGGGATCTTGACTCCATAAAAAAAATTGAAAGGGAGTACTTGGTGGGGAACTATAGATTTAGGAAAATGAAAGGTAATAAATTATGAGATGTTATTTTAGTTAATTAATTCTTAAACTTCAAAATAAATCTATTGTAAGTCATTTATTTACTTTTTGTAGTTGCTAAAGAGTGGGCTGCAACACATCTGTTTATTGTGAACAATCAAGATTGGATAACGATATGGACTAAACAATGTCAACATTCTAGTCATAGATCAAAATAAAAATCTATTTCTTCATTCATTATACAAGCTCATTGTAATGGAGATTCCAATGTTACACAAAAGCAAATAGATTTAGCATATGGTTTAAGAGATCTCTAGGTACTTATAATTTTGTCCATCAATCGTATGTTTTTGAACTCATGATGCAATAATTTTTACATGTTTGACATTATTTTAAGTGAAATACCACAAGGATATGTATATGCAATGGCTATAAATTTCACATCCAAAATTTTTATGACACAAAGAGAACTTGTGATTCTAGGATAAATGTCGTCTTCAAGGTGACCAATATTTTGTCTAGAAATGACTTACATCCTTGATAATCTTAAAATTGATACTATGGAATTTTGGTTGATATAATTGACTATAACTTTAATTCCTTCAAATTAGTTCTCTGTATCATCAAATGGTACATACTATGACTCAATAAAAATGATCCTGATAGAACTATTATTGAGCATGAGAATCAATTTCCAATAATTAATACAAGATTGTTTGAGCCAGTTAGGGATGAGCCTTGTGTTCTTCCAAGCCAATGTGAGTAGGTATTTTACTCAGAGGTTATACATAAACTAGGTTAGTCATTTTTTGTTAGACATGATCCAAGAGGAAGGCCAATAAAGTATAATACAATGGAAGAAGAAGATATTGAGGAAGAGGAAGAGGAAGAAGTGGATCATGATCAAGAGTTAGTCGATGATGCTCCTATTACAGATGATGTTGCTACTAATTACAATGATGATGCTTCTATTGATGATGATGATGATGATGAGGAGGAGGAGGAGGAGGATGATGACAATGAAAATGACAATGACGATGATGATGATGAAAAAAATGATGACCACAATAGTAGTGGTGACGGTGTTGATGATGATGATGATGATCGATGACATGGATGAAGACTAATATCAATGATGGTGGGTTTGATTAGCTAACATTAAAGGGGGGGTTTCATTATCAATGACAAGAATTAAATGTATAGTTATGTGGTCAATGCCTATGTTATGTGGTTAATGAAAAGAATTAAATGTATTTGATCTTGCTAGCTAGGAACAACTGATTGTTAATTTTATTGTACCTAATTTGATGATAGTTCAACAAGAATTTGTAATAAACCCAACTAATTGACAACTAGACCAATTAAATTGGGTTATGGCTTGTTTCTTTCTAAGAATATTTGCTATGATATCGTTTTGTAAAGTTTCTTGTGAACTCTGCATTATTTTTGTGTAGGATCTTAAGGTAAGTCACTTAACATAGGTTTGATGAGTTTTATTTCTTTATTATTTGGATTTTGGAATATGTATGTAGTTGGATAAATTTTTTGTTGTGTTAAGATCTCTTTGTACATACATACATACATACATACATACATACATACATATACATAAATAATAGTTACATATGTATTGTATTGGCATTTACTTTGCCATTGCCTATAAAAGTTTTTCAAGGTTGGAAACCACTTCAACATCCTCTACATGGTTTAGAAGTAATGTCATTGTGGCCAAGGCTTCTGCAAGGGAATGAGCCTCATGATTATGGAATTTACATAGAAGTATAACTTCTTTCTTCAACTCCTTACAATTAGCTCTTTAGTAAAGTTATTCTTCTGGTAGTGAGAATAGTTGCTACAAATTCCTAGGAACCAAGGGACCCTGAACCTATGCTACATTTTCTGGAGACACAGGAGAAGGTACTTCTAAATTTTGTACTTCATAACATTCTATATCATATAGTGATTCCTAAATTAATAGCAGCAGTAGATACTTGGGATCCTCATAGGGAGACTCTACCAATAAATGCATGGTTGCATCCTTGGCTTCCATTGTTGGGACAATGTATGTGACACAAGAGGATCAAGAGATGAAAGGATCTCTAAAGAAGACAAAAAATGCATCAGAGGCAAGGGGGAGTTTACACCAATCAATTGAGATGTGTTGAAACTAATTATAACCTTGCAAGGATTTAGAGAGGATAAAAATGTAATGAATCCTAAAGGACCATTTAAGGACCTTAGAATTTTTTATAGTGAAATATGGGCATAATGACATATTGGAGTTAATTGGATCCCTAGGAGACTTAAAAAGGTTGGATTGGTTAAATTGGTCTTGAGAATCTAATAGGAAAGTTTAGTGGGTTGATTAGTGTATCATCTTAAAGTGGAAGAACTCTTGTGTTAAGAGTGTTTAACCCTCCAAGTAAGTGGTTTGGGGTCATGTCAAGCACCTTGAATTGGTCTTTGACTTGGACCTAGCTTTTTCCTTTGTTGTGCCTCCTTTTCCACTTTCTTTTTGCACTTGTATGGCATTCTAGACCGAAATCCTGAGATTCTTGACTTTTGGGTCAAGGATGACCTTTTGGGTTAGGTTGGACCTCAACCCTCTCTCATGGTCCAAATTTCAAGTTTCCATGATTTTTGAATGTTTAGTTTTAGAAAGGATTTTTTTCCTACTTCTGGGTCAGTTGTTTTGTTCTGTGAAATGGTAAAATCTTAAATTGTATTTATTCTAGGTCCATTTCTAGGGGTTAAGGTTAATTGGGATTTAATGCTCCCATGTCAACCTTCTCTAGAAGCTTGTGCCCTAGATCTCTATATAAGGAAGCCTTCCTCCCTCATTTTGACATCCACCTATTATTAAGTTTACACTCACAAGTTATATGAAGTGAATATCTACTATCCATTAAGAATTCAAACATTCAAGCCTTCAAGAGTTCAAGTAGTCAATTCATCAAGGAGGTCCATTATTAGCCATTGAAGGATTCAAGCTCCATGGAGCCCTATCGTTGAAGATTTCTCCATCCATATTCATTCAAGCCTCTTCCTATGCTAATATCCATTCAAGATTGGTGTTTAAGATCTAAGACAAATGATTTAATACATCCTATTCTACATTCATTTGGAGCATCCATGTGGATTCAAGGATTCAAATCCTCCACAAGGATTTCAATATAAGTAAGGTGAATAGTTCCATTTAGTTTTCTTATTTATATTGAAATTTCAATTACATTTCAAGGTTAATTTCAAATTGGGGTTTGACCAAAGGCAATCCCCCATCCGAACTACAAAACCATTTTTCTTGTAGGTACATGTATAAGATAGTGACTTAAAGTGGAGATGACACAAGATAATCTTGGGTGTAAGAGTAATTTTGCATCACCCAAAAATATTTTATTTTTAGTCTTTTCTATTTTAATAAGGACTAGTAGACAGGGTGGTTACTATTTATAGGAACTTGCTATTTTTAGCATATTTGTCATATGAGCTCAGAATGTTCTCATTTTCTATAGGAAGGTTCATTTTAGAGTTATAAGAATACCATAAAAATATCATTTCTCTAGCTCAAGTATTGGAGAACTTATTGTGGATTTTCAATGAAATATTTTCAAACGAATCTTCTATCTCACTATTGGAGACATTAGAGTTCATGGATGAGGTCCAAAAACTTGATGGAAGGGTACTAGCACCATTCCAAGCCTATATATCACAAGCTGGAATTTCTGAAAAGTGGTTATAATAGCTAATCATTGCAATAGTTTGAGAGTTATAACCTTCCAAAATTGGGCTACCTGAAATATCTAAAATAATTGTCAAAGATGTATTTGGGTGGCTCTATATGTATTGTTAGGGTCTATTGGACCTAGGTATTAAGTTTCTACGTCTAGAACCTTCCCAGGTGGCATAAAATTTCTTATTTAAGAAATGCCTGAACATTGTTCAAGATAGCTCTGGGTGGTAGTTCGTGGCTTAGTCTTGTAGATTATTGTAATAAAGGCACCCATGTAGGTTAACATACTATACTTATGAATTTTGTAACTCTACATTTGCAGTGCAAATAAGAAGTCCATATTTTGTTCTCGCATTTGCTACTATTTTTTTGTTTTTGTTATGTGCTTATGGTATTGTTAGGATAAAACCACGAACAAAAAATAAAAATTACATGCAAATATAACCAATACTAGAAAAATAGTAGATCACACAGAAAAGAACACAAGGAACCAAGATTTAACGTGGTTCACCCAATCCTTGGGCTATGTCCACCAAACAACAAGTCCAATCTTATTACAATCTAGTGATTACAACCTGATTACAATTCATAATCCCTAACAACTCAATACCACTACAAGAACCAATTTTGCATCACAACATAGAAAAAAAATACCTAACCCTAAACCCTTTTATACAAGTATTTTATGCCATTTTAAGGTTATAACATGTCAGCCATATGTCGGCTACAACATTGGCCACGACCTGAACCCCGAAGAATTTATGAAGTATGTATAGTTCTTTCCTGATCAGTCACTACAATCTAACAATCTCCCACTTGGGGACTGATCAGGCTCTACACTAAATAAAAATCTCCCACTTAGAGACTGATCTCGTAGCAATACCACTACTACATGGGGCTCACACTAGATCAAACCACCCTAGACTCTGTTGCTCTTGTATTCATGTTTAGTCTAGAAGACCAACTAAAGCTGAAGATGAGTTCAAATTCTCCCTTGTTACTACCTTTGTCAACATATCTACTAGATTTTCATTTGTATGTATCCTCTCCAGCTTTAACTATCCATCCTCCAAAACTGGTTGAATGAAATGGTACCGCAACTATATGTGTTTGGTCTTAGAATGCAGAGTTGAATTCTTTGCAAGATGAATGGCACTCTGACTATCTGTGAACAAATAATTATCCTTCTAAGGATGTCCTAATTCTTCCAAGAAGAACTGAAGCCATATCATCTCCTTGGCTACCTCTGTAGTGGATAAAGCATTAATCTTCTCTAACCTAGAAACCCAGCTTGCAACTACCCAACCAATAGTAAAGACATAACCTATAGTACTCTGTGTGGTATCAATATCCCTTGCCAAATCTAAGTCAACATAGCCATGTAAATCAATTGTATAGCCCCTAAAGTGTAAACACTTATTGGATGTGCCTCTCAAATATTCAAGCATCCATTTGACTACATTCCAATGCTCAATTCCTTGATGACTCATATACCTACTAACGACTCCCACTGCATGTGCAATATCTAGCCTAGTGCATACTATAGCATACATCAAGTTTCCTATAGCTGAAGCATAGGGTACCTTGGACATCTTATCCTCCTCTTCTTGTGTCTTGGGACACATCTCCTTAGTCAACTTCAAATGACCAAGTAAAGGTGTGTTGATAGCTTTAGCATTCTCCATAGAGAAACATCACAACACCTTCTCAACATAATTAGCCTAGGATAGCATCAATGTTCTATTCTTCCTATCTCTGCAAATCTTCATACCAAGGATTTTTTTTGCTGCCCCTAAATCCTTCATAGCAAATGCATGTGCTAACTAGTGTTTCAGCCCCTTAATATGATCCATGTTAGACCTAGCTACAAGCATATCATCAACATATAAACATAAAATAAAGTAGCTATCATCATCTAACCTCTTAAAATAAGCACAGTAATTGGAATGACACCTATTATATCCATGCTCATGTATAAAACTATCAAATTTTAGATACCATTGCCGAGGTCCTTGCTTCAAGCTATATAAATTTTTCTTCAATTTTCACACTAAGTGCTCCTTACCTTTGACCTCAAAACCCTGTGGTTGAGCCATATATATTTCTTCATCCAAATCACCATGAAGGAAGGTGTTTTAACATCAAGCTTCTCTAAATGCAAATCTTCAGTAGCCATAAGACTTAAAATAGTATAGATAGAAGCCATTTTAACAACAGGAGAAAATATCTCATCAAAATCAATTCCCTTTTTTTGTGCAAATCCTTTTACAACTAACCTGGCTTTAAATATTTTCTTACCTCCTTCCTCTTCTTTCAACCTATAAACCTACTTATTCTATAAAGCTCTTTTACCTACAGGAAACTTGTATAAATCCCATTTCTTATTCTTTAGGAAAGAGTCCATTTCATCTTTCATTGCAGACTCCCATTGAATCTTAGTATCCACCTGCACAGCTTCATCATAACTTTTAGGTTCACTAGACTCAGTAAGTAAAATAGAATAAAAATAGGGAGAAAATCTTTGTGGAGGTCTAATTTTCCTTGTTGACCATCTAACATTCACCAGTGAGTGTGTTATTTGTTGTTGCAATTGTTGCACATCATGAGGAATGGTTGGAACATTAGCTTTTGAAGTATCATCAAGCACTACATAATCATCTTCTTTCTTCTCATGTTGCTGCAACAGATCTTTGTACAACACATTCTCATTGAATATGACATCCCTACTTCTTACAATTTTCTAATTTTCAAAATTCCAAAGCCTATAACCAAATTCATTAATGCCATATCCAACAAAGACACATTTCTTTGATTTAACTTCTAGCTTGGTTTTATTTTTAGAGTCTATATGAGAAAAAGCTTCACAACCGAAGGTATTGAGAAAAGAATAACTCACCTTCTTACTAGTCCATACCTCCTCTAGAATACCACAACCCAAAGGAGTAGAGGGACCTCCATTAATAAAATATACAACAGTGTTGATAGCCTTTGCACACATGTGTAAGGGCAACCCAGCATGCAACCTCATGCTCCTTGTGCACTCCATTATAGTCTTGTTCATGTGTTCAGCCACTCCATTTTCCTGTGGAGTCCTTGGAATAGTTTTTGGTCTATGAATACCATTAGTGGAGAAATAAATCTCAAATTCATGACTTCAGTACTCACCACCATTATTAGATCTGAGACATTTTAATTTCTTACCAGTCTCATTTTCAACCAAGCATTTCCATTTCTTAAAAGTTTGAAATACATCAGATTTATGTCTAAGGAAATAAACCCATACTTTTTTGTTTGCATAATCAATAAATGTAACATAATAATAAGAGCCTCCAAGGGAAGATACCTGAGCCAGTCCCCATACATCGGTATGGACAATCTCTAATTTCTCCTTTTTGTTTTCCTTCCCAATCTTTACAAAACTCACTCTCTTTTGTTTTCCAAACACACAACTTTCATAGAAATCCATATTAACATGTTTTAGACCTAGTAAAACTTACTTTGAATGAAGTACTTTCATATCTTTCTCACTCATGTGCCCAAGTCTGTTGTGCCACAGTGCTGTATGAGAATCTACACCAGCTATTTGTTCTCCTTGCTCAACTGTAGCAATTGTTCTTGAACATTCATTTTTCTCTGAAATAATCAAAGTAGAAGGAACAATATGACTTGTACAAAGATATAAGGTGCCTACTTTCACACCTTTTGCTACTACAAGGGAACCTTTTGAAACCTTCCAATTCTTATCATTAAAAGTAACTACACAACCCTCATCACCAAGTTGCCCTGCTGAAATTAAATTCCTACTCAGCCTTGGAACATGTCTTACCTCATGTAGTAGCCAATGATTCCCATTTTACAACTTGATCTTAATTTTTCCCTTTCTAGCAATCTGACAGGGTTCATTATCCCCCAAATAAACAAGCCCAAAATCCCCTTGGACATAATCAATGAAATAACCTCTATGAGGTGTAACATGAAATGAAGCACAAGAATCTAAAACCCATGAATGATCAATACTTTCTGAAGACAAAAGCAAAGCATCCTCTTCAGATTTGTTACTTACGATATTTGCCTCCTTGTCTCCATCTAATTTATCTCCTTCATTTTTCTTTCAATCCAACAATCTTTATTTTTATGACCTAGTTTCCCATAGTACCAATAGTCATTAAGTCCTCTCGATTAAGACCTCTTCCCCTTTGACTTTTCTCTTGATTTTCCACAACTTTTAGAATTGCTTCCTCTCTTAGTCATTCTACCCCTAATTTGTGCATTCAAAGAAATTCCTAATGTAGATACACCTGAGGATTTCCTATGAGTTCCCTTACTCAAAACAACACCAATTACATCATCATATTTTAGGGTACTAGATCCAGGAATAGAATTACTCACTGCCATTACCAAGCCATTCCAGCTTTTAGGCAAAGAACACAAAATCAAGAGAGCCCTAATTTCTTCATCAAAATTGATACCCACCGAAGATAATTGACTAGTAATAGTATTAAACTCATTTAAATGATTTGCAATAGATCCACCTTTTTCCATTTTCATATTAAATAAATGCTTCATGAGAAATACCTTGTTTGAAGCAGAGGGCTTTTCATATAGTGTTACTAAGGTTTTCATCAACTCTTCTGTCATCTTTTCTTTTGTAATATTAAATGCCATTGATGGTGTGAGGCATAACTGAATGCTTCCAAGTGTCTTTCTATCCAAAAGATCCCATCATCATTTGACATAGATCCTTGGTTCTTGGCTTTTTCTTCTAATAGCTTCCATAAATCCTTCTGATAAAGATAGTCTTCCATTTTCATCTTCCATAACTGGAAGTTCTGTCCATTAAACTTGTCAACCCTCAGCTTACCCTCATCTGCCATGGCTCCCACTCAAGTGCGAGACTTCCACTTAACCGTTAGACTTTCCTACAGAGGATAACTAAAAGACAACCTCACTCTGATACCACTTGTTAGGATAAAACCACAGACATAAAATAACAATTACATGCAAATATAACCAATAATAGAAAAATAATAGATCACACAGAAAAGAACAAAAGGCACCAAGATTTAACGTGGTTCACCCAATCCCTAGTCTATGTCCACCAAACAACAAGTTCAATCTTATTACAATCCAATATTACAACCTAATTATAATCCATAATCCCTTACAGCTCAATACCGCTACAAGAACCAATTTTGCATCACAACATAATAAAAAAATACCTAACCCTAAACCCTTTAATACAAATATTTTATGCCATTTTAGGGTTACAACATGTTGGCCAGATGTCAGCCATATGTCAACTACAACGTCGGCCATGACCCAAAGAATTTATGAAGTATGTACAGTATTTTCCTGATCAGTCACCACAATCTAACATGTATTAAGGGGAACACCCTTCATCAAGTGGTATCAGAGATAGATTTCTTGAGTGTGTGGAAAAATCATCAATTGTGAGGTAGTTGATACCAGGACTATGGTTTGGGCTAAGCCTATAGATAGATCACAAATTATGAGGTAGTTTGCACTAAGGTTTTAGTAGAACTATGAAAATGCCTCCATGAAGAGCACATGGTGGAAGAGCTATAGGTGTTACACTTAAGGGTTTCCTAGCCCTCCAAAGAAAAATGCAAGCATTAGATGAACAAATGCATATAGGAACAAATCTTCCTATAAGAGATGAAAGTGAGGATGAGGACAAAGTAGAAGAAAATGCTAAAGAAAAATAAATTCTAAACCTAGAGGAAGAAAGGCTTTTAGGGCCATCTCCAAGATTAGAAAAAGACCTAAGTTTAAAGTTTCCACATTTTCAAGAAATCTTAAGCCAGAGAAGCTGATCAATTGGATAAATGAGCTAGAGGAGTACTTTGAGTATTAAGATATTGATGATTTTGATAGGGTCAAGTTTGCAAAGGCAAAAGTCAAGGGACATGTAAAGACCAGGTGGTAGGAGGTTCATTTGGAGCGAAATAGAAAGGGAAAGGAAAAAATCACCAAATGGGAATGCATGATAAGTAAACTAAAGTGATAATTCATTCCTATGGATTATGAGCTTGATTTGTTGAAGAAAATACAAGGGTTGAAGCAAGCAAAAAAATGTATTTAAGAGTACACCGAGGAGTTTTACTGAGTTCTCATTAGAACCAGCCATCCAGAAGCTGATAAGGAGAAAGTGGTCCATTATATTAATGGGTTAAGGCCAAGTATTAAGGATGAGTTGAATCTGGTCCGAGTGAATAGTATTGAGCAGATATACTAGTTTTCCCTAAGAGTTGAGGAGAAATTGAACAAGAAGTTTGAAAACAAGAATAGTGGAAGAGTTCATGATGGAAGATTTGGTGGATGATCTTATGGTAGTCATAATGATGAGCAGAAGAACAAGGATGAGGCTGAAAGTAGTTGTTAGAACCAAAGGGAAAGTAATTCCAATCATTTCCATGATAAGAATAATAGAGATCAAAGAGGAAGAGGTAGAGGACAAGGATCTAAAAGAGGAGGCTTCTATGGGAAATGTTTTCACTATAGAGAAGAAGGGCATAGAGCATTTGAATGTACCCAGTGCCAAGGAAGGATAGATCAAAAAACAAAAGGCTAGGCTAGAGTTGCACATGTTGATGAAGATTTTAGATCATCACATTCTAAAGATGTTAAAAGAGAAGTCCTAGTTAATAGAAGAGCCTTGTTGAGTGCTGAGAATGAACCTGATCAAAGAAGGAGCTTGTTTCACACAAGGCGTAGATGTGAAGATAAGTGTTTTGATGTGATCATTGATGGAGGAAGTACTAACAATCTAGTGTCAAAAATGATGGTCACCAAGTTAAAGTTGAAGATAGAAACACGTGCATCCATACTGTATTGCTTGCATGCAAGATGACCACAAGGTCATGCTCAATGAGAAGTGCTCAGTGAAGTTCAAGATTGGAAGCTACTAGGATGAGGTACTTTGTGATATCATACCTATGGAAATATGTCATATGTTGTTGGGTAGGTCATGGTAGCTTGATAGGCATGTTGTACACAATGGGAGAGCAAATACTTACCTCTAACTAAGGATGGAGTGAAACATAACTTGAATACATTGAAGGAGAAAGAAGAAAAGGTATGTAGTGCTGCCAAAATATGTTTTGTTGATGGAAAAGAGTTTCTCAAAGGTATGAGGCATGAGCATATGTGTTGTGCTATAATTTCAAAAGATAGTAAAGTAGAAGTAGAGGAGGTACCTATAGAAGTTGACGATATGTTGGGAGAGTTTTCTAATATTGTATTAGTTAATGTACCTAATGGATTGCCCCGAGTGAGGAAGATTCATCACCAGATGGATTTGGTTCTAGGAGCTAGTTTTCCAAACAAGGCAGCACATAGAATGACACCAACAAAAGTGAAGAGTTGAATAGACAAGTTCATGAGTTGTTGCAAAAGGGGTTGATTCAAGAGAGTATAAGTCCATGTGTTGTACTATCCATATTAGCACCAAATAAAAATGGTGAGTGGAGGATGTGTATAGATTCTTGTGCTATCAACAAGATCACAATACAATATAGATTACTATTGCCAAAGATGGATGATATTATGGACTATTTGAGTGGAGCTAAGTATTTCACAAAGATATATATGAAGAGTGTATATCATCAGATTCATATCAAAGAAGATGATGAATGGAAGACTACTTTCAAGACCAAAGAAGGATTGTAGAAGTGGTTAGTCATGCCTTTTGGGCTAACCAATGCAATGAGCACTTTCACATAGCTCATGAATAAGGTACTAGAGGAGTTGTTGAGTAAGTTTTTCATTGTTTACCTAGATGATATTTTGATCTTTAGTAAGACATTAGAGGAGCATTTGATCCATATTCGCAAGGTGTTTGATAAGTTGAGGGAATAAAGTTGCTAATAAACCTAAAGAAGTGCAGTTTTGTAAAGGAATTGGTGTACCTAGGATTTATAGTCATAGAAGAAGGTCTAAAAATGGACCAAGAGAAAGTCAAAGCTATCCTTGAATGGCCTACTCCAAAGAGTGTGACAAAGAATGGAGATGCTAGTTTTTATAGAAAGTTCATAAGTGGTTTTAGTAGTATTTGTGAACCCTTGATTGAAACAATGAGAGGGGATAAGAAGGAATTTAAGTGGACTATAGGAGCAGATAAGAGTTTTAATATTTTGAAATAAAAAGTTATTGAGCAGCTTGTTTTAGCACTTGTTAATTTTAACAAGGTGTTTCAAGTAGACTATGATGCTAGTGGTACTACAATAGGAGTTGTTACAAGCCAACAAGGTAGACTTGTTGTTTATTTTAGTGAGAAGTTGAATAATGTAAAAATAAAATATTTTGTTTATGATCAAGAATTTAGTGCTATAGTTCAAGCATTGAAGAAGTGGAGACACTATCTTCTTCCTAAGGATTTTGTTTTGTATACTGATCATCAAGCTTTGCAATATTTGAATAGTCAAGGGAAATTGAACCAAAGGCATTTAAAGTGGGTTGTGTTTTTGCATAGTTATACATTTTTTTTGAAACATAGGAGTGGGAAGTCTAACAAAGTTGTAGATGCTCTTAGTAGAAGACAAATTTTTCTAAAAAGAATGTAGATAGAGATGGTTGGGTTCAAGGAACTCTATACTTTGTATCTAGATGATCTTGATTTTGGTGAAGTGTGGAAGGCTTGTACAGAACTTGTTACACTTGACAGGACAAAGTGGTTAGATTTTATGATCCAAGATAGTATGTTGTTCAAAGGAAGCCAGCTATGCATTCCTAAAAGTTTGATGAGAGAGAATCTTATCAAGGAGAATCATAGTAGAGGATTGGTTGGACATTTTGGTAGAGATAAAACCATAGTTTTGGTAGTTAAGAATTATTACTGGCCACAATTGCAGCGAGATGTGAAGAAATTTGTATAGAATTGCAGAGTATGTCAGATGGCAAAAGGAGTAAAACAAAATATAGAGCTGTATTAGCTATTACTTGTACTGGAGAGGCTATGGGAGGATGTCAACATGGGTTTTGTTCTTGAATTACTGAGGACACAATGCATGCATGATTTTATTTTTGTGGTGAGTGATAGGTTTTCAAAGATGGCACATTTTATTCCTTGCAAGAAGACTAGAGATGTTCTTCATGTGGTGTTGAAAATAGATTGAAGAAGACTATCAAACAAGGAGATTGTTGAGAACAGATTGATACAAGTATGATCAATATGCTTCAATCATTGTTTTGTCATTGATGTCAAACTTGTTGTTTGCTAGTAAGACAACTACTCATATGTGTTAGAGTAATTATTTGTTCTAACTTATTAATTAAATTATTTTGATTTAATTAATTAAGTTGCCAATTACTCTAGTTTTCTTAAGCTATCTTGTAGGTGCATATAATTAATATTTTATTAATTATATTGTGCAACCCTAGCTTTCTTAAGCTTTAGTTTCCCTTTTCGGGTTTCGTGATTCCTTTATAAGGATTCACCTCTTTGTATTTTATTAATTCACTTATTGGATTATATGAGATATTGCTCTTTGCATGTCCATAAGATGGATCTGGCTTTTTGGCCTCCTTGATTTTTCCTTGCCTCTGTTCTTTGCTTCATCCATGTGACAGGGTTATGCATGTAGGTGTTCTTGGGAGATTAGTTTTTCACCTAATCTAACATGGTATCAGAGCCAGCTTGCTGCTTGTTGTTCGTGGTTTGTTGAAGCGTTTCAGAAGCTGCTTTTTTTGGAGCAGTGGGAGGCTATATGGAATTTTTTTTTGGAGCACTTTAGGCTCAAACGGACGCTTCCATTGGATTCGGAAGGCCGTTTGCAGTCAAAATCCATATAAAATTTGTCCATTTTGGACAACGTTGGTCCCAGAGGCAATTTTTTTTGCTTGCTGGCTGTACGGCCCCTTGCACGCATTTCGAGGCAGAAATTTAAAAAAAATTGCAAAAAAAAAAAATACTGCAACATTTTTTAAAGCCGCCGCGGTTAATTAACCGCAGAGGAGCCGCTAGCGGTCACCGCTGACGGCCACCGCTAGCGATTACTGCTGGTGGTCCGCCAGCGGCCTGCAGCAGCTCCGTCGGCGACCACCGCCACAGCTCCGCCCCGTGGCGGCTCTCCTCCCTCCCGCCGCCTGGCCGCCGCTCCGCCAGCGGTGGAGAGTTTTTTGTTTTTTATTATTTTTTTTATTAAAAAATAATAATTTTTTGCATTTTCAGAGGCCCTGGAGGTTTTTTCTCCCTAACTTGAGCATACAGACGTATTTTTTCAATCCAAAAAATGCACCGGAAATTTGGTTTCGAGATGGAGATGCTGGTACAGGTGTTTTTGGGTTTTGATGCAGTTTGGTTGCCTATTTTGGTAGTCAAAGCTGGATGTTCTATTTTGCACTCCAAGAGGCGTATCTTGAGCTTCCGATCTCTGATTTTGGACTTCTTTATATCGCTGGAAATCTCTTTCTGTGCTCTTTCCAGTGATGCTAGTTGTTGTTCCAGATTCTGTTCCAGGCACATCTTATTCAGTCTTTTGCGTTTTAGCATTCTGGTGGATGTCTTGATTGTTTCAGGTCCGGAGATCGATTTTGTTGCTTCAGTTGCTTCGTTTTGGGCTTTACCTTCTGTTGTTTTAGCCTTATTTTTTTTCTGATCATTGTTGATATTCATTGTAAGCATCTTTATGCAACACACTGAGATAAAGTGCCACTCTTGCGTTTCGGGATCCTTTTCATCATTGTGATTCGTTGTACTCACACTATTTTATAAAGTGCCATGGGGGGGATAGTTGTTTGCCGCTTATAGGCCCTCTTTCTCTTTTTTCTCATGCAGTGTCGATGACACGTGCCTTTATTGGTGTCTGTACCTCACTCTCGATGTGTTTGGTTCCTGTGTTGTAGGAGTTTTTTTTGGCCCACCTTTTCAGCTGCCTGTCACCTCACCTGCATTAACGGGGGGTTATATTGTTGTTCTATGCTTCTTTGGTTGATGGTTCGTTGGTGTGAGCTATGTATTTAGTACCTGATCCTACATACTAGGCGATTGCAGTGGCTGGCTACCTATGCATTTCAGTGAGATGGATCATCTACCATATAGACACGCTTGGTTTGTGCCTTCTATTTCCAGGGAGGTTCTACAGATCAGCATTTTGACAGAGTTTTGCAGTTCTTCATGCTTCAATGATTCTCTTCTGATCTCTTTGTTCCGTCTTCTGGAACATTCTTTGCTATCTCTTTTTGGAGTAGGGTTTTTCCCATGTGGTTTTCTCTATTTCTCCTCTTTATAGAGATTTTGTTGTAATTGGGTACCTGATCGGGCCTTGTTGCCGGGACCCAATTCTCTTTCATAGCTGTGCTAGGTTAGCTTCCTCCCAAGCTTCGCTTAAGGGGGGGTGTTAGAGTAATTATTTGTTCTAACTTATTAATTAAATCACTTTGATTTAATTAATTAAGTTTCCAATTACTCTAGTTTTCTTAAGCTATCTTGTAGGTGCATATAATTAATATTTTATTAATTATATTGTGCAACCCTAGCTTTCTTAAGCTTTAGTTTCCCTTTTCGAGTTTTGTGATTCCTTTATAAGGATTCACCTCTTTGTATTTTATTAATTCACTTATTGGATTATATGAGATATTGCTCTTTGCATGTCCATAAGATGGATCTGGCTTTTTGGCCTCCTTGATTTTTCCTTGCATTTGTTCTTTGCTTCATCCATGTGACAGGGTTATGCATGCAAGTGTTCTTGGGAGATTAGTTTTTCACCTAATCTAACAATATGATTTAAGTATTATCACTTATTTGATTGGTGAAGAGGATTTGATAAAGATGTAACATTAACACCTAGAGGAAAGGTTGAGTTATGATTATGTAAAGGAGTACAAGAATTAGTTAAGGTAGTGATAACATGATGCATTGATAATCTACTTAAGGTTATAAAGGCTAGTTACACTATGAAAATATAGAAGAAAAAGTTTCACAAAGTTTGTCTATCGAGCTTGACTAAATGGATAGTAGGTGCCAAGTAGAGTCAATGCAAGCCAAGCAAAAAATCAGTTGGAGCCAAGTTAAAGTTTATTCTAGTGTATGCTGAGAAAAATAGTGGATGCTAAGCACTAGTAAGCTTTAGTTTCTGCTAAGTAATTATATAGAGGATGTTGAGCAATGTAGTATGTGCTGAGCATCAGAAGCCAAATAATGTCAAGTGGCTACATTATTTAAAAGATCATGATTTTGATGGATTTGTGCTAACAAGTTTATTTTCTTGGAATGTGTGAACTAGTTAGAAGATAAGGTTGATGAGCTGGCAGCACAAAATTCAAGGTAAACTATTTTTAGGAAAATTCAGAGTGGATTCAAGGAGAAGTCTCTAGAAGAGATATGGAGTGTGGGATAGATTCATTGTATCCTACCTAATTTGTCCTAACCCTAAGTTGGATGATGGAAATAGAGTGAAAAAAGATCTTTATTTCCTATTTATGGAAGACAAGGAGTCAAGAGTTTTGCTTTATCAAGTGACCTAAGAGAAGAGTTTGCATTGGCATATTAAGCAAGAAGGCTTAAGGGTATGAATTCTTGAAGGGTGAACACACTATTAAAGTTGAAAAGTATGAAGACCAAGTAGAATGGAGAACTAAAATTCCAAGTGAATGGTCTAAAGTCCTCTAACAAGGCTCACTCCTAATAGGGTGATTGAAATTATTTAACAAGGTCACATTTAATAATGTGTATTGTAATTTTTAATAGGGTTGGCCTTTCACAGGGAATCAATTTAGAAGAGTAAAAAAGAGTAGCATGTTACTGGTGGTTTTTCCCAAATTGGATTTTCATGTAAATCATTGTGTCAAGCACATTGATGGATATGTTATGTTTTATGCAAGTTGATTTGATAGTAACCTACAAGTTCTAAGTGATTGTATAATCTTATGGATGCATGCATGAAGAATGTTTTATGGGTTCACTAAGCTATGAAATATTTTATTCATGCATCTAGACCTTGAATAACTATTCACCCCCCTCTTAGTTATTCTAAAAGAATTCCAACAATTGCTAACAGAGCCATCTTCTTAAGAGGACTAGTTTGAAGGTACTAGAAGCACAAAGATCAAGATGTTAAAAAGAGAAGTGCTCAAGCTCAATAGATATAAATTTCTCACATGGGAAAGTTTGATGAAGCTACACATTGGAGGACTTGGAGATCATGCACAATCTACCATTACCACTAAACATGTTGATTCTACTAGAGCACCAACAACTAAGGATATGAAGAAGAAGAAAGAACATGACCAAGCGATGCTAGAGATTGCCTTTGCCCCAGGTTATGCCAAATTTGATGATATCAAAGGTCTTGACAGTGCAAATAAAATGTTGGATGCCTTAGCCACCATCTATAGAGGAGAAACGAATTTTTTTAGAGCCAAAGCTGAAAGTCTTAAAGGTAAGTTTGATGATATGAGAATGGAAGAAGGTGAAAATATTGCTCAATATGTTGTAAGGATTAAAAAAGTTGTTAATGCAATAAGAGGAGCTAATGGTAAAATAGATGATGATACTATGCTAAGAAAAGTCTTGAGAACACTACTACCTGTATATGTTATTAGAGTTTCTACAATTCAAGAACTAAGATGTATACAAGGAAATAATCTATCACTTAAAGGTTTGGTAGGTAGGCTCACTACTTTTGAGTTAGCTAACTTTGATAATTACAAACCTAAAAATATTGAATTTTCTTTCAAAGCTAAAGTATAATTAAAGGAACGCAATGAGAAGAAGAACAAAAAGATAAAGTATGTGTCCAATGATAGTGATACAAATGAGGAGGATGTGCAATAGCTTGAAGCACTACTGGCAAGAAGATTCCACATAGGTAAAGGTAAGTTCAAAGGAAAATTACCTATCATTTGTTTCATTTGCAATGAGGTTGGTCATATTGTTGCTAGATGTCTAGAGAAGAAGAACTACAAAGGTGGTGACAAGTACAGAAGTAGGAGAGATGAAGACAACAAGGACTACAAAGATAAAGGAAAAAAGTCATGCTACATTGCTAAAGAGGAAACAAAAGATGGACTTGATGAATAGGATGATGAAGTGGTGTATGTTGAAAAAAAGGATGAATCTAATGAAGATAAGGCAACTGCACTTGTGACTTGTGTAAACAAGAATGATAGATGGATCATTAACAATGGGTGCTCACATCACATGACTAGAGACAAAAGTAAATTCATTACTCTAAAATATTATGATGGAAATAGTGTAAGATTTTGTAATGATGCACCATGTTTGATAAAAGGAAAAGGTTCTATCAAACTCATAGACAAGATTTTATGTGACAATGCTTACTATGTTGAAGGACTTAACTATAATCTCTTGAGTGTGTCATTGTTAAATAATTTGGGATGTAAGGTTGAATTTGAAAGCAAAGTTACTAAGATATATAACAAAAATGGAAGACTGATTAGAAAAGGTGATTAGACTAGAAGTGATCTATTCTATCTTGATTTAGAGGATGCTATTTGTCTAGTTGTAAAATCTAATGATGTATGGTTGTGGCACAAAAGGTTATGTCATGTCAATTTTGATAACCTAGTCAGTATTAGTAACATGAGAAAAGTTAGAGGTTTATCTAATTTGAAGAAACATGATAATATAATGTGCAAACAATGTCAGTTAGGCAAAATAACAAATTCAAGATTTAAGAGTAAAACTCATACCTCTAAAGAAATATTAGAGATTGTTCATATTGACTTGTGTGGACCAATTGAAGTGCAAACTATAGAGGAGATAAGTACATTATGCTATTTGTTGATGATTATTCTAGAATGATGAAAATTATGTTTCTAAAATAGAAATCTGATGCTTTCCAAATGTTTAAGTAGTACTTAGCAAGAGTCGAGAAGGAAACAGGTAAAAGTCTGAAGTGTTTAAGATCTGATAGAGGATAATTCACATCAAATAAGTTTGAAATGTTTTGTAATGATAGAAGAATCAAAAGATAGACATCTGCCCCTAGAACCCCTCCACAAAATGGAATTTTTGAAAGAAGGGACAGATCTATAATGAACTATGCTAGACCACTCATGATAGAGAAAAATATTGTTTTAAAATACTAGAGAGAAGCTATAAATATAGCTGTCTATACCTTGAACTATGCACAAGTCAGGAAAGGTATTCATTTAACACCTTTTTGAATTATGGTATGGATACTCACCCAATGTAAAATAATTTAAGATATTTGGAAAAAAATTTTACATTCTTAAGGACTTTAGGAATGGTAAACTTGATACAAAAACTGAAGAAGGTATATTCCTAGGCTATTCCACAAGAAGTAAAGCTTATAAGTGTTTGAACACTAACACTAACAAAGTTGTGGAAAGTGAAAATGTGAACTTTGATGAATATATAGAAGCACATGAGGCTGAATCTATGAAAGAACCGGAAGAATACAAATCATTTGTATACTCTTATGAAGGTATGCCTATGGAAGAAGATGCAACAAATCAAGCTACAAACCAACAAAAAGTTTTAGTGGCTGTCGAGTTATAGATTATGAATGTCGAGCTACATTCAGGAACCAAGTTACTCTAAGATGTTGAGTTACAAAATGAAGTTGAAGCACATTGTGATTCTGAGATTAGTGGAAATGCTAAGTTACCTGGCAATGATGTACACAATGATTCTAAAGTTGAGAGACAAATTGAAAAAACTAGAGATGAACTAAGATTATACAAATATGTCAAGAGACATCATCCTACTACACAAATTATTGGAGATAAAGATGCCAGACCAATTACAAGAAAAAAATTGAGAAATGATACATGTTTATTGAGCATAAAAGAACCAAAATTAGTAAGAGATGCATTAGAGGATGTAGACTAGAGTAAGCCAATGGAAGAAGAGATTGAACAAATTGAGAAAAGCAAGACATGGACTCTAGTTCCTAGACCAAAAGACAAAGATGTGATTGGCACCAAGTGGGTATTCAAAAACAAGCTAGATGAAAATGGTGAAGTAACAAGGAACAATGAAAGATTAGTTTGCAAAGGATATGCACAAGAAGAAGGAATTGACTATAGAGAGACATTTTCCCCTATTGCTAGATTGGAAGGAGTAAGAACTTTACTTGCTTATTTTGCATACAAAGGTTTCAAAGTTTATTAAATGGATGTTAAATTTGTATTTCTGGCATATTAGAAGAAGTTTTCATAGAACAACCAGAAGCTTTTTTTGATGTTAACAATAAGAACATGGTATGTAAATTACACAAAGCTCTATATGGTTTGAAACAAGCACCAAGAGCATGGTATGAGAGACTTCATAAGAATCTTCTAAAGATTGGATTTGAAAGGACTAATGATTTAAAAAATCTATATATAAAGATAGAGAAAGGAAAAATTATTTTGTTATCTAAAATTTTTGTTGATGATATCATATTTGGAGGACAAGTTGCTTTATGCAAGACTTTTGCAAATGAAATGAAGCAAGAATTTGAAATGTCTATGTTTGGAGAAATCAAATTCTTTGTAGGTTTACAAGTATATCAAATGAAATATGGTATATACATCATTTAGTCAATATATGTCAAAGAAATACTAATTTTTTTTGGACTGGAGGATTCAAAACCAGTAAGTACACCTATGGTGACAGGACACAAGTTGTCAAAGAATGATGATTTAGCTGAAGTGAGTCAAACACTAAATAGGTCTATTATTGGAAAATTACAATATGTGGTACATAGTAGACCTAACATTGTATTACCTATAAAGATAGTTGCAAGATTCTTTGCAAATCCCAGGGATAATCATTTGATGACTATATAAAAAAAAGATATCTAAAAAGAATAGAGGAGTATGGTCTGTACTATAAGGAAAATGAGAAATTTGAATTAAGAGCCTAAATTGATGTTGATTAGGCTAGAAACATTGATGACATAAAGAGCACTAGTGGAGGAACATTTTTCTTAGGCAAGAGGCCAGTTACATGGACTAGAAAGAAACAAAATTGCACCTCATAATTTACTACTAAAGCTAAATATGTTGTTGCTTTTGTGAATTGTACAAACCTTATATGAATCAAACACCTACTCAAAGGAATGAGGGAAGAGATGATAGAACTAGTAACACTTTATTATGATAATACAAGTGTTATCAATATATCAAAGAATCCTATGATGCACACAAAGACTAAGCACATTGCAATCAAGTATCATTACTTGAGAGAATTAGTTCAAGATAAAGAGGTGAAAATGAAATATGTCAACACTAAGGAACAAATTGTTGACATCTTCACAAAATCATTACCTAAGTATTCTCATGAGTATCTAAGAGGTAAACTAGGGGAAATACCCCTATCAAGGCTATCTGAACGACAAAAGGAGTGCCCTACATCAAACAAGTTGATTTTCAATGCTACAAATTGATGTAGAGGATCTTACTTTAGGAGCTTCTTAAAGTAACCAAAGAGTTGAAACTTCAAAATTAGTCACAAATAAGGTGATATAGGGAGAAAATGAAGAACTTCATATCTACATGTTAAGTGGACAAGTCTGACATTATTGTCAAAGAGGGAGATAATTGCTGATTAAGCCAACATAATTAGGGAGATAATCAAGCTAGTATAATTACTCAAGGAGATAATTGTTGATATTGTTGATCAAGGATAATAACAAGCATGATGAGGGAGATAGCTATTGATGAAAAGAATAAAGAAAGAGAAATTCTAACATCTACCTAGTAAGAGGGAGATATAGCAATAATAAATTTAGAGTGAATTATAAGGAAGAATTTTGTAACCTAATCAGAAGATGGAAGTTGTTGATAGAGGGAGAGATTTCAATACAAGGAACTATTTCCTTTTTGGTATTATCTTACTATTTTAACCTAGTTAGATTGGTTGATCAGTTTGGTTTGCCATCAATGCCAAAGAGGGAGACTATTGAAAATAGATTGAAGAAGACTACCAAAGAAGGAGATTGTTAAAAATAGATTGATACAAGTATGATCAATATGCTTCAATCATTATTTTGTCACTAATGTCGATCCTTCTATTTACTAGTAAGATAATTGTTTATATGATTCAAGTACTATCACTTATTTGATTGATGAATAGGATTTGATCAAAAGATGTAATAATAGCACCTAGAGGAAAGGTTGAGTTATGTGTATGTAAAGGAGTACAAGAATCAATTAAGACAGTGATAACATGATGTATTGGTAATCTACATAAGGTTACAAAGGTTGGTTACACTACGAAAAATCTAGAAGAACAAGTTTCACAAAGTTTTTCTACCAAGCTTGACCAAGTGGATAGTAGGTGTCAAGTAAAGTTAGTGTAAGTTGAGTAGAAAATTAGTTGGAGCCAAGTAAAATTTATTCTAGTGTATGCTATGCAAAATAGTGGATGCCAAGTAAAGTTTAGTTCATGCTAAGTGATTTTATAGAGGATGTTATGTGCGAAGCATTAGAAAATAGATAATGTTGAGTGGCTACATTATTTAAAAGATTGTGAATTTGATGGATTTGAGCTAACAAGTTTGTTTTCTTGGAATGTGTGAACCAGATGGAAGATAAGGTTAATGAGCTAGTGGCATAGAATTCAAGGTAAACTATTTTTAGGAAAATTTAAAGAGGATTCAAGGAGAAGTCTCTAGAAGAGATATGGAATGTGGGATAGATTCATTATATCCTACATAATCTATCTTAATCCTAAATTAGATGATGGAAATAGAGTGGTAAATGATCTTAATTTCCTATTTATAGGAATGGTTGGTCAGAAGCAAAAGTAGTCATGTGCAAGAACCTAAGGAAGAGATCGAGTCAAGGATTTGCTTCACCAAGTGACCTAAGAGAAAAGTTTGCATTGGCATATTAAGTAAGAAGGCTTAAGGGTACGAATACTTGAAGGGTGAACAAGCTATTAGAGCTAAAAAGTATGAAGACCAAGCAAAATTGAGGACTATAACTATGATCTATAATATGCAAATGAAGCTATAAGTTGTTATTAGATCAAGCCTTAATATTACTCTCAACAATTGTATCATTCTAGGGTAAATCCTTTGGATTAAGTTTAACCTATCAGTCATTTGTAAATCCCCTAACTAGATGAAATTCAAAGTGAATGGTCTAAAGTCCTCTAATAAGTCTCACTCCTAACAGGGTGATTGAAATCCTTTAATAGGGTCACATTTAACAATGTGTATTATAACCTTTAATAGTGTTGACCTTTCATAGGACATCACTTTAGAAGAGTGAAAAAGAGTAGCATGTTATTCGTGGTTTTTCTCAAATTTTTTTTCCATGTAAATCATTATGTCAAGTGTGTTGATCAATCTATTATACTTTCTACAAGTTGATTTGATAGTAACCTACAAGTTCTAAGTGATTACATAATCTTATGGATGCATGCATGAAGAGTGTTTTATGGGTTCACTAAGCTTTGAAATGTTTTATTTATGCATCTAGACCTTGAATAATTGACTCACCCCCATGTGGTAGAGTTGTTTTTCAAAGAAGTGGTAAGACTACATGGTCTGCCAAAGAGTATCATTTTAGACCAGGATAACAAATTTGTAGGGCATTTCTAGTGTACATTGTAGAAGAAGTTAAAGAAAAATTTTAAGTTTAGTTCATCATATCATCCATAGACTAATGGAAAAACAGAAGTTATGAATCATAGTTTGGGAAACTTGTTGAGATGTTTGGTTGGAGACAAGCCAAAATGATGGGATATGATTTTATCACAGGTAGAATTTGTATATAATAATTCTATCAATGAAAGTACTAGTAAATCACCATTCCAAATTGTACATGGGAGTAGTCCCATAAATGCTTCTGAATTGAGGTAGTTGGATAAAGGAGAGATAAGTAGTGTTGAAGCAGAAGAATTTTTTGAAGATTTAAGGAACATCCATGAGGAGGTAAGGAAGCACATTATAAAGATGAATACATAGTACAAGGCTAAGGCATATGCAAAAGGGAGGTATAAGGAATTTTAGATTGGAGATAAAGTCATTATTCATTTGAGAAAGGAATATTTTCTAGTGGGTACATATAATAAGTTGAAGATGAAGAGGTTTGGATTGTGCAAGATAGTGAAAAGGCATGATTCTGGAAATGCTTATGAAGTAGAGTTTCCTATTGAATTGAATGTTTCACCAGTATTTAATATTTCAAATTTGATAGAGTATTATGAAGGAGGTGATGGAGATGATGTTTCAAAAGTTTAGTGGAGTATTCCAACAGTTAGTCTGATAACAAAAGAGATTGAGGACATACCGGAGAATCATATTGACAAAAGTACTAAGAACAAAACCTATGACAAATATCTAGTCAAATGGAAAGGTTGGCTAGTAGAGGATTCATCATGGCTAGGAAAGGAGGAGGTTACCTGACTTTGTTTTCCTCTGAACACCTGAGATATGATGGAGTCACTTCTCAAATTACCCTAGGTGTCTAATGTAGGAGCATGGTGGGTGTAAGAGCAATCTTACATCATCCAAAATTATTTTATTTTCAATATTTTCTATTTTAATAAGGACTAGTAGACAGGGTGGTTAGTATTTATGAGAACTTTCTATTTTTAGTAATTTTGTCATATGAGCTCAAAATGTTCTCATTTTCTATAGGAAGGTTCATTTTAGAGTTATAATCCTACCATAAAAATCTCATTGCTCTAGCTTAAGTATTTGAGAAGTTATTGTAGATTTTTGGTGAAAATATTGACAAAAAAATCTTCAAGCTCACTATTGGAGACCTTAGAGTGCTCAAATGAGGTCCAAAAACTTGATGGAAGGGTGCTAGTGTCATTCTAAGCTTGTAGATCATAAGCTTAAATTTTTGAAAAGTGGTTATAATAGCCAATCACAACAATGTTTTGAGAGTTATGACCTTCCAAAGTTGTGCTACTAGAAATATCTAAAATAATTGTCAAAGATGTATTTGACCAACTCTATATGTATTTTTAGGATCTGTTGGCCCTAGGTATTAAGTTTTAATGTGTAGAACCCATGTGGGTTAGCATATTGTACTTATGGATTCTTAATTCTGCATTTATGGTGCAAATAAGAAGTCCATGTTTTGTTCTCACATTTGTTGTTGTTTCTTTGTTTATTTTATGTGTTTATAGTATTAAGGGGAGCACACTTCATCAGTAGATTTAGATACCCTTTTCATCAAATTTGCAAAATCCATAAACATAAATTTCATTAGAGTGGTGTAGGTCAATGTCAACTTTTTTAGGGACACAATTGTGCCCCACTATCTGGGTCAAGGTCAACCTACCCCCTTAGAAAAGAAAAATATTTTTATGTTTTGTAGATCTTGTACTTTTGATTAAGGAATGCAGAAATTGACAGTTTATTTCTTGAGGTAAGATCATAACTTTCAATGTAAGACCAATTCTTTTGAGGTATGTACATTTTATTTCTTCATTTCAATATTAGTGTCCTATATTTTCATCCCATATCATAAGAATCTATATGTATGTGTAAAATATGGTTTTAGGGTCTCTTTCATGTACACTATTCTAAAACCCTATTCATCCATGCTTACTCTATTCAATTAGTTGTTTTATTCAATAAATTGCAAATTGGGAAATTCAATTTTTAATTTTTTTTTTTAACTCTTTTAATGTGTTGGGTAAACTTTTTAACGTGACCGGTAGCATTGGCGCAACATGCCCACCGGTACCACAGGGATGGGGGAGACTAGAACCCATGACCAACCCCCTGCAATAGGGAAGATTTAGCCAACCGAGCTAGGGCCCCCACCCTGGGAAATTCAAATATTTGAATCCCAATGGTTTGTTCCATTTTTTGTGGAAATTAGATTTAATGAGTTTTAGGCATAACTAGGCATTACCAATCCAAATTGGTTGGGATAGTTGTATGGGATGCTATTAAGTCAAGTTTGAGGCATTATACAGAAGAAGCAATATTGGGATTGATTAATTGTAAAGACTCTGTAAAGAGAGCCAATAAGAACTTCATTTTTCAGGCATTCGGTGCAAGGTGGATTTACTATCATTGATTTCTTGTAGCCTTATGATCTCATAAGCCTTTTTGCATATTTTTTGATCAATTCCAAATGCACTAAGACTTGTGAAGTTCAATTCCTTTCAAGTTTTCTATCACTTCTTAAAGGGATTCATTGTTTCCATTAACAAGTTTGAGTTTCTACTTGAAATGTGGATCATTCCATGAATGTAAGGGTTTAATTCTCATGGAATGATCTTGTAACATTATGTACAAATCATATATAACAATTTTTTGATAGGAAGTTCTAGGGATTGGTGATCACCATTGGATTTTTTGAAGTAAAGAGCACTATATTCATGGCTATGGAGCAACAACATGAGTTCTAGCCATTAGAGTTTAGTGTTTAATGAATGGAAGTACTTTGGTATGCTAGAGACAAGGTGAAACAACCTTCAATTGAGTATAAAGGTGCTTGGAAGGTAAAGATTTAGAAAACCCTACCTTTGAGGGTTTTTAGGAGACTGATTTGGGGCCTTTGGGATTACAAAAGGTTTGGGACTATTTCTTTGGATTTGGAACATTTACAACATAAGGAGAGACTGTCAAAAGTTTTAGGTCTTGGGAATACAAGAAACTTGTAGTTGCTTTGTTAAATTGCCATCTTTTCATGCATTTTTGAACCATAGTATGGAAATGATATGGTCCAATGGCATACATGGAACCCTTCTAATATGTTGTAGTATGGCTTAATGGGTATCTAAATCCACCATTTTTTGGAGGAGTGTTTTGGAAAGTTTGAGAGGAAAGTTCACTTTTGTGTTGATGTAGGGCTATTGGGAAATCAATTAGGCCTCTCAGAGAGTTTGAGGGATTTGGGGTTTGGATGTTACTTGATGACCAAAAATTAGTTGATACCTTTTGAATGCATCTTGATTTGGCCTCAAACACCCATCCTAATCATTTGGTAGGTGTTGCATTTGTTTGTATACTTTTTTCTTTTTAGAGGGTTTGAGAACCTTGTACTTCCTTTATAGATTTAAGTGGGATTAACTTGGTTTTGACTCCCACCATCCTTACCACTACATCAGTATGGAGCTTTTATATCCAACCATTCATTATAAGTTGGGGAATGTGCTTCATGCATGATATGCAAGTGATGCATCAGCATATGCAATTTTATCACCTTGGAAAATTATATTTGATCTTGCTAGCTAGGAACAACTAGTTGTGCATTTTATTTTACCTAATCTAATGAAATTTCTATAGGAATTTGTAATCAACCTAGCTAATTAGAAACTATACCCATTTAGCTGAGTTAAGGCTTGTTTCTTTCTAAAAATATCTACTATGATATGTTTTTGTAAAATTTCCTATGAAGTCTGCCCATTTTTCCTAGTCTACATTATTTGTGTGTAGGATTTTGAGCTAAGTCATTTATCAGGGTTGAGTGAGTTTTATTATTTTATTATTTGGATTCTAAAATATTTATGGAGTTGGATCAATTTTTCTATTGTGCTAAGATGTAATAAGCACCTTAAAAAAGATCTCTCAGTATATATACACACATATGTGTGTATATGTATGTATATATACATACATATACATAAAGAGAAGCTTCTCTTTTCACCTATTGAGGGAAATACAAAGAGATACATGTTTAGAAGGGCAAAAAAAGGAACATTGACATAGGGACCTCTTCTCCCCTTGAAGAAGATCCAAGATCAAGGGCATGTAGATCACAAGGGTAGGACACGACAATGAAATGTAGTGATCACAAAGGAATGACAAAAAAATCCTAGATCTCCACTAATCTCCACCAATGTTCAGAGCTCTCCACCCTCTTTCATGAGTAGTTCTGCACAATCAATAAAAAAAGGGAATAATTAATGTTGCATTTTAAGTTTGTTTGTTTATAATCCATAAGATCTCTCTATAGATACATACATACATACATAGACACATAGATATTTGTGTGTATCTATACACACACACACAGAAACACATATACACACATACATACATACATATATACATATATACATACATACATACATATACACATACATATATATATACATATATATACATACATGGAATCAACAATGTACTTTCTAAGAGTTTAAAATTGTTCAACAAAATTAATGTTTTATAAGAAAATGCACTTGAAGAACTATTAGCTCAAAAGAAAGAACATGGTGTTGAAACAATACAAAAAATGCTCTACATGAGAGGTCCATAGGTGAGGGTGTTGACCAATATTGAAAACTTGAATGCTGAAATGAAACTTATCGATGATCAAACACCTATGCTAGAGTTACAACATAATGCAAAGTTTATTTTAGATAGGGTAGATTTTGATATTCAGAAGTTTGATAATCAAAATTTAAGATATGAGAGAGAAGGAGAAGTAGTGGCTTTAGAAAGAGACTGCACGAGAGAAACAACAACTAGACAACATAGAGGATATTATGGGAGAAACTAGATAGAATCTAGGAAAGTGTTGTGATAAGTACTATGAAATTGGAATTAGTTGCAAGTGTGTTTGATAATTTACAGTCCAAATATCATGAGGACTACAAGCTATGAAATTTATCATGTATTGGATCTGCATTTTCTTATAAGAGTGTTTCAAATATTGACACAGTCTCCCTATGATGATCCCAAGTATCCATTTTTTATTAGAGTGTTTCAAGGTTGGGAACCACTTCAACATCCTTTGTATGGTTTAGAGGTAAAATCATTGTGGTAGAGGCTTTTCTAATGGAATGAGTCTCATGATTATGTCATTTGCACATAAGCATAACTTGCTTCTTCAACTCCTTACACTCAAAATCTTCACTGAAGTTATTCTTCTAGCACTAAGAATAGTTGCTACAAATTCCTGGGAACCAAGGAGTCCTAAACCTATGATAAATTTTCTAGAGACACAGGATAAGTTATTACTAGTTTTAGTACTTCATAACATTCTAGATCATATAGCAATGCCCAAATTAATGGTAGTATTGGATACTTGGGATCTTCATAGAGAGAGTTTGCTAATACATGCATGGTTGCATCATTGGCTTCCATTGTTGGGCTAGCATATGGAGCCTTTATGTCCAACCATTCTTTATAAATTGGGGAATACACTTGATGCGTAGCATGCAAGCAATGCATCTATATATGCAATTTTATCACCTTGGGAAACTGTATTTGATCCTGCTAGCTAGGAACAACTAATTGTTCATTTTATTGTACCTAATCTGAAGAAGGTTCTATAGAAATTTTTAATCAACCTAGCTTATCAAAAACTAAACCCATTTAACTATATTATGACTAGTTTCTTTCTAAAAATATTTGCAATGATATGTTTTTGTAAAAAAAATTGGAAACTCTGCCCATTTTTCCTAGTCTACATTTTTTTATAGTAGGATCTTGAGGTAAGTCACTTAGAATGGGTTGAGTGAGTTTTATTGTTTTATTATTTAGATTCTAGAATATGTATGTAGTTGGATCAATTTTGTTGTTGTGCTAAGATGTAATAAACACCTTTAAAAAGATCTCCAAGATATACATGCTTAGAAGGAAATATAATGAGATAGATGATTAGAAGGAAAAGAAAAGTATATTTATATAGCCCTTGAAGAAAATTGAAGAGCAAGGGCATATATGTCACAAGGGCATGACACAAAAATGAAATCACAGAGCAAGGGCATGACAATAAAATACAGAGATTAGAAGGGCATGGAAAAAGAATGCACTGATCATAAGGACATGGAAATGTTCACAGCTCTCCACCCTCATTTGGAGCTCTACACCCTATTTCATGAACAAATATCCATAATCAAAACAAATGGGGAATGATTTATTTCATTTTTTTTTTATATACTCACGTAGACATCAAAATTATGATGCCAATGTAAGTATTGTGATGGTGTTGGGGACAATTGAAAAAAATTGAAAATCACCACAAATTACACCACTATTGCAAATTGTTGTTGCAATTTGACTTGAAATGTTGTAGTGTTAATTAGAAAACTCAAGGACTTCTTGGACCCAAAACCCACAATCATTTGGGACTAGGTCAACCTAGTCCTGGACAAGGTTGACATGGGTTGACATAGTCCATCCCATGTTCATCTAGTCCACTCTAGATTGACTTGCTCCTAGAGTTTAGGACAAATAGGCCTCTGAAAGGTCCAAAAGAGGGTGTAGCTGAAACTAGAAGATTGTGATCTAAACAAGAGATATGGTCAAAAGGGTATCAAAATGATACCTAGAAGAACATGTCAAAGAGTGAGAAATAAAAAATAATAATGAAATGGAAGAGGAGAAGATAAAAAGAGACATTGAGAATAGATCCACCATTGGTATTAGAGAGGAATTATAGAAAAATGTGCTAAAAGCTCTTAAAATGAAAGTGCATCCATTTGAAAAGAGTACATTTATCCCCCACTTTAGAGAGAGTACAAGTTTCTCCAAAATCATGATAAAGTAGATCAAATAATTGGCAAATTTGAGGACTTTTTGGCCCAAAAACCTATAATCATTGGGGACCAGGTCAACCTAGTCTTGGATGAGGTTGACTTTGGTTGACATAGTCTATCCCAAGTTGACCTAGTACACTCCAAGTCAACCTAGTCCTAGAGGTTAGGACAAACATGCCTTTAAAAGGTTCAAAAGAAGATGTAGGTGAAATTGGAAGATAGTGATCTAAACATGAGATATGGTTGAAAGGGTATAAAAATGATACCTAGAAGAACATGTAAAAGAGTGAGAAATGAAAAATAAGAGTGAAATGGAAGAGGAGAAGAGAAAAAGAGACATTGAGAATAGATCCACCAATGGTTTGAGAGAGGAATTATGAAAAAAGATGCTAAAAGGTCTTAAAATGCAAGTGCATCCATTTGAAGAGAGTACATTTAGCCCCAACTTTAGTGAGATTATGAGTTTTCTCAAAGTCACAATAAGTAGATCAAAATAAAAATATGATTTTATCACAACTTAGGAGACAAAGAAATCAATCTAGGAATAATACATAGATTTAAAGATAACCTAGAAACTACACCAGGTCATAAAGGCTAAATTATTGTAAGCTATAGTCAAAATATATATTTTCCTCTAAGAAACTTGATTCTTCATCATATCCTAGAATAAAAATAAGGGAGATTCTATTGATAATAAAGAAAGAGAAAGAAGGTGGTGTGATCAACTTGTCCAATAAGGTTTGTGTTCCTTATTGTGAATCACAGAAAATGAGATAAGATTGAATAGTCTAGCGGTTTTGTGTGCCCGATAGTCTATCCCATGAAATAAAATAAAAGAATATAGGATAAAATGGTATAATGAGTTTTTGTTCTTGATAGTTGATGCTATAAAGAAATGAAAAGGGGAAGATTCAATAATTTAGTAGATTTTTATCTTGATAGTCAATGAACAAATTTTTACCTTACCACAAATTTACACTCTCGTAACAAGTACTCCTATATTATAAGAATGGTTTATGTATATGCTAGGATAGGTAAAATGGTCTAGAAAGTATGTGTGGAATGCAATTCAACCAATCCAAGGCATGCAAAAAGAAAGAGTAGCTAGCCCTGGCAATTCGTGTCATGCTAGTGTACTCTATATGATGTTTTTGAGAAATAAATGTATGTAAAAGATAAGGGGACTATGTATGCCCCCCCTTTAGATGGAAAAATAATTTCTTACTTTTTCATCTTAAGGAAGTTATGAAGAAGGATAAAGAAATTTAAGCATCAAGATAGTATTCACAAGCAATACATAGTCTAAATCAAAGAGGTCACAACTCCTATGAGGTCATGGAAGGGTAGAATTAAAAGAAAACATGAAAAAAGTGAAAAAGGTGATCCTTAAAAGTGAGGATAAATTATTATGAGAATCCAAGGTAAATGATCTCTCTACCATGCAAATCAAATTGCAAATGATGTAAGATTGAATGTCACATGATAAACAAATAACACTCAACCAAAAGAAATAGTGAGAGAGTGAAAAAGAAGGAAATGATTCCCATGCCCCCCAAGTATAGGAACAAGAGAAGAGAAAACAAACCCATTATGCTACTCACAAATAAAACCATGCATGCCAATGTGCCCCTAGAAAGAAGGTCAAAAATATTACATCGTGTGGAGAAACATAATAGGGACTTCAACATTATTTAAAGAAATCAGAAGTAAAAGAGAGCTCATTAGAAGGAGATATGTGAATAATATCACTATTAATGAGTTGTTGGATCTTATAATATAAAGATTGAAAATGAATAGTAGAATAATCATGATAAAGGTGATACATGCAAAAGGGAATTTTCATAAGTTTTTGAATATGTTTCTTTCTACATTTAGGCCTAGTAATCACCTTACCATGAAGAAGTTAAGGTAAAATAATTTCTTGATCAATACAAGAAGATATGTTAGAGGATCTGGAAAAATAATGAGATTTAATATTTTATTGCACACATCCTAGATTATGATTTGAAATGGTGTTAATAATTACCCTATGTCCCCCATTACCTAAGGGTATATTCTTTTTTATCACTAGATTTAATAGATTCATCATCAGTGGTTGTAGAAACAAAGTTGGTAAAGAAATCAGTTGTGTAATTTCTCATGAATGGAAAATCATTAACTCTATATTCTCCAACTATGGTTGGTATGAAATCTAAGGATCCCCAATAATCACCTAGGAGGGTTCTTGTAGAAGAAGGATTGTCATTGTATTCTCAAGATTATATTATTCCTCAACATTTAGACAACTATTTGTCTCATGATATTATTATCATGATCTGTATGAAGAGTATATATGATATTATTATAGATAAAATTGACTTTTTGATTAATATTTAAATGAATATCATGCATATCATGTAACCAAGGCTTAATGAAAAGAATATTGTAATTTAGAGATCCAGGCATAACATGAATATGATTATTCATAACAAATGGACCTACTTTGATAACTAAAGTTATGGTACCTAATTTTTTTTGAGAAATATTAGCAAAGCCACAAATATAAGTGCTACTAGGCTTGATATGTGAAAGTTCAACATTAATTTGTCTAAGCATATCCATTCTACAAACATTAATCTTAGATCCATTGTCAACTAGAGTTCAATGAATAAGGTTACCACTGACTAAGGAAATAACCATAAGAGTTTCATAGTGATCTTGAATATATTTAGGAGGTAAGTCATCATCAATAAACACAATTCAAGATGGGAATGATGTAGAATTCATGCATCATATAAATGCATTGATGTTATCTTGACTAAGGAGATGGCGTTGGAAGAGTGGCTAAAGATATTTTCTGTGAAATATTATTGATCAATTGTGTATTGTCTTTGATGTTATGAAAATGTCATATCAGCTATCAGACAAAGTCTGGTGGGCTCAATTGGTTAGCAAAGTGATTTACAGAGTCTACCAAGTGTTCCTGAAAGTTACTTTATGGAAATAGTTTCTATCAAGCTCACTCAGGTGTCGAAGGATTTTGTGGTAGAAGTCAATGGTAACCGAGCTCACAAGGTTATTGAAGGAAATTTAGTGTCTACCGAGTTCACTTGATCTTCAAAGGATTTTGCAAAGTTTGCAGTGTTTACCAAGCTTCAGTTGGTTAAAACTAGAAATCATTTTTGGAGCAGTGGTTACCGAGTTGGGTTGACCAATGAAGGATTTCATTATTTTGGGAAATAAAGTTTAATTGTTTTATATAATGTTTTTAGCCAACTGATGTAATGATTATTGGTAATTATAACTTGTAAATGAGCCAACTTGACAATTTGTATGGTATAAATAAAAGATCAAGTTGTGAATTCTAAATATGAATGAGCATGCAAGTCAGTTGATTGTGTGAAGAGGAAAGTATGAGTGAATTTTGAAGAAGGATCAGATGTCCTTGAGGAGAAACAAAGTTGTATTCGATCAAAGAGGATCTAGTGAAGTAGAACAAAGATCTGTATCAGCAAAGTTTAGTTGCATCTCATTCAGGTCACTTTATTGTTACTTTCTCACCCTTGTAGTAGTAATTCCTAAATCTCTTAACAAAGTTGGTTTAACAACCATTTTGTAAATCCTCTAACAAGGTGATAGTTCTATTGAATTGTTCTAAAGTCCTTTAGCAAGGCCACTCCTAGCAGGGTGATCAAATCCTCTAACAAGGTTACACCTAACAGTGTGTTTTGTAACCTTTAATAGGGTTGGCTCCTAATAGGGGGTCAGTTTAGAAGAGTGAAAATCAATAGCTAGTTACATGGTGGTTTTTCCTATATTGGGTTTCCATGTTAAATTTGGTGTCTCTTGTACTCATGTTATTCATGCATGTTAAATCTTTGTGAATGCTTAAAGATCAGTAATAAGTTAATACATAGTGCATCTATTGAGTTACAACATTTTTCTATGTGGTTACTGAGTGACAGTAGTAACTAGTTTTTTATGACATCTAAGGGATCTGTGGATTTGTTTCTATGGTAACTGATTCACCCACCCTCTCAGTTACTCCATCTATATTTCCAACAATTGGTATCAGAGCATTTGGTTCTTGTAGGAAGGATTTTAAGGATCTAAGTTAAAGATCAGGATGTCTTACAAGAGGGAAATTCCAAGGCTTAAAAGGAATAACTTTTCAACATGGCAAGGTCTCATGAGACTCCATTTGGCTTCCATTGGAGATATAGGATTGAAATATCTTGATGAAGCATATGTAACTCCTACTAATAAACTATCAGTCAATGAAATTGCTAAGGAGAAGACTCGCAACACCATGATGATAGACATTGCATCTGCCCTAAGCTATGAAGAATTTGATGATGTCAAGGACTGCAAAACTGCCTTTGAAATGTGGAAAAAGCTGAAGAAAATCTATGGAGGTGATGATAATGTGAGAAGAGCCAAAGGATAAATTATAAGAGGACATTTTGATCAGATGAGGATGAGAGAGGATGAAAATATTGCCAAATATGTTGAAAGGGTCAAAGTAGTTGTCAATACAATCAAGGCTTCTGGAGGAAACAATTTTAAGTAAAGTTCTTAGAACATTACTTCCCATTTATGTAATTAGATTTTCTACAATTCAATAAAGAATATGTGAAGAAAATCATAAGATAAATTTAGAAGCCATAGTAGGAAGATTGACTACATTTGAGCTAGATAGCTAGGATAACTATGTTCCAACTTCCAAGAACATTGAATTAGCATTTGAAGCCAAGCTTTCACTCAAAGAGAAGGGAAAGAAGATAAAGGAAACTCAGTAAAAAAGTGAAGAAGAATCATAGCAGAGTTCTGAAAGTGATCTCGAGGTGGTTGAACCTCTACTTGCAAGGAAATATTCTAGAGGTAAAGGGAAATACAAAGGTAAGGTTCCTCTAGTATGTTTTTCATGTGAGGAAATTGGTCATATTGCTGCTAGGTGCCCAAACAAGAAAAATAAGGATGAGAAGAAAGGTCACAAGTAAAATGGCAAGAAAGATTTCAAATCATTCAAGGAAAAAGGTAAAAAAGAATGTTTCATGGCTAAGGATTCTAAGGATTCTGACAATAGTGAAGATGAAATTGTTTACATTACTGTGAAAGATGAATCTGATAATGATGAGGAAGATAAAATGGCACTTATCTCTCATGTGAGAAAAAATGATACATGGATCAAAGAAAGTGGTTGTTCTCATCATATGATTGGTGACAAAACAAAGTTTGAATATTTTGAAGACTATGATGGTGGTAGTGTGAGGTTTGGTAATAATAAACCTTGTTGCATAAAAGGAAGAGGAAGAATCTCATTAACCAAAGAGCTTGCATGTGATAATTCCTAATGGGTTGAAGGACTAAAACATAATCTATTGAGTGTGGCACAACTAATCAATATTGGATTCAAGGTGGAATTCATACATGGAAAAGCAAGACTGCTTGATGACAAAGGAAAGTTGATTAGATTTGGCATACAAACAAAAGGTAACTTGTTCTATCTTGAACTTGGTGAATGTTCATGTTTCATTGCTCAAGTTGAAGAAAGTTGGTTATGGCACAGAAGGTTATGTCATGTAAATTTTGATAATCTAGTGAAATTAAGAAAATTCAAAAAAATTAAGAGGCATTCCTAGTATAAAGAAACCTGATGTTGGTCTATGCAAAAATTGTCAGATTGGTAAGATGGGAAAGACGGGAAAGACTAGCTTTAAAAGTAAGAACTACCAGTCTGAAGAAATTTTGGAAATTGTGCATACTAATTTGTGTGGACCTATTGGAATTAAGAGCTATGCTGGAGAAAAGTTCATTCTTTTTGTTGATGATTACTCAAGAATGATGACTACCATGTATCTAAGAGAGAAGTCGAAAGCATTTGAGAAGTTTAAGTGGTATTTGGCCAGAGTAGAAAAAGAAATAGGGAAAAAAATGAAATTCTTGAGGTTAGATAGAGGTGGTGAATTCCACTATCTAAAGCTCACTAAAATGAAGTTTTAGTGATGCATCAATAGGTACCAAGTTGAAGATCTATCAGTTGATGCAGCATAGTCATGGAAATATTGCACATGAATTAGTACTCAAGGTACATTGTTACTCATTTGGTTTGTGTTGTGTTTGGCATGTGTTGTCAAAGAGGGAGAGTATATTGTCATATCTTTTTAAAATTTTAAATTGTTTATTGGAGAGTTTACTATTATGTAATTCCTTCATAGAGGGAGATTGTTGTATTAGAGAAGTTTGTGGCATAAAATCTAAGAGGGAGAAATGTTCTATTAGAAAAAGACTTGTTCTCAAATTTCATTCTACTATGACATGTTGTGTTTCCATCAATGCCAAAGAGGGAGATTATTGGATAATATTGATCAATTGTTTGTTGTCTTTGATGTTACACAAATGTCATATTAGTTATCAGATAGAGTCTACTAAGCTCAATTAGTCAGCAAAGTGATTTACATAGTCTACTAAGTGTTCCTAAAAGTTACTCTGTGGAAACAATTTCTATCGACCTCACTTAGGCATCGAAGGATTTTGTGGTAGAAGTCATTGGTAAACGACCTCACAAGGTTATTGAAGTCTAAAGAGTTCACTCGGTCTCCAAAGGATTTTGTAGAGTTTGTAGTGTTTTTCGAGCTTCAGTTGGTTAACACTGGAAATCATTTCTAGAGCAGTGGTTATCGAGCTGGGTTGGCCAATGAAGGATTTAATTATTTTGGCAAATAAAATTTAATTATTTTATGTAATGTTTGTAGCCAACTGATGTAATGATTATTAGTAATTCTAACTTGTAAATGAGTCAACTTGACAATTTGTATGGTATAAATAAAAGTTCAAGTTGTGAATTCTAAATTTTAATGAACGAGCATGGAAGTGAGTTGATTGTGTGAAGAGGAAAGTGTGAGCGAATTTTGAAGAAGGATCAGATATCCTTGAGGAGTTGCAAACTTGTATTTGATTAGAGAGGATCTAGTGAAGAAGAATAGAGATTTGTATTAGCAAAGTTCAATTGCATCTCATTTAGGTCACTTTATTGTTACTTTCTCACCATTGTAGTAGTAATTCCTAAATCTCTTAATAGATTTGGTTTAACAACCATTTTGTAAATCCTTTAACAAGGTGACAGTTCTATTGAATTGTTCTAAAGTCCTCTAGAAAGGCCACTCCTAGCAGGGTGATCAAAGCCTCTAACAAGGTCACACCTAACAGTGTGTTTTATAACCTTTAATAGGGTTGGCTCCTAACAGGGCTCACTTTAGAAGAGTGAAAATTAATACCTAGTTACTTGGTGGTTTTTCCCATACTAGGTGTCCACATTAAATATGTTGTCTTTTGTGTTCATGTTATTTCTTTTATGCATGCATGTTAAATCTTTGTGAATGCTTAAAGATTAGTAATAAGTTAATACACAATACATCTACTGAGTTACAACATTTTTTTGTGTGGCTACCGAGTGACAACAGTAACTAGTTTTTTATGACATCTAAGGGATTTGTGGATTTGTTTTTGTGGTGACTAATTCACCCTCCCTCTTAGTTACTCCATCTATATTTCCAAAAGAAATCAATGCTTCATGATATGTAGGAGATGTTTGAAGAAGTTCCAAAAGAGAAATATTGGTGGATATATTATGAAACTATGATACCAAAATATAATCCAACCCAAGATTTTGAGAAAGAATAGGTGGAGGGAAAGGAACTGGTTAAGAAGGTGGAAGAGATGTAGTAGGTTGGGGATTATTTCTTGTATGATAGGTGTGAGACACTATATGATAACCCTAAGAATCTCTATGTTTCTATTTAAGAGTTACAGGAGGACAACCCTTAAGAGTGATGAGAGTTTTATTTGATGAAGGGTAACCATTAAGAGTGAGAATAGGTGATCTTCTCCATAGACTCACCACTAGAAGAGAGAATATTAAAGAAATTATTAGTATATCCTTTTCTTAAAGACTATTTAGAATAGGGATTGTATATATCCATTAATGATTCACCTCTATTGGGATAATCAAATGAAGGAAAGGTCACATTAAGGAAAGTATTTATAATGTCCTCCTCTTGCACTAAAAATATCCCTAAGAGAAAAGTATTTTTTAGGTTAAGGACAAATATCAACTATGTCATGTGTAAATGATATTATAGTTATGTCATCCATGATATCATTTTTTGTAAGTAATATTATTTCATGAGGAAGATATTAGTCCATGTAATCATCCAATGTTTCATCCCAAATAGGAGAATCATCGCAGGGAAGGATATCACTATCAAGAAAGTATACCATGGAAGAAAAATGAAAGGAATTGAAAGAAGGTAGAAAATCATCCTTTTTAAAAGTGTCCTTAGAGATAAGATCTATATTAGGTGACATAAGAGAGGACAAGGAAAAATCACATACCCTAGATTGATTACTTTTAGGGGAAACATATATTAAATGAGGATTTTTTTTATGGAAAAGGGGATAGAGGAATGGTTGAGAAACAATTTTAAAACATGAGTGAAATGAAAAAAAGCTAGAACTAAACATGCAATGCAAAAGAAGATTAAAAGAAGAAAATATAACTTAATAAGATAGCCAAATATAACTCCAAAAATAAAATAGGATAGGAAAAGGTATGGAGTTCACCTAAAAAAAGTTAAAGACCTAACGTAAAAAATCTAATTCTAATAAGAAAAGAGGGTAAGTGGACAGGTTCAACAGAATCTTTAGTGGTAAAATTGAAGTACTTTATTAGGATGTAGACCTCCACTTTACTGTGCACCGAGCCATTCAAATATGTGTGTGAGGGAAAGTGGGGAATTTCCAAATATGATTCCGCTTATGATCCAAAATAGATTAGCTAGGCCCCAAAGGAAGAGGGGTGCTAATACTAAATTAATATTATAAAGAGGAATAAAATGTAAGGAAATGTACTCTTTGGCCCTTAATAGGATGACGTGAATGTAAATTTGAGCCAATCACTTCAATAATATAAATTTAGATGTTATGTGTATACGATTAGCCCAATTAATAGGTATATCTAGGATAAAGATATGAAAGGAAATAAAATATGAAAGACACACATTGGAATGCATAGAAGAAGATGTATTTTAGCTCCAAAGTTCATAGATCTAAACTATTTGTGAACTTTCGACCACAGATCTTGGAATAAAATAATGAAAGGAACAAAACCTAAAAATCTCCACAATAATGGAGATTGAAGGACTATATTTATCTTAGAAGACACCATAAAACCAAGTTGACATAGTCTAATAACTTGAAAATAAATTTTCCAGAACTCTTGAAAAGTAGGTTCCAAATTTGTACACATTTCATTTAAATCTTGGAAATCAACATAGAATATAAAGGTTTTGGAGGCTTTCTAGGGAGAGGGATTTCCTTGGTCAAGCCCTAGGTTACAAATTTAATCATAAATGATAAATGTAAATGTAAATATTCACCTTTCTTTGTAAGAAAAACCCTTTTTGATAAAGGTTTTTCTATTAGAATATATAGTCCACTGATATAACTGAAAGGGTGGGGGGACGGGGGTTTAAAAAACTTCACACATAAGATACTAGGGTTTGAAAACTCACTATTGTTGTCAATTGAATATCCTTTGCCACTACCTAGCTATGCATCTTCTTCTACATCTTAGATGTAAGATATCAAACAATCATCAAGAACTACTTTCTCAATACCCTATCTCTAAACTGCTCTCTACAAATTAGGCACAACTTATGTATTCCTTTTACTTAGACTCTATGCACTCAAACATGTCATTAGGACATAGTGTAGAACATGTCCATGATAGGACATCACCGGCACATAATCAAACCATTATCCATACCATTAAGATCTTTATCTTCTACTCAACCATTGTTTATGGAAACCATGCTATGTTGACATCAATGACAAACATAGTCATAAATACAATATGTCAATACTCTCCAATGATCAGGATACTCCCCCAATGTAGTATCATCAACATTCATGCTAAAAATCTCCCCCTTTGGAATTTATGGAAACATAGGTGAAAAACATCTAAGTTTAAAGAATAACAAGTAATATTTTGCTGCTAGTGTTGTTCTCATCTTCTCAAATACTCTTCATCAAGAAAGTCTAAAGTCCTCTAGATTTTAGGACCAACATCAACTGTTCACATGCTAAATAAATCTCAACACAATAGGTGCATACTTCTTCTTCTTAGGCATCAACTGTTTACTTCACACTAAAAAATTACAATACATCAAGTCATATTCCTACTTCCTTTCATGAATCTTTCTAAATCTCCCTAAAGAGATATCTCTCCCCCATTTCTTAGGAGTTCTTCTCCTCCATAACTTAGGAAATATTTTTAATGCATACTCTCCCCCATTGACATAAATTTCAAAGTTCTTAATCTTAATGTTACAACATACCACTTGTTAAATACCAATTGCTAATATGTTGCTCCAAGTTTTTAACCAACTCAAGTGTCCAAAGACATTGTTCCATACCAAATACCAAGAGTCCTCAATGACTTAGATCATCACAAATACTCCACCATACAATGAGCATCAAATTTTAGTCCAGTCTAACAATAGTGCTCTATAACACTAGACTAATGCACTTACTACATCACCTACTTAGAAGTAGACAGGGCCATAACCCAAGCATTCCTCTCAAGTACGCAAATATATCTTCAAGCAAAGCCTTCATAAAGATATATGCAATATAATCTTTAGTACTCACATGCTCCAATCTGATTTCATTTTCTAGATGTTTTCTTTCTCATCACATGATACTTAATATATATATGCTTAGTCTTAGAATGCAATATAGGATTCTTAAACATACTCATTGTACTTGTGTTATCATGGTAAATGATAACAAGTTCTTCAGACTTAATTCTAATATCCTGTAGCATCTGCTTCATCCACATTACTTGATTACAATTATTTATTTTTGCAACATGCTTTGCCATAGTTGTACTCTGGAAATATAATATTACTTCTTGCTTAACCAAGAAACCAATCTTCCTCCAAGAGAGAATGATCCACCACTAGTGCCTAGTGCTCTTTTTGTCATCCATACTATCTACCCAATACACATTAGTATATGCATATAGAGTGAAATCACTTGATCTATCATACCAAATTCCATAGTCATATGTCCCTTTAAAATATTTGAGTATTCTCTTTACTATTGTATAATGATACTCCATAGGATCAGCTTGAAATCTAGCTACAATCCCAACTGCATATGTTATATCTAGTCTAGTGTGAGTTAGATACTACAAACCTCCAATCATGGATTTGTACTTCTTCTTCTCTATTGTAGTTGTGTCATCTTTAATGAATAACTTGTGACCAGTTATCATAGGTGTACCAATAGGTTTACAACTTTCCAAACCAAACCTTGTTAACAAATCATTTAACTACTTAGCTTGTGAAATGAAAATACCATCACTATTATGCACAATCTCCAATCCTAGGAAAAACTTTATTTCTCCTATCATGATCATTTCAAACCCATTCTTCATTTCTTTGGTGAAATTATCACTTGCTTCAGAATTATCTCTAAAAATGATGTTATAAAAAAATATTACTATCATTAATAAACCATTCTCAACTTCTTTCAAATACAAGTTACTATCTACCATACGTTTAGCAAATCCAAGCTTTTCCAAATAACTATCCAACCCCACATACCAAGTTCTAGGTGCTTTCTTCAGACCATATAGAGATTTCTTTAGTTTTTACACCATGTCCTTTTCTTTTGATAAAAGAAGATCTTCAAGCTTCTCAATATATACCTCTTCTTCAATTTCTCCATTTAGAAAGGCTGATTTTACATCCATCTGATAAACCTTGAACTTCTTATTTGTTGCATAAGCCAAGAAAATCCTTACTACTTCCATTATAGCTATAGGTGCATATGTCTCCTCATAGTCTATGCCTTCTTGCTGTGAATATCCCTTACATACAAGACTATCCTTGTTCCTCACAACTTCACCTTGCTCATTCATCTTGTTTCTAAATACACATTTGGTTCCTATCACATTCTTCTCTTTAGGTCTAGGAACTAATTCCCATGTATCATTCTTTACAATATGATCCAATTCTTCTTTCACCATCTTAGCATCTTGAAATGTACATATCCAATTCTATAATCTCATTTGCATGTGTATCACTTTCAAAATTGGATTCTAATGCTTTCCAAATTTTATGATATGTTTGAAGTGAATTTACTTGTCTGTATTGATTCTTTGGAAGAGTTGATAGTAGAGATTCTATGGATCTCATATTACACAAGAATAGATCTCTTTCCACTTCACCATATTCTTCAAGTTTTTTTCATCCACAATCATCCTCTTACTCTTTGTCAAGATCCAATAACCTGGACCCATGCACAATAGATGAGTCTTCATCTTCTCCTTCCAATTGTCATTGTTGGCCCCATAAAATCTAGGACTATCCTTTTTGAAAAGATTCTCTCTTGATCTCCTAAAGCTATTAAGCTTATCCTTCAAGTACTTGATGCTTTGATACCAATTGTTAGAATATATATAGTCCAATGATATAACTGAGGGGGTGGGGGGGTGGTCAATAAATTATCCAACTATTATTACAATTATTAACCTTATACAAACTTAACCATATGAGTAATATAAACTAAAACCACCACAAGATACTCATGCACAATAACACCAGAAATGTTAACTAGGGAAACCCTTGATTAGAGGGAAAACCCTAGTGGGGATGGTATCCACAAGATGATTTACTAATATAAATATTCCTTGTTAGAGAATGGACCCTATTAGGAGATTCCAACCTTGTTAAGAGTTGTGGAAGATAGTTAGACCCACTACCCAAGTAGCTTCAAGGGAAAGACCAATGAACTCACTATCTGAATGATCTTTGTATTATTCTTTATAGAATAATAAAAATGAAATGAACTTCCTTCCTCTATCTATGTCCTATCAACTAGACCTATGCTCCTTCTAATCTTGTAACTAAGTCACAAAAATCACATCTAATAATCCCTTAGATCGCTTACATGCATTTACCAAACACTCTGCTCCTTTTTACACTTCACACTTCAATGCAATCATTACAAAAGGGGAAAACATATTTCCTTTATACCGTATCTTCAAAATAATTCCTTGAGTCAGCCTTGAGGCTTTCCCAATTAATGATAATAAGATAATTAAGTAATTACAATTAAAATAGCACTATCAACTCATAGTCTATACAAAACTTCACATGTGTGATACTAGGGCTTGCACACTCACTGACATCATCAACTAATTGTCCTCTATTACTGTGAGACTATGCATCTTCTTACTGCATCTCAAATGTAAGATAGCAAACAATCATCAAGAACTACTTTCTCAATACTCTATCGCTAAACTACTCTCTATAAATTTGGTACAAATTTTGTATTTCTTTGACTTAGACTCTACACAATTGACCATGCCATTAAGACATAGTGTAGAACATGTCCATGACTACACATCACCAGACAAGCAAACCATTGCCTGTACCATTAAGATCTATGTCTGCTACTTAGCCAATCTTTACATAAACCATGCTATGTTGACATCAATGACAACCAAAGTCATGAATGTGACATGTCAATACTCTCCAATGCTCTAGATACTTCCCCAATATAGTATCATCAGTATTCATGTTAACATTTTCCTTTTTGTATTTTTTCAATCTTGAATTCGGTATGAAGGATGTAGGATATCTCCATAATTGTAATAGATTTTCATAACCACATCATGGATCCATGGATTTAAATGTACATATATGAATACAATAATGATTTCCTCAATGTAGATATCCTCCCTTGATGGAAAAAAATAAGCTAGATCATGAAGAGGAAATGCACAAAAAGAATCCTTGAATACATGAAGAAAACTTGCTTGCTTACCTAAATACTTGAACTCCTTCCCTTAAATACTTGAATATATTGAGAATGAGATTTTATAAATGAGATGAAATATGAAGATGAATCCCCTAGGCCTCCTTATATACTATTTTTTTGGTGGTAAAATAATGTAGGATGATGGGGGAGTAAAATTAATTAATTGGAAAAATTGAGGACTTCTAGGCCTCAAAACCTGTAACCATCAGGGACTACATTGACTTAAGTGAACCTATTCTTAGAATAGGTGAAGTTGGGTTAAACTAGTCTATACCAAGTCATCCTATTCCACTCGAGGTCAACCTGGTCCATGTTGTTAGGATAGACAGGCCTCATAAAGGTCTAGAAGAGGGTGCAAGTGCAATTGTAAGATAGTGAACCGAACATGAGATATGGTACAAAGGGCATCAAAATGACACCTATAAGACCATTTTAGATTGTGAGAGATTATAAATAAGAGTGAAATGGAAGAGGAGAAGAGAAGAAGAGAGATTGAGCATAGTTCCATCCATGGTCCATGAGAGGAATTATGAAAAAGGTGTTAAAAGGTCTTAAAATGCAAGTGCATCCATTTTAAGATGGTACAAAAGTTTTGTTTGATACTATTACATATGCAGTCCTTATGAAAATAAAAGTGAATAATGAATAACAAGAGTAACATTGATAAGGATGTCTAATAAAAAGGTAAACTATCCAAGAGAAGAAAAAAATTCCCACTAGGTGGAAAATTTAGACACCTAGAGGTAATTGTGGAGATTAAAGTGTAGAAGGTTTGGTATGTTACATATGTAAAAAGTTTGGATATCTTGCACATGATTTTAGATACAAATTATCTACCAATGCAGATAGAAAAGGAAAATAAATTATTGATCAATAACCTGTTATAAATTACATGAAGAATGTTTGGGTGAGGAAAGACCATTTCAGATAGTGAGAGATGATAAATAAGAGTGAAATGGAAGAGGAGAAGAGAAAAAGAGAGATTGATCATAGGTCTATCCATGGTCCATGAGAGGAATTTTGAAAAAAGGTGCTAGAAGGTCTTAAAATGCAAGTGTGTCCATTTTAAGATGGTACGAAAGTTTCATTTAATACTATTACATATGCAGTTCTTATGGATATAAAGGTGAACAATGAAAAGAGGGATAACTTTAAGAAACCCCTCCCAAGAAAAATATGTAAAATGCTAGCGAATTCAACATTAAATATGTAGGAAAAAATTCTAATCGAGGGCAATTTATTCATTCAAGGAAAGAGAGAAAATTATTTTCTATTGGCAAAATTTTCCTTTCCGCATCAAAATTTGATAATAATTGTGACGAATTTAATTTAATTTTTTTTGGTATGCAAATAAATGTAGGAAATTTATTTTGTTGTTCATAAACATTTTCATAAAGTAAGAGGCAAATTAATTATTTCATATAACATAAAATATTAATATAGTTGGATAATATGTGATTTTCCAAAGAGAGATTATTTATTTTTTTGGTAAATTTATAGAGTCACAAGTGGTCCATGGCCCACATGCCAGGTGTACACTATACGATGTACTTTAAGTATGCCAATCCATTAAGATTCAATTAAAATTGTGCCCTTTTTATTCCCAACTTGGTCGTCATCACATTTAATGTTGTTATTTTTATGGTGAAAGGAATTAATTTGGACCATTGATGTCATATAGATTTATGGCTTCAGCTATATTTTAGGTCTAATTTTAAACAACATACAATAAAGTCTAAATCTTCCTGGAATTAGGACATGTGTCCCAAAGACCAAAACATAAAGTAGTTGGCTAAACGAGAATAGTTGGAGACACATGTAAGTAAAATAGTAAGTGATGCTCAACCTGAGGGAAAATATTATTTTATTTTAAAGGTGAAATAACATTGTCCAATAAGAAAACATTAGGGAAATGCTAGTGAAAATTTTAAAATAATTGTGTTATAAATGTAGATTACATTGGTGATTGGACCAAGATTTTGACCAATTATGTGTAAACTAATGAGCGATTAGACTTGGATTTTGACCCAAATTATTTAATATCTTGGCGACATGGTTGACCCCATATGTTGGTTTTATTAGCCAAATTATGATTTCCCAACGAGATGGAATAGCCAATTGGCAAAGATTCGCCACTAAAAAAATCACTGATAATATGAAAAATAAGAGGACCACTAATAAGGATACCTAACAAATAGGTAAACTATCTAAGAGAAGAAATTTTTTTTTACACCATGTGCATTACATGTGGAAAATTTGGACATGTAGAGGTAATTGTGGAGATTAAAGTGTAGAAGGTCTGGTATGTTACATATGTAAAAAGTTTGGATATCTTCCACACAATTGTAGATACAAATTATCTACCAATGGAGATAGAGAAGGAAAATAAATTATTGATCAACAAAATGTTATAAATGACCTAAAGAAATTTTGGGTGAGGAAAGAAGCAAGCATTAAATTAATACATAATCCACCATCCTCTAGTTTAGGGGATTCATCATCTAAATAAGAAACTACCTATTTTGTTAGGGACATAAAATTTCATTTGATTCATATACAAGTCCCTTACATTTATTGAGAAATAATGCCTATTAGAATATTCAAATTCATTGATTACAATGGTTATATGGTATGTAAAATAGGATAAAATTGGCTACTATTGGTTCACAAGTTGGAGGAATCTATACATTCATACTACCAGTTGACACTTGGCATAGACAAATATTAGTGAGAAGAGAACTATTGGTAAGAAGCTTACTATTCATAAATGATGACTATTGATAAAGGGTATTATATTGATAAACAAAATTTAATCATTTATACTTCTAGACATTGGAACTCTTTTCAACAAATAAATAAATGGAAAACCTACTCATTCCACACTTTGTAATTTTGAATAGTGATTTTAGGAGCTGATTATAAGTGCCTACTATGATTGATTGAGAAAATTGTTACATAGTTGAGGACTTTATGAAGATTGAATTGAGCATTTTCAAAACCTATTCGAGTTAAAAGATTGATTAGTGAACTTTGAAGAAAATTGTAAAGATTAAAGAGAGATTTCACATCAATAGTGTAGTGAATGTTCATACTCTAGTATTTATTGGGATCACACAAGAGCTTGACCCAAACACAAAATATATTCTTTAAAGGAAGTAGAAATTAACAATGTCCTATTATAAATTCCTCCACAAGTATTGCTAACATAGAATATCATTATCTTCATCCATTGTAGATTGCTTGAATTGGTATTAGAGAATCATGTCCTTAAAGAAAACCTTAACAAATTTGGGAGATCAATGGAGGGTCACTTTAGAAATCTAAGTCCTATATGTGATAGAGCTAATTTTGATATTTAGAAGATGGAGTTCCTTGGTGAGATATAAGAATTATTTATAGAATAGAACATTGAGTATCAAAATATAGAATCTTTTTGTTGTATAAAAATGAATAAATCCACTAATACAATTACAAGTAAATATAGGTCTAGATCCAAAGAAGGTAAGAAGATCAAATAAGGTATAACTCTACTTATGAAAAGAGAGTCAAAAGGTATAAAAACTTTTGTCTGTTGGACATGCAAAGAATTTGGTCATTTTTCATCCAGATGTCCTAAGAGGGTAAGGAAAACTAGAAAAAAATCACTTTTTGATGATGATGAAGAATTTGAAGAAAGTATGTAAAGATTTTTGGATGATAGCAATAATGAGGTTAATGAGCGTGAATTGGTTGAGAAAGAGGAAGTAATGGAAAAAACAACTTTAATAACTATTATTGATGATGAAGAAGATAATCCTAAACCTGTTAGAGATAATATTGAAGTTTTGTTTAAGAATAAGATTGTAGAGTAATGTTCAAATTGTTGAACAAAGAGAAGAGCAAAGCTTAGAATCAAGAGAATAAGTGAGAGTTGAAATAGAAACTCCCACACTAAACAATAATTTGACAAAGAACCACCCTAAGAATTAGATTATTAGAAGTAAAGACAAAGGAATAATAACAAGAAATAAGTACAGGAGGAATTAGTTTTTATTTCTCAAGTTGAACCTAATAATGTTAGATGAGGTGTGCAAGGATGATCATTGGATTCAAGTAATAAAGGAAGAATTAGGTTAGATCGTGAAGAAAGAGACATATGAATTATTTCCTAGACCTAAAGACATTAATGTAATAGGGATTAAATGGGTCATAAATAAGATGAATGACCAAGGTGAAGTGTGAGGAATAAAAAAATATTGGTATGCAAAGGATACTCATAGCAAGAAGGCATAGATTATGACAAGACATTTTCCCCTATTGCCAGAAAAAAAGGAATGAGAATGTTCTTGGCTTATGTAGCAAGAAAAAAGTTTAAAATGTATCAAATCGTATGCAGATTGAAGAAAGAATTCTATGGTCTAAATAAAGCAACTAGAACTTGGTATGTGAGGTTGGACAAATATTTGGTAAAATTAGGATTTGCTAAAGGTATGAAAAATTTTAAGTTATATTTGAGAGAAATTGAGAATGGATTGTTGATCATTATAATATTTGTTGATGATGTAATCTTTGGAGGTAATGATGAAGAAAGTGATAAGTTTTCTAATGAAATGTTGAATGAGTTTGAGATGAGTATGATTAGTGAGATGAAGTTATTCTTGGGTTTATAGATTGTGTATAACATTGATGGCACTTTTCTATCACAAGCTAAGTATTTGAGAGAATTATTGAAAATATTTGGCTTAGAAAACTGTAAGCATGTTTCTATACCTATGATAACTAGTCACAAGTTATCTAGCAAAGATGAGACACCTAAAATTGTGCAAAAAAAGTGTAGATCTATGATTGGAGGTTTGCAATATTTGACTCACACCATACTAGATATAGAAAATATAGTTAGACTGGTAGCAGGATTTCAAGATAATACTAAGGAATCACATTATGAAGTAGTAAAGAGGAATGTCATATATTTAAAGGGTACACCTAATTTTGAGATATGGTATGATAGATCAAGTGATTTTACTTTGTGTGCATATACTAATGTAGATTGGGAAGATATTATGGATGATAGAAAGAGCACTAATGATGGATCATTTTTCCTTGGAGGATGACTTGCTTCTTGGCTTAGCAAGAAACAAAATTTTATTTCACAAAGTGTAGTGGAATCATAGTATGTAGAAGCAACAAACAATTGCAATAAGATCATGCAGATGAAGTAGATGTTAAAGGAAATTGGAACAAAATTTTCAAAACCTATATCATACATTGTGATAACAAAAGTACAATGAGTATGTCTAAGAATCTTGTGTTGTATTCTAAGACTAAGCACATATATATTAAGTATGTAAGTACAAAAGAGTAGATTGCAAATATCTTTATGAAATCTTTTCCTAAAGACACATTTGAGTATTTGCAAGGTATTCTTGGGGTTATGCCCCTACCTACTAAGTAGATGATGCACAAAATGCACTAGTCTTGTGCTACAAATCACTATTATGTATTGAGACTAAGTCCTAATGCTTCCTACATGGGAGAGTATCTGTGATGAGTAGAGTCATCAAGGACTCTTGATAGTTGGTCTAGAATAGTATCTTTGGACTTGGCCTGATTGAAGAGTTTGAGAAAATCATTCACATAATGAAGCCTATGTTGGGAATATGGCTAAATAAGATAAATTGGTATAATGTTGGAGTTGTCATTTATGGAAACATATACCTTATGTCAAGAAGGCACTATGTATAGATGAATTTTCCATAGTTAGACATGGAAAATTGTCTCTAAGTATAAAATAAATATCTAGTAGAATAGGGACAATTTTGATGTGTACAGATGATAGAGTTATTAATGGAACATGTGTAGTTAGGTATGAATAGTACATAGTGTCAAGATGATGTATGTAAGTTTGAAAGTCAGTATGGAAAGTATAGAATGAGTTATGAATTAACACTAGTAAAGGTAGTATACTAGTCAAAACAAAGTATATTAGAGTAATGTGAATTATGGGTTAAGAAATTATTTTGGTCACAATAATTACTTAACTAATTAGGGACAACAACTAGGATGTTAATCCTAAGAGGGAAATAACAAATTTTTTACTTTACCAAGCATGTGAATTCTTAAAGGCCAATTGGATAGTTTTGTAAAAATGTAAATGTATGTAGGAAAGATAATGATATGTGAAGTTATGTGAAAGTTGTATGTGATATGTGAACTAGTATACAAACTATATTGATGAGAATTTTGATGTATGATCAGAGGTATGTGAAGAGTAGAAAAAGAAAGATGGAATATTGAAGATATTAGTAGTAAAGAGGATTTTGTATCTACCTCTTTTGTATAAAGGAACTACATTGTATTATTAACATTAGATATTGAAGATATCAATAGTAAAGAGGTTTTTGTATCTATCTTTTTTGTATGAAGGAACTACATTATATAATTTCATGTTTGGGTAGTGGGCTCATCTTGCATACATTTTTTAATTGTATATATCAAATTCTAATAGGGTTGGAACAACTCTTAATAGGGTTGAGGCTTTTAACAAGCCCTAGTTCTCTAATAAGGATAGAGACACTGTATGTATGTAATAGACACCTAACAAGATCAACATCCTTAACATGATACTTTTGTTTAGTGGATCATTTTGTGGGTACCATCCCCACCAGGGTTTTTTTTGGAAGATTTGGAAGATTGGGAAGATTGTTGGAAGCATGAATACTGATGATATTCCTATGGGGGAGTACTACTATGATGATATGTTACATTCATGACTGATTTTGTCATTGATGTCAACATAGCATTTTTCTATGGTATTTGATAGAAGAACAATATAAAGATCAAGTCAGTATGGATGACTAGTTGAGTATTATAAACATCCAAAGTTATGGGAGATACTACTAAGTATATAGTATATACAGTTAATGTTGAAAGAAGAAAGGATAAGTCTAGAAGAAGTTACATAAGTTTTGGTGATGTCTATTCTGAGATAGAGTTTACAGAGGCATGTTCTAGTAAACTTGTTATATCTCTTAACAGAGTTGATATGTTGAGTATCGAGGTTGAGGACATAGATGAAACATGTTCAGAATGATGTGGCTAAGCTTGCTTGTCATAATATTGCATGTATGGAAAGTTATTCAAGATGCAAGGTGGAAGATTAATGTTATCACTAAGTGTAATGTGTTCTTAATGTGGTCCTATAATAATTAATTGAGAAGGACTAATAGCTGACTTAGGGAATTTTTTTGTGGACTCAATATATAGGAAGGACATTTTCCTTTATCATTTAGAGTATGAATATGATTTGATAACTGATGATAAGTAGTAGAGAGTGTGGTATGTGAAGTTGAGTAGAGCAAGGTGAAAGTGAAGGAAATTCCATTGCTGAGGTTTTGTTGAGTGATCAGAGGTTTGGTATTTGGATCCAAGGTTCATGACCTACTCTACAAGGTTTGATAGTGACTAGTCCAATTGATAGGATAGAGGGAAGAAGAAGATAATAGTAAATTATTTGTTTGAGTAGTGAGCTCTTCTTGTAGTTGAAATTGTATGTTTGGGTAGTGGTCTCTTCTTGCATACATTATACTACAACTTGTAATAGGGTTGTAATCTCCTAACAAGGACTCATTGTACTAAATGTTGTAATAGACTCCTACTAGGGTCCATCCTCTAACAAGGAATATTTATATTAGTACATCATCTTTTGGGCATCATCCCCCCTAGAGTTTTCCCTCTGATCAAGGGTTTCCCTAGTCAACATATATAGAGTAATTTTCTATGTGAATTGCATTATGGTTTCTATGTACTTTGGTTGAATGGTTAAGTTTGGTTAAAGAAGATAAATGTTTTAATTGTTAGATAACTGATTAACCTTGCCCGCCTCTCCATTATCTTGGTGGACTATTGTTTCTAACAATTGGTATCAGAGCATCAGGTCCTTGAAGATAAATTTTAACAACTTTGGGAGATCTATGGTGAACATGTTTAGGAAAGATAGTTTGAAGTTCAATAGGACAAATTATGATAGCTAGAAGGAAAATATGAACACACATTTGTTGTGTATGGGTTTGGGATATTGAATCTTGACAAAATTAGCAAAAATAATCATTTTTGAAATGGATTTGGAAATTTGCACTAAGGCAAAAAGAGATCTCTTCATTTGTGACATGAGAGAAAGAGAAGGACTATTGATTGCACTTCCTAAAATTGAGTACAATTAGGTAAGATCACTTGCTACTTCACATTTTATTTGAAAATCTATGGAAAATAGTTTTGAAGGTGATGCACATTCTAAGAATTTGAGGCTACAAAATTGGATTTGTGAGTTTCAAGATGCTAAAATGATGGAAGATGAATTTATAAGAACATATATAGGAAGGATACTAGAAATTACTGCAAGTATTAAAGCTCAAGGAGGAACCAAAGAAGATGATGAAATTATATGGAAGATATTGAAGACTCTAACTCCACCATTTAAGTCAATAGTTTAGATGATACAGTTGTTGATATCTTGTACCAAATATTTCACAAAGGAGCATTGCTCAGAAGATTTGAAGTAGTTGAGAATGAACTTAGGCAGTCCAAAGAATTGACCAGAATTAAGACAACTTTCAGTGCCTTGAATTTTTGACCTAACCTATCAAGGCGCATAAGTGTTAGAGGAGAATTTTCTAGCAATATCACATTTGAAGAAGAAAAAAAAATTGAAGAAGGAGTAGCCCTTCTAGTAAGAAGAGAAAAGATAATGATTTTGATGAAAAAGCATTAAGTGCTAGTGATGATGAAATTGGATTTGTGGCAATTAAAGAAGAAAGTCCAGAGAAGGTAGCTTTGGTGTCATAAGTTGAGAAGAAATCTAATTGGATAATTGACAATGGTTATTCACATCATATGATTGGTGATATGAATAAATTTTTTGACTTCAAAAGTTAGGATAGAGGAATTATCATAATTGGAAACAATGTAGCATGCTAAGTAAAAGGTATTCGATCTATAACTCTTGATGGTAAAACTAACACTGAGGATGTATACTTTGTTGATGGTTTAAAACATAATCTATTGAGTGTTGTACAACTAGTAGACAAAGGTTATCAGTTGCAATTCACAAAAAAGACATGCATGATCAAAGATAAATATGAAAAGGTAATTGGAAGGAACTAGATCTAGATGTAATGTATTTTAGTTGAATCCTTCTGAAATGATATGTTTGGTTGGAAAGGTAGATGATAGTTGGTTATGGCATAAGATATTTTGTCATATAAACTTTGAAAGTAGTGTAAGGACTAGTAGAATGTTTGTAGTTAGATATTTGCCAAAGATTGTAAAGCCTACTAACACAATTTACAAGGAGTGTGTTTTGGGAAAGTATAATAAAACTTCTTTTCCCAACAAGAAGTTTACCACTATAGTTAAATTGGAGTTTGTACACAAAAATATTAGCAGCCCTATAAAGTCTAAAGGATTCGATGGTGAAAGGTATTTTATGATTCTAGTTGATGATTTTTCTAGAATGATGTAGGTTGCATTTCTTAAAGTGAAATCTGAGGCATTCAATTAATTCAAGATATTCAAGAATACAGTTTAGAATGAATATGGTATGAAGATTAAATGTTTAAAATCAGATAGAGGAGGAGAGTTTGCTTCAAATGAGTTTAACATGTTTTGAGAAGAAAATATAATTAAAAGACAACTATCAGCTTCAAGAACCCCTGAATAGAATGGCATTGTGGAAAGACGGAACAAGTCAATTATAGAATCTATAAGAGCTATGTTAGCTAAGAATGATGTATCCAAGACATTTTGGAGAGAAGCTATGAATACAACAATCTACACCATGAACAGATTGCAAGTCAAGAAAGACACAAAAAAGATACCTTATGAACTATGGTTTGGTCACTCACCTAAAGTTAAGTATTTCAGAATATTTGGAAGTAAGTGTTACATAAAGAGAGATGATGACATTGGTAAGTTTGATGCTAGTAGTGATGAAGGCATGTTTCTTGGTTATTCATTGAAAAGCAAGGCTTATAGATGTTATAATTAGAGAACTAAGACTATTATGGAAAGTAAAATGTGAGAATTGATTAAAAATTTAGAATACAAGAGAGGATAGTTGAATACAATTAAGATGATGATGTTGTTACTAAGCCAAGGAATGATGAGGTATTTCTTGAGACCAACAATGATTTACAAAATAAAAGAGAGCCAAGGTAGGAACAAAGCTCAGAACCTTTAGATTGGAGAGCTTTGAACATTGTCATGACCTTGTAATCTCTACATTTCATTATTGTGCCCTTGTGATCTCTAAATTTCATTTTCATGCCCTTGCTCTTTGATTCTCTTCAAGGGGAGAAGAGATATCTCTGTAAACATTCTTTTCTTTTCCTTCTAAACATGTATCTCTTTATATATATAAAGAGATATTTTTTAAGGTGCTTATTATATATTAGCTCATAATAGAAAAATTGATCCATCTACATAAATATTCCAAAATCCAAATAATAAAACAATAAAACTCACTTAACCTATGCTAAGTGACTTACCTCAAGATCCTACACAAAAATAATGCACACCAAAAAAAATGGGTAGAGTTCACAATAAATTTTTAAAAACCATAACATTTAGATATTTTTAGAAAGAAACAAGCCATGACCTAGTTAAATTAGTCTAGTTTTTTATTAGCTGGGTTGGCTACAAATTCTTGTAGAACTATCATCATATTAGGTAGAATAAAATGAACAATTAGTTATTCCTAGCTAATAGGATCAAATACAAATTTTCAAGGTGATAAAATTGCATATGCAGATGCATCACTAGCATGCTAGGCATGAAGTGCATTCACCAACTTATAATGAATGGTTGGATATAAAGGGTCCATATGTTGGCCCAACAATAGAAGCCAAGGATATAACTATGCATGCATTGGTATAGTCTCCTTGTGAGGATCCCAAGTATCTAGTGGTATTGTTAATTTTGGCATCACTATATGATCTAGAATGTTATGAAGTATTGAGTCCTATAGTGACTTCTCCCATGTCTCCAAAAAACATAGCATATGTTCAAGTTCCCTTGGCTCCTAAGAAATTATAGCATCTATTCTCACTATTGGAAGAGAAACTTCAATGAAGAGTTAAGTGTAAGGAGTTGAAGAAGCAAGTTCCTCTTTTGTTTAAATGTCATAATCACAAGGCTCATTCCCTTGCAGAAGCCTCTTCCACAATGACATTAAATCTAAACCATGCAACGGATGTTGAAGTGGTTCCCAACCTTGAAACACTCTTATAAGCAATGTCAAAGTAAATGTAGATGCAATACATGAAAAATTGCACAACTTGTAGTCTTTATATATACAAAGAGGTCATTTTTAATGTGCTTATTACTTATTAGCATAATAGGAAAATTGAATTCAAGTATAAATATATATAGCTAACATTGAAGATCATTGGATTAACATGATTTTTTACTATAAGTTAAAGACCTGTAAAGATTAGTGGATTTGATGTTAAATGGGTTATAACTTATTCCACAACTATTTGAGGAGGATGGAAGCTAATTCAAGGGTGATCATGACACAACAAGAAAGAATATAATTCATACTATAGATTGGTCAAAATAAGATAAAGTTTTGACATAATAATGCTTCATGTTTAACACCATTCATTTGCACATGGATAAAGCAATATATATCTAAGTTGAAGGAAAAAATAATTCCACTGAAATATGAACTAATGAAAGATGTATAAAAAATTGTTATGTAAATAGATATTTACTATTTACACTTCACTTAAGTTTACTTAGGTTAGTGCATTATTTTATTATTTTATATTATTTTATTATTTATTTTTATGAGACACTTAGGAGTTTGCACACCTTTTTGAGTTGTCATGTTGACAACATAGAAGTATGCAACCATAATTATGCACATGGTGTCTACAACACTGGACTATGCATCATTTACTAAGTTGTCATGTAAACAACATAGTTATTTGGACTCCTAATTTAGCACATGTTGTCTACAACACTGATTTGCATGTTACACCATTGTAGGCTTATCCTTTCATCATCGCACTTACTTCTGTGCCTAATGGAGGATAACCCATATCTAGTAGACATGTGCCTAGTTGTATGACATATCATGATGCTAATTCCAAGGCATTCTAGATGCATCTTAGAGGCCTTTATATTCAAGCACTCCTAGCATACTTGTACATTGTATTGAATACTATATAGTTATTCTGATCAGAATCTAGTCTAATTTGTGGTTGTGTTTTGAGTTTCTTGGTCTTGGGTAAATTCTACCCTAAGGCAAATTCTTACATGGTATTAGAGCTAAGGGAGACACTCATCACATAGCCATTGGAGACCTTGTTACTTCATCTCTCAAAGGGACCCAATTCAAATATGGAGCATCAACAAAAATTGGGAGCATCTAGGGCTGAAGCAAACCTTGCCATTACATCAAAGTGACAATTCAGTGAAGATTGACTATAAATTTGCCTATTTTAGGCCATAGTCAACCATGAGGAAATTTTTTTTTGCAAATCAAAACTTGAAGACCCGATTTGCAAAGCTGGGTATGGTCTTTATTTGATCTATTAAATTTAATTTTTGGATTTGTAATTTTGCTATTTTTCTACATTTTTGGAATTATTTTTTTGCTTTGGGCTTCTAGGCAAAGAATTTTTTTTTGCACAAGCACTAGGCAATCACACCCCAACCTCATATAGTGCAAAATATTCTGCAAGTATATTTTATTTTTCTAGCATTAAAAATTCCAAGTAGGCATCACCTATTTTTACTGGTGGATGGCATTCAAATTTTGGCCATGCACACAGAACACTAGTGAATATAACCCCACTTTCCAGCTACACTCCCATCGACTTCTTTGATTGTTGCATGTAGAAGTTTCATTTTAAAAACTCCACAATCCTAATACCCATTGCATGTGGGATTTTATTTGAAAGTCTGGGAGCCTGCTCATATGTTTTGGTGGTCGTAGACTCTGAAACCCAAGTATACAAAAATTTGAATCCCACTTGCACATAAGACACATGTTACAAGCTAAATTGCCCATGCAGTGATCTCTCAAGATGACACACAACAAACGCACAAAATACCCACTATTGACATGCATCTGCACTACAGTGACATCGAGCTGCCACATGGGCAATGTGACATCTACTCCCTAGGCAACTCCACATCAGTAGTCTAAGTCACCTACCATACTATACAGTAATTTGTGCCACGTAAGCTAGCTAAGTCAGCAAACCATACACCAAATCAACTCTCCATGTCATTCTTTTCTATACAGTCTGTATGTGCTAATGTCAGGAATCGTACGAGTGACATCATCACCACATCAGTAGGTGCCTACAATTTTGCTTACATCAGCAAAGCATGTGCCTAAATTTGATGACCATCTAACCATCATTCCAAGGCATTTTTGAACTACTATGATAGCCATTTGATTGTCAAATTTAACATAGTGTTTTCCTCTCTAGACCCCTCTTCAAATGCAGTTTTGATTTGGCAATCCAACTTCAAATGATCACAAATTAGTCATCCAACTGTAATTTAGGTGCAATTTTTTTTATTTTGGGTAAAATTTCCTAAACTTTTTAGTTGTGCAGCTATTTTCTATTTTTTGGTGCACATATTTGTCAAAATTAGCAATTTTTGGTGACTGTACCTATTTAATCCTACATTTTGCAACCTCAAATGCATCATATGGGTTCATCTGGACTCTTTTTTAGGTTCCATTTTTTTTGAAAGTGCATATGTTTTTTGTCTAGTTTTTAGATTTGCAGTCAGATTATAGTCTTGTGTGGACAAAAGTATCACTTTTAGGGGTAGGTGCTATTTTTCATTGTATTGCTTCACAATTGTTGTATTTTTGAGCTACATTGTAAAGGTCCAGATTTGTACTCTATTTAGAGGTTGTAATCAGAAAAAGTGAAAAAGCCCACTTTGTCAATTTTGACAAGTGGCCTATTGTAAATGCACTATATATAAAGTGCCAAAATCATTGATTTGGGGGGGATTTTTTAATTGAGTGAAAGGGGAGGGGAGGGGGGGGGAGGGTGGTGTACTGTGTACTGTGTCTCTTTGATCTTGTATTCTTGCATTATGGGTTCTTTTTCAAAGTTAACTCCACATAATTATGCTACTTGGAAAGAAAACATTAAGGAACCATTGGTAAAAAAAGGTTTATTGCATTATGTCACTAGTGCAACAAAGAAACCTCCTGTTGATGCTAATGAATCTTAGAAAGAAGATTCCAATAGAGGTTTGGGCTAAGCTTGAAGCTTTGTATGGGATAGTAGATGAAGACATGCCTTATACCATAGAGGACAAACTTCTCAAGTTGGATACTAGAAATTTTGATACCATCAAGGGCTATCTTACCCAAGTAGAAATGTATAGGATACATCTTAAGGATTGTGGTGAACCCATCAAGGATGGAAAGATGATCAAACACATCATGATTCATCTTCCACTTGAATATGCTCATTTCCTTTCTAGCTTTAATACACACAAATTAACAATGGGTAGTGCCTATGTTAAGCCTTCATTTGATAAATTTTTAGAAATGTTGATCTTAGAACATGACAATCTAGTGGGTATGGGATTTCTCAAGTCTCCCAAGACCAAAGCCTTGGTAGAAAATGAGCGTAATTCAAGTGGTAAAAAATCCAACAAGAAGTAGAAGCAATGGAAGGCTAAGCCACAAGATGACACACAATAGTCCTCCTCAAAACAACAATCTTCCTCAAATCAATCTTCTTCCACTCAAAATTCTTCTTCACAAGGAAAGTCTTCTTCCAAAAATAATCAAAAGGGGAACAATTCCAACAAAAGTGAGAAGAAAACTTGCTCCTATTGTAAGAGGAATAGACATGATGAACATGAGTGCAAGGATAAGTAGATTGATGAATTGGTCAACATAATGAGGAAACACAAAATTGATGTTCCAAATGCATATAAGGATAAGGGTTCTTCATCCACCTCAAAGGGTAAGGGACAAGCTTTGGTAGCTAGTACAAATAATGCTGAGGAATGGGTCCTTTATTTAAGAGCAACACATCATATGGGTGCTTGAAGGGAGCAATTTTCCTCTTTGAAACCATTAAATATAGCTTACATCTATGTGGGAAATGATACTCAAGTGGAAGTAGAAGGTAAAGGGAATGTTGAGTTGGAAAATGATGTCTTCAAGGATGTACTTAATGTTCCTAACCTTAGCACCAACCTTCTCTCCATCTATCAAATAACAAACTATGGCTGTGGCAACAAAGTAGAGTTCCTCCCTGACATAGTTGTGGTGAAAAATATCACAGATGATTCTATGTTCGCAGTTGGAAAGGTAAATCATGAGACAAGACTTTATTCTTTCTCACATTTTGTGCCTAAGTGCACTTCTCGTGCCTTGTTGACTCATTCGAATACATAGAGTAAACTATGGCATGAGAGATTTGGACACCTTAATTATCTCTACCTTCAACAACTTAGCAGCAAGGAAATGGTCATTGGTCTACCTCAAGTCAAATATTCAGAGGGTGTATGTTTATGATGTGAAGTAGGAAAGAATCCTAAAGAGAAATATGACAAGGGGAAGTTTTGGAAGGAAACTATTGTTCTAGAATTGGTTCATAGTGATGTAGCTGGCCCATTTCCAGTTTCATCATTTGGTAATTCCCACTATGTTCTCATATTTATTGATGACTTTTCATGATACACTTGGGTCTTTTTCTTAGCTCATAAGAGTGAAGTATTTGATAACTTTATCACATTCAAAGCTCAAGTTGAGAAAAAATTAGGGAAAGCCATCAAGATCCTCCAAACAAATAATGGCAGAGAATATGTCAACTCCAGACTTATAGAGTTTTGCACACATGAGGGCATAGATCTTCAACATCTAGTTACATACATGCCATAATAGAATGGTGTAGTTGAAAGAAATAATAGAACCCTTAAGGAAATGATGACTTGTATGCTTCAACACAACTCTCTAAATCAAGTGTTTTGGGCAGAAGCCATGTGTTAATGTGCCAACTACATCCAAAATAGAAGTCTACATAAGGCCTTAGATGGAATAACACCTTTTGAGGCATGGTGTGGTAGAAAACCAAGTGCAAAGCACTTCAAAGTTTTTGGTTGTCCAACATGGGAAAGAATACCTCCACAAAAGTGAAAGGCATTAGAACCACAAAGAAAACCATGCATATTTGTTGGATATCCTGACCATCTTAAGGCATACAAACCAATAGATCTAGAGACTCATGAAATCTTTTATGAGAGGAGTGTTCACTTTGAAGAAACATGTCCAAGTTTGGCTTCTTCAAATCCTCCTTCTTCCTCCTTCATGGAAAGTGATCATAGTGATGAAAGTGATTTAGAAGATGGGATTCCTCCAATTTGACTCGCAGGACATCACCTTCATAGGGTCAACAAATAGTTGAGGAAATTTCTTCTTCTTCTTCCACTAAACCTCGTTGAGCAAAGAAAACCCTTGGTGTAGCTGGTTCATTAGTGGGAAGTCCTTCAGACACTCAGAGGACTAGGTCACAACACAAGTAATTTCCACATGCCTATATAGACATTGCTTCATATCTACCGTCATTCAAAAAAGCTTTAGGGATTCTAGAATGGAACAAGGCTATGGAGGAACAATATAATTCCTTGATGAAAATTAACACTTGGCACTTATTTCCCCTTCCTACAGGAAGAAAGGTGGTTCAATGCAAGTGGATCTATCAAACCAAATTTGTAGTGGATGGAAGTGTTGATAAGCATAAGGCTAGACTAGTAGCCAAAGGTTTCTTGCATGTTTCAGGTATTGACTATACAGAGACTTTCACACTGGTTTCCAAGATGAACTCCATTTGCTTGACAATAGCAATTTCTATAGCTCATGGATGGGTCATACACTAGATGGATGTTAAGAGCATATTTTGGAATGGTGATCTTTATGAGGAAATTTATATGGAGTAGGAAAAAGGGTTCATATAGGATTATACTATGGTTTGCAAATTGAAAAATTCTATTTATGGTCTTAAGTAGGCTCCTCGGGTTCAATATGCCAAAATGGATTCCTTCCTACTCTTAGTAGGATTTACTAGATTTCATTCTAACTTGAATGTCTACATTCTTTAGAAGGATGACCTTCACTTGATACTTGTGCTTTATTAGATGACTTGATCATTATAGGGAGCACTTCATCCATCATTGCCAGTGTCAAGACCTCTCTACAGGATAGATTTTCATGACAAACTTGGGTTTGCTACATTACTTCCTTGGCATTAAGATCACATAGTCTTTAGTAGGGATGACACTTTCACAACACAAGTATGCTATTGAATTGCTTTCTTAGTTTCACATTAGTGACTACAAGCCTAATCCTACTCCCTTTTTATCAGGTGTTAAGCTAGAGGCTAAGTGTACCACTCCACTTGTTGATGCTACATTATACAGACAGTTAGTTGGCAGCCTTATCTACTTGACACATACATGCCTTGATATTGCTTTTACAGTTGGCATGGTTTCATAATTTATGCAACAACCTCATGAGCTTCATTGGAAGGCTACCAAGCACATTTTGCATTACATAAAGGGTACATATACACATGGGACACATTATGCAGTAGTTATAGGACTTCAATTGATTGGATACACAGACTTAGACTATGGAGGGGACTTAGATTCTTGCAAGTCATACATATTTTACCTTGGTTTCAGTCCTATTTGTTGGTAGAGTAAGAAGCAAAACAGTGTTGCTCTTTCTTCCATAGAGGCTAAGTATAAAGTAGCTATGAATGTAGCTACAAAGGCTCTTTGGTTACAACACATCCTGGAGGAGTTTGGATTTGATCTCCTAGGCCTATAGTTATTCATTGTGACAATCAAAGTGCCATTGAGATTTCTCATTTGGTTCAGCATCAGCGGACTAAGCACATCGAGGTTCATATGCACTATATTAGAGAGATTATACAAGAGTAGATCATTGCACTATAGTATTGTCCTACATCAAAGTATGTTGTTGATATCTTCCTCAAACCCTTCACTGAGGTCAAGTATACTCATCTACAAGATCTCTTAGGGGTTCAAGATGTTGTAGAAAGGGGAGTCCCTTGACTTCTCTCTTCTCCTTCTTCTAGGAGGGATTTTTTTCCTCATCTAAGGTCTTCTTCTCTCTCATCTTCTATTGTACTTATCTCTCTTTTTGGAGGAGGGTTTTTCCCATGAGGTTTTCCATCTTTCTTCACTTTATGAGAGATTGCATTACATCATTCTATAGCATCGATTTTGTTCATGGGTACCTACCATGGCCTCATAGTCAGGACCCATCATGCATTTTTGAGCTTAAGTGCATTCCCCTAAGTTGCACTTAAGGGGGGTGTTGGTGTAAATAGATATTTACTATTTACAGTTTACTTAAGTTTACTTAGGTTAGTGCATTATTTTATTATTTATTTTTATGAGACACTTAGGATTTTGCACACCTTTTTGAGTTTTCATGTTGACAACATAGAGGTATGCAACTCTAATTATGCACACAATGTCTACAACACTAGAGTATGCATAATTCACTGAGTTGTCATGTAGACATAACAATTATTCACATTCCTAATTTAGCACATGTTATCTACAATATTGATTTGCGTGTTACACCATTGTAGGCTTATCCTCTCATCATCACACTTACTTTTGTACTTATTGGAGGATAACCCATATCTAGTGGACATGTGCCTGGTTGTATGACTTATCATGATGCTAATTCAGAGGCATTCTAGATGCATATTAGAGGCCTTTATATTCAAGCACTCCTATTGTACTTATACATTGTATTAAATACAATATAGTTATTTTGATCATACTCTAGTCTAATTTGTGCTTATGTTTTGAGTTCCTTGGTCTTGGGTGAATTCTACCCTAAGGTAGATTCTTACAAAATCAAATGGGGAATCATGCAAAAAAATTCCTAAATATTCAAGAAAAAGAAGAAGAATGGAAGGAGTGACATGGAGTTACAAACAAGAGGAATGAAGAGGAAGGGGATAGAGGACAAGCGACCACCTGAAAAGAAGCCAAGATCAAAATGCAAGATGGATTCACAAGTTTTGAGTGAATAAAAGATAACAAGAAGTTCAAGTTCAGGGTCAACATTGAGGCCATTTCAACAACATATGAAAGTAAATAATAACATATTGAGATACATTTTATGGTCAACATTGAGGCCCTTTCTAATGATGATCAAATATGGCCCTAAGGTGCAAATATCTTAAACATTAATTTGAGCACCAAGGTCATTATTAAGGAATTCAAAGTCATGAGGATGAACTAGGTGACATCACCTCCTTAACATGGCTATCAAAGAGAATGTGATTGGGACAACAAATAATAGCCTAACCCATTAGGAGTTAGCAAGGTAGATCTAATATTTACCTTTGGATTTGGTTTTCCTCATGCAATCTTATTTCATACCCAAATTTGGTTCCTAGATAAGGGTTCCATTCCTCCATATTTTCTATATTTTTATGTGTTGGTGTAAATGTCATAACAGATTCATAAATATTAGACTTGCGAGATTATAAGTAGTCAAATTTTTGGGCAAATTTCCCAGGGAACAAAATGCCTAACCCATTTTGTTGCCTAAAATAGAATGTGTAAAGCATTTTTCTACACTTAGAAAAACTTCAAATTTAGTATAAAGGTTAATATTTTTTATCTTTTCAATTATGGTGATTACAAGTTTTTGTTAGTGTGTATTTTCCAAAATAGCTTAATTAAGTTTATTTGAATCATTTAGCCTGCATTATTATTTTAAATTCCCTCTATCCATTTCATTCCTAATCATAAATTTGTCACATTTAGCACCTGAGTTTAACTTGAGCTTTTTGGGGCATATTTCTTTCAATCATAAAAAAGGGGCGGAAACATCTCTTTCATACCAAATAGACATCTCCACCTATCTTTTTTAATGTACATTTGCATTCTTGCTAAAATTATGTGAACATTTTCATTCTCGTTGGAAGAATAACTTCAGTGAAGAGTTGAGTGTAAGGAGTTGAAGAAGCAATTTTTGCTTTTGTGTAAATGCCATAATCACGAGGCTCATTCCCTTGCAAAAGCCTCTACCACAATGAAAATACCTCTAAACCATGTAAAGGATGTTGAAGTAGTTCCCAACCTTGAAACACTCTTATAAGAAATGGAAAAGCAACGGTATATGCAATACATGACAAATTATAGAACTTGTAGTCCTCCAAATATTTGGACTATACATTCTCAAAGACACTTATGAGTGATTCCAATGTCATAGTACCAACTAAAACACTTTCCTAGATTCTATCTAGTGCTCCCATAATATCCTCTATGTTGTCTAGTTGTTGTTTCTACCATCCAATCTCTTTCTAAATTTGCTCCTTCTCCTTCTGGTATATTGCCACAAACTCTCTCTAGTGCCTTAAATTTTGATCAAACTTCCGAATATCTGCCTCTACCATATCTCAAATCAACTTCACATTGTATTGTAACTCTGGTACAGGTTTTTGATCCTCGATAGCTTTCATTTTAGCATTCAAGTTTTCAAGATTGGTCAACACACTCACTTGTGGACCTCTCATGTCAACCACTTTTTGTACCATTTTAACATCATGTTCTTGCTTCTAACCTAATATTCTTTAGGTGCATTTTCTTGTAAAAATTTAATTTTATTGAAAAAATCTTAGAAAATTCTTCTTTTTTTCTATTACCATTGATAGGCTTCCCTTGAACAAAATCAAAACGAAGAGGCATAAATACACCAAAATTTTCTTTCAAAACCATATGTATAGATATAAACATTAAGTACAACATGTCAAATATTTTTGCAAATATACACATTAATAAAACCAAATTTTTTCTTTGAAAACTATATGTGAAAATATAAACATTAAGTAAAACATGTCCAATATTCTTGTAGATATGCACATTAATTACACCAAAATTTTCTTCCAAAACTATATGTGCAGATTTAAACATTAAGTACAACATGTCCAATATTTTTGTAGATATACACATTAATTACACCAAAGTTTTCTTTCAGAACCATATGTGTAGATATAAATGTTAAGTACAACCAACTCAATAAAGGTAAAAGAATAAGTTATTCCCCTAAAGAAGGATCATGTCAGATAATACAAGGGAATTCGATCAAAATAGGGAGACAATCACTAGATTTTTGTCTAACTTTCAAAGAGAAGGCAATGATAAATATTATTGTTCTTGCAAGAGTTGTAACAACATAAAGACAAGAAGAATCAAAATCAAAATATCTAAGAGACATTGTAAAGAGAATGGTCACACTAAAGGGGGGTTTGATTATCATCCATTGGTAATTTGTTTGTTATATTGTTTTCGCAATTAATATACATATGACACATGGTACGAGGGTTTGATTATCATCATTTTTATATAGGTAGATCTCCCCAAGGTAGTACATGATATGGAACTACACATCTCAAAGGAATGTGGAGATGTGAATATGGAGGCACATAGAGGTGTGAATATGGAGGAACATTGAGGTGTGAGTATTGAAGGAGAAGATCATGATCCCATGAAAGATGATGATCATGAGCCAAAAAATATGTTTGAAGATGATGGTACTAATGCATCAATCCATGACACATTTTGTACTAGTGATATTGCTTCTAATGATGATGAAGATTATGGAGGATGGCATTTAGGAAAACCATAATATACCTCTACTTGAGAAAGAAAACATAACCCTTTATGAAAGATCCCAACCAACTCTTCTCTTTGGTGTATTATTGTTGGTAAATTTGAAGGTTATGAATAGTTTATCCAACATAACAATGTAATTTATGCTAAGGTTTGTGATGTATGTCATTATAGTCTATCAAAAGGTAAAATATGTACCATTAATATTGTTTATACTAATGACTTATGTTTTTTGTTGTAGATTGCTATGTGACTATTTGTTACCACCATCAAATGTTCTCCCTCACTTGTACCGAGAATTATGTGTCACTATGAAACATATTGGAATGGAGTATCAAGCAATAGATGCTTGTCCTCAAAATCATGGAATTTATCATAAAGAACACAAAAATGCAATAGAATGCCCTAAATGCCATGCAAGAAAATATCAAGATGATCAAGTGACAAAAAAGGTGCCTCACAAGGTTCTTCATTACATTCCCATTATTTCACATCTTAACAATTATTCAAGCATAATATCTTGGTTCAATTTATGAATTACCGTGCACATAATAGAAGTCAAGATGACATTGTTTAACTACCTGTAGATGGTTCAATATTTGGAGAGATGAGATCTATTTACTTAGTGTGGCTTTTTTTTTATATCAACAATAACCTTCCTCCATGGATGTCAATAAAAAGGGAATACATTATGTTGGCAATGATTGTTCTAGGTATTTTATTATTTTATTGTTACCTACATGTAATTTAAATTCTGGAGTGAAATGATCACAATAATTATCTGATGTTGTTCATTCAACTAGGTAAGTACTAAGTGAAAGATATGAATGTATATATTGCACCTCTTATCGATGAGTTGTTGGTGTTATGGAATGGTTTCACTATGTCTAACATCTCTATACTAATTGCACAAAAAAGATTTTAATTCAATGAAATACTTGTGTGGACAATTCATAATGTACCAAGGTTGACACATTTATGTGGTATGTGTCAATGTTCCAATAGGTGCCACGTACTTGGAATTTAGGTACTTTAGGCCTAAGTCTCCAATGGTTTCTAAATAAAATCTCATTAGTTCCTACCATGCCTTGCAATTATCCCTATTCAAGTTGGGGATCTCCCTTCTATAAGACATTTTGATCTTTAGCTTAGGTCCTTGAAAACCTTCTCTGCAAGCACCACAAGCTCTAATAACAATTGTTGGAAATATAAGAGTAACTAAGAGGGGAGAGGTGAATCAGTCACCACAAAAATAAATCTATATCCCTTAGATGTCCATATAAATCAATATATAACTTTTACTAGAACTGTATTACTATTGTAACTTGGTTAACACATAGGTACTAAGTTAATACTACCAACTTATTGTCACTTGACATGTACCAAAATATCAACTGTAACTTGGTAAATACTGAACATGCAAGTCTTAAGATATTAAATGTGATTAACCTTAATTAACTTAGTTGCACACACATAAAAGAAATAGCATGAACACAAGTGACACTAGGATTTAACATGGAAACCCAAATTGGGAAAAACCACCAATTGCAACTAATTATTGTTTCTGACTCTTTTGAAGCAATCCCTATTAGGAGTCAACCCTATTAAAGGTTACAAAAAAAAATTTAGGTGTGACCCTATAAGAGGATTTAATCACCCTATAAGGAGTGGCCTTGTTAGAGGTCTTTACACACTTCAATCTAGAAATGTCACCTTGTTAGAGAATCTAGCAATTAGGATAACTATGTTAAGAGATTTTATATAATGCTACAATGGTTAAAGAGTAACAATGAAATGATTCAATTGCTAATGCAATTGTATTTTTGACTTTAGATCTCAATTCCAGCTTGAATACTTGAGCCTTCATTATCAGATTAATCATTTCATCCCAACAAGGGTATTTTGCTTATCCTTCCAATTTGCTTCCTCTAAGTATCTTCTCCTCTTCCACACATTCACACACATTCAATTCTCAACTTGACCTTATACTTATATTATACACATTTTCAAGTCAGCTTGAATACAACTTACAACAATACTTCTTCATCTCTTCAATCAGAAAGAACCAACAAACAAATCTATTAAACTCAATATGCCAAAAAAAGAAAATTCTTTTTTATTTGACCCTTCTTAGTAGACACTAATACTAAACTAATTTTCCTATGTTAACCAATTGAACTCAATTAACATTGAAACTTTGTAAACTTCCTTTGGTAACTGAGTGATCTTGGTTAACACTAGTTCTATCCAACTGTTCCTTTGTTAACTGAGTGAGCTCAGTTAACACTCAACTTCTGTAAACTTCTCTTCGATGCCCAAGTGAACTCGGTAGACATTGTCTTCTAAACTTTGAAAACATTAGAATGCTAGGTAGACATAGGAAATTTTCTTCATTGCCCAAGTGAGCTTGACATACACTAACTAGTAAAGATATGAAATATTGTGTAATTTCAAAGACAATATACAATTAATCAATTGTTTTCAGTAGTATGTTATGCTAAAATTTAGTTGTACATGATAACACTAATTCCAAAAATGAGCATATTTAATCCAATTATATCATTATCTTTTCGTTCTTCAAAAAAATGGAAAATTTGCATGTCCAATGTGTTGTCCAAAGATGAAATCTCATCATTCCAAAAGTTTAAGAAAGCGAGTGTTTGATGAGAATAGGAACTTCCTCCACAAAAATCATAAGTATCAAAGTTCCAAAAAATATCTTTCCAATGGGAAAGAAGAGCCTACATCAAAGCCACAAAGAATGACACCTCACCTATGTTAGTTGGAATATAATAGAATTTGATGTAGTATCACTCTACCTAATGGTTTATGTTTTGAAATTATAGATTTTGATCATGTTTTGTTGGATAATTATGTAATTTGATGACCATGAAGTTCATCAAGGCATCACTGACCACCTTCCAAAGGGACTAAAATGTTACCCTAGAAAATTTAGTAGGTTTCCTTACTACTAGTAGCTACAAATTATGAATTTGTTTCATACTATGCATATTGGAAAGAATGTAACAGAGACACTATAGAAAATATTGGATGGAAGGCATGACAAAAAAAAACTTACCAAAATTTGTAGTGACATTCATGATTCCAATTATGCAATGAAAAATATCATTGAATCAAATAGAAATGGATATTAGATTAATCCAAGTGTCCTTCCTTTGTTATTAATGAAGCAAAAAATTAACGACTTAAAATTATTCTTATGAAAAAATCAATTTCCTATAGGATTTGTTGTGATTATAAGAAATCTCATATCAAAGAAAAGTGAATTTGGGTCAAGGCTAAAAACGTATGATTGGCATACCCTCATCAAGGTAACTCAAAGTCTTTTGTATTTATGATATATTTGTGAAACTGTATTCAATTTTCATTTTATAATGTTAGAAAAGAATGAAATGATTAGTTGACAATTGTTGCAGTATGTGCTACCCCTATTGCTCCTAGACAACTTCAACAATAATATCAAACAAGTGATATATGATCTTAGAAAGTACATGAGGTAAGAAGTGATATTTGTTCAATATATCAAACAAGTAATATATTGTAAAGTCTCGTATTTATATATTTTTGTGTCTTGAATCCCTTGTAGGTGGTTGTCATATAAAGAAATCCATAAAGAAGATATAAAATATTGGAAGAAAAGAATTCATCAACAAATGTGTGTGATGGCCGATTTTTGCACCCACCAAATTTTTTGAGAAAAACTTGTGAAAAATCAAGTAGATTTTTCTAAAGTTTTCTTAAGGTTTCTTAAAAATTGTGTTAACCCTCATAAAAACCCTAGGGAATTTTTTTTTTCTTTATGTCAATTGAATTTCATTAAAAAATTGACTTGTATTTTTAATTAGGGATATGTGAAAATTTCTTTCTTATATCTTTATATCCCTAAGTTTTGGAGCTAATGTCATTTTCTACTTCATACCCTTTCTATCTTTTAAGTTGTAATGTTGTGAACATTCCTAAATCACAATATTGCTATGATTTTTTCAATAACCATGTTGATGATTGCAAAGATGCAAAAGGGTCTACTTTTAGCTCATTGCAGCTTTGTAATAGTTATTGGTAACATTCATGTTAGAGATGTGAAGGAGTGAAAGAGTGGAAAGTGCATGATCCCAGGTCATTGAAGACATAAGGGCATTAAGTTGTGATGCTACAAATAAAAGGAAATAGTTAGTAGGAATGTTATCATAACATCGTTGGGTTAGATGAAATTTCAAAGTTTATAGTTGTGACGTTGTGATTGACATAAATAATAGTTAAAGTTGAGTCATCACTATATCACATGCAGTTAGATAAACTATGAAGGTAGAGTTGTGAAGATGTGAAAGAGAAGGTTGTGGTTAAGTTTTAAGACTGGTGCATCATTGCATGTGGTTAAGAGAAAACTTACATTAAGGTGGCAAGGCCAAAAAAGATATTGGTCACATCATCACAAGGTTAGGTGTTGAGTTAAGTGTTCAAGTCACAATGCAATGAATATGAGTTCAGAATACTCAAGTTAATGATTGAGAGCAAGATCGCAAGGGTTTAAGATGCAATAACATTTTCAGTTACGAATGTGCAAAAAGTGAATGAGCAATCAAAATTTAAACTATCGCATCATCATAAGAGGTAAAAGCTAACTTGAAGTCAATGTTGTGAAGTGGAAAAAGCTTAAGATCGCATTGTCACAAGGTTTAGCTATGGTTACATCGTTGGACTTGCAAGCTTGCGAATAATGAAAAATGTTAAAATTAAAGGTAGAATTTGCATCTTCACATGGTTTCATTTTCTATTAACATCTTAAGTTACAAAGTGGCAAAGAATTATTGATCGCACTTTTGCAAGTTTGTAAAGATAGTTAGAATATTAAGTTGCCATGTTGTGAGAGACAAAGTAATAATTAAAGAAAATGCCCAGCGCAACATCACATAGTTAAAATATACATCATCATTGGCTATTGTGAGGAGCAATAAGGTAAATATATGAAGCATCGCATCATCACTATCAAGAAAGATGTTAAGTCCTATACTATGGTGAAGATTTGAAACAATGAATAAGGATCTTATCACTAGATCACAACAATCAGAGGGGTAAAGTGAAATGAAGTTGTGAAGGTGCAAACATAGGAAATTGCGACCTTGCAAGGTAGACATAGCAATTAAATAAAAGTGATGCAAAGTTGTGAAATAGTGAAGATGGCCATATTCACATGGTCATGGCTATAAATAATAAAAGAGAAGAAACCATGGAAAAGGAGCAATAAAGAAGTCATTGCAACTCTCAGCTGTGAAAGAATAAAATAGTTTTCAATGCCCATGTCTAAGATGTAAGTACAAAGTATGAAAAATTGAAGATCTTGCCATCTTTTTGAGAAATGGTAGGTTTTTTAAGTTTGCTAATTTAATTTCCATTAATGACATGATCCTATTGTAGAAATAGATAAGTTAGAAGAAGCACAAAGATTTCATTAACATTTTCAAAATTTCTTGAGTTCTTAGAGCTAAATTTGAGTTGCAGAGTAATTTTTGGCGATCACCTAGCATATAGAATCCAAAATTGATTGAATTACTTGAAGAAATAGCTCAAAAAGAGGGTGAATTGATTGTACAGGCAATAATTTAAGAATCTACTTTACAGACAAAGAGCCCAAGCTCATTTGTTGAAGAGTGGATACATATTTTACCTAGCTCTACTAATGCACAAGCTGAAAATGATGATGCTTTTAGAGATCCATATGCATTTTTTAGAGATGCAATGGTACCAAAAATAAATGGATATGAGTTTTTCTAGTTTTTCTATAAAAACAAAATGGAGAAGGTTCTAGTTTACAACCCTTGGGTCATGAATTTACACAAACAAATAATACCAATAGTTTTTATAGATGTGGACCTAGTAAAAGCATTGATAAAATGTTATAATCCAATTAGTAAGTCATTCCATCAAAGAGATAGAAGCATTTTCCTATCCCTAGACAAAGAAATATTCATAGAGGCATTTGATTTGGGAGGCCCAATGGCATTTCCTATTGACATTGATGACCTAACTAAGACTTTCAAGAAAGATAAGAACTATTATATGGCTAGGAAAATGACAAGGAACATCCCTACATCCCATAAAGAGAAGGGGGAAATACCAAAGAAGAAGGAAGTATAGAAAATCATGCCTCTTGAATTTTTTCAAAGGTATTTCCATAATACTATCTTTGGTCCAAACAAGGTACTAGGTTCAGATGGAACCATGAATGTCCTAGGGGGAGACTATGTCATGGCCATAAATATTCAAGAACCCAACACCAATGTTGGGTATGATTTTGTAGTATACATAACTGACAAGATACATGAGGAGATCACTACTACTCAGCAAGGAAAATTGGAGAATTTTAGATTCCCTCATTATTCAATGATCATGTGTCTAATCTTGTCCAAGAATGTTGATTCTTTTGATCAAATCTTCTTTGAGTCCACATAGGAGTGGGAAGAAAGACTACAAATACAAAGGTGGACAAGGGTATGGAAAAGGTTCTATTTATATTCAAATGTCATTTCTTTTTATAATGGTTCCATCCATCCTATTTTTAAAATGATAGGATTAGTGAATGCAGAATTCCTAGAAGTGTTAGAAATGTTTTTAAACCTAAAATGTTCTTTGATGTTAGTAAAAAATTAACACATGACTGGTGAAGTGTCTTTTTGTTTGAGAAATATATTGTTATTAGAATTCTTGGATCCCCTTAGCCACCCCATGTTCTACCCAAATTTTTCCTTGGAAGATTAGGTTTTGTAGAAGTGTTCTAGCAATTAATCTCATTGAACAAAGAGCATTTAGAAAAACTTTTCAAAAGAGGAACATTCTTGTTTAGATTCACCAAGGTAGGAGACTTTGAGATAGGAAAGAATTTGATTGAGGAAACTAATGCCTATTTAAGAGGCTAAAAATTGCCAACTAGACCAACTAGAGCATATGATCCTTTCAATGCAGTTAGACACCCCTTAAAGAAAATGAGAGGTTATAACCTACCCCCTACAAAACCAGTGAGAAGAAGATGTCATTTCTAATAGGTTAAATGAGGATATTTTTAGGGAGAGGATGATTAAATATATGGATATTATTAGTTTGGAAAAGGAGATGAAAAATGATTATCCATCCTTTAAGGGATTCTATCTTGAGGAAGACTACTAGTCAAGATTGGACAAGTGTATAGAAAATTTTGATGAGATTTAAGCACAAGGTCTTGAAGAAACTAGGAAGAAGGTTGATATAGATTATTTTGATGAAGATATAGTAGTTGAAGTTACTAGTGATGAAGAGGATCAGCTTGAAAGCTTAGAGTGGGAAAAACAAAGAAGTAAAAAGAATAAGATGGAGGAAATACCACAAAAGGCATAGCAAAAGGCCTTACAAATCATGCCTAGAGGTAGCCAGTATTTTGATGATGTTAGAAGGAGATATTTGGTATCTTAGGTATCTAAGGATGAAAAAAAGGAAAAGCAACTATAGTTGCAAGCTAAAATGATTAATGATAAAATCATAGAAGCAACTAAGTTCATGAATGATGACAACTTCATCAAAACTAAAAAGTTTAAAAGCTTCTTATTTAAATTGAAACGAAATGAATTATCTTTGCAAATGATGCCAAGTGATTCTGATGAGGTGGTTACCAGATTAGTGAAAAAGCTACAAGAATATGATCCTGTCAGTGTAACCCTCACAATGGAAGAGGCTAGAGAATTGGTGAGAAGAAGTGGAATGATTGTCTTCCAGAGATGGGACATAAGTTCTTCTTTCCTACTAGACCAAATGATAAGACAACACAAATCCATTTCATTCGAAGATGAAAATCAACTTGGAGAATTAAGAGGCTCTGGATATAATATTCATTCCCAAACAATGGCAATATGGAGTTTAGCTCTAGAGGACTAGAAGCCTACTCTAATGGAAATCAAAGAATTCCCTAGAGGGAATGTTATCTTTTGGAATATACACTCCACCTCTAGCAACCAAATTCATTGAATGTACACTTCAGTGGCTCTATTGGGTAAGAACAATATGGATACCCTTCAAGCACAGTTAGAGGGAGCTTATGAGAGGTTTATCAAAGGTAGGAGGATCTCTAAGGAAGAAATGAAGAAGACTTATCTCTTAGAGTAGAAGACCCTCAAGTTGAAAAATGAGGTATGAACATTAAATAATATTGTTGGATTAGATAAAGAGGTGAAAGGCCAAGGAATCCATATAGAAGGCCAAGTACTTGAAATAGGGGATGCATTAGGCCAAGCAATGGAAGTTGATGAAGAAGAGGATTTGAAGTTAGGCAAGGAGATAGAAGTTAGAACCATTAAGAACTTGGTGGTTCACAAACTAAATGCCTTGAAACTGGTATCACAGAATGTGGATGGTAACTACCATATGTTGCAAGAAGTAGGGTATAGATGTTCAATGTTTGTTACCCTATTATCTCCACTTTTCACTACATAGGGTCCATATACTCCATTTTTTGATAGTTTGGCACTTGTACTAGCACAAAACAAGGATCTTCCTAAGGTAATGATCAATAAGGTAATGGGTTTAAATGGTTTCTTTGCTAGAAAGTTGCAAAAACAAATTAAAAAAGATGAAAATAATTTCTAAAAGGACACCAAGTTTTGTGCCCACAATTTTGGATAGTGATGGAAAGATTAAAGACTAGGTAGAGTGGTCATCCTCTTTTGATAATATTCTAGATCATCCCTAGTTCTTGGCCTATTGCAATAATGAAGCAAGAGTGATGATATTGTATGATATGATTGACATACTATATTTGATAGAGGCAAAGATGCAAAAGATAAATTTTAAGATTAAAGCAATAATAGATGCCAAGTGGAACAAGTGTCTCAAAGAATTAAATGTAGTTAGGGATGCAACTTGGCCAAATATATATACAGATGTTATCATTTGGGAGGTTATTGTAGATATCAAGGCCCTACCATCTGGTGGCAGTGATTAGGAAAACACAAGTATTTTTTTAGAATGTAATTAGAGGAAAAAGGAATAAAGATAAGGTAAAGAAAGTGGTAGGAGTTTCAAGAACAATAGGAAGATGCTCAAGATACCAAGTGAGAATGACACCTGCCAATTTTGCAATTGCAACTAGAATTTTGATCAAAATGCAAAGAATATTTGTAATGTAATAAGATAAAATATCTTTGTATTGTGAATCCAATAGTCTTTTGACATGTGTCCTCCTATTTGAATATTTTTGCAATCCTTGCTATAAAAAGATTTCCAAGATGTGGAGTTGAGGTCCAAAATTTGTATAATTTTTAGTGTTATGCTATTTGTAGTTGGTCTAGTTAGTTTGTGTGTCAAACTTAATGATGTATTCATTTTGCAAAATATGAGAATATGAGTAAACATTGAATGAAAACCTATCATATTTTGAGTTACTAGTGAATTTTATACCAGTAATGTATTTTTTTCAAGGAAGACTAATATAAAGGAAGGTTCTAAAATATCTATGTCTCTGAATTTTATTTCCATTTTCATATGTTTGTAACTTTGAGATTGAATGAACAAGGTTCTTTTATTTTAATGCAACTTGGATAGGTTGTATTTCTTTTCATTGGTTTCTTTTAATTCAGGGAGTTAAGTAAATTCTTTCATGAGTTGATAGCTTTCTAAGTGTATGGAAGGGATATTCATAAGAATGAAATTCAGGATGTACTGCTAATAAATTTAATTGTAAGGCATTTAAATAGGTCAAGTTTTTCTAGTTAGACACTGTGTAACAATGGATAAAGCATTGATTATCAATTTAGATGCAAATTTTTAAGATAATTTATGTTTGCACACAACACAAATTTAAATCAAATCAATATTTACTTTCTTGTATTGAAGAATCAAATTGCACTAGTCAATGCTTATTTACAATAGTTTCCCTTTGAATTTATTTAGCTGTTGTAATTAAGGTGTAGTTTCAAATCTAAGGAGAATAATGACCATTTCAAATCTGCTATAGGGGATAGATTTCAAGAAAATAATATCAGTGAGTGAATTGTGAAGAAAGTATTAAATATCTAGTCATTTCATCCCTAAGGTGCACCCACCTAGGCCCTACAGAACCTGAAGTGTAGAAAACCTCTATGATTTTGTTAATGTTGGTCCAGATTTGAAGAGATTTCAATTGAATATAGGAATTAGCTAACCCTTTGGCTTGAAATTTGTCCTCTATATCCTAGTATTAGGTCTTTTTTAGCTTGGAAGTTTTGAAAAACCAACCGTGAAATGCAAAAGTGTTTACCTTCAACTTTTTTCAATGCACAATAACACTACCTCATACACCCAGTTGAGGAGATTGAATTGTGTGGACCTATATAGCCTAGGTCAATGTAGATGGTTGAGAGACACTTAAATTTTTTGAGGGCTTTAGTTTGACAAAGAGAATGTGAAACACACTGCTCAGGAACTCAAAAGAAATAAACCTAATATGTTACAAAGTTTATTGAGCTATTTTTCAAAAAAAATTAAACAACATCAAAGTAAAGCAATATATACATACACATCAAGAACACATAATAAATTTAAAATATAGTTTCAATTCCTTGAGGGTTCCTCAATGTTGAGTCACATTTAAGAAAATTTTATTAATAAGTTTAAGTCTTAATTACAATGTCTGTAGTCATAAAATGAATAAAAATATACATAATCATATAAGCAAATGCATAAGTAAAACTAATAATATGAAAGCACATCTAATGAACAACATCCACTGCATATGTCACAAAGTATGTGAAAATAGATACAAGTACACCAATATACAATACAATATATCATAGGATCTCAAAACACATGATACATAGATACATCAAATGAATAAAAGTCTTCAAGATAAGAGGAAGAATGATAATGGTACCATTATATCAAGGAACATCCAACATATGTCAATCTAAAGGGTACCCAAATGGTAAGAATACATTACCTCCTAACCATGTGCTCACCTAATCAGGCTCCCACTCCCACAGTGTAGTAGAAATAATGTATTATCCACACACAGATAATCAAATCATAAAATAATCCTAGGCAAGGAATCTTGATAGCCAAAACTACCTCAAGGGTAACACAAACTACTCATAAAGATGAGATGATCAAAATTAAAAGGACACTCATCCAATACCAACACCACATACCAAGTCAACATACAAATACCAAGACCAAAAATATACAACCACCTCGAAATCAATGTCAAGTGTCACAAGAAAATTGACCAACCAATAACAACTGTCATCAATAAAAGTAAACTACCAATCACTAAATCCAACAATAAAAAACACCACTAATGAATAACTGATCATTCATTAATAAAAGTCAATTGTCAATAATAAATGACATCCAATCAATGAGTAACAACTCACAATAAATACACCATCAAAAGTAATATCCAAGAAGTACACCACTAGAGGCAAATATAAGAAAACTATGAAGGAGACTCGAGCTACATACTATGGAGTGTCATCACATGAGCCAACTCTAAGGTTACCCTAGCAGTCTCTCAGGACCCTGGCTCCCCAGTGACTCTAGGTAGAACCAAAATACCTTCTCGTGATGATGAGGAAACTACTCACACCTCTCAAGGTATCATCTCCATCTCATCCTTAGTCTATACAAGAACTCAAGGCATGGATGAGGAAAAATTTAGCTTATTGTTTTAATGTATCTCAATGAAAAGGGCTAGGTAAGATATTTTAATTAGTATGTTATCACTTGCTACACAACTTACAATGAGTTATCCTAGTAGCTACTTTGGATCTCGGCCCCCATTGCAAGCCACTCTCATAGACATGCACCTAGACTACCTTCTCAAAAATCACAAACCACAATAGTGTCTCATACCACAAAAAGTAATATTGATCAAATTTGGTTCCTTAACAGGAAAACCAAAAAAATAACATTGGTTCTCAAAACCTAAGTTCTCATAATTGCTCAATAGCATAAAACTCATAAAACATAAATCTCAATTCAAATAATAAACTTCATCATGAAATCTACTCAAATAATCATAAAAGAAATCTCAAAAATCACCTCTAGTTCACATCCTAACTCGGCCAACTAAACAACCCACAAAGAAAAATTATCATGAAAATAAACATCACAAGATTATAAATAGAATATTAGAAGAGACATAGTTTTCAGCCACATGATTTAATTTCACCAATTTTTCTTCTTTAGTTTCGGTCACAAGGATGTGTTTAGAAATAAAGTAAGAATATATATGTTCATTGTAGTGCCTACCCTAGTTTGCATTTCACTATGATGGATTTTTGTATTTTACTTTGTGAGTCCTTGGTGTATTTTCTATTAATTAACTCTAATTAAAAGATTTAATTAATGACTTAATTAAATGAAAAATTAATATGATATTTTATTATTTAATTTTATTTAATTAATTGGGAAATTAATTAAATAAAAGAATTAAATTTGGAGATAAAAATTATAAGTTGAAAGTTGGAACCTGATAATATTTATTTAACTTAATAACAATATGTTTATTGTTCATTTTTAAATAAATGTTAAATAATAATATTATTTAAGTTAATAAATATTTTATTAATTAAGTTTCAAAAATAAATATTTAAGTGGGAAAATAAATTAATTTATTAAAAATGTCATGATTGCATGATAAGTGCATGAGATTTTTAAAAAAAAAAATTTAAAAAAAGGGTTAGGTGAATATTAAATAAAGTAATGTGAATTATTTTAATAATTATTCACCTAGAAGTATGTGTACCTCCTTGATGCACGAGTTGTCTACGACATAGGAGTTAGCGTACTAATTAAGCACATGGTGTCTACAACCTTATCATTCTTATTCATTTATCTAGAAGGTAGGATAAGGCTCATGATTAGTTGTCAACGCTTATCTCCCGGTTGCTTCTAGAGGATTCTAGGTGCTGCCTGAGAGGTCTTTATATCTAGGCACTCCTAGTCACTTGGAGGGAGTTGGGGGAAAAAGAATGCGAATGTTGGAAGGAAATTTCTACAGATTGCTAAGGCATAGTGAATGAGCATCGATGTCTAGGTATGGTTTTCTTTTGATCCTTAGGGCATTTGACATCTACCAAGTTCTCCTAAATTTATAGTGAATTTCAAAGTATTGGTCTTGTATATTACTAGTTGTTCTCTTAGATACTTTCTTTTTAGCATTATTTAGATCCTACTTATTGCTAGCCTCATTGCATTATGAAAGGAGAGGAAATAAAGTATTATAAACATTTCATTGAGAAAATGAAACATACATCATACAATTAATTTATAACAAGTGGTCTATTGTAGCTTCCTTGACGATAGCTATGGACTTGAGTAACTGAGCAATACTCTGTATATATAAATGTGAGGCATAACATGTTTAACCTAGGTGGTTTCGGGGGCTTTGAAGCTTAAATGAGGGATAACAACACACTATTTTTAGAAGGCTATGCTCTAATTGTCACAGAGTGTAATGTCCATAATGGATGCCCTAATAAAGAAAAACTTAGATGGAGTTATGATACATTTAGATGAAAACCTTATCTCATGGAAGAATTTACTTGTACTGAAGGGTGATTAATAAATCAATATAGTGTTTACATCTTTTTAGCATAGTGGATCTATATATATATATAAGAACAATATGTTGAATATATATATATATATATATATATATATATATATATATTCAACATATTGTTCTAACTTATTATTAGCCTGTCATGATCAGACGGTTTCAAAATACTTTCACTTGCTTAAGGTGACACAATGATTTAGAGAACTAAGAGAGAGTGCAATGACTAATAAATCAGAAAAAAATAGGATCAGATACGTAATTAACATATTACATACAAGAATCCACAGAAGGTAGAGCAATTATCAGTATAATTGCTAGTTCAATCCTAAATTGGGATATAGATTAGCTAGAATTAAACTGTATAGTCAAACATTAAATCTAGTTTAAGTCGCAATTTGGCTATATGAACCATTGTAAAAGTGAGGCGGACTAATAACCATATTAAAGTTAGGTTGAGAGGTTAAGCAATAATTGATGTTATATAACTGTGGTGTAGTAGTAAGTTAGATTGATCACCATGTATAATGATCAATCCTCGCTAACTTATGAAATTAGCTTAATCCTAGTTTGAACTAAGTTAGGCTAGCTTTATCACCATTGGCAAGTATTGGAGTGTCAGAATGTGTAGATGAATAATGAATTATCATATTTCTCTTGACTCATAATAAGGTTTTTTCCAAATCTAGTTGTCGTAGGAAAATCTCATTGTACAATTTCACCACTTCAATTATTTTTCCTTTTTTTTTTTTTTACCACATTTCCCAAATAGTGAAAAGTCTAAAAATGTAAATTTTTCTTTGGCCAGAGCTATGAGAAGAAAATTTGGAGCTGATAGCTTCCACTCTGAAATCTCCAACATACATATTCCAGATTTGTGCATTTATCCTATAGCATGCACATGACTATAATTGTTTATGGATCTCTGATAGAGATCAATAGTATAATATTTTCAATCAACAATAATTTTGATATGTTATAGCACTGATCTGATATACTAACTGAATATATATTTTAGACTGTAATAGATATGCTAACTTCAATTGTGTTCAAAGCAATAAGAATGAAACTGTAGATTAACATAAACTGTTCGCTGTTGATAAAGGTATATTATCATTGTTATTGATATTCCATCTCAGCTAGCTAATCTTCCATCATTTTATAATCCATCTTATAGTGCAACCTAATCGAAGGTGACATTATCACAAGTTATGCCCCTCCAGGAACAATAGTCATTAGAGTTGGTATCAATAGAGTCATACAAAATGTTGTCTCTATCTCTTAAAGATCTCTTTATTTCCAAGAGCATGGCCCTTGCACAAAGAAAATCTGCATTCAAATCTCCATACTCAAAAACATGATACCACCTTCAGAGTGGTTTAAATTAACTTGGGTACCAACTTAAAAAGACTCACCTACCCCCCCCCCCCCCCCCCCCCACTCTCCTCATAATGTTTGCGGACTACTATACTGCGCTGCACCTACAATGTGTAGAGATAGTCACATGCCTATGAAGGTTGGCAACAATATTTAAATTGCTATTAAAGTTTTTTTTAATGTTATTAAGTTTTAATATTAAAAGTTTTATTAATAGTTTTATTTGCTAATATACATATATAGCTATTAAACATTAAATATGTTATTTAATAAATGTGAGATTATTGTTAATATGTGCTAATTCAGTTTTTAAATTATTAAATGATAATGAGTGTTATTAATAATGTTTTAAATTATGATTTAAATTGTTATTAAAGTAATTTACTTGGTATTGATATGAATTATATATAGATATATCAATTAATTTAATTAAATACAATTTAATTAGAATTAATTAATAATGAGCAATGTTCAAATAAGTATTAAATTTGTTTAATACTGACATTTTAAATTAAATCATAGATTATTTCATTGAAAATGGTAGGTATTATAGTAAGTTTCTACTCTTTGATTGCTTTGGAAATTGACCTAAATCGAATAGAGGTAACTTGTGATTGTTTTGGAAATAAGAATGGATTAATTATAAGGGTGAGCTATAAGATTACTTACTTGAAACGTATACTAGAACCAAACTGGAAACCCTTGTCTTTAATCCAATCATGTGAAACAAAAACTGAAGCTTCACGTGTAACTTAACCATGTGATTCAAAAGAAAACCCAAACTATAAGACTATTCTTTTATTTGTGTTTGGGGTGTTTGGGGTTGGTTAGATGCTGACCATTTTGAGTTGTTACCAGAGACTTGGGGTTGTGTGATTGTGATGCTACGTATTTTTAATCTTGATCTTTTTAAAACCCGATTCATGGTAATGCAATGGCATGCTCTATAATGTATATGAATTATTGTTGTTATTGTTTTCTAGTTCCTTGTGTGAAGCTAAGGTGCTTTGAATGATTTGATCTTGATGATGTCATGTTGTGACGTGTTTGACTTGGTCATCTTGGAGTCCTTGATCAGTATTATTTTGGGATACTTTCTGGTTGCTCGTGGAGAACCAATGAATATTATGGATTATAATTTAATGCCTTTTAATTGCTTGTAAAAAACTGTTGTGAGTATTATGATTGTCTTTTTATTGCATTTCAAGTTACTCGTGGAGAGCTGATGTGAATATTGTGGCTTATCTTTTGATGTTTTTCAGTCATTTGTTTAGAACCGAGATGATTTTATATGGCTCTTTGATTTGTGATTCTCATGAAACTTGCCAAACTAGGGTATACACTTGAGGTTTTGTGAGATATCCTTTATACTATTTATGTGGCTAGATGTCATGATATGTCTTGTGATTCAAATTGGAAATTATATTTATGAGGTTTACTTTGTGGAGCATTTATGTGTACTTGGGTGGAAGTACCAGCTTATTTTCAAGTTACTTGTTAAATAATCGAGTTTGATTATGGTGAATGTTGTGGTATGGGACACAACTGTGTTTTATGTTCTTAAAAGAGGTTGTCTAGGTACATGTCTTTGGGAGTGGCTTGCAGTAGGGGTCCGGGGCCCAAAGTAGTTAGTACTAGGGTAACCTATTACAAGTTATGTAATACGTGATAATCTAGTAATTAATAATTTTGGGGAAACACACTAAAAAGATAAGTTAGAGATATTTGACCCACCCATGCCTTAAGTGCTTGTATAGACTAAGGATGGGAATGAGATGATTGCCTCATCTTCATGAGAGGGCTTTCTAGTTCCACATGTGCCACGTTGAGGGTCCGGGGTTCAAAGTAACCAATCTAGGGTAACTCAATGCTTGAGGGTTCGGGGTCTATTGAGAGACCAGTCCAAGGTAACTCAAGCAACCATGTGATGACACTCCCTAGAATGTAGCGTGAGTCTCCTCTATAGAGTTTGTGTGTACCTCTGGTGGTGTACTTATTTTTGGATGTGTTTATTGTGGTTATTCACTTTCATTGATGATGATTGGTGATTTTTGGTTGATGTACTCTTGACATGTGGATTTTGACTTGATCCTATCTCCTCCAGTATATTCTTTGTTGGCTTTTACCTTCAAAATGTTCTTGGATTATTATGATGGATGTTATATCTTATGTTGGATGTTAGTTACTGACATGTTTCTTTATATTGATGATTAGCATATGAAAGCTGATGTTATTTACTCATCTTATGCTTTATTTTGCATGATTAGATTTCTTATGTATATGTTGTTGCATGTTAGATTTCTTTCTACATATGATGTAGTATGTTTTAGGAGTGACATTCCTACTATGATAATATCGATGATCTCTTCGGTGACTTGGGATGTTACATGTGGAGGGATGGCTAGGGCCCACGATGGTCTAATGATGGTATTGACAGTTGGGAGGAACCACACACTTAGATTAATTTTGTTTTATGATGGATGGTTATCTTTTATGATGATTGTTATATCCTTACTAATGGATGGATGAATCATGTATGTTATTAGTTTCATTTACTTTATTGTACTTGAATCATAAATTTAATGAGGATGATGCATCTTTATGTTTACATATGTATATTCTTTTCAGCCTATTGTATCTTGTGACATGTACAGTGGATGATTGAGCATTCTGAATCTGATTTGCTAAGAGGCATTCGGAACAAATGAATATTATGGACTTTGGACTTTCTATTATTCATTCATATGGATGTGTTGGTTGTTAGGCTTAGTTTCAATTAAAGTTAAGTGTGACTCAACATCATGGGATCCTTAAGGAATGTACCTATTATGTATACTTAGAGTTGATTGTATGTCATTGCTTCCATGACTATATGTTTGATGTGTATGATGTTATCTTTCTTGTTTAAAAAAAATGCTTGGTAAATTTAGTAAAACTTTAGGTTAAATCCTTTGGATCCCTTGGCGAGGCGTTACGTTCATATAAATTGTTATGCTAATATACTTATTTAAAATAATAAGTATTTAAATATCTGATCTTTTTGTGCATATAAAACATCATACAATATTATCATGTTATTAATTTAAGTAATAATAAATCATAAATGATTTAATTAATAACATAAATGTATATTATTAGATTAAATACTAATATCAATTTTATTTCTAAAATATTAATTGACTTATATTTCTATCCAATATTAACATTTTACTTTTCCTTTAATTCATAATGTAACTAGAGATAAAATTATTAATTTAATTTAATTATTTATAATGTCTCTCATAAAGTCAAATAGTTATTAACTAAATGATATCAAAGTGAACTCTACCACAGCTTCTCTTAAAATATAATATAATTATAAATATTTATTTATTAACTTCTCTCTTGCATTAATAATTATAAAATCATTTATATGCAACTAAGAGTTTAATTAGACTTATATAATCACTAATACTAACATTCACTTTATAACTAAATAGATAATGTTTATTTAATTTTAAAAATTAATAAAAAATTTATTTTAAAAAAAATTTAAAAATCTAAAAATTAAATTATAGAAAATAAAAATACACATGCAATTAATATTTTTACATGCATTTGACCTCTTAAATCATGTAACCATACTATACTTAGTTTTTAATTTTTAACATATTTATTTTCACATGCATGTAACCCTACTATACTTAGTTTTTCATTTTTAACATAATTATTTTCACATGCATGTAACCCTACAATACTTAGCTTTCTATTTTTAGCATGATTGTTTTCAGATGCATGCATAAGTTCAGTTAAAACATGTTTTCCTCTCAATTAATCTTTTTTTCTGTTTCCAATAAATTTTGCGATTGAATTATTTTAGATATAAGATTAATACTTATCTATATTTAAAAAAATTATGATAATCTCATGGTTCTAATGAAAAATTTAAAGGTAAAACCCTAACTGTTCAATTTTTTATTTTCTTCCAAATTTTCTATAATTGAGTTTTTCCTATATTAGAAAGAGTTTTAAAATAATACAGTCATAATAATTTTCTATAGATTTTTTGTAGTCCAATTTTCTTGATTAATAAATTTTTCTTTTTTCAAAATCTACTACATAATTCTTTAGCCACAAATTAATATAGTAAATTAATAAGCATTATGCAAACACCCAAGAAGACATGAAGTAGATAGATCTTTCAATAAAATTCTACAATGGTTTTTCAAACTCTATCTCAAAACCACAACAAAAATCTTAGACAATCTATGAATGCATGCAAATCCAAACCCTCTAAAACTTTCAACAATTCTTTTGATCTAATTCTAAATTTTCACTCCTAAAACCTCAAAATTACAGCTAAAATATGAGATAATTTGTGAATGCATGCAAATCCTAAACCCTCTAAAACTCTCAACAAATCTTTTGATCCGATTCAAAATTTCACTCCCCAAAACTTGTGTAATTATAAAATGAGCTCTAGATCTCCCATAAAGAGTTATCCCATAAATTGGGGCTTTGATTGTGCAATCATGAGAGGGAATTGACTAATTAATTACTATTTATTACTTTTTACATTTTCATGCACAACTCTTTTAGATATTTAATTACAAAATATCTTAATTTAAATAATTAGCTTTCTCTCTTTAATTAATTTTTAAAGCCTTTTTAATAATATATTTATTAATTTAATTAATAAAATTATCTAGAGTTTATTACTAAAATAAAAATTCTAAATAATATCATTAAATTAAATATATATAACTACACCACAATTAGAACTATAACTTTATCTTTAAACTTTATTCTTTTATTTTTTATTTTCCTCCAATTTATTAATTAGTACAAGCACTAATTAAAACATAGTTTAAATACAACTCTAATTTAATTATTATTAAATAAATAATTACAATAAAACAATATTAAATCTATAATATTTTAGTTATGCCATTGTCCAACTTCTCAAATCAGACTTATAAATTAAATTTTTTAAACTAAAGCACATATTTAATTAATTTATAATTAATTAAATATCACCATATTCTAATTTCTCTATAACCAATTTTTTTAATTTAGACTTCTAAATTTAGATTAATACTTTTAAATTAAAGCACACATTTAATTAATTTTTTAATCAATTAAATACTCTCATACTTTAATATTTTCTTTTTAATCAAATAATATTTAATAATTCTCAATATTATATGATTAACTAAAATATTATAATTAAATCATTTACCAAATAAATCACATAACAATATCTACATAAAAGCAACATTACCAAAATAAACCAAAACTCAAAATCAAACAACACAAACAAATATAAACTAAAAGATTTTAAAAGGGTGGAAAGTCAGTTATGAGTCCTCCTTGCAAGATAAGTATTTAAACTATAGCTAGGATTGGACCTGAACATTATCTCCTCATTCCTACCATTGAGTTATTGTGATAGGACATGCTCATCCTAGCATTTTAGTGAAGTTGATGCTCAATACCTACATTCTGCATAAAAGACAAGCATGTACATGTATATAAATAGATTTAAACTAAATAAGCAATGGTACGGAGTGGTACATCGTGTAGATCCTAAGTATCAGGTGACTACAACTCCCTCCCTTAACCACATCAAACATGATAAACAAAAAGATAAAATAGACACACACACTATACACATGCAAGTATGGGGTAAGTACCATAATAATTATAAGTCAAACATCAAATGCTTAGATAAAATAATGTATCATTATGAATATGAAGTAATCATTATTAAAGCATCATTTGACATTGCTATGAAAGAAATCACATTTATCAACTATGAATCATTAAAGCATCATTAATGCACTAATAACCATAATCATTAAACAACACATGAAATATAGTCAACTAAGTAATCATCGCTGATATATCTCTAATCCAAGTTATGAAATAATATCCTTGAAACTAACACATCCATGAAATAGGCATAAAAAGAGTTTGGTAAATATAATGGAAAAAAAACTATGGGTGGACACTACATAATGTCTTGATGGTTCTATGATTGAGAGATATATATGATGGTATATATTACTCAATATCTTCCTAATCTTGCAACAAGGACCCATATAAATTACATTTGGGATCTCGACTCCATTAAAAAATTTGAAGGGGAGTACTTAGTGAGGAATGGTAGATTTAGGAAAGTGAAAGGTAATAAATTATGAGATGTTATTGTAGTTAATTAATTCCTAATCTTCAAAATAAATCTAGTGTAAGTCATCTATTTAATTTTATATAGCTGCTAAAGAGTGGGATGCAATACATTTGTTTGACAGTGTGCATTAAATGATGTCAAAATTGTAGTCATAGATTAAAATGGGAATCTATGTCTTCATTGGTTAAAAATGTTCGTTGTCATGGAGATCTCAATGTTACATAAAAGGAAATAGATTTAGCAAATGCTTTAGAGATCCTCAGGTACTTAGAAGTTTGTTAATCAACCACATGTTTTTGAACTAGTGATGCAATAATTTATACATGTTTGACATTATTGTAGTGAAACACCACCAAGCTATGATATTTAATGGTTATAAATTTTGCATCAAATATTCTAATGAGACAAAGAGAACTTGTGACTCTAAGATAAGTATAGTCTTCCAAGTGACCAATGTTTCATCTAGAAATGACTTACATCCTTAAGAATCTCAAAATCAATACTATGAAATTTTGGCTGATATACTTGACTATGCCTTTAATTTCTTCCAATTAATTCTCTTTGTCATCAAATGGTACAAAAGATGACTCAATAAAAATGATCCTAATAGAAATTTTATTGAGCATGAGAATGGATTTCCAATGATTAATACACAATCTTTTAAACTAGTTGGGGATGAGCCCTATGTTCTTCCAGGCCAATGTCAGCAAGTATTTTACTCATAGGTTCCACATAAACTATGTTGGCCATTTTTTGTTAGACATTATCCAAGAGGAAGGCCGATAAAGTATAATGTGATGGAAGAATAAGATGTTGAGGAAGAGGAAGAAGTGGATCACAATTGAGAGTTAGTTGATAATGCTTTTGATGCTACTACTAATCACAGTGATGATGCTTCTACTAATCATGATGATGATGATGATGATGATGAGGATGATGATGAGTGTTTGCCTAGTTATTCACCATTTATTTTTGTCACACTCTGTAGTGAAAAACCCCTTAGTCTCATGTTTTAAAATTATGAAATATGTCAAAAACCCTAGATGAAATTATTGAAAAAAATTTAAAACCCTTATCATATGCCCTAAATGTGTAAAATTTCAGAAAATGGGTTTTATAAAAATCACGTTGGAAGGATATTACCCTAAGGTTTTATTTTACAATTTTCTTGTTTTTATTTTAAGTTACCTTTTTAAAACTTAGAAACCCTTCACTGTAAAGCCTTTCCATAACTATGGTTATTTCCTTAGTATTTTGAAAAATATCTTAACCAATACAGTTTACTTCTATCAACCATTGATCTTCACAAGATTAATGATGAGCGCATACCCACTTTGAGAATTTGCTTGACTTTTAGCAAATGTAGGCAAGCGCCTATGTGTCACATAGCACCTCATGATGCCAAGCTTTTTATTGCACCACAAAGATCTAGAGGGTGTCAATACTTTTTAGAAGTTGTTAGAGCACATTGGAGTTTCTAGTAATTTCATTAGTAGAACTGAGTAGTGCAGTCATCTTTGGGTATCATATCATTGAGTTGTTGATCTGAAGAAGATCTATGGTGATTATATTACCACTTCACAAAGATGTGTGAACTTTAACTAATGCAAAAAAGTGATCACTTGCGATGTGTACTTAATGATGTCATACTTCTCTGTTTGAAAAGGTGTTGGATTAGTCAGTGACTATCAAAACATGCTAGATAAAGAACTCCATTCTATTGGTTGATATTTTTTACTAGGCTATAAAAGAGAAAAAGTGCATAACACCATTAAACTTTGGAGGATCAATAGAAGGCACTTCACCACAATATGAAAGTGATTGAACTTTAACTAATGCGGTAAAGTACCTAGTTTCCATATGGACAAGTGGGGTCAGTTGCTTGGAAGGTTTCCTAGTCATGCCAGGGTGGAAAAGGATGGTGAGATGGAGTGTAATGATTCATAGGACATTCCATGTGTTCCTAAGTTGGAAAATGTTAGAATTAATAGTCCACCAATATAACTGAGAGGGGGCAAGAGGTGAATCAGTTATGTGACAATTCAAATAGTTATCCCTTTTTTAAACAATCCTGATCAAATAACCAATGTAAAAAATAACCATAAAGAGATGCTCATACATAATTACACCAAATATGTTCACTAAGGAAACCCTTGATCAGAGGGAAAACCCTGATGGGAATGATGCCCACAAGATGATGTACCAATATAAATGTTCCTTGTTAGAGGATGGACATTGTTAGGACTCTATTACAATATTTAGTGCAAGAGTCCGTGTTAGGAGACTTTGAATCCCTAATAGGAGATTCCTACCATATTAGGAGTTGCAGAAGGCAATTGAACCCATTGTCCAAATAGCTTTAGGATTAGATCAACAAACCCACTATCCAATTGACCTCAGTAATATTATTTTTAGAATAATAGATATCTAATAGGCTTTTGCTTCTTTCTCCATCTAGTATGTTAGACTCCTTCACCTTCAAATCATGCAATCAGATCTAGAATTTTGTGATCAGTAACAGTAACCCTTAAGGTCACTTACATGCATTAGTTAATCAGTCTGCTCTACTAATTAGTAATTCGCAAGTCTTCTCCTTATCTATTTTCTTCATATCTAAAACTTGAAAAACATCTTTCCTTTATACCACACTCAATAAATAAATCCTTGAGTTAGCTTCACACTTCATTATTATGAATTAATTAAATGAAATACATATTTAATTAATATTGTGGGATCACAATTATACACAAATTTTCACACATGCGACTTCCATACATGCACACTCTTTGACATCATCAATAGTTAGTATACTAGTTAACTCTGCAACTCTTCATTTCAAATGTAGTGAGTTGTATCAATCATTCAATAGGAACTATTTTCCTAATGCTCTATTTTCATGTGGTTCTTTGTATATCAACAATATCTTTTGTACATTTTTTATTTAAGTTTTGCACACTTGCCCAAGTAACAAATACATACTATAGTACGTGTTGGTAACTATGCAAATAGTAGATAAGTAATATAAGGTCCTCAATATAGAAATCACAATTTGCTACTCTGTTAGTCTTTTACAAATTTATTACTATGTTGTCATCAGTAACAAACACAATTATAAATACATCATAAAAATTTTCTACAATGCTCCCCCATAGCATCAACATTAATGCTAAGAATCTCCCCCTTTGGCATTTATGGCAACATAGATGGAAAAGATCTAGTTCCAAGAATACCAACAAGTCTCTTCATCAATCAAATCTTGCTTTATGCAAATTGTTTATTGCAACACTTCTCCCCCATAGTACAATGTTTTTCATGCCATAATTCTTCCCCATTGAGGAAGCATCAACATTAGATTTTAAAGGATGGAAATTGATTTGCAAGCATCAATTTTTTGTGCAAAATCTAAGCGCAAATATTGAAGCAAGATTTGGAGTGCTAAAGAAGTTTGCAGATACATGAATTCACCAAAACCCTAAAATGTGAAATCAAGGTATTTTTTGAATTTGTTGAGTATATTTTTAGAAATGGCAAGACAAGAATTTTTTAATGTTAGCAATAGACCTAGATAAAATTTGAAGAAACACCCATTTGTTTCTCTGCTTGATGACCCCATTAGAGCATTTTTGCAAGTTTCAAAAAATGTACTTCATGTCAAGGATATAAGAGGTTATATTGACTAAAAAATTGAAAGCATAGGAGATACATAGATTCATCAGGAATTGGAGAAAATGTGCAACAATGATTTTTCCTTAAAACCAAAACACGCATACCTAGAACAACTTAACCTAGTTAAGCATATGTCTATACTGACTTTGATAATCAAGAATGGACAAGAATAATTATTAGTATAGTTCATGATGACCTAATATGGTTGGGAGATTCTATCATATGTATTGATAATGACCTAATTCACAAGGTCACGGGTTTAAACAATGAAGGATGCAATCTAGTGAACATAAAGAATGTGTGCATGTTAGTTGAAACAAATCCCAACACATGTTTTGATGGAAGAAACATGACCATCAAAACCATTTAGGATGATGGAGTGAGACTCATTAGTAAAATGTTGGGATACAAGTTCAACCATGGATCTAGGATAGATTCAGTTCCTACATGATTTCTTCATGTAGCTTACATGGTAGTAAAAGGTGAAGAGGTTAATCTATGTGACATTATCCAAACATAGTTGTTGGATAACATATCAAGAATCAAGAAGTCTAGGAGCACATTCTTTAGGTTTGAATCCCTACTGACACATATATTATTCTATGCAACAAAGAAGTTTCCTGGTATCTCAAATTGGGATGGAAGTGAGTGCGCGATGTAGGTTATCACTCATGCATATAGAACCAAACCAGAAATAATCAGAGACAATGATATTGATAAAATGATGAAATCTTTCCAAGCTAAAATAAAGCAAAGGTGTAGGATACCTCCTAAACTAGTGAGAAAATGTAAGGATGAATTATGCTTCATGGTAGAAACAGATTTCACATGCATGGAGGTAGTAGTTCCTCAAGTTAACTTCATAGAACCCATGGGTTATGAAATGAGTGAGGAATTGATTGAAGGATATGCACAAATAATCCTACTCTTAGAAGTTGATTCTAAATGTCCTATATGGGGGACATATACTGAGAAGATGAGAGAAGTTAAAATGAGTTAAACAAACTATGAGTGGTCCAAGCAAGAGGATAATACTGTAAATTAGTTCCTCTCTGAGTTTGAAGAAGAGACTGGTGATAGACCAGTGGAATCAACAGATCAAGAAGCAAAGACTTCAATAGGAAAAAAAGCATGGAAACCAAAGGTAGAGAATCTTAACATGAAAATTATTAATGACAATAATTTTAAGTACAATTGAATAAGTACTATGACTTGTATAATAATATGGATAGAAGACAGCTAGAGAATGTTGTAGTTAGAAATATGATTCTAAAAGATAAAAGGTTTGATAACATAAGAGGTGAGATACCTAAGGATTTGTACAATAGACTAAGAAGTAGAAAAATTAGAGTAACTGAGGAAGATAAGAAAATAAGGATTAATATGGTGGAAAAGCTATGTACTGTAAATAATGAGGAAGAAATTATTGAAATTCTAAAAGGAATAGCACCATTATTGAGAAATAAAAAGAAATCCATTCTCCTCATGGGAGGAAACTATGAGGAAGTAAATGTGGAAACTCAAAAGGCAATATTCACATAAATGTCTACTATGCCTAGGGAGAGTGCGCAGCCAGAAAAGGCAAGCCCTATGCCTAAGGAGTCTGAGAAGAGTAAGAAAATAGAGGAAATAAGTCCTATTGTAGTCAGTCCACCTCATAGTTTTGAGAAACCAATTAATACATCAATTCCATTTAATTCCCTACATATTACCATTGGTAGTGAATATATGCAAGTGGATGACACCAATGTAATAGTGGATAAAACTAAGGACCCTTTTAAAGATTTTGGTTCCAACATTGTTGGCAATATTGTTGATTACAATAGATCATTTGATGAAGAAAAAGGTCAGGAGCCTAAGGAAGAAGATGTACCTTTTGCAAATAAAATTGAATCTAGCATTGAAGCAGCTACTTCAAGTGTTCCCTTAGCAACAATAGCAATAGCACCCTCTACACCACCTACATAAGTAGCAGTGGTCACTGTAGACACCTAAATCCTTTAGAAAATAAAGTATTTTTATTTTCTGAAAAAAGTCCCTAATGACATCATCATTTATTAATTAAATTATTTAATTAATTAATTAATTTATTTTATGCCATTAAATCCCTTTATCTTAATTAAAAATATTGAATTAAGGAATCCCTCCCAAAAATGTTTAAATCTTATTTAAACATTATTTCCTTATTTATTAATTATTTAATTAATAAATTGACCAAAAATCTCAAAATAAATTATTTATTTATTTTTTGCCCAAAACTTGGCCAATTTCCTGAAGACCACTAACCTCTTCCAAAATCTTCTAAACTTTCTTTAATTTTGATTAAAGGCTAATCGCATTATTTCCTACCCCTAATCCCAACTCAAAATATTTAATTAAGATTAAATATTAATCTTCATGTTTTTTAAAAATATTTTAATAAATATCTCCTCAACCCAAACCCTTGAAATAAATAAAACTTTATTTATTTCCTAAAAACCTTATTTATCCTCATCTTAGGAAGTTCTAGACTCTTCTAGAAAGTCTTCATCCTCATCCAAAGCCTAGACTCTTCTAGAAGATGTCAATCCTTATCTTTGACCCTAATCCTAATCTTCCCCCAACCTTGTCACATTCCCTAAACATGGGTTAAGACTTGCTAACCCAAGCAAAAGCCAACAAATATCTCCTCCTTCACCCACCCTCATTAAATGCCATCCACTTGCCCATCTCTAACAAGCCTAATCTAATCTTAACCCAAGCCTAATCCAAGCCTTAATCATTTGCACATTCCTAAGTCAAGCTTAAGACTTTCTTAATCCAACCCAAGTCAAAATATCTCAACTCTCTCACAAATATCCCAACCATAAAATTTTATGAAGCCCACAAAGCCATAAATGAGTCTTACAAGCCCATTCATTACTCTTACAAGTCATTATGAGGGTCTTTATGAGCTTTGAGCCTCCTTTGTTGATCCCTCAACCCCTCTTGCTCTAACCAATGAGTCCATGTGCTCTCCTCTCATTCAATCTAAACTTTCCATAAGCTTTCTCCCATCCTTGCATCCTAGCCCTTGATCCCTCAAGCCCTTTGCCTATTTAAAGAATCCTCTCCCAAGCCATGTTAACACAATCACCCATAGTAACAAAGTAATGCCATTTTGATCATGAAGTAAAGCCATAATTCCATTTTACATCAAATCAATTCACCCAAGCCAAAATCCATAAAGAACACCATTGAAGCCTTTGGAGAATTGAGCATACATCCTATCTAATTAGACAAAGCTACTCAACAAGAGAGCTTCTCATTGAGAGAGCCCATTAATGGCTCATATTCTCAATTGAGAGCTCATCTTAGTCTATCTTAAAGTTATATTTATTTAGTTTTGTGAATACTTTTAATTTGATATTTAGTGTTCTTTGCATCACTAATCCTCGTATACAATCACAACAAAAATAGTACAGTCAGATGAAGAAGAGGAGGCACAAAATCTTATAACTTCTTAAAGTAAATTTCTTGAGAAGAAGAAATTAATCAAGTCTATTGAAAAGACTTTAACTTTAGTTTTGGATAGATTGGAAAAGACAATAAGTCCTATTGATATACCTATAGATATCTAATAGAGAGCAACAATTTTGTGTAAAACTTTTGATAATGAGTTTACAACACTTATCAATGTTGCTATAGTTCAAGTATGAACTGAGCATGATGGTAAACTTCTTAGTACCATGTGTACAAACATAAGAAATGATATAGAAATGCTAAATGTATCCATTAAGGCATTGAGACAAAGTATAGAAGAAGGGAAAAAAACTTATGCAAAGTGTAACTTGGCATACCTTCACCTTCAAAGTTTTGATGAACAAAGAAAAAAAGAGATAACTGAGCTTCAAACACTCACAAATAATTTTCTGCAAAAAAATCAAAATTTAGAAGCCACTGAGCATACAATGCAAGCAATTCATGATAGCATCAGGGATACTCAAGCAAAAAAGGAGAAAATTCTGAAAAGATTTACACTTTTGAGAGATCACTTATCCCCATTGATTATATTATTGGAAAATTGGTTGGAGGAATGTCTAGCAGTGAAGTCCTCATATGAAAAGTTTGTGGCTATAGATTTAAATGCAATAGAGTTAGTTGCATATGCTCTATGCATGCTAATCAGTGTGTCTAATGCACTGAAAGATAGCTAGAAGAAATACCTTGCATAGTTAAAGACTAATTTTAGTAATTATTTCTCCAATTTTTGATGCAGCTACCAAATTTTGATAGGTTTTTCCTTTTATTGACACCTTTGTCATTGATGTCAAAGGGGGAGAAATAAGGAAAATTGTAATTATAAGTTCTATAGTTATATTTTGAAGTATAGTAGTAATTTTTGCTTTAAGAAAACATTGTAATCAAAGTTATAAGGGATGTAAACCTTTTAAAACATGAATACAATGTTTTTACTCTGTTATGGTTATTTACTTTGATTGGTACAAAAATATGTTTGGGACTTAGCCAATTTTTCCAAAATGTTGCCATCAATGCCAAAGGGGGAGGTTGTCGACAATATGACCAATCAATCAAATAAGGTGAGATATGTGTTTGTCATTTATGAAAACATTTGTTTTATAGTTTAGTCATAATTATTTATGAAAGAAAATTGTCTAAGTATTAGACATTGTTACAACATCATGACAAGATTTGTTGGTAGAAAAATATTCCCTTGGAATATTCTCTTGTACAATTAACCCTAGATGTAGGACGTCATCCTGATGATGCATACCAGTGTGCAAGTTTGCATGATTAATTAAGTTCAAGTTATGAATAAAATAGTAATGTAGTGATTTCATAGTGCAGAATAAAGCATGTCAGTAGAATGAGTTAAATGATTTGAATAAATGTTTTAATTATTAATTCTTGATGAGCTAACTCTAAGGATGATATGTGAATTAACTAAAGAAGAATTTATTAATATGTTTGGTATATGTAAAGAATTTCATTTGCAAAGTTAGAGTGTAATGATGTGAACAAAGAATACTATGCAAAGTAATGTTATGTGATGCAAGATATGATGTATCATGTGTAGTTACGCTTTTGTATGAAGAACTAACAATTAGAAGAATTGTGAAGTATAGCAAGTAATTCAATTATGTGCAGTTACTAACAATTAGAAGATTTTTGAAGTACATCAAGAGATCCAACTTTTTCTATATATCTATTCTCTTGAAGAACTCAATTGTATAGTTCCATGTTAGGACAGTGGGTTCTTCTTGCACACATTTGTATATGATCTACCAACTCCTAATAGAGTTGAACAAACTCTTAATAAGGACTTGAGACACTATACATTCTTCATAGACTCCTAACAGGGTCAATATCCTTAATTGGATTGTTTATATAGTGAATCATCTTGTGGGTTCTATCCCCACCATGGTTTTCCCTTGGCTAGGGTTTCCCTAGTTAACAAAATATGGTGTTATGAGTTCTCTTCATGTATGGTTGTTTATATTGTTTAGCACTATTAGTTCTCTTTCTTATGCTTGTGGAAAGGTAATTAATAATATTTAGTTGTGGTAAAAAGATTGAAAATATTGATTCACCCCCCTCTTGATATCATCTATTTCTATCAAAAAATGATGGAATTAGTGGGCCTGCATTTTAAAGACAGAGTTATGAAGATATAAGGATTTTTTTTTATTATTGATCTTGGAAGGATCAAAGATCGATGCTTCATCAATTTATAGAAGTGCTCAAACTTTACGAAATGTAGGAATGCACCTTGTTGTCTGATGCTTCATGATCAATAGTGGAAATTTAAAATTCATGGCACAACATAAAATTTTATTGTTGAAGCATTAAAACTTATCAATGCTATCTCATGTGAAACTTAATGTTGTAATAAGATTATGAATTCTCCATTATTGAGTAAAAAATTGCGGAATTCCCACAATGCTAAGATTTCCAGAGCTAGGGAAAGAATTTTTCAAGGTTTTTAATAATTTGTAGAGTGATTTACAGAGATAGAGAGAGCAAAGAAAAGGCAGGTAAGTTGTCTAAACTTCTAAGAATTAAGAAATTGTGATTGCATTAGGGTAAATCACAAAAATGGCTCCATATAAGATTTTATGGAAAGGTAGATTACTTGAAGAGGGCAGTTCATGATGATTTTCTAAACAAATGCTGCTATCAATGAATGAATTAGCTAGGGGTAGAGAATTGATTATGACAAGCCATAAGTTACTGGTTAGCAAGGGTTTCTATGACAAAGAAAACTAGTTGAGGGATGTGAAAGTGTCTGTGGGAGCTTAGAACTTTTAAAGAAATAATTTTTAGAAAGGAAATTGGATACTCCAATAAGAAATGTCTAGTAATTTGACATAGGTAAATTGATTGTCCCTAGAGTCTTCTTTGATGATGACCTACTGGCAAATATGTCCAAGAAGTATGATCTAATTACTAGGGTTGCAAAGAACCATATAGGGGATAACCTTTTTAGGGTTTCATCCAAACTGATCAAAGAGGTATTCAAGTTGAACCCCAATCATGTTGTTCATGAGAAGATTGATATGGAAGACCTGCAAACTAGATGTGATGCATAAAGGGTATATCTAAGTGGAGGTCCATTGCATCAACACTTTGTTTAAATTGGATCATTTCCCTTAGTCACACAAAATACACATGAGCCCTTGTTAAAAAATATTTTAATCCTAGGGCACAGGCCTTATACTTTTCTCTTTGCAGAATCTTTGGTATGGATGAACAAGATAACATCTGAGGCTCTATTGATCTTATTATTGCTTAAACTCTTCAATAAGGAATGAGTTCAATTCTTGATTTTTCTATCTTTTTGGTTGAAGAAATTCATAGTGGTTTTATTGGAATAGCAAAAGATAAAGTTGGAAAACCCTTTTGTTGGTATTCAATGTTGATGTATATTTGTTTATACAAAGGGGTTACTTTTTTCTCCAAGGAGATGAAACAAGAATTGGAAAGAGATGGAGAAAGAATCTCAGTTCAGTTATGGAGTGAAGACATGACATGGGAGATCATTGATGCCAGCCTTGTCAGATTTGGCAAGTATTTTGCCTCAAGGCTCAGAATGTTGTTGGTAGGGGATAACCCTAGGATACCATAGTCTTTGTTACAAGTAATTAGACCTAAAAACCATTCTCAAGGACTATCAAGGTAAGCCACAACTAGGCTGATATCATTCCATATGTTGTTTCCACTATTTTTAGAGTTTATGGATTTTTGGGAAAGCCACATGTGTTGCTATCCCAAGTGCCTTTAAAGGTAGGAATTGCTAAGCTATTATGGAAAATTGGATCAGTAGATGAGAGAGATTTACATGGTAAATCTAAAGGTACTTTCTTTCTAATGATTACTGTTATTCACAATTTTGTTTTTGTAAAAAAGGGATGGAGGAACTTACAAAAATTCTTAAACAAATATCAGATGGCCTAGTCCCATGCCTGTTTTGTTAGTTTAGAGGGATTTTATGATCTCCTCAAAGAAATGAGTAAAGCTAAGATTCAGATACAAACTATATGCTTTCCTGAGGACATAATTAGAAATAAGTTCTCATTGCAAGAACAAGAGGTTAGAGAAGAAAAATGGATAGTTTATAGTCAAGTCATGGACTTCATGAATGCTTTTGATCCAAATTATGATACCTTAGTAGATAAGAAATATTGGGGCATAAAGATAGATATGTTAATGGATAACTTTGTTGGGATCATGCAAACTTTTAATGAGAAGAAATAAATCATAACAAAAGAATACTTAAACAAGGTTGTTGAGGTGGAGAGAAGACTAGCCAACATTATGATTGTGACCCCGAGGCAATACACATTGCAAAAAAAGGTCAAGTATGTAGTGGCCTAAAATGTACCATATTTTCCTCCATACAAGAGGCCAAGGTATCAAAAGCCCTATTAACACACATGCCCCTAAGAAGCAGAGAATAGAGTAGGGTTCATCTTCTCATGTAGAAGAATATTCACCATCCCAAACTCCACTCAAAATAGATAATGAAGAATCTCTAAGAGAAAAGGTAAGGAAAATTGGAGGGGAAGGGGACATTGTGATTACAACTAGTGATATTGAAGGAGGAGTACCTGAAGAGCCTCTCGTGCAATATTTTGATGTCACTATTGTAGACTATAGAGGTAAGGAAATAGACCCTGTGATTGCATAGGCTTCCCAAAAATTCATCGATGATGAAAATTTTGTAAAAACTAGAGCTTTTTCCCAATTCTTATGCAGAAGAAATATTCATAATTTTGAAAAGAAGTTCAAATTAATAAAAGCAAAGCAACCTGATAAGTTGGACTCTAAGATTGAGGAAGAAGCTAAAGCAAACTTCATGGAGGAATTTTCACAATTAATCCCTAAAGGGGGAACACAATTATTGAAAGACTCAGGAGCCTTAATCTTGCTTGAATGGGACATAGCCAATGCTATGATTTTTCACTCTATTAGGAAAGAAAAATATACTCAGCTTAAAAATAATGATGAAATCCTAAAGGCACATAGAGGTTTGAAATATAGCAATGATCACCAAGCACTGGTGATATGGTCCATTGAAAAGAGGGACAAAAAAAGGATACAAGAAATATCAAGTGTTGAGCATATAGGAAGCCTCACTGTGTACAAAGTAGAGGTGGATAGTGAAAAAGTTTCTAAAATGACTAGAGAAATGATGGATTTTGAGGTGGCAATTGTTGAAAAGGATAAAAATAAATTTCTAGAGCTAAATGCCAAGTTTGAAGAAACATTGAAGGCATATGAGGAAAGAGGAAATAGAATACATTAGTTAGAGACTCAGGTAGCCTAGATGGATAAGCTATTAGGAAAGAGAAAAGTGGGAGAATCTAGTAGGCCACAAATTACTTATCCTTATCCACTAGTAGAGTCTTTTAAATCCACTCCTTGTGTTGAAATTCTAGATACTCCACAAAGGCTTGAATTTTATACTATAGAAGATTTTGAAGAAGAAAAGAGTAAACTATGGGTGCTACATGAGTAACTAAATATTCAATATGAGGATAAGCTGAGGAAAGCTCTCATGTATTTTGTTAATAAAATTGATTGGCCATCATTTTATGAGCAACTAACAAAGGCATTAAATATGTGGGATGAAATAAAGAAAAATGATGAAGCCTTGAAGCCAGTTGTCAACAAATGGAGTAAAATAAGTAAAGGTGTTACTCTTCTATGTTTTTCTATCATCAATTTATCCTATGAATATATAGAAGTGAATTATGATATGACCATTGATCTCTTAGAATTTGATGATAAAAGAGTTGAATTACAAAAGAGGATCATTAATTATCTTGACAAATATAAGAGTATTAATTTTGAACTCTTCCCACGTGCCATAAACAAAAGGGATAAATTGAAAAATAAAGAGGAATGGACCCAAGAATTGAATGATTTATTTTTCCTTCGAATGAATAAGGTCATAAATGAGAAAGGAAATGCATGGTGGGCAGCTACAACCAAAGAAGTTGTAAAGGTGCAGTTATTTTATGATTCTTTGAGGAAAGATTTTGCTGAAACTAACAGAATTGGAGAGTATGTAATTAAAAGGCAGCATGATATTCTACATTTTAATTGGTTAGATGATACATTATTTAGAAAATGGACGACAGATTTTGTCCATGCTAAATAGTTAGAACTAGATGAAATTGATGATGATCAAGATGTAACTCAAATAATTGACACATTAGTATAGGTAAAAGAGGACAAGAATGAACAATCAACTTTAGCTAGTAGAATCAAAGTCCATACTGATAATATGGCAATAGAAGAATCAGATGTAACTATATTTTTGGTAGTATGCGATGACATGGATGGAGACTCTCGAGTTGAAGTAACTCTATAAACATCTGAGCTAGGCCCATCACATGCAGTTTCATTTGCTACATCTTTCAAGGAGTTGCAACAACATCAAGACCAATCATAAAATCCTGGGTAGTGAAAAGTGTAGCAAAAAATGGTCCCCACAAAAGAATTTTTATGATGTAAAGTTTTTTGTTAGACAAATTTTTGTCTTTTATGATAGTAGCAATGTAAATATTTTTCTCTCTTAAGGGAAACTATCAATATTCTCTACACCTAAAGCTTGTTGCATCTCATACTATATGAGTGATATTCTAGGGTTAGAGGAGAGGTCTAAGTCATTGTAAAATTTTAGTTTTACTAAGCTGTGTTCAGTCCAATTCTTTCTTGATATCAACTCTTGGATGTATTTTCTCTTCAAATTCTAAGAATACATTGATGTTACAGGATCATAATGTATTATCTTGAGTTGTTTTGAGTTCTATTAAAATGTTATTATATTCATTAAAAATTAATGCAAAGATGAACTATCCTCATTATCTTTTCTCTCTAAATCTTGTCTCCATTTTTAGTGGCTAGTTATTTTGAGATTGTATGAGTAAAGCTTGTTCAATTTAATGCAACTAGGATAAGTTGTATGTCAATTTGTTATTTCTTTTGATTCAATGAATTAAGTAAATGCTACAGTGAATGTGATAGGATCTCTAGGAATTAGGAAGAATTTATGTAAGAATGAGTTTTAGTGAAAATTGCTAATTACATTGATTATAATGTAGTCAATTAGGTCACGAAATTGGATAGACTATTAATCACAATGGATGAGGCACTAATCAACTATCTCAGCTAACATATAGAAAGATCATAGATAGATGTCAAGGAAATGCCTAAAAATCAATATCAATTTTTCTTTAAATGTTTAAAGAATGTCAAAGCTAGTTAGCACTTATTTACATTTAACCTCTGAGCCTTACTTAGCTGCTATTGTCCAAAATTATCTGTAGATCTAAGAAAAATTGTGACCAATCTTCTATAAGGGGATGAAATATTGTTGTAAAATTTCATGGAATGACTGAAATATGAATATAGTATCAAGATGTAAATATTTTATTCCTGAGATGCACCTACCTTGGTTTTGTAGAGCCAAAAGAGTAAAATCTTTCATGATTTTGTTAAAGTTGGGTCCAGAGTTGAAGAGCATATAGTTGTTTATAGGAAGTAGCTTATTCTTAGGTTATTGTGATCTTCATCATCTTTTTATTAAGTATTGCATTTCTGAGTAGTGTAAAGACACAAACAATGAGGATGATAACGATGATGATGATGATGATGATGACAATATTGGTGGTGATGATATCAATGATGAAAATGATCCTGATGATGGGATAGATGAAGAATAATATCAGTGGGGGGTTGATTAGCTAACATTGGAGGGGGGTTTGATTATTAATGAGAAGAATAAAATATACAATTATGTGATCAATACCTATGCTATTCAATATTCAATTCTTGATAGATCAATGATTCATTTGATTAACTTGTATTGCACCTTTTACTATTTATAATTCATATGTGATGCTAATATTTGATGTAATTTTGAGTATATGTATCATGAATTTTTTAGCTCACATAAGACAATTTATTTACATATGCAGAAACATAAAGCCCTTTCATGACCATCACACACAATCTCATGGATCATCAAGTATAAGTCAGCACACCCCATAGACATTAATGTCTTTTACCATTTATAAAATATCTTTGTCATTTATACTAATCTCTCTTATGTCAAGGAGTAAAGGTTCTAGTGAATAGATATTTGTCAGATTTGTCTTCCTTGAGTGAAAAATGTAAGAATTCAAGAAGATAGTGAGACATTCAGTATGTCAAAATCAAGGAGATCAACTCAAGGTCAAAATATTAGAAAGAAATTCAATAAGCACATGAAATTTTTCCTTGATCAAGGGGGCTCATGTTCTTATAATGATGAGAGTGAAGGCAACTCTGATGTGCCCTTTAAGTACAAACATATACAAAAACAATGGGTCTGCAATGAACTTCCTTCAATAAGCACTAATTTTTGCATTGGAGAGATGATATATCACATAGCACCATCCTCATTACATGGTTTGGGCCTATTTTCCATGGATGTCATAAAGGTCTCTTACAACAAGGTTATTGAGTTGATGGAGTATGTCAGACCTTGCTATGATTACAATAGTTGGATGCACATTGTTAGAAATAAAAAAATTATGTGTAGGTATGCACTCGCAAGAAATTATATACAAATACAAGTTAGTGAAAAAGGTAAAATAATAGCTATATACATTGACTAAAGGCAAAAAGCATCAAAGAATATTGCAAGTTTTATAAATAATACATGAGCTATGTCAACTAAGAAGTGACCCAATTGCTAATTTGATGTGTGTGAGGGAAATCATTTATTTTTATGTGTGATAAAATCAATACATGGAGGCGAATAAATTCTTTTTTATTAGAGTTTGAATTGCATAGATACAATCAAAGCCACTATCATGGGAAAGATGGTACATACTATGGACATTTAAAATCAATTCCAATCAATGAATCCAACACACCATTAATTTTTTATATTTTTTTGCTAACTTAGAATATTAACACGTGTTTTAACACGTCTAAGTGATTATTTTTTGAAATACAGGGCTACAGTATGGATCAATAGCCATAGGATATGCATAGTGACGAAGGTTCTCAGATGACTTCTTTTTCATGACAGGTAAGACTCATTGTTGTTGTACAAATTAAATACAAGAAATATGTTAATGCATATTTTTTATTATGTTTTATTCTTCACTACTATTTTGGATTAATTTTATATATAGTGCTAATAATATTATTCTCACAAAAAAATGTTAATCAAGAAAATAGAAAGGCAAAAGTATTCCACAAAGAGCTGCATAATAAGTTGGATGAATTCATGATTGATTTTGCATTAGTCACCAATCTTGTGGTTGTTGTACACTTTTTTTTCATGATATAGGAAGAAGGTTAATGCAAATGGCATCAACTCAAATGTAAACTCCTTAAATACAATAGACAAAGGATCAGTTGATGCACCTTGTTGAGACATATAAAGTAAGTACTAATGTAGTTTTTTATTATACCAAAAGTTCAATAACAGTTGTTATAGTATACTCTTTTATTTATGTCATTAAATAAAATTCATATGTTTTATTTTTATAGAGGATGATGATGAGGTTCAAGGGTGATCCTCCATAGGATGATACTTTAGGAGGTTCAAGTACATCGCATGTTCTATTCTACACTTATGTTTTGCTCGAACAATATTTTTTAAATAGGTCTAACAATCTTATTTTATTGTGCTCTAACAATCTCATTTTTTGCTCCTATCATTGATCCTATGTTCACTACACCACCTACTACAAGGAAAAAAATTGAAGAGGTAATGCTGACTACAAATTCAGAAACACGTAGCATGGCAACAGATGTAGTGGTACTGCCTATTGGTAAGTAGATTCTTCTTTTTCTCTATCAATTTTCATGTGTTTATTTCACTCAGACTATTATTCTTAGGGGGCATTTTGTAATATTAGATTCATTTTATGTAGGAGGTGATGATGGCATTCTTGGGTGTACCCGTGTTAGATGTACAATAACACTAAAGAATTATGATCAATTTCTCATTAGCAATGAAGATGGTCTTCCCCTAAGAGTAGCCCAATGTCTAGGTACTGTAAAGATTGATCATTTATTTTAATATTAAATCTTATACTAATAATCAAATGCACTAACCTCTCGTGCAGTCCCTTGCAATAACTACTAATCCCATTATTATTTTGCAGGGAATAATCTATTTTTTGAAAAACTTAATGATGAATGTTTGCATATATTCAAGCCGACGATATGCACAAGGTATCATATTTTGATTTCATTGCTAGATCATGTTTCCTTTGATCAATTTCTTCAAGTAAACTAAAAGGTACCTTCAATTCATTTATGAATCTAACAATTTTTTTCTTATCTTAAAAGGAGGAATTAGCAAACTAAAGAGTTAAAGGATAAACTCATTAATGCCATGACAACACTTTTTTGGGCCCAATGTCTTTCAAAGACTTGGGCTCCTTGAGAAAGAGGGCCAAGATTTGAAGTATATTAGGTACAACTTTAGGACCCAAATGAAAAACAACCCTTGTTATGAGCGACCCCCATATATTCCTATTATTAAGTGGGAGAATCTTAAAAAGGATGCCACTCAGAAAAAGAAAAAAATACGGTAGAGAAATGATACCACTTGAGGAAAGAAGGTATGTCATAATATTAAGAATGCATTTATGTAATAATTACTCTTAATACTTATGTGATCTAACATATTTCAAACTTCACATAGGTTCCCTAATACATCAAAAGAAACTAAAGCAAGAAAACAAAAGCATAGACATCACAAGCTTCGCTTGGGTGGGTATTCAAAACTTGTTGCAAAAATTGTAAGGATAGGTAAATTTAAAATTATATGAAAACATTTATAAATTGTAAACAGTTTGGTCTTCATGAGATTGATTACAACAAAAAAATTAGGCCATGGAGTTAAAAAAAACAACTTCTGAAGAGGACAAGAAATTAGCCTATAGACAAGGCTATAAAAAAATGGCTACATGACTCTTAGCAATGAGTGTGCAAGGTTCTTCTACTAGATCTATCAATGAGGTAAATAAGTCAATTGATTTTTATTTAAAATTGAATACTTTAGCAATTACTGTATTTGATATTAAGTTCCAAAAATATAAGTCATTATATTTATTTTAAGTAAGGAAATAATGATTACATATTTGTTTCAAACTTTAAAGTGAATATATTTATATGTATTAAAATGAATGATTAACATTTCTTAATATTTGTCTTGTATTTATATGTATACAGTGTTGATAAGTGCACTGATTATTTACATTGGATTGTAGCTTGCCAATCCTGATACATTAATCAAGTATCATAAAGGCATTGATTCAAATGTGGATCTTAGTACTGAAGGTGTATTTTTTCTATTTGATTTTTATTTCTAAATTATTAATTAAATTAAACATTTTAAATTGAATTTGGTATAGTAATACAAATTTAACTATGATATGTGTTTGGATTAAGAGAACATCTTGTATTGCAGTTGCAGGGGATGCAAAGGTTGTTTCTGATGAGCATGTTGAGGTCCAAGTTGGTGGGCAAGATAATAGAGTGCTACACTATTCTTTAAAATCTTTAAAGTCTCAATTTTTTTAAAATTTAACCCTTTTATTTTTTATTGCATAGGATCCACCTTTGTAAAAGACAACAAGATAACATCTATGGGTGAGAAGAAATATTGATGATGACATGGATATGCCTCTACAACAATATAGGGAAGGCCAAAAAAAGAAAAAAGAAATGATACATGTGAACTTATGTATCTTATTTGTTAATGTCTGATGTTTACATTTAGATATTTTATTTATGTTCTATTGAATGTTCATGTTCATGTGAATATTTTAATGAATCTTATGTTTTAATGTTAATGTGAACATTCTAATAAAACTTATGTGTTAATGAATGTTATCATATGATAATTCACAAATGTTACATTTTGTTAATAGAATGAATGAATTTTAGATGTTAATGGGAAATTTAGATGTTATTAGGGGTGAGGCCAAATGAGCTTCCAGCTTCACATGGTTGGCGTTAATTAGTAGAGAATATAAAACCATTCTTGAAACCAAGTGAAGGTCAACATTAACCTATGATTACATGACAACTAATTCTATGAATCTCTTGATTGCATGCAATGCATAAGGATGCAATAGTTCAATATGAAATCTCAATTCATATGCATATGACATTAGGTAGAGCTGAAAAAATCCAATAGGTTTGCATTTTTGTTAGATGTCTTTAATTAGGTATTTTAATTTATAGACCATCATGAACATTGTAATGTTGAATCTTATAGGTAAGGGTACCGTCCTTAGCATGAAATAAAATCAAGACTTTCTATATATGTGTTGGCTTGCTAAAGATATCTTGTAGTCCATAGTAGCTAGAGTTCTAACATTCATGATGGTGTATAATTTTAAAAACTTAATAGACCTATTGAATAAATGTAAACGTGGTGGTTTTTTTTCAGCTTCACCTATTGTCAATGCATATAGAATGCATTTATATGTGCATTCTCAATTTAGAGTGGCATTCACAAGTTTATCAAATCAATGGTATGATGTCATTCACATCTACAATTTTGCATTAGCAAGTTTTGTTAATTATAAGGTGTTTTTAGACTTTTAATTGATAGATTCATGATAAGTATGCGGTCTTCTTTGACTTGTGTTAAGTTATTATATTTCTATTAGAATTCATGTGTACTTTTTAAAGTCAAAGTCATTGATTTAAGAAATTTTGTTGCAGTGTATGAAGTATTTGAAAGAATGACTTTCTACAGGATTGCCTCAAATTTAGTGATTTATTTAACAAGTAAACTACATGAAGATAGAGTTGAATCTGCTAAGGCAGCTCATGAATGTTACATTTTATTAATAGAATGAATGAATTTTAAATGTTGCCTTGATTAAAATTCTAGTTGCAAAGTTATCCTTGGTGCAAGTTAGAATGCCAAAGAAACGAAACTGACTAAGTTCACTGAATTGCTTCAGCATTGATGAGCATATGCTCTTTGAAATGTCTATCAAAAGCTAACAGAATATCTATTTAGATTATTCAAACTATGCAAAGAAACTGATCCAAAGGATTAAATATATAGGATCATAAAACATGTACTCCATAATAGAACAACATTACATTTTATGGTAATAATGGAATGAAAATGTCATCGGGACTTTGTGCAGATAGATGGGGAGACCACTAAAATGTCTTCTCTTTCATATTTAATCAGCATACTTAATTCATTGCTGGCCCTCGTCAACCTCATTGAAAACCAACAAAAGTAGTCATTTGTTATTGTAGGGTATGATGAATTTTTGCATAGAATATAAGTAATCCTTGGAATGTTGAGTATACAAACTCTGAGTAGGCACGCGATTCAGATGAATGTAAATCAATAATTGATTATGCATTTACTAAGATGCAATCGACTATTTATTCATCTACTAAAAATATAGGTATGAAACATTGTTCAGTGCTATCTTTGGAGCTATTTGACTAAGATGCATAAAAGCAAGGACAAAAAACTTCAATCAAGTGGGAAAATAGTCCAGTTTATCATAAAAGAGTAAATCGCATTGAACCAAATTACCATTTTATAAGAGAAGACCCAGTTTCAAAGAAGTAAAGTTTGTAATTTCTTAACATAAATGATCAGACGGCTGATGTATTCACTAAAGCATTGGGCAAGATAAAGTTTTTACTGTGTAGATAGATATATGTAATAAATCAGACAAATTCAGTTATTCCTTTAGAGCGTTAAAACTAAATATAACCAAGTTGTACACTTCCAACTTATGTGGCATAAGAGTGTTAAAATTAAATATACTGAGTTGTGCACCTGCAACTTATGTGCAATAAGAGTTTGAATATGTATCGGATAAGAAGATAAGAGTATGAATATGTGCCATAAGAGTTTAAATTTTCTTCTTTTTTAATATTATTTCCTCATTGGGTTTCATTTAGATTGTTTGGAAGAACTTTTTTCTGACATGACTTATTGTGCAGGTAAAGTTGTGTCTAAGTTTTGTGTCAAGATTCTACATCAAGTTGTGAAAGCTGAGAATCATAAAAAGGACGATATATGTGAAATTGTTCAAGCAACATTTTTTAGGTTCTTTACATTAATTTTCATCATTTTGCAATGTATTAGTAACACAAGCTTTTGTAGATTAGAATTGGAGAGAGATTTTTTATTTCTTGAAATGCTTTTAATCAGATTTGAACTTCTCAATCTTGAAATTGTGTAATATAATCACATTAAACAACTTAAATGCTTTTGATTTTTAAGATGGAAGCCAAGTTATATCAAAAAGAAGATTTTTTCCTTGCAATACTCCACAAGATGCTCTTGAAATCAAAGCCTATACAAAAGATGCAAAACATGAACATGAGAAGGAAGTTCTTTTTGGCCAAGATCATAGACACTACAACAAAAAAACAATAGATATGTGGCTCAAGGCAGCTTGGGATGTGCTTCCAAGCATCCCCAATTTACATTTACATGCAAGGTATCAATCTATCAGTTCAAGCCCAACAAAAATCATACTATTGGTGAATTAATCAACTATATGAGTGTAGATGTCCTACGAATTGGAGAATTTATTTACATGTTACCTTATCATAATATGGATGCTACCTATTTAGATTGTACTTGCAATATCTATACTTAATAAAAATGTAGGGTTGGCATCACTTGTAGGATTTGGAGCCACTCTTGTTGTGATGATGGGGAACATTACCCATTACAATATGACAAATATATTTTCAATCTAAAACTATCCATTCAAAAGATGAAAGAATTAGAATTACAACAAAAATAAAGATGAAAGAATGATAATTACAACAAAAATAATAAGAAACATTAAGATACTCAAATTGAAATCTTGGGATATGAGGTATGCACACAAATTGGAAGGCCTCAAAAAAATTGAGTATAGGTGGCTTAGAAATAATCAACCATTTTGTTCACCTCTACATTTATATAATTTATCACATTTTTTGTGTTAAAATGAGATAATAAATAAGAAACTAGGAACCTCAAACTCTTACAGGTGCTTCTAAAGTAGCATTGCACATTAGAAATACTATAAAAACATCTAGTAAAATAGGTAAGAGATATGATGTCCAACCTTTGTAGATTATAGAAGGGTATCAATCTAGACAACCCAAGGAAGAAGATAAGCTTGATAAGGTCATGAGTGCATTGAACAAAATTAGTTATACGAATGTGAAAATTAGAAAGGTTTATCATTTTAAAGTAAAAAAATGAGGATAGTGTTGAGTTGTCATTTTGCACAATGCTAAATGACAAGAACCCTTTCAAACTTCTCTCTTGAAAAGATAACCGAGGATCAACTCCAAGGTTTTGGGCAATCTTGTAACATACTAAAATCTACTCAATTGAAGATAAATGCGTATTTTCATGAGGATGCATTTTTTGGTTCTAAACAAGTATGGATAATCTATTTAATCTCTTGTTGTTTGAAAAGAATAACCACAAAAGAGATATATTTTTGGTATTTTATATTTATTATGAATACAATTTATCAATGCAACTATATGAATTCCTATTTTAACCAAGTGTTAGAAAAGAAATTAACAAAGATAAGGTAATGAGAGATTAAAGAAAATAACTTGAAAGAAAAATTCCTAACAGAAATAAACCATGGTAACAACATGTCTACAAATTAAATCATCAAAAAGATCAGGTAGAAAACCAATGAAATTAAGAGTAGCACTTCCTCAACTCCACTGATGCAATCATCAATGGGAACTCTATAATAACCAAAAGATATTTCATATTTCATTGAATCAGAAGCCCATAGAAACTACACTCATGCAAGACAAGATGTTATGCAAGAGCAATAGGTGATATTTTCTCCAATTTGTTACGTTAGTAGAATTCGTTAATAGAAGGCAAAGACTAGGACTAAAAGGTTGCACAATTATAATAACACAATAAAACCATTGCCTCCATTATTATTCATGAACATGCATTCACAAAAAAACACACTCTAGAAAGAATAACTATACTCATAATTAGAGCACTAATAGCATATATTATCGCATCAAAATAATGGCCTAGAGTACATATTACATCCATATATTTATAAGAAATCATCTCCTCCCTTTATGTTAGGAGTGAGACTTCTTAAAATGAAAACAAATATTAAAAAATAATTTAAAAAATCTAGTTATATACAAATTGACTCTCTAAATGGTGTGTTGGAGTTCTTTCTAAGTAAGGAAAATATTAGGTAGGTTTAAAATTGATACCAGGAAACAAAGATAGGGACAAGCCTAAGGATAAGCTAAATCCTATATTTAGCAAGGCTAAATCTTAGTTTTGGGCCAACATTAATAGAGTCACCAAGACTCACTTCACTTCAAGCTCTATAGGACCAAGGTGGGGAAACCTTAGGGATTGATCTTATTAACTTGATACTCTTCTTTGCAAGACTATCCCCTATAGTAGAAATGGTCAACAATCTTCTATAATATGCTGATAAACTTCTTGATTACAGTAGCTAACTATAATCAAAGGGAAAGTAGATGCAAATAAGTAACAACTGACACTTGTAGTTCTTCAATACATAAAAGGGTAAATTGATATTTGATTAAAGATTTTAGATCTCAACATAACCCAGGTATGTAACAGAAAAGAACATGCAACCTCTAAGCTAACCAGTCCCTTATCCATTGGACATCAACTAAACCTTAACACACACATGGACACCTAGAGTAAACTCATATATTTAGACATCTGATCTATCTATTTAACTTGCAAATAGACATCTATCTTCATAAAAACTCTCATGCTTATTGTAAAATCCTCCTGGTGAAACCTGCAACCCTGTCAAGGTAAATAAGCATTTACTTAGCTCTTTGTTCCAATACAAAACCTATCCAGACATACAATCTTAAGGGATTACAATTGAGTTTAAGCTCTCTATTCTTAAACACAAAAATTGGCAGATAACAGAGGTAGGAGATGAGAATCAGAATGTAACTAAAAAAAATGAAGCTCTTATATTAATCTCATTGAAAATATTACATCATTTGTATGTCAAAACTTTGAGAATAACACCAAGAAATGAATGTATAGTATAAAATGCTTCAAAAGAAATACACTCTTGTCCATAATAGAAGAAAATACTAAGAAAATGGTATCATATAAATGGGAAAGGATTTCAACCATATTGGAACCACATAGTGGTCACAGTGTAATGAAAGATGTCTAGAACTGGAACCCTTACAATGAGAAGAGAAGAAGAATTTATAGAGGAGAAGAAATTTCTAGAATTTCCGTCTGATTCTAATATCTGTCATGCTGAAATTTTCTTCATCTTGATTGTTGTTGAAACTTATCTTCTTTATCTGTTGGCAATCAAAAAACATTAATTGATGTAACAAAATATCTTATATATCTCCTTAAAGAAATCTGCAAAATATCGTCTGAAGAAATACAAGATACACATCATAATATGTGTTGGAGCTTCAAATATCATCTTGGTTTGTCACTTCTTCTTTTGCTGTGAAATTCAACTTACTATCAGTAAACACTTTATTGCTTCCATTTCCTCTACAACAATCAAATCATCTTAACAATTTTCAATGAAATCAAATATTATGAAAATCTTGCTATATTTGATCTCATTTCCCTCTGAAAACATCAAATCTACACTTTATCATTGAGGAGCCCCCGGAATCAAAAATCCTCTTGTAGCTACTTTTGGTGAATACTTGTGCAAAAACTAACTGCAAAAATGGAAAATTCATCTCTTCCCGATTCCATCGGTATACTATACTATACATTTTGGATAAAAATAATGCCTTTGAGATGCATTTGAAATTCTACACCTCGGGCGATAAACTGTCATAAAATTGAAAAATTTAAATGATCATATAGTAAAAACTATATAAAATCATTAAAATTATTTAAATCTTCAACTTTTAGAATGAACACACATCTAGGAGCATCATAATTTAAATATTTCATTGTATCCTTTACCCTATGCCACTTGTCAAATTTCTATTTGCCACTTCACCAAGGTAGGCTTGCATCATCTAATGCATTATTAAAATTTGAAAACACTCCCTTCTATTATATTACGATTCATCATTCCCATGATATCTTAGCTCTTCAAAATTATTTCTATGATCTTACAACAATGTCGGCCACTTCATAACATCTTAAAACCTATGTTTCACATCCCCAACTATACGCCATGTATCATAATATCTTAAGCCTTTTCAAATTTTAACTCCCGACTATATGATCCCATCTCCCACCGCAGCATCTTAACTTGAAATATTTCATCCTATGACCATACACCAATGTGGATCATCATAACATCTTAGCCTTCGATTTCTAGCTTCTGACCTCATGATGACCCTTGAAAGATTGCCATGTCACCATATTTTCTCTCTATGTTTCCTTGGTCAAAAATTTGTTTGACTTTGCTGCCAATTACCTTCTCCATGGGTCTACTACATGCATACCTCCCTTTAAAACACATTGTGTCTTTAAGACACTTTACATTACCACACTCATGTATTTAAAAAGCCATGGGTAATTGTACACATGCAATGTGGGACATTTAACTACACCTTCCTCTACAATGCCATGGTGCCTATGCATGATTTTTAAGTGGTGGAGATGTTTGAGCAGGGATTGAAACTCCCCTTCTCTCTTTTTCCAATGTCATGGGGCTCCTTGCAAGCTCCTTTTATCATGGATGGAGCTCATCCTTCTTATGGCATGGAAACTCAATACTTCATCCATGTCACCATGCTACGCTCCTTTCCATCTGCCTTTACTGCCCCTCCAAACTCTTCCTTTTGTGTTGGTCCTTCTGACTTTAACATGGATTGTGGGTGGAGCTACTCCTACTTGAAAACATGCAACACATGTGCTCAATTTTTAGAAAGGACACACCCACTCGATGGGCACCCCTTCATCATGTCCCACAAAAGACTTGCAACATGATATGGAATGTCATATTTGGGAGGAAAAACATCTCCACATTCCCCTATAATCTGTAGCTTCCATAGTGATTTAAAGTAGACCAGGATCCCCTACTTCATGTACAACAATACATTGGATCAATCTATATGTGGGACATATTAACTTATAGCTTGTTGCTGCTTCATTTTTCTCTGTGAAGAAAGCCAGCAATATGGAAGGAGGTAGCTTATTTGGAAGAAAGACATTCTCCCCATTGTCTTCAATCTACTACCCCCATGTTGCCTTAGATAGACTAGGATCCCACGTGTATCATGCTTCAAACATCAAAGATGTTGGTTACAACTTCAAAATCATTGATAACTAATGTAGCCAATGCCTCCCCTACTGCTCATGCCACTCACTGAGCTAATGGCTAGGGATATGAATGCTCCCCCTTACAAAGGGGCTTCAAACCAAAAGCCTTTGTACATATGCAATGATCTAAACCTAGCATTGCCTATGGAAAGAAATATTTGAAATGGATGCCTACTTCCCTCTTTGAAAACATCTTTGATTTGCACATATTTTCATTAGTATGATGGAATTAGTTGGGCCCCAAAGTGGGTCTGGCTAAAACAAAAAAAATAAAATTGAACAACTGATTCTTGGAATTGATCCACTGAGATCTTCTAAGCACTAAATCATCCTTTAGAACTTATTTTATCACTTATCTACAAACTATGATTCACTAATAGGAAGGCCTAAAAATCGTCTTTAAAAACTGACCCAAACAAATAACTGGGCCCTAAAAACTAAAATTTTGATTCTTTGTTGCGCTTTCTTGCACCCTATTAGATCTCAACATATGATGACTATTCTTTCAAAAGATATTGACTTTCAAAATTGCCCTATTAAATTTTCTTGCAAACCAATCATATTAGAAAATAGGAAAGTACATTTGGATTTGGCTTTGAAAACAGGGAAAATAGATGCTTGAAGGCTTGAAAAATGGGGAGTTAGTTCATTTCCCTAAGGAAAATATAATTCTATAATTTGGGCTCATGATGAATAACGGGCCGAGTTTGGAAAGCATGCAAAGTGAGGTACTTAGAATTGTAGAATAGGGGACAATAGCATAAAAGTGTTTTTTGCAAATGTAATGGCCCTAGGAAAGTGTGCAGACAGATTTGTCAAGATTTACAAATTCGTACACTTGAAGTATTTTTGGAGTATTTCATAATAGTACAAACCATTTGATCTAGGAAATCATGGTTTCATAGTTATAACATCATGAACAGGTGTACCAACCTATCTGTATTTCATGACACCAGTAAAAAGTTATAAATTGCATTCAGAATCACATTTGAAAACTGATCAAATGGATCTTTCATAAGCTCAAATTTGGAGTGTAGCAAGTATGTAACCTCTAGAATACAATGCAAAAGGAAATTTCTCAATATGGTTAATTGGTTCAAAGTTATAATTGGTCAAACAATACTTCCTAGATTTTTAGGCAACTTGTATCAGCATGATAGAGATAAGTAACCCACTTTGAGGGATTCAAAACCCAGTCAAAATATATTGAAATGACTAGAAATATAAAATATAGGTTGACTAATATGCATATTAAATAATCCAAAATCAGCAAGTCATGAAACATTACTAGGTGAGAGATATTCAAATGCAAACTAGGCCTCCTATTACTATTTGACACTTCGTGAAAATGCAGAACTGAACATTGCTCAAAATAGGAGTTCACAGAATGAATTAGAATGAAAATTTATTATTATAAGATGCATAGACATGCTAAATTCAAGGTGTTAAAAACATAAAAAACCTCTTACGCCTTAATATGATAGTTAGGTACATAAGCATGAAAATGCATTTATAGGGCTCAAAATGGGGAATGCAAATTTGAGTCCCATCATGGTGTTAAGTAGGTATCCACCCTTGTTTATATTCATTAATGGGTGTGTGGTCCTTTATGTTAAAAAAAAGAATAAAATAATGAGAAGATAAGAAGAATGTAGCTACAAGATGATCTAGGAGTCTCTAGTAGCTCCAAAAATAGAAGCTTGGCCTTCTCTAGGCATCTTTAGGAGTTGAACTATCATCAAACTATGTTTCTAGTGCATGGAATGCTCTAAATTAGGAACTAGAATTAAACTATTGATGCAATTCTTCTTACTCAAAATTGTTGGCACACCTCTATGAAAATCACACCTACACACCTTAATGACAAGTTGCAAAAGTCCAAAAATTCTTCTAAGTATCAAAATTGTATTTCCAACATTTGGATTTTATTCCCCTTTAGACCAAAATTATGTATAGATACTTGCTCTTAAATTTCTCTATTATCTCAGCCACTTGGGTAGCCCTCGTACTTATTCTTCACTACCTATTAGCATTACTCACTTCAATCCTTGTTTCTGCAAAATCCTCAATATTGTTGTCCAGTTCCAATACTGCTTCTTCAGTCTTGAAGGCTTGATTGATGTCATCTTTTGATGAAGCTTCTTACAATGTACCTCTAAACTACTGAACAACTAATTTCACCACCAAAAATATTGGTCTGTGATTCATACTCAAAAATATCAAGGCTAACAACATTTTTGTATCTTTTTGGTTCCAAAAACTGCTCTTAAGCCTTATTTTTAATCTGTTGGATTTCTACGTTCAATCCCTCCATAAACTTATTTCCTACCAATGTTTTCTTTATCCAATCATCTAACTTATCAAGTTTATTAGCCCTATATACCTCCATTAATAGTTGATACCTTTGACCTTTATTTGATTTCAAAGCATATAGGTCTTTTTTCTAGGTATGAACTTCATCCATTAACCCAAAATCTTGGTTCACTATGGACATCAACTTGTTGGCACTCAACTAGATGTGGTGTAATAGACCTAAATTTCCTTGTATGATCTGCACATCTCTTTCTTCAAAATTGTCACACCATTGTTGACATGCTTCCAAAAATGGATCCAATGGTGTCAAGGTATTTTTTAGTGGCTAATATTCGCTAATTGCGTAATTTTAGAAAATTTTGGCTACTAATTTAGTTCTTAAAAATATTAAAAATTGCCACATTTTTATTAAATTTAGTTATAAAAAATATTTAAATAGTTAAAGATTCGCCAATTAATAATAGAAATTATTTTTATTTTTAAAAATAATGTAAGATTCACCAATATTTTTGTATCTCTTTTTCGAGGGGGGTTGCTTAAAGTTTACCTTGAATGGTGTTGTTCCCATGTCGTTCCTCTCTAATGTTTTTGCAAGAGTGATCTCTAGATTTTCCAAGTCAAATGGGCCCACAAATTTATGCAAATAGCCTCTTAATACCTCATTTTGATTCTATAGTCCTATCAACTCAGACTCATCCCAATCCATATGCCTGAATACCTCATTCATTCTTATAGTGATCATTAATTTGGTTGTGTTTATCATGGGTCTTCTCAACATGACCTCCTTGATTTAGTAGTCTTTAGGAGTTAGTTGTTTGATGTTAGTGTGTGGAGGAGGAATGGCTATATTTTCAATAAAGTCCTAATTTTGGTTTGTCATTATGAAAGCCAATGTTTTTGCATCACCTATAGGTGGCTCAGGCTTCTTAACTACTTTCACTAACTCCTTCATACCCCCATTAGCTATTAGGTATAGCTACCTTTTCTAGAAAACATGACCTCACTCTTTAGCCATCTTGGTGTGGTGGCCATGGGAGACATGTGTTTCACTAAAGAGGTTATTTCTACTATAAGCTCATTCCCCTTATCAGTCCTCTCTAGAGTCTTTTCTAATTGAGAAAGATCTATGGTTTGAGTCTCTATATCTAGTTGTGCTAAGTTCCTAGCCTCTATATTCTAAGTAGTTTGTTGAGGCTCTTCAAGTATTTTACTTTCCTCAGATACTTCATTGACATGCATTTTTTGGGCCCCCCTTCCTCTATTGCTTTTTCTTCTTGTTATGTAAGGAAGTGGAGCTATGGATCCCTTATGAAGAAATGCCAAATCCTGAGATGGTAGTGATAGAATGTCTAGAGGTCCTTGAGGTAGAGGCAACATTTGATTTCAGTCCTCTCCTAAGGGTTCACTCATGGGATTATCTCCTATTTTCTCTACCACAATTTCACTATCTAGTGACCTAAAGTCAAAGTAAGAGAGGTTGAAGACATCAATTTCTTGTCCTTCCATATCATTTATCCATTGTTGTTGATCATCTTCTCATGTTGATACTTGGATAGGCTCCCTTCACTACTACATTTCATACCAAATTACAATGGCAGGTCTATCACAATTCTGTTGTTGCAACCTATCATTGTCACAATTATGACAATAAGCCATCATAATTGAGGTGGTGACAAGTTGTGACACCATAATTGTGATGGACTTGTAATAATTTGGCATCAAATTTATTAGTGCTTGGAGTAGATGGAGGTGTCACTGTAGAGATTCTTCTCCTCTCTTCCTCTGTTGCTCTAGCTAAGCAAGTTGTTTGTCTTAAGGAGACAAATTCAATTTTATCCCCTTCTTCTTCCCCCTCCACTTCTAGGATTATCTCAAGAACTTGTAGGGACAAAGTATTTTTCTTCTTTAATCTCCTTCTCTATGTTCCTACCAAATTTTATTCAACCCTTTCATTTATGGGAGCTGAGGGGGAGGCTTCTTCCTCTTGTGTTTCCATTGGTGGTACCCTCTACTGCTCTATCTATTCTTCCTCTTCCTACTCTTCCTCTACTCATTCTAGCTATGGAGGTGCTTGTGTACCTTGTGCAGGTTCTTGAGCTTATAGCTTAGCTTAAGGATCTGCATGTTCAAGTTGTGCCTATTCTTGTTGAGGTACTTGGGCTTGAGATTCTTTCTTCCTAGCCTTGGAAGGTACTCTTTTTCTCTTTTTGGTTCCCTAATCATCCTTGAAGTACTAAACTTCCCTCTCATGTTGGTTTACCATTTTTGACCTTACTAGGGATTGAGTAGGAAAGGTTGGCACCGTGACTAACACACCTTTTCTTTTGATTAGTTGTGCAATAGCTTGTAGGGGAATAGCTTGAGGAACTAGATCCATTCTAAAAGTTTTCTTTATCCATTCCTTTATATGCCTATCTTGATGATTTATATCTACATTTTCATACCTTCTAGTTTTTGCATTCATTATCAGCTAGTCATAGATCTTGTCCCTATTGTATAAAGGATCCAAGATATCTTCAATATCCTTTTCCACAAATTTTAGAGAAATCTTCATCTTCACCACCTTTTATGCTAGATTATATACATTCATCCTACAATAAACCCTTATCTAGATATCATAGTCATCTATTGCATTCATCTAGTGATCTTCTAATGCATCCTCATATATGAACTACTTTCCTACTAGGTGTTGTACCATCCCAATGTTGTCAAAGTAGGGGTGAGGAAATTTTTATTATTCCAAGGGATATTGATCCCACTTAGAATCAAAAGTCATTATATCCTTCTTTTGTTTCACCTCAAAAGCACCAATTGTTATGGGTTAGATTCATATCTTCTTATGTTGTTTTCTCACTATGCCATATATAGAAGTGAGTTGGTGTGCAATCTCCAATATAATTAGCCTATCATATGGATATCTTGGGAGCTTCTTTGGATTTTGTAGAGTACCGGCTACCCTAAGATATTTGAAAGTTTTAAATTGAATGTAGCAAGTGCCAATCTCAATGATCCTAGTCACTGCTTCTACTAACATCGTTTTTGCATAATTACCCTCTATGAATCTGATGATCACAAAGATGAAACCATCATTCACTGCCCTATATTCCACACTCTTTTCTGAGAGTTTCTTCTTCACCAATTGTGGATATACCACATAGGGCCCGACATTAGCATCCTACATGCTCTATTTCTTGTAGAGACCTAGGTAGTCTATGGTTCTTGTCACTAGTAAATACACCATATATGATGTCATATAGAATTATGGATTGAATTTCACGGCTATAAGTTTCTCATGCAAATTATCACTAAGGATAGTAGCCCAATCAATCAACATAGTTTCTATCCTAATGGTCTATATAAAGTGGACTATCCAAGTTTCAAGGAGTCCTATTGTAGGAAGTCCCATGACTCTACTCAAAAGAATAATTGCATATCCAATATTATCCTTCATATACCTCCTTTTCATGTCCAATTTTCTAAATCTGCATTCTATTAGTGTTTGATCAATCAAGAAAGAGGATTGAATTATCTATCTAGCCTCTTTTTTATTCTTTCAATACCATCTCTCTACTCTATCATGGTTATCTTCAAATATTGGTCTTCCTTGGAAAGATGGAATACCTTTGCAAAGTTTCTTGGTTAGAGGTCTAGAGCTATCTCTCCTATAACACTCTTAACAACCTTCTCTTTGTTTACATAGTTTTCTACAAGGGTCATTATGACTTCTAAGGACTAGATTGATTTTGGGTGAGATGCTACATTCACAAGGCTTGAGCATATAACTATTGATATCATAATAGACCTCTCTTTAGGCTTGTTGTAAATTGTGAGAAATGCATTCCAATCTATATGTCTAACTTATGTATCTTTGATTTTAGTATGTCCTTCTTGAAATCTTGACTTTCTTGGTGCCCCTTGGTACTTGAATGCTACTAGTTTTGAAGCTACCTTTTTGACCATTAAAGGAGAAGATGATGCCAACTTAGCTACACAAGAAAAGAAAAGATTAGTTAGAAATTTAAAATTTCACCTAAAAAAACCCTAATTAACCTCAAAATAAGAAAAAACCAATTAGACTGCAATCAAAATAGTCAAATCCCCCCAAATTCCCTATTGTGAACTTCAGTACACCTAGCACACCCTTACAAGTGGGAAATTGCAAAATTACACATGTGTGCACCTAGGTAAGACTAATAGACATGGTTTCAGTAGGTTAAAGGATAATAGTTGTACTTTCTTTAATATTTTTTTTGCATTTGAATTATTTCAGAATACATGTCAAAAATTGAAAGCATATATAGAGAACACAAAAGGTTGCTCTTAATCTGAGATCATTAATGATAATATGATAATCGTAAGTCTTTATATATGAGACTTGGAACATAACCCTATTGGAAAAGTAGTAATTTTTTTAAAATAATTCAGTGACCTGTCACAATTGTGATGACTTGTTCTGTTAGATAGTCATCACTCCTATGTCATAGTTGTCACAAACTTGTCACAATTGTTATGACTTGTTTTGATGAAGAGCTATTTCTCCTACAACATAGACATTGTAACACTATCATAATTGTGAGGGCAAACTACAAGATTAAGATGTTTTCATTGCATGTTGGAAATAATCAAGACTAGCTAGGTTACTAAGAGGGGAGGGGTGAATCAGTAACCTCAAAAACTTTAAATCAATTTAGGACTTAACCATATAAATCATTCACCATTCATTCATCTAATCTACTGCATGCATGAGAGAAGATAAACATTCATAACACATGAACACAGTATTTTGGTGACATAGAAACCTTCCAAATAGAAAGTAAAATTGGGGTGGGGATGATACCCACAAAACTTCACTACTGTAGTATAAAGTTGGCCTATTAGGGCTTACATTGACCACTTTTAATGATCTGCCCTATTAAGAGCAATTTGGACTGCTAGATCCACCTTATTATAGGTTTTACAAACATGCAATGAAGTATGCACTCTATTAAGAGATTTATAAAAAGACTATTAAGTCTGCCCTATTAAAGGATTTGGAAAACTGATTCACCTATTATGATGAAATAGTAGATCTGACTTACAACTTGATTACTGAATAGATCTTTGAAGTATAGATCACCTCTTGTGATTGATATGTCTTTACTACTCCTTAATGATCTTGCAGTATACTCTACTCTGTTGTTGATTCAAATTCACTCTTCTCAAAACATTACATGTCCATTTCATTGACATTCTCATGATACAATGCAAATGATACAATACATTACATATATACCATTCCAATAATTACAATTACAAGGTCAACTAAAACACAAGTAAAAAAAATATTACTAAGTCGGCCAAATAGTAGAATACTCAGGTTCTTCAAGCTAACTTGGTGAACTTCTAATACTCAGAATCCACTGCATTACTCAACATTGTCATGCACTCAGTAGAAGTAGAAGCTTGGTCCATACTAATCACACAAAATAACTTGGAACTCGGTAACCATTGCAAACTTAGTAGATATAGTGTCACTTGTTAGATACTGAATCCTTCGTTTACCTTGCTGACACTTGGTAAACACTACACATCCATTGCTCGGTAGAAATTGGCTTCACATCACACAAACTAATAAATCAGTAGACACTATGAAGCTTGGTGACCACTATTTATTCAGTGAACATTGTAGGCTCAATAAATACTACTAATCTACACATTCAATTGGTAGCTTCAAGAATGCTCAGCATAAGCTGTAGACTGAGTGATGAGCTCGCTAACCATTCATAATTGAATAAGTGTTATCATTAATGAAAAATACAACATAATGGCAGCAATCTCCCCCTTTGGCATTAGTGACAAAAACACTTATGAGCCAAAACTTATGTACACTGACATACTAATTTTTTATTTTTTTAAAATTGATATTTGTAAAGCTATTGTATATACATTTTCACATATCTCCCCCATACATATGGCATAATATATACATAGCCTTTCTCTATACATATATCAATCTATTTTCTCCCTTGATTTCTCCATAAGTCTCTTATCATTTCTTACTATCTCTTACTCCCCCTTTTTGACAATAATGCCAAAGAGCTATGCAAAATATTCAAATAGAGAGACCAAAATGTGAGATAAATTTAGAGTGTACCCTTAGAATAAGAGCCAATGTCTTATCCCAATTGTCTTGCAAAATTTTTCAGGTGGAAACTGTCACTTGAACTTCTACAGAAAGTTCAATCATATGATCTGCTATGGAAAAATTGTTATGATGGACTAATGTTTTTGAATATGCAATATGTTTTTGCATTGAGTCCATAACTAGAAGGATCATATTTTGTATATCAATCAATGTAGACCTGATCTTGGCTTCCTCTCTTAGCAATTCTACCTACAAATCTGATAAAAATCTCACCTTGATGTGATGTGTTCAGCTTGAACTAGGGTCAAGCTATAACCTTTGAGCACTAGCCTTCATATCCACATCAATCTTATTCAATTTCTCCTTTATATCCTTGGTGAACTTAGTAACATCACAAAGCTTTCCAAAAGGTGATGCCACATTGGTGAAAGATTGTTCAAGATTGTTCAAAATTGTAGATAACTGTACCTAGTTTATAGCAATGTGCTCAAGAACCTTATTATCAAACTTCTTCTCTGCCTTCTCAATGAGCTTTTCTTGGCAAAGGTATCATCATGGAACTTATTTATAGCTTCTTCTAATTGTAACAAAATGTGTTGAGATGAGTCCACATCAAAACCTATAGCCTCAGTTATTATATTTTTAGCATTCTCAATTATTGTAAATTCTCTATCTCCTTCATCTCTAAGCTACTTCTACCTTGCCTTTTTTTCTAAAATCTGATTGAATAGTATGATTTCATCAGCTATGGCAGTGTCTAGATCTAACTTGGGAATAACAATTTCTTAGTCCAAATCAATGTCTTCATCAATTGCTTTGCCAGTAAGCAAAAGTTTTAGAGGAGTCTTTGGTTTTACTTTTGAACTTACTTCCTTGGACTTAGAAATAGAAACAATAGTAGAAGTAGTTGGACTTGCAGTAAAAACTTGAATTGGTCCAACTAAAGGAAAACTAAAATAAGTATTATCTATGACCAAAATTAATGTGCTATCCAAAAATGAAGTACCAATAGGTGGTGTAAAAACTAGAATACTTACAACTAAAGAATCAACTAGAGAAAAAGTTGATGCAATTAAAGTTATAGTTGACAAAACTATAGAACATGATGGAAAACTTTATGTAAATGCTACTATAGAAGTTGACACAATTAAAGAACTGGTAGTTGTGCATACTATTGAAGTAGATTGGTTGGGAGCTGGTGAAGAGGGCTACAACTTGGTAGATGAAGTGGTAGACACTTCCATTGTAGATACCTAGAGCTATGAGGTAGCAACTAATGATTGTGTAGATGATATATCTATGGTGGTGGCAATCATACTTGCTGAAACTATCTCCAACCCTGATGATGTAGTAGTTTTAGGTGGAGAATGAGGAAGGGAAGCAATTACTTCTGCTACTATTTTCATTGGATCATCTTCTTCATCTTCATCCTTGTCTTCCTCTTTAGCTTCTTCCTCTTTCTCTTCATCATCCTTCATCACTTCGTGATAATCTTCAGTACTAATGGTAACACATGGAGTGTTATCTTCCTCCTCATCATCACTATCATCATCATCATCCTTGATCTCTACTAGCTCATCACTAGGTTTGTGCAAATGATAGATGTTCTTCCACATGTTTGTTGCATCTCAAACCAAATGTTCAATGTCTTTAATCAAAATCATGGAATCTAATCATCATTTTTCCTTCATTATTTTTCATTGCTGCCTTCACTTCTGCATTTTTAAGATTGGGCAATAATTTCCCCAAAGATTATTCATATATATCTTTAGCTATCTGTACAGTTGATTCCCACCTTGGTTGTAATCTTGCCAATAATTCTTTTGAGATCTAAGGAGCAATTTGATCCAAGGAATATTTCCATTTTCCCATTTTGGTGAGTACCAACTCTTCAATTTGCATCATCTTAGCATCAGTCCTTGTCTCAAAATTAGGGCCTTGAAGTTTGTGATGCCTACTCCTTCTTCCATCTATTTTCACCTTTCCTAGAAGGTAAGTGGGGACTTTACAAGCACAACTTCACTATCTACTTTTCCTTTTCCTTTTGATCTTCTAGTGAAAATAGTTGTGGAGGCCTCTGGAGGTTTGGTAATGATTACCCTTCCTTTCTTCTTTGTTGGCTTTGCCTCCTTCTCTAATTCCTATTCTTCTTCTTCTTCTTCCTCTCCTTTACCTTAGGTAAGCATAAAAGGTCCAATAGCAATTTTCATCTTGGCTATCTTCCTCTTTCCTTTGTTGATTGCCTAGGGTAGCTTGATTTCAAGCTCAATTCTAGCTTTGGCCTCATCATATGTACCAAAAATTGGTGGCTTTGGATCTACAAGTTCATTTACCGATTCTTCAATAATATCTTTGGTTTCATCAATGTTTACCTCATATGGGAGAGGTTTTACCCATCCAACTTGGGGTCTGACTGCCTAAATATACACTATATCATAGTCAACCATGAAGCATACATCATCTTTGTAATCTTCAAAAAGATTGGGTGGAATTATGAACCTGTTGTTCATCCTTTCCTTGAAATCTTCAAATTAATTTTCCATAATGCTATCAAAATTTATACCCATTTCTACAATAAATTCATTTATTTAATACAAGATAGGAACATATTTTCTCCATACGACAGAACCTTTTGGTGGGAAAAAATTTTGTACATAGAAGAAAAGGCATGTCAACAAAGAACCAAATTTACAAGGTTTGTTCTTTTATGTCCTAATACTATCCATATTCTTATTCAATTGCTTCAATAGTAACTTTGACAAGTCAAATTCCATGTTTTTCTTCACAACTTTAAATGATAAATCCACTACCTCACACAACATGCTATTCAAATGACTAGAGCTATACATTTTATAAGAAATTACATGAATACCAAATCTCAATTCTAGATCAGAAATAGTGCTAATTTTTAAACCTCTACCATCCCACTCAAATAGGGTTTTCTTCTAGAGTTCATCTTGACCTAGGGTTTTGGTAGATTTCACTTTGTTTCAACATGGGGAGACTTATAATCTTATGTATCATTTTCTTGGTGATTAACACTAGCTGATCTAATCATAATTTCCCATTATGCAGATGACTAAGAATGTATCTAATCCATTTTATCTGAAAGCTCCTTGGTAGTTGTGTGATATGGGTCAACCCTTTTATTTCTAGGTGCTTGTTCTCAAGTTTTAATGAACCATCAACACACATTTCTTCTAAGGCACTATCCATTTCTAGGGTTCCTATTTCCTAAATAGAACACTTAAAATGAGTGTGAATGTTGTTGATTAGAAGTACATTGGGTGGAATTTGAGATTGTACACCATTAGGGTCGAGTGCCTCCACAACTGCTGGAACTAGCTTGAAATTCAACGCTTTCCACTCCACACCCTTGACCAAAAATTTTGAACCTCTTTTTTCCGTGCTTCTACTGGTGCTTTTGGATGCCATGGCTGCTCGATAAATGATAGAAATTTTTTGAACAAATTCTTTGCTGCAAATTCACTTGAAATTGTTTGAGTGCACTTGGAAATAGATCTACTCTATGAATTCTAAAGTCATGGTGAAAAATGAAGTTGAATTCTTCTGTTTTGATAAAAATTCACCATTAATGCTAGGTACCATAATGACATAGTGGGTGATAGACTGTCATCCACTCACTAGCTAGGTAGAAACTTGTGAATTGGCAATCAAACAAAACTTTCATTACTCCTGACCTAGCTTGGTTGAATCTGTGACCAACCTTGCTCAGTGAGACCTGATCTCATGTGATCCCTTTGTATCTAAAATACTAATTTGGATCTTACACTTTCATTCATTTGAAACTAATTGAGATATGACTTGATGATATAGTTCCAGTTCCTCCTTAATGAATCTAATTGGAAATGGTGGAGTCACCCACTTCTTGAGTGACATGGCCATCATTTGAACTATTCTACTCGATAGATTTAGGAATTTACTACTCTCTCATCTACTTCTTGATATTATCAGCTTTAGCTTTCTTTTCATCTTCAACTCTTCCTATGTTCATGCAATTTTTAGCTATATGACCAATTTCAGTGCATGTATAACATCTTACTATTGAATCCCTCTTTCTCAAGTGATGCCTTCTACAATATATGACAATGTGTCCATATTCTCCACAATAGTGACATCTACACCAAGTGTTGTAATCCCAACCAAATATTATTTTGAAATTTTGTTCAGTTGGATTGAATAATTTGGATCTACATTCAGATGCCTTGTGACCTTGTTTTTTACATTTTTGACATTTGCCTTCAAATTTTGGTTTCTCCTTGCATTCATTAGCTTTATGACCATGTTTACTACAATTGTAGAATTTTCCATTGCTCCAACATTTGTTTGATGTATGACCTAACTTACCACAGTGATTGTAAGTAGGTGTTTGATTCCTTTGGGCACCTTGTTTGGAATATTCACTTTATTCTTTGTAACCAAGTCCTGCTTTACCTTTTTACCTATGAAGATTCTGCTCACTTTGATGATTCAATTGATGCATGTCTGCTTGATATTTCGTCATCCTTTCATTGAGTTGCTTTTCAAAAGTTAAATCAGCTTTCAATCTCTCATTGATTTGTCTTTCAATGATTAGATCATTCCTTAAGCTTTCACTTTTAGATCTCAGATTCATGATTTCCTCGTTTGCATTGGAGAGCTGATTGATAAGGCTTTCCTACTAAAGGGATTGATTTTTATTTGCATTGTTCCTTGCCTCCAAGTCTTCACTTTCTTTATTTCTTTGTTCCAAGATTTCACACATTCTTATTGATTGAATTTCCTATTCTCTTTTCAATTTTTCACCTCTTCTTGCAGAGAGCCATTCTTTTCTTGGAGTTCTTTGATTGCCTCATTAGCTTTATCTAAATTGCTTGAAGGGAAAAAGTCTTCAATCTTTTCTTCAACATACTGATGGTCATTCATCTATCTTGTAAGTTCCTTCCTTCTTTTCAGGGATTGAGAAAGATACTCTTTTTGCTTCCTTGAGTTGAGCTATGGCCATTTCCAAATCTAGCTTTTCATTGTCAATAGCTTTTTCAAGTCTAAATATCTCCATTGTCCTTGATCTTTTCTCAAGCTATCAAACTTTATCTTGAGAACCACAAAGCTCTGATACCAATTATTGGAAATAATCAAGACTAGCAAGGTTACTGAGAGGGGAGGGGTGAATTAGTAACCTCAAAAACTATAAATCAATTCAACACTTAACCATATAAATCATTCACCATTCATTCATCTAATCTACTTCATGTATGAGAAAAGATAAACATTCATAACATGTAAACACATTATTTTGGTTACTTAGAGACCTTTGAAATAGAAAGTAAAATTGGGGTGGGGATGATACCCACAAAAATTCACTACTATAGAATAAAGTTGGCCTGTTAGGGCTTACATTGACAACTTCTAATGATCTACCTTATTAAGAGAAATTTGGATTGCTAGATCCACCTTCTTATAGGTTTTACAAACATACAATGAAGTATGCACTCTGTAAAGATATTTATACAAAGACTATTAAGTCTACCCTGTTAAAGGATTTGGAAAATTGATTCACCTGTCAGAATGAAATAGTAGATCTGACTTACAACTTGATTGTTGAATAGATCTTTGAAGTATAGATCACATCTTGTGATTGATATTTCTTTACTACTCCTTAATGACCTTGCAGTATACTCTACTCTACAGCTGATTCACATTCACTCTTCTCAAAACATTACATGTCCATTTCATTGGCATTCTCATGATACATTAAAAATGATACAGTACATTACATATATACCATTCCAATATTTACAATTACAAGGTTGGCTAAAACACAAGTAAATAAAATATTACTGAGTCAGCCAAATAGTAGAAAACTTGGGTTCTTCACGCTGACTTGGTGAACTTCTGATACTTGGTGCCCACTACATTACTCAGTGTCATCATGCACTTGGTAGAAGTAGAATCTCGGTCCATACTAATCACACAACATATCTTGGAACTCGGTAACATTGGAGACTCAGTAGATATAGTTTCACTCAGTAGATACTGAAACCTTCATTTATCTTGCTAACACTTGGTAAACACTACACATCCATCACTAGGTAGAAATTGGCTTCACATCACGCAAACTAATAACTCGGTGACCACTATCTATTCAGTGAACATTGTAGGCTCGGTAAATACTACTGAGTTGCACATTCACTCGGTAGCTTTAGGAATTCTCAGTATAAGTTGTAGACTAAGTGATGAGCTTGGTAACTATTCAAAATCGAATAAGTGTTATCACTAATGAAAAATACAACATAATGCCAACAATTGTGATGATGTACTATTACAATTACAACAATGTCAAGATGAACTCTTGCCCCTTCCTTCTTCCAAGTTGTGACTTTATTTTATCTATCACAATTGTGACAAAACACTTTTCCATAATAATTTGCGATAGTAAAATTTTGATGCCCATTTAACAATAGCCAAAGATGGTTCTATTGCTTGGGTGATGGGTGGTCTTCACAATTTGGCCCCAAATGTAGTAGTGGCAAGGTTGAAACATATCTAAAATATGAAAATGCATGTCTAAGATATCATCTTATGTCAAACATGACATCTAAACTTGAATCTATAAAAATAGAGCATGTAGGACTTGATAAGTACAATACTATTGTGAAAGGAGAGTTGACCTAGGCTAAGAAATAATTAGAAAAGTTATATTCTAGTAGTGATAAAATTAATGAGGAACTATATTATCAGTGACCTTCCTATGATAAGAATGGTCTTGGATATTTCATTGAAGAAAAGTGAACAAAGAAAACTAAATCCAAAAAGGAACCCGATCTACTTATTGAAACTCCTGAACCTAAGAAAAATGATCAAAATGAGATTGAATATAGTCAATATAAAGATGTACCTAAAGAAGTTGAGCATACAATTCAACCTAAGAAACATGGCGAACCTAAGAAAATAGAGCAAGTTGAATCACCTAAAGAGGTAAGGTATGAATTCAAAGGTACATGCTTTCTTTGTAATGAAGTTGGTCAAATGAAGAGAGACTATGTAGGTAAGTCATTCAAACCTATTACATATTTTTATTGTTTAAATTGTTATTATTTTAGTCATAAAGCAGTTGATTGTAAGAAACCTAGATTTGATAGTAATAATAGTAATAGAAAAAAATTTAGAGATACTAACCCTGCAAGTAATGAGAGAAGAAGAACCTCTAGCAAGTCTAATGAAGGAGAAAGATCTAATAGAACAAGGAGTAGCATTGTATGTTACAAATATAACAACTTATGACACATTGCAAGGAATTACAAAACACTAGTTAATTAAAATAGACCTAATTAGAGAAGAAGTAGACCTATATCTTAGATATGCAATTTTTGGGTCATATAGAAATATTTTGAAGGATGGACATGAGGAATAGAAACATGAATCCAAATTTCAAAAGAAATAATAATAGATACATCAAAAGGAATGATAGTAGCAAAAGTAGTTAGAGAGATGAACTAAGAGAACATGTGGAAGAATTCAAAGAAGAATTTGTCAAAGAAAAAGATCCATCAAGTTCACATGTAGTATTAGAAGAACAATATTTTGATGCAGCTGATGAAAGATTGAAATTAGCTATTATATATGACTCTTTCTATTTGAATGAAACACCTTTTTATTAAAGATCAAGTATCAAAAAAAAACTGAGGTTTGAGATTGAGTTAAAAGTTGTGCAATTAATATGAAGTAGAAGATGATGTGTAGAAGCTATAGTTAAGTGTACAAAATATTTGGAGATTGTATGAAGTTGTTCAAAGAAAAAAAAATTTACTGGTCAATAAAAATAGCTCTTACAGATTGAGCAGTTGTGCAATTATTGCAAAGTTCATTTTGTTTAGATATAAGCTATGTGAGAAAGATTGTGTGTATCATTCAATCATGTGAAGAGTTAAGGAGTAGTTAAGAGCAATTTGACAATGAAATTGAAGGAGAATTGAAGTGTTTCAAGTACGAAGAATAGAAAGCCCTAAGTTGCACATCAAAGCAAGGTATTCCACTCTTAAGAAAGGATTTGATCTATGAATTATAGTAATAACTCAAGTGTTGGAATGGATAATTCTTTTTTACATAATGTAGAAGATGAAGCAAGATCCAAAATAAAGATAAGCCCAATGAAACCTATGTTTTATGACCCTAACATTGCATCGTCCAAAATGCTTAAAAATGTTATTCACCTTGAAGATGTGAGTAGTTATCTTAGAAGAAATTTTGAAATTGTAGGAGAAGAATACGTCTCTAAGGAATTCAACAAGATTTACAACCAACATATGAGTTATCAACAAGGATATGAAAACTTCAAGGATAATGACCTAGTTAAGTTTCTATTCTACTAGGAATTTGATAATGAAGAGTTGACTAAGGTAATATTGAGTAGAATTCATGATGCAAATTTTTTGTTAGGAGATAATGTGGTTGAAATATCAACTAACCTTATTCATGAGGTGACTGGACTATGTAATGAAGGTATTATTCTAGTAAATGAAAAGAGTGTCTAGAAGTTAGAACTTGATAATACTAAGTCTATATACAATGGTAGAGGTATTGGGATTAGTAAGATTAAATAAAATGATACCATATTCTTGAGTAGAATCATTGTAGCAAGGATGTTCTATAGCTCCAAAGAGAATGATATGACAATTCAGTTTATACAAGAAGCCTACAAAATCTATGTTGACAAAGACAAGGTAAATTTATGTGAGATCATAATAGCATAGTTGATAGAGAACCTTGAAAAGGTCAATAAAGTCAAGAACAATCAATTCAAATTCAAGTCCTTGATCACATATATGTTTTTTTATTTGATCAAGAGATTTCCATTCATGCAAGCATCAACCATAATTAGTAGTGATAGGACCACTATGAAAAATATTCCAAAAGTATAAAATAGACACTTTATTGAGAAGGTTAATCACAATGCTAATTTGACTGTGAAGACATACCAGACTGATATGAGGGAAAGATTCATAATTTCACCCTCCATGTTAGATCAGGATAAAGATGACATTTTTTTATGGTAGACACTAATTTTACCTACATTGAGCTAATAAAGCCTAGGCTATTGTATGTTGAATCTTTGGGTTATGAGATTATAGTAGAAGAAATAGAAGAATATGTCAACCCTATTCTTGAATTGGACAAGGATGAGGAGTTTGACAAATTAGGAACTTATGATGAGCTAATTCAATCAACTAGTCAAGCACAGTTGGATAAATCAGCCAAGAAAAAGGTTGAGACTATAATTAAGAAGAGTATGCAATAAGGAGGGATGAAAATAGAAGAATCTAGTGCAATGAAGAAGACCAACATTAGAATGAGATGGATTAATCAAAAAAGGATGATCTACATTCCATCCTTGGAATTTGTAGGACCATTAGAAGGAGTGACAATGGTTGCACCAACTACTGCAACACCAATTGCTCTATATGACACACCGCTATTCCACTAACAAAGAAATCAAAAGAAGGAAAACAAGTAGAAGTTGCAAAGGTAAAGAGAAATTCAGTCGGGCTATTAGAGGTGAAGCAAGAGTCACCTAATTCCTCAAAGAAGAAAAGAATGGAGGTCATGGCTACATGACCAGGAAAACGATAAAATGAATTAATGCCTAGTATACCTAGCAATAAAATATGAGGTCAAGTAGATCTAGAGAAGAAGATAGAGAAGCAACCTAAAATTATGTCCTCAAGGATAATGCATGGAAGCCCAGGATTGAAAAGGTAAACAACATAATCATCAATGAAGGTAATTTTTTCTAGTTAAATAATTTTTACCATTTATATATGGGGATTGATAGATTATAGTTATAAAATATTGTTATTAGACATATAATTTTGTCTAATAAGAAATTTAAGGATGTTAAGGATGAAATTATAAAATATCTCTATCAGAGGCTAACTAATAGAAGGAATGGAGTGATTGATGAGAATAAGAACATCAGACATAACCAAATAAGAAAACTATGACAACTAGATAGTGATTAGCATATGGATAGTTTGATGAAAAATCTTGCACCTTATCTTAGAAATAAGAAAAGGGCCATATTGATAATGGGGGGAAATTATGAAGAAGTTAATGAGGAGACAAAAAAGGCCATTATGCAAATGATGGAAGATCTAAACAAGGAAACAAAAATAGTACATTAGATCATAATTGGAACAGATACAATGCAGATATGTGGCAAAAGGTCACAGTTGATACAACTAAAAATACTTTTGAGGATAATGTTACAAGCATTGGTAGAAATATCTCTAGCTACAAAATCTCAGAAGAACAAGTACATCAAGAAGAGGAGAAAAGAATGAGTGAGGAAGGGGAGAAAAAGATAAAATAAGAAGAGAAAATAAAGGAAGAAAACAAAGAGAAAATAAAAAAGAAAGAGGGGGAAAAGAAAAGAAGAAGAAAGAAAATTAAGAAAAGAGAGAGAAAGAAGATGATGTGAAGAAAATTAAAGAGAATGAGGAAAAGAAGAAGAAACAGGGTGAAGAGAAGAAGAGAAAATAAAATGATGAAAAGAAGAGAAAAGAGGTTGAGGAGAAGAAAAAGGAAGAGGAGGAAAAAAGGAGTAAGAATAGAAGAAGAAGAAAGAGGTAGAAGAATAGAAAAGAAGAGAAGATAAAGAGAAGAAAATAAAAGAGGAGGAAGAAAAGAAGAAGGAGGAGGAAGAAGAGAAGAAGGTGAGTGCACCAAGAACATCCCTTACCCTTGCAACATTAATAGGATCAGATGATAACAATCAGTCAGATTTGATATCATATCTAAGAATGATAATTGAAAAGAACAAACAAGTCAAGAGTTTGCTAGAAAACTCTTATGGATGTGAAAAAAAATGTTACAGAGTACACTTGTGGTGAGCTTAGGAAATAATTCATGCACTTGATGTTGAATTCACTTACTTGTCAGATGTGGCAACATTCCAAGTCCAAGTAAAGCATGATACTCAAATGTTTGACACATTGTGTCAAAATATTAAGAATGAATTAGGAGCTCTCGAAACATGCATAAAGGAGCTAAGGAGACACAAACACGAAGGGAAGACATTGTATGCCAAAATGTGCTATGTATTTTAATTTCATAAAGGACACTAATGATGAGCTAAGAAGGAAGCATGATGAAGTCAAAGCATTAGCATATCAACTTCAATAGCCACACATAAAAATTGAAGACATTGAAGGGAAAATAAGAAAGACTTATGATCAAATAAGTCTCATAGTATTAAACATAGAATGAATTGCTAGAATTTTTCACTTTTTAGGGAACATCTATTATTGAAGATAAGTATACTTGGGAACCAAGTTGAGGAGTTTCTAAAAGAAAAGACATTTTTTGATAAATTTGTATATTCATACTTGAATGTAGTAGAAATTGCATCTTATGGATTGTGTGTTTTCCTCAACATTTTAGAGGGAGTTAAGGATACTATTGTCACTAAGGTTTGCACCCTTGTCCAAAGCCTATGCATGAGGACAACCTAGTGAAACATGGAAACAACTTCCAAGCTGTGGGACTTGAACTGTGAGGTTGAGTCTCTGGAGAAGGTCGACTTCCTCTTACTATCAGGATGCACCTAACTACTCTTGGAGAGGAAAACAGAGAGGGAGAGCATGAAATAAAATCTACCTAATCTAATCTAAAGAGGTGATGCACCAAAATAGAGTGTTTGGACCAAACTCTGCCCATATATGCACTATTGATCTAGAATGAAACTAAGGATATACACATTTAGACTTGCTTTAATCTAATAATCACATGCAGATTAGAAGACTAGAATGAATGACACAAGGAAAGAGAGATTAACTTATATTATCATTCATATGCCAAGGAGATACAGTCATGCAGATCATAGATCTCTACAAAACACCAGTAAGAGGCAAAGAGTTCTTGCAATTGCATTCCAATGGCTAAAAGAGATAAGATAGAAAATCATGTAGTTCAGAGGCATAAGGGAATTTACACTGAAAATATATAGAGCAGTAATAGAGAAAACAGAGAGAGGTCAACCCTTACAAAATTCACAAAAATTGCCTTTATAGTTCAGGCATAACTGAGATTTTCCCTCCAAAACTATCCTGCAACCATCGCCATCAAGGCTCTGCTAAGAACAATCATCGGGATCTGAAGAAATTTGATCTAAGTATAGCTTTAAGTACTATGAAATCTGGTTGTTAACTAAAACAGGGCCTCAAGAAGATAGAGGCGGTGCTATAACTGTGCTCTGACCAAGTAGATAGATTAGATTGGGGTGGTAGAGTGTCCCTATTTGTTTCGTATTTACTCCAAGTGGTTAAAATTGATCATGAAGATCAGATTCATGTAAAATCTCAATTTCTTATCATTTTTGGTGCATAAATCAGAAGATTCAGTAGGTCACTTGAACACTATGAGCAAAACAAGCCACATGGACCAACAATCTCTTTTCATTTTGCCACCCCACAAGGTCTTCTTGAGGTTGACCAATCTTTCTTTACTAACTATGCCAATTCCTCAAACTCCAACTACGACGGTCACATTAACTGCCAATGCATCTAACCATTACTGTCTCCACTGAACTCACTATGATACATGTCACCAAGGTGCTATGTCACTATGCATATCCTCTGAGCAATTTCCCATAGCGAGATAGTGCCCACCGTGGATTCAGACTGATCTGATGATTGTGAAGACTTGCCATATTACTATGCTATCTCCTTAAAACTTTTGGGCTCACGAAACACTTGGCAACCACCTGGAACAACTTGGCATCCTCATCTTGGTGAGACCTAGCCCCACTAATCCACATGGCACAATGGTACTATGTCACTATGGGTAATATCCTTGTAGCTTTCCATAGTGAGATAGCACCTACTGTCAATTTTCCTTAGATCTATGGTGATCAACAAAATTGTACAACTGCATGATGAGTTGGCTAAATGGACCAATGAAATATCACCACTATACTATGACCCACCTAAAAATTGCCACTAAGGATGAGCTATAATATTACTTTGGAGAAGGGCAGGCCCATTACATCATATGTGCCAAGTGTCGCTGAGGCACTATGTTGCTATGGATAATATCCTCATAGCTTTCCATAGCGAGATAGTGCCCACTATTGATTTTCCTAGATCTAGCGGTGAGCAAGATGGATCTGACCTATTAGTATACCAACCAATAAAAATTGGCTATGTGCCAACATGTTTGACAAATCCTCATTTGCGGTGCCCCAAGTGAAGTAGGGCCCACATTCTACACAGTCATACTTTAGCCAATGAAAAAATTGACCAACTGCCAACGTGTCTGACAAATTTCATCACTGATATTCAATGGGGCATACTTGGGACCCACCTTCCTTTTGATGTTTCTATAGTACCAATTTCCATCTAGGCGCTATGTCGCTAATGGCGAGGAACATAAATTTTCTAATAGTGCCATAGTGCCCACCGAGGATCTAGCAAAACTTGGCACCGAAGAAACAACAAGGAAAGTGAGGACCCACTTGACACATGGCCAAAAGGTGCTATATCGCTATGGAAAAACAACGTGCAACTTCCCATAGCGAGATAGCGCCAACTGTTGATCCAGATTGATCCAATGATGGGGAAACTACGAGCCTACAATAATAAACCAAGGAAATAAGGGATATCATAAGGTTCCATCATTTAATTTTTTTTATATTCCTGGGATGTTTAAAATAACATTAAATCAAGAAGTGACCGTTGGGTGGGCAAGTATTTAAAATTTAAATATTTGGTGGGGGGCACAATATGTAACATTTTTGGCAACTCGCAGGGGATGCTAGCCTGCTATGCCTAAGACCAGTGGCCTAAAGCATCCATTGGGTTACAGAGTCATAAAAAATATGTAGATTCTAGGCACTATGAAACCCTAACCCTACCTCTAAGAGGAAAATGCTAAAACCCCTATCTCTGCAACTAGAACCAGAGACCAAAAATTTAAGGAAACTCAGGTGTGGAAATATCTTCCTACACTAATCTCATAAGGAAAGTATGATGCAAATTTTATTAAAATATTCTACACTTATAGATTCAATATCATGTAAACAACAATATTTCAGCCAACCATGCATACAGAAAATAGACAGAGAAAGGAACACATAACACAAGGATTTTCCGGTGGGGAAAAACCTTTCGGTAAAACAACCCCACCCCTTCAGAACCTGCACAATGTATTATTTTCAACACAAGATTACAATACACTTGCAATGCAAGTTCAACATCAACAATAGAAGACTCCAATAGCTATTCACAGTACCAACAATACACCCTTTTTGCAACCCTAAAAATGCTTATAACATGCGCTTCACTTTAGGACTACTCCCAAAAGGTAAACTATATTAGGGTTTTACCATTTTCCGAGAAAATAGGGGTATTGGGGTAGAGTGTATAGTACTCAAATATCTTAGTTGCCACATGTCTTCACCTATCATTGAAACTTCCTAACATATCTCTTACATGTCATAGGAATCCGTCATAACCATTTTAGTCATGATCTCCTTACACATAATTCAAGATATCGACACATCAACATTGTTTGCAAGAAATACATTTTACAAAACAAATAATAAGAATAGGAATTATACAAGGTTGAGACACCTTATCCCTAACATTCTCCCACTTTTCGAACACCTTGTAAGAGCAATAGGAACATAACAGGAACTAACCGCTATAGGCCAAAAGGCCCATAGACTCCGAACACCATCTAAACTTCTCAGTACTCGCTAGTTTCGTTAATGCATCTGCAACATTCTTCACAGTATCTACCTTTTCCAAATTTACCTTTTCATCTTCCACCATATCTCTCACAAAGTGATACTGCACATCAATGTGCTTCGTTCTGACATGGAAAGTTGGATTCTTCGCAAGGAAAATAACACTCTGACTGTCACACCAAATAGTAATTTGTTCTGCATCAACACCAACATCAGAACATAATCTCTTAAGCCAAATGGCTTCCTTACAAGCATGAGTAGCATCCATGTACTTAGCTTCTATAGTGGACAAAGAAACCATAGGTTGTTGCTTGCTCATCCAAATGATGGCACCACCAAACATAGTGAACACATAAGCACTAGTGGATCTCCTACGGTCAATATCACCTGCCCAATCTGAATCCACAAACCCATGAATACAAACTGAATGTAGAGATCTAGAAGAGTTACCATGATAACATATGGAGTAATCTGATGTAACCCTCAAATATCTGAATACTCGCTTAATTGCATCCCAATGTATCCATCCAGGATTAGCCATAAATCAACTCAGGACTCCCACTGCTTGGGCAATGTCTGGTCTAGTACAGACCATAGCATACATAAGACTGCCAACTGCACTAGCATAAGGTACTCTACTCATGTCCTCCACCTCACTAGGAGATTTTGGACAATCATCTATAGATAACTTTGTTCCCATAGGAATAGGAACACATAGTGGTCTACAATCTGCCATGTTGAACCTGTCCAACACAAACTTCACATACTTACTTTGACTCAACCAAATTTTTCTGTTAGAATTGTCTCTACTGATTTCCATACCCAAGATGTACCTAGCTGTCCCAAGATCTTTCATCTCAAACTGTGCTGACAACTGAGATTTAAAATCAGAAATCATACCCTTACCCTTCCCAAACAACAACATATCATCAACATATAATGCAACAATAAGAAGGCGATCATTTTCAATTCTGAAATAAACACAATGATCTGATTTTGATCTTACAAATCCAATTGACAACACAAAGGCATCAAACTTAAGGTACCACATCCTAGGAGATTGCTTCAAACCATATAGAGATTTCTTTAATCTGCAAACTAAGGATTCTTTACCTTTAACAATGTAGTGCTTAGGCTGTGACATATAAATCTCTTCCTCCAAATCACCATGAAGGAAAGCTATCTTCACATCCATTTGTTCTATCTCTAAATCATATGATGCAACAAGAGATAATAGAAATCTAATGGATGTCAACTTTGCAATAGGAGAGAATATTTCACCATAATCTATTCCCTCTACGTGTGAATACCCCTTTGCAACCAATCTAGCTTTGTACGTTTCAACACTGCCATTTGCACAAAATTTCTTCTTGAACACCCATTTACAACCAACAAATTTTCTCCCTTTAGGCAAAGGTACAAGGTCCCATGTTTTGTTTTTCTCTAATGAAGTCATCTCATCATCCATAGCCTTAATCCAGGAACCTGCATCTTCCATGCCCAAAGCCTCTTTCACAGATATAGGCTCATCAGTGTTAGTAATCGAAGCAAAAGTACAACTGGAATCTAACATAGAATAACCAAACCTTTCTGGTTGCTTTCTTTCTCTTCTGAATCTCCTCAAGGGCTGAGGCTGAGGTTGTTCATCATCTTCTTTTGAACTATCAAAGCTGCAAGAGCTCTCCTCATCATTAGACCCGACATGGTCTCTCTATTCAGTCTTCTTAGGGGTAGGATGCAACTAAACAACATCTTTTTCCTTTTCTTTTTCATCTAGTTGTAGCACAATAGGAGAAGATGTTAGCTCTCTAAAAATAAAATTTCTACTATACAACACCTTACTAGTCATAGGATCCCAAAGCTTGTTTCCTTTCACACCAGCACTATACCCAATGAAAATACATTTAACAGCTTTGTTTTCCAACTTATATCTTTTCTCCATTGGAACATGTGCATAATCTTCACAACCAAAAACATGAAGATTTCTAACTGAAGGCTTCTTACCAGGACACACCTCCATGGGTGTCTTACCAACAAGGGCTGATGTAGGAGATCTGTTAACCAGATAGCAAGCAATGGCCACATCTTCGGCCCAAAACCTTTGTTCTAAACTAGCTCCACTAAGCATACTCCTAGCCTTCTCCATCAGTGTCCTGTTCATTCTCTCTACAACTCCATTTTTTTGTGGGGTATACGAAGTTGTCTTATGCCTCTCGATACCTTGTTCTTTACAGAACTGTTCAAACTCTGCTAAGCAAAACTCACCACCATTGTTAGTTCTCACACACTTAATCTTCTTACTAGTTTGATTCTCTACAAGGGATTTAAATTCCTTGAATCGACTAAAGACTTGTGTCTTACTTTTAAGGAAATAAATCCATGTCCTTCTACTGTAATCATCTATGAAAGATACAAAAAATACAGACTTGGAGATTGAAGGAACTTTTATAGGACCAAATACATCAGAATGAATAAGATCCAAAATGGTAGAAGATTTGTGAGAACTAGAGTAAAACTGAACATGATTTTTTTTACCATATACATAGTGTTCACAGAAGTCAAACTCAAGATTGCAATCATTTAACCCCTCAATGAGATTTTTGTTTTTCAGGGTTCTGAGACCCTTCTCACCAATGTGACCAAATCTCAAAAGCCACAACATTGTCTTTTCTGCAAGAAGCTTTCCTTCCAAAGTGTTTGCACCCTTAGGTACACTTGTTGCACTACCATCAGAACCACTAACCACAGTCTTCTTTACTGCTCATTCACATGGTGGGGATGAAGTGATAGCTACTCTCTTCTTTGAAACAGAAGAACTATTACATTGAGAAATGTGTGCATCAAGTTGAAACAAAGTACCTCTCCTAGTACCCTTAGCAAGCACCATAGCTCCTCTCATCATCTTACATCCATCTTTAGAAAAAAAAACTTGCACACCTACATCATTCAGCATACTTTTAGATAATAGGTTTCATGCCAAACCTAGAATGTGCATAACTCCATTGATTCCCTTTACTCGTCCATCAGGAAATTTGATAGTGACCCTTCTGCGTCCAACTATCTTTAGGTGAGAATCATCACCCAAGTAAACCTTTCCACCATCAAACTCTTCATATCTTGAGAACTATTTTTGATGAGAGGTCATCTGAAAAGATGCTCGCGAGTCAACCAACCACACATCATCAGATGCATGGGTTTCCAAAGCTACAATGAATGCATCGCCATCTTCTTGAGATTTTTCAGAACCAAAATCTAAGGCTTTGTTCTTCTTCTTAGGCTCTTTACAATCTTTACAGAAGTGCCCAGTCTTATCACAATTCCAACATTTTTCGTCGGACTTATTAGAATTCTTTGACTTCCCACAAGATTTGGATCTACCCTTATTGTCAGACTTATTGTAAATTTTCTTCCCTCTTTCCGTGGATCTCCCATGAAAAGCAAGGGCTTCTTTTTTAGAAACAAAAGCTTTTCTCTGCATCTCCTTTGATAGCAGTGAAGACACCACATCATCCATTTTGAAGGTGACTAATGTGCTTCCGAGAGCCATCACAAGATGCTCCCATGAATCCAGTAAGGAACAAAAAAGTGTGTAGCAATGATCCTCCTCCTCTAACTTGACACCAGCTGATGTCAACTATGCAGCCAGTAGATTAAATGCATTTAAATGATCTGTTAAGGATCCACCTTCCTCCATTCGTAGAGAATATAGCTTCTTCCTCATGAACAACTTGTTCACCAAAGATTTGGCCTAATACATGACCCCAAGTCTCTCCCACAAACTATATGCAGTTTTCTCATCTAGAACATTCAGAAGGACTGCATCGGTTAAACAAAGTCTTATGAGACCCTTAGCTTTGTGATCTTTGATATCCCAATCTACTTGAGCTATAGTTGCTGGTCTTGTAGAACTTGTAGTCACTTCCCATAGGTCACAATCTTCCAACATGTCTTCCATCTTGAGTTTCCACAACTTGAAATTAGTGCCATTAAATTTCTCCACCTCCATTCTTCCATATGATGAACTCACCATCTCAATCTGCAAATAAGATTCAGGATGCTCTGCACAAGACTCCCACTCAACTTGAGATTAGCTCAAAAAACCCTACCCAACAACTAGGATCAAAAGTTGATCGAGCTCTGATACCACTTGTAAGGAAACTCAGGTGCAAAAATAGCTTCCTACACTAATCTCATAAGGAAAGTATGATGCAAATCCTATTAAAATCTTCTACACTTATAGATTCAATATCATGTAAACAACAATATTGCAGGCAACCATGCATACAAAAAATAGACAAAGAAAGGAACACATAACACAAGGATTTGTCGGTGGGGAAAAAGCTTTCGGTAAAACAACCCCACCCCTTCAGAACCTGCATAATGTATTATCTTCAACACAAGATTGCAATACACTTGCAATGCAAGTTCAACATCAACAATAGAAGACTCCAGTAGCTACTCACAGTACTAAAAATACACCCTTTTCACATCACATCTCTTTGCAACCCTAAAAATGCTTATAACATGCACTTCACTTTAGGACTACTCCCAAAAGGTAAACTATATTAGGGTTTTACCATTCTCTAAGAAAATAGGGGTATTGGGGTAGAGTGTACAGTACTCAAATATCTTAGTTGCCACATGTCTTCACCTGTCATTGAATCTTCCTAACATAGCTCTTACGTGTCATAGGAATCTGTCATAACCATTTTAGTCATGATCTCCTTACACATAATTCAAGATGTCGACACATCAACATTATTCACAAGAAATACATTTTACAAAAAAAATAATAAGAATAGGAATTATACAAGGTTGAGACACCTTATTCCTAACAAAAACCTCCTTTTGCAACCTTCAAAATTCCAAAACTTTCTATCTCGCGGAGACAATCTTGTGCTCGTGCACTTCTTGGAAAAGTAGAGAACAAACTGGAAACAAAACTAAGCTAACTATGTACATGGAATCTCAAACCCTCATAAACATGGCTTAAGATAGATCCCATTGATTGGGATGGGAAAAATTTCACCACTAGGCCTACTTAACTGAAAAGCATTGGTCTGCTTGCAACTGACAATCAAATAGGGACCACTCCATAATGCATCAAACTTTGAGTGTCTTCATAGTTTTGCCCCATCTGCATCCCATTTTAGAACCAAATCTTCCTCTCGGAAGATTCTGACCCTATCCTTCTTGTCAAAACTCCTTTTAACCTACTGTTGGTGTGTCTCTAGGGTCTGCATGGCTTTACTTCTCTTCTCTTCTAGCTCCATTAGCTCTGCCATTCTTACTGTCATGGCATCATCTTCAATCAACTCTAGCTGATGAGCTAGCTCTAGGGATGGGAACTCTAATGAAATTGGAAGCCTTGCTTCTCTACCATAGACTAACACAAATGGTGAATTCCCTATTGACCTTTTAGGCATTATTCTGTCAGCCCATAGTACAGTCTTCAGTTTTTTATGCCAACACCTCTGGTTATCTTCTATTGTCCTTTTCATGATCTTGATCAAGTTCTTGTTGGATGACTCAGCTAGGCCATAACCTTGAGGATAGTAATTTGAGGATGTGCTCAAATAGATATTATGATCCACTGCCCATGCACAAATATGAGCTCCAACAAAAGACTTTGCATTATCTAAAATAATGGTTGAAGGGGCACCAAACCTAGTCACAATTCCATCAAGGAACTCAACAACTGAAGATTTAATGGCATCCTTCAATATAATTGCCTTTGTCGATCTAGTGAAGTAATCTGTAGTAGCTAAAATCCACTTGTGACCAGAACTGGAAGAAGGATTGATAGAGCCTATGAAATCCAATCCCCACTGAGCAAAAGGTTGATCCACCTGGATAGGATGAAGGGGAAGAGCTGGAAGTCTTTTTTTGTCAGAGAAGAAAGCACATTTCTCACACTTCCTCACATACCTTGACAATCATGAAACAAAGATGGCCATTAATAACCAGCCCTCATGATCTTCATTGTGGTTGTTCTAGCTGAGAAGTGACCACCATCAGGACCATCATGAAGCTCTTTGATTACTCTTTCAGCTTGGTCTATATCAAGGCATCTTAATAGGACTCCATTAAAATCTTTTCTAAAGAGGACACCATCAACTATGACATAAGGAATTGACTATAATCTATACTATCTCCTTTTAGTTCTATCTGATCCCTGAGGGTATTTATTTCCTAATAAGAAACTCATCATATCATCCATCCAACCCTTGGGTCACCATTTCTTACCTCTTTTTGCTCTGTCAGTATCATAGCAGCTTCCTCATCAGGTTCTTGAGATGATAACATCTATCTACACAACCCCCTCCCTCTTACCAGCTTGGTAATCTAAATGTCAATATCATATTCCATCACTTTAGTAATCCAACCAGCTCTTTTCTCACTAATATCTTTGCTCAAAAGGAAATCCTTCACACTGGCATGAGGTGCTAACAAATGAATCTTATTATGAGGTAGGAGGTGTCTAAATTTCTTTAAAGCTCTAATGAATGCAAGGGCTTGCTTCTCTACATAGTTGTATTTATCTTCATATTCTTTAAGCCCTTCACTAAAGAAAGCTATGGGTTGCTCATCACCTTTATCATTTCTTTTAGTCAGGATAGCAAAAATGCTTGACTCACCACCCAGGGTATAAAGGATGAAATCTTTCTCAAAATTTGAATTCATGAGAGTAGGGGCTGAGGCTATGGTTGCCTTGATCTCTTCAAAACTTTCCTTCCCTTTGTTGGTCCATGCAAAGACCATACCTTTCTTGAGCATAGCTGTAAGAGGTTTTTCCATGGTAGCAAGATTAGGGATAAATATTCTCACAAAATTTATCCTACCTAAGAAACTTTGCAGCCCTTTCTTGTGTTTAGGAAGATGAAGAGCAAGTAGTGCTTTTGTCCTCTCTGGATCAATGGTTAAGCCATCCTTAGATACAATATGTGCTAATAATTTTCCTTGGTTAGTAGCAAAGACACACTTGTTTGGGTTAAGGGAAACCCCAAACTCTCTGCATCTTAGGAATACTTGTCTTAAATGATCAAAATGATCCTCTACATTTTTAGAATACACTATAATATCATCAAGGTAAACTAAGACAAACTTGTCAATCAATCTTTTGAAGGCCATCTCCATTGGTTAGCTCAAATGGCATCTTACAATAAGCATAGGTACCCCATTTAGTGGTAAATATAGTCTTGTACCTATTAGATTCTTTAACCAGCACTTGATTGTAGCCAGAAAATCCATCAAGAAATGAAAATCTCTTTGAACCACTGACCTTGGACAAAATCTGCTCCATAGAAGGGAGGGGATGGTGATCTTTAAGGGAAGCTTGGTTAAGGTCCCTAAAGTCCACACAAAATCTAATTTCTCTATTCTTCTTCCTAACAGGGATAAGGTTTGCTACCCATGATGAGGGTTTGATAGGGAAAATTATGTGGGCCTCAATCAACTTGGATAGCTCCTTTCTCAGTAGGGGTTCAATCTTGGGATTCACTAGCCTCTATTTTTGTCTTACTAGTTTTATATCATTAAGTAAATCTATGGTATGCTAAAACAACCTTGGATCAAAGCCCTTTAAGTCATCATTTGTCCAAGAAAATACATCATTAAATTCTTGACATAGATAAATAAAATTTTCTTGCTCAATTTAATAACATACCTTCCCCATGTTCAAGGATTTTCCATTGGCAACCATGACTAGAATGTAATCACCTTCATTAGTAGCTAGGTTCATGGCCCTGCCTCTTGCTTGATCATTAGGATTAAAACCACTCTCTAGAGTAATGAGACCTTTAGGCAACTTGTTAGAACTGAGATGAATGATCTGATCACCATACTGATCCTCCAGTCTCAACTGATTTCTCTCTCAAAATTCTGCCTCATTCTGTAAGAAGCTGAAATTTTTCTCATCAGATTCAAACACTTTCCAATGGATTTTGTTATCAGGGATAGCAGTCCATACTACCACTCTAATTTGTTTCTTCTTCTCCTCCTCAAGATTCCCTAGCACATCATAAGATGCACCTATTGCTGCAAGTCTATCAACATGTCTATTTTCTTTTCCAGGAATGCTTTGAATATTAAATGCATTAAAACCTTCAAGCAAATCCCATACCCTATTTTTATAAGACTTGAGCAAACCATTCTTGGTGTTATTCTAATTTCTCACTTGATTAACCACCAACTCACTATCTCTATACACCCTTAATGCTTGGATTCATGTTTTTTGAGCAAGTAGGAGACCTTGAATCAAGGATTCATACTCGACGACATTATTCGTGCAACTGAATTGGAGCCTAAAGGAGAAGTAGTAACTTACTTGTGTAGGAGAAATCAACATCACACCAGCCCCTGATCCATTTTTATTCCTTGATCCATCAAAGTACATACTCCATATCCCACTCATATCTTCTTTAGTCTCCACAAGATTGGAAACTAGAGCATCCCCCTCTAATATACAATATGTACTAAGACCTATCTCAAGGGTTTCTAACATAGGGTCAAATTGATATGCATTAGCCCACTCATCCAAGAAAAAATCAGGTATCTCTGCTAGGGAAGTGGTGGGCTCATTCACTATGTCATTCTCATCCATTTCTAGAATAGGGCAATTCATGTTGATGGAATTAGGGGTGTAAGGTTCAGTATGATGGATGGCTTGAGGCTCTGCTCTAATTGAAGCATTGGCTCCATATCTTTTTTTAAAAGACATATATGACCAATCAAAAGATATGAAACCACCTATTTGGGCAGTAAAGTCTCTTGACAGACAGATGGCAAAATATGGCTTGACCTTAGCAACCGAGATATCTTGGGTTACAGTAAAACTAGGGCATGCATGTAAGGCCATCTTCACATTCCTAAGGATCCCTACAGTCTTGACAGAACTACCATCCAACTGTAATACATCCCTAACAATGGGCTCATATTTCATTCCCAAAGCATCAACAATACACTTAGGCATCATTGAACTGCTAGCCCCTGAATCACTCATGCAATTATGGACTAGTTTTCCCCCTATAATTAGAGAAATATAGAATGGAGGAGGTCTAACCTTTTTACTTTTTTCTACCTCCCTTGATGGTTGTACTAGGCTTGTGGCACTTTCCATGTTGAGTGTTTGATCCTTTGGTTCAATTCTTTCCAATTCTTGTTGCAACAACCTCTTTTGCATGGGTATAGTAGCAACAACATCCCACATGGATATATTCACATTTGTCTTCTTTATTTGCTCTACCACACTAAATGGCATAGCAAGTATTTTGGTAGAACCCTTGGGAGCTGCAATTGTATGAGGTTGAGATGAAATAACCTGAGGATCACTTGCATCCTTTCTGCCATGATTTTGCCTTTGCTACTGAAAGGTACTTGATTGATTATTTGATGCTTGCTCATGAGATATTGCATTTGAAGTTGAGGCTTGATTGGGAGGAGGAGGGACAACATCTTACATAGCTCTTCTTTTGCTTCTAGTGTTATGAGCAATGGAATCCTAGTTTACATTCCAATGCTCCTCCATTTGATGATTCATAAAAGAGCAATTGCCCTATCTTTGCATATCTGAGTCATCTTTAAATTGGTCCTCCTTCTATGATTGTTTTTCTATAGGTTCTTGGACTATCAAAGCCATAAAAGATTTAGCCTTTTGACACATACAATAGGCATAGGAGTAGTTACAGGAGGGACAAAAATCTTGATCTTGAGCCATATTGTTTTGAGGGACTATGGCCTTACTTTGGTTTACATTTGAGGTTGAAGCATGGCCACCCTGCCTACTTTGATCAAAAGAATTGTTCCAATGATTAGGATTTGGGGGCCTACCACTATTTGGAGTTTGATATTGCAATTGATGAGTCTTACTACCTTGAGCTTGCTATCTTTCTAAAGTCACCATCTTGTTGCTTACTTTCTACATCATAGAGGAGTTATCCTCCAGCTTCTTCCCATAATCTTGCAATCTTTTCTCTAGGTTCTTTTCTCTTTTATCCATGTTCTACATTAGAGATTGCATCATCTCTTTGATTTCATCTATCCCATTTGAAGATGTGGAAGCTTGAGGGACTGGGATAAGGGATTGTGATGTAGAATTTGTGGGAAGGGGAGCCATTGCTGGTTGATGATTTGGAACATCAAGAAAGAAAGGCATAGGAGGCCTTGGAGCTAGCTTACCTCCTTGTATTAGGATGTTCTCTAATTTTATTTCTATGTCAGAAGCATTAGGCAAGGTATCTCCTCCCATAGTTTGGATTTTAGTGGCAATATCACTATTAAAATCTCTAAGGTAATGCAAGAACGCATTACCAGGGGTAGGCTTCACTGAAGTAGGTATTCTATCCCATGTCTTTTGAAATCTATAATTAAAATTAGTCATACATTCATGGGGGGTTCTTTTTCTAGTAGTCAACTACTCTAAAAGTGATAAATAGTAACTTTTATCCTCAAAATGTTTGCACAATCCTGCTCCTAATCCATCACAATCTATTATAGAACCATGAGCTAAACCTCTATACCATTGTAGTGCTTTTCCTTTCAAGGACGAGGCTAGGAGCCTAACTGCAACATCATCCTCTATAATACCATGGATATTGCAAACATTTGCAACCTCTTGAATGTGTTTTGAAGGAGAGATAGAATTTTCACCAATAAACTCTAGTATACTTTTGAGGCCAGCTACTAATATGTCATGTCTTTGGGCTAATAAGAGAGGGCTTCCACCATTAAAGGTGGAAAAAGTATGAGCTCTAGGAAATGCCATATAGACAAGAAATCTATTGATATGTATTGATGGTAGTCTAGGCTGAGATCTAATAGTAGGAGGAGTAGAGATAGATCTTTTAGGTATATTTGTTACTATTGTACTCCTAACTAGTGATAAAGATATTCTAGTCTTCCTTCTTCTAGGGTTTGAAAATGAAAGCTCTTGATACTGAAACTTACCTCTAAAAGATGCCCTTGTTTCAGCTCTAGGCATGAATCACTGCAACTTTGGTCTGGAACCAAATATGTATTTGAAGCTTAGAGTCACCAAGTACTTTGAAGAATGAGCCTCCTGAAGACTTAAACACCAAAGCCAGTAATATCTCCTTGGTATTGATCTTGAAATCTTTGCTTTTGACACTAGTAGGCTTGAATTTTTTTGAAAAGATTTTTGTCCCACTAGGCATGCCAAAAACTATTGTCACTGAGGTTTTCACCCTTGTCCAAAGCCTATGCATGAGGAAAACCTAGTGAAACATGGAAACAACCTCCAAGCTGTGGGACTTGAACTGTGAGGTTGAGTCTCTGGAGGAGGCCGGCTTCCTCTTACTATCAGGATGCACCTAACTACTCTTAGAGAGGAAAAGGGAAAAGCAAAGCATGAAAGAAAATCTACCTAATCTAATCTAAAGAGGTGATGCACCAAAATAGAGTGTTCAGACCAAACTCTACCCATATATGCACTATTGAACCAGAATGAAACTAAGGATATACACATTCATACTTGCTTTTATCTACTAATCACATGCAGATCAGAAGACTAGAATGAATGAAACAAGGAAAGAGAGATTCACTTATATTATCATTCATAGGCCAAGGAGATATAGTCATGCAGATCATAGATCTCTACAAAACACTAGTAAGAGGCAAAGAGTTCTTGCACTTGCATACCAATGACTGAAAGAGATAAGACAAAACATCATGTAGTTCAGAGGCACAGGGGAATTTACACTGAGAATCTGTAGAGCAGTAATAGAGAATATAGAGAGAGGTCGACCCTTATGAAATTCACAAAAATTGCCTTTATAGTTCAGGCATAACTAAGATTTTCCCTCCAAAACTATCTTGCAACCACCGCCGTCAAGGCTCTGCCAAGAACAATCACGAGGATCTAAAGAAATCTGATCTAAGTATAGCTTTAGGTACCATTAAATATGACTATTAATTAAAATAGGGGCTCAAGAAGATAGAGGTGGTTCTATAATTGTGCTCTGATCAAGTAGATAGATTAGATTAGGGTGGTAGAGTGTCCCTCTTTGTTTCATATTTACTCCAGGGTGGTTGGAATTGATCATGAAGATCATATTTGTGTAAAATCTCAATTTCTTATCATTTTTGGTGCATGAATCAGTAGAGTCAATGAGTCAGCCAAAAACTATAAGTGAAATAGGCCACGTGGACCAACGATCTCTTTTCATTTTTCCACCCCACAAGGTCTTCCTAAGGTTAACCAATCTTTCTTTACTAACTATGTTAATTCCTCAAACTCCAACTGCGATGGTCACATTAACTACCAATGCATCTAACTGTTACTATCTCCATCAGACCCATTGGGACACGTGTCATCAAGGCACTATTTTGCTATGCATATCCTTTGAGAAATTTCCCATTGCGAGATAGTGCTCATCGTGGATTTAGACTGATCTAATGATCATGAAGACTCGCCATATTACTGCACTATCTCCTTAAAACTTCTAGGCCCACAAAACACTTGGTAACCACTGGCACAACCTGACATCCTCATCTTGGAGAGACCTGGCCCCACTGATCCACATGGCACAATGGTGCTATGTCACTATGGGTAATATCCTTGCAACTTTCCATAGCGAGATAGTGCCTACCATCAATTTTCCTTAGATTTATGGTGATCAAAAAAATTGTAAAACTGCTTGTTGAGTTGGCTGAATGAACCAATGAAATATCACCAATGTACTATGACCCACCTGACAACTACCACCGAGGACAAGCCATAATATTACTTTGGAGAAGGGTGGGCCCATTACGTCATTTGTACCACGCATCGTCGATGTGTTATGTCATTATGGATAATATCCTCACAGCTTTTCATAGTGAGATAACACCCACCATTGATTTTCCTAGATCCGGTAGTGAGCAAGATGGATCTGACATATCCATATACCAACCAATAGAAATTGGCTACGTGTGAACCTGTCTGACAAATCCTTGTTTGCAACCTACCAAGTGAAGTAGGACCCACATTCTACACAGTCATACTTTAGCCAATGAAAAAATTGACCAACTGCCAACGTGTCTGACAAATTTCATAATTGATATCCGACAGGGCCTACTTGGACCCACCTTCCTTTTGATGTTTCCGCAGTACCACTTTTTGTCTAGGCACTATGTCACTAACGGCGAGGAACACAGATTCTTCGATAGCGCCATAGCACCCACCGTGGATCTAGCAAAACCTGATGCTAGAGAAACAACAAGTAAAGGGAGGACCCACCTGACACATGGCCAAAAGGCACTACGTCGCTATGGCAAAACAACATGCAAATTTCCATAGCGAGATAGCACCGACCATGATCCAGATTGATCCAATGATTTAGAAACTGTGAGCCTACAGAAATAAACCTAGGAAATAAGGGATATCATAAGGTTCCATCATTTAATTTTTTTTGATATTCCTGGGATGTTTAAAATAACATTAAATTGGGAAGTGACTGTTGGGCGAGCAAGTATTTAAAATTCAAATATTTGGCGAGGGGCACAATATGTAACAGATACATGAGAGAAGAATTTGAAAAGTATGAAGGAAATTTTTGATGACTATATTTCATGATTATCCACCTAAGTACAAAAGTAAAGATTTACAATTATTACACGTATATAGATTTTGACATGCTTTTCATTGATGCCAAAGAGGGAGAAGTATAAGGAAAATTTTATAAAATATAATGTAAGGAGGAGTAACGGTAATATACTAAGGGGTAGTAGTACTTGTATGAAGTGATGTAATAGGATTTATAAGGAAATATGGTTATAAATGTAATTGATCCACAAAATTTTGAATTTTGAATTTTTTTGTTAGTTTTTGCAATGGTCAATTTTGTAAAAGTTTTCTTATCAACATTTATGGACTTAGACAATTTCCCATATGTTTCTTTCAGTTCAAAAGGGGGATATTGTTGCTAATATGGATAAGTAAGACAAGTTGGTGTAATTTTGGAGTTGTTATTTATGGGAACACATTTCGTATATGAAGAAGACACTATGTATAGATGAAGTTTCCATAATTAGATATGGAAAATTTTCCAAGCATCAAATAATTGTCCAGTAGAATAGGGACAATTTTGATGTATATAGATGATAGAGTTATTATTGGCATTTGTGCAATTAGGTATAGATAGTATGCAATGTCAAGCTAACATTTGTACGTGCACAAATAAGTACAAATAGTACAAAATAAGTTATGAATTAAAAACCAATAAAGATGATATACAAGACATAATAGAGTATATCAGAGTAATGTAAATTATGGGTTAAGGAATTATTTTGGTCATGAAATAATTACTTAACTAATTAGGGATGACATCCTACATGTTAACCCTAAGAGGGATAGAATTACTTTTTTATTTTTCCAAGTGTGTCAATTCTTGAAAGCCAACTAGATATTTTAATAAAAATATAAAGATAAATAGGACATAAAATGATATGCAAAGTTATGTGGAATTTGTATGTGATATGTGAACTAATATGAAAACTATATTGATGCAAATTATTATGTATGATTAGAGGTATGTGAAGAGTAGAAAAAGGAAAGATAAGATGTTAAAGATATTAGTAGTAAAGAGGTTTTTGTATCTATCTCTTTTGTATAAAGGAGTTGCATTATATAATTATATGTTTGGGAAGTGGTATCATCTTGCATACATTTTGTAATTGTATGTATCAACTCATAATAGGGTTGAAGATTTTAACAATGCCTAGTCCTCTAACAAGAACCAAGACACTATATGAATGTTATAGACTCCTAATAGGGTCAACATCCTTAACATGATACTTTTTTTTAGTGGATCATTTTGTGGGTACCATTCCCACAAAGGTTTTCCCCTAGCTAGAGTTTCCCTAGCTAACAAAATATGGTGTTATGAGTTCTCTCTATGTATGGTTATTCTTATTGTTTGACATTGTTAATTCACTTTCATATGCATATTATAAATTAATGAACAATATTCAATTCTTAATGGCAAAAGTTTTTAGAATAATGATTCACCTCTCTCATTATTCCATGTGTCTAACAACCTTTTTCATTGATGTCAAGGGGAGATAAGTATACATGAAAAAATCTCCTATGAATAGGGGAGAAGTATCTCCTATGTATGAGGGAGTAGTGTTATAATGGATAAAATTAATTGTTGTCAATGGAAGAAACACTAAATGGGAGAGAAGTGACAAAATTGATGACCATTCATGAAAGAAGAAGAGTTGTTGCTGAGAATCAAAGTGTGAACAACTAATGTTGACCCTAAGAAAGAGATGTAGATAGAATAGTGTTGCTATGAGTTTTAGATTTGATAGATGAAGAGGATTTGAAGAGAATAGAAAGGGACTAATAGCAACATAGTTTGATTTCAAAAAGGAAACTAGTATATCTAATGTGGTTATCAAGAATTTTCCCAAAAATAAAGAGATAGAAAAGAAACTAGTAAAGGAAAGGGATTTCTATGAGCTGGATTAAATCAAGGAAATGTAGCAAGATGTTTTATCTTGTGTTCATGAGTACCTTATTTTAGATGGTACGTCAAAAAGGGTTCATAAATTTCATTTTATTTTTCTAAACCATTTCAAGTATAAGGATAGGTTATCTTTCCCCTTTTATTTGAAGTATTTGATGCTTAATAGCCTTAATGCCCATAGAAATAAATATAGTATGCATGTACTTCATGAAGGTATTATATTATTAATTGAATATTATTTTAGAAAGAATTTTGTGCACATTTTTACTCTTCTGGATAAGAAGAGGAAATATTTTGGGAAAGAACCTTTAGATAAAATGAGTGTCAAACAAATAAAAATCTATAATGTGAAAATTGAGGAGGTTCATAGTGAGAATGAGAAGGGTAAAAAGAAGGACACTGAGGCTGAAGTGTAAAGATATTCCAAAGGTTAACAAGGATGCCATGCAATCTAAGAGAAAAGAAGAAGAGTAGGTTGAGATAGAGACTAGTGATCCCAACTCCAAATTTGATGGGTATTCTGGTTGTTAGGGAGACTCTTCAACTAAATATGATGGGTAAAACAACAATGATGGCTCCATGGAAATGTCAATCAAGACTCATTCTGATCCTTTAGGCTCTACTATGAATAAAGGTATCACAACTCAGGGCCAAGGACCTACCCAGATGGAAACTCAAGAGGTAAAGATCTTGGTTGACATAAAAAAGAAAAATCTTGATGATAAAAATGCCCTTGTGTTTAATAATCAAAATTTGAATATGGATAATCAAGAGGAAAAGAATGGATACAGGGGTATAAACAAGGAAAATGAGTTAAAGCTTAATGATATCCATGATGCTACTTTCAATCTTAAGAATTTGGTTGAAGAAGAGGCCAATGAAGATAGGAAGAACAATGGGAAGTTGACTTTCCTCCATAAAGCTAAATTGAAAGATGATGATTCTCTCTAGGCTGATTCTTGGATCCACAATGGGATTATTATACTCAAGAAAAATATAGGAGAGATTCATAATAACTTAGATGGAGAGAGAGAGAGAGAGAGAGAGAGAGAGAGAGAGAGAGAGAGAGAGAGAGAGAGAGAGAGAGAGAGAGAGAGAGAGAGAGAGAGAGAGAGAGAGAGTAATTTAGTCGAAGAATCAAGTGGGTAATATCCCTGAGAAGCTAAAGGCCTATGAAATAGAGTTGCATCAAATGGTAAAGGACAGTGGTCAAAGGATGGATATGGTTACCTCAAGTTTGTGTGCTACTATTGTAAACATCGGTAGAAGAAGCAATGAGGAAATTATTTCCCCTATTGTAGTTCAACTGATTGGTGGCCCTAGTAATAGAACTAGACAAAGTACAAAAAAAGTTATATTTTCTCCTAGTTTGGTGATGGAGGACATCCTTCAAGGGACTATGGTTGTTAGTAAAAAGATGTCTAAGGTGATTAAAGAGCTAGCTTAATTGTTGGTTCTAGTTGTTGGATTAGTTTTTGGTCTTAGTTCTCTATATATCTATTTACTTTTTCTAGCTTTTTATTTCTTTGATATTCTGTTAGGTGCTAGGTCCTTGTAAAACCTAGTTTTGAACTTTTCTTGATTATTTTGTAGGTTCCAGGTCCTTGTAAAACCTGGTCTTTTATTGTTGTTTTGACTTTTTAGGTTCCAGGTCTTTGTAAAACCTAAGGGACTTATAAATTTTAATCATTTTTGCTAATGTAAGGAGTTTTTAGTTCCTTCAGAACCTAATTTTATTGTAATCTAAAACATAGTTTGATTTGGTATTCTTGGAACTTAGATGTTTTTCATCTATGTTGCCACCAATGCCAAAGGGGGAGATTTTTAGCATGAATGTTGATGGTATTCCTTTGGGGTAGTATCCTAAGAATTTCCATAATAATTGGGAGATTGTTAGGATGATTGACATGTTTCATTCATGATTATGTTTCTGATTGATGTCAACATAGCATTATTTCTGTGAAGACCGGTAGAATAATAGATAGAGATCAAGTTCATAAAAACTATGTATTGATGATGATGTCAAGCATAGTTAAGGATATATTGTACATTATATCCTAATAATGTGGATAAGTGCACATATAGAGAGTCAAAGACATGCAAAATATTTTCTTTATTTATAGAAGATAGTAAGCAAACATAGTACCTGACAAGTGGTTTCATATGATTGATTTATATCTCTTTACTGAGATAGAATCGTGATATGAATAGTTAGATAGTGATAATAGATATCCTAATGAATATGTTAGTGAGTGTGCAAGTTCTAAGGTCACATATATGGAAATTTGTAAAAATTTTGAGTCGAAGTTAATTTGTAATTACAAAAAGATGTAAGGTTTTGTAATATCTTAATGAGGTTTTATTATAATTTATTGGGAAAGCCTCAAGGATGACTTAAGGAATTTTTTGAGGATAAGGTATAAAAGAAGGTTATTATTATTTTGATGCTATGTGAATTTGTTAAGTAATGTGCCAATTGTGTAAGTGATATGTGAAGTTGGTAAATGTGTGTAAGTGAACCAAAGGATTATTTGGATGCAAAATTGGTCATCTGGTATTAAGAATAGAAGAGATTTGGTCAGGTCAAGAGGATATAGAAGGAGTAGTTCATTTCTATTATTATAAGGAATAATATAGAGATTAGTCAAAAATTGAGTTTAGTGGTCTTTCCCCTAAATCTGTATGGAGAATGGGTCCATATGCCTTCTACAACTCCTAATAGGGTTGTTACAACTGCTAACAAGGTTTGAATATCGTAATAGAGATTCAAAGTCTCTTAATAGGGACTAATATGTACTAAATGCATTTCATTGGATCATAATAGATTCCATCCTCTAACAAGGAAATTTTATATTAGTACATCATTTTGTGGGTACCATCCCCATCAGTGTTTGCCCTCTTATCAAGGGTTTCCATAGTTAAGATATCTAGTGTTATTGTCTATGAGTATCTTGTTATGGTTGCTAATTATATTGTTCACATGTTTAAAGATTAATAAGGTTAATAAATATTTTAATAGTTGGATAATTAATTCAAAGGGAATACTAAGGGGGGAGGGGGGGGCTTAGGGGGGTGAATTAGTATTCTACAAACTTTTTCCCAAAACTAGATATTATTAATTGCTTTATAGATTGCATATGAAAGTAAACTAACAATGTCGAACAAAAAAAATAATCATACAAAGAAAACTCATAACACCATATTTTGTTAACTAGGGGAACTCTAGCCATGGGAAAACCCTAGTGGGGATGGTACCCACAAAATGATCCACTAAACAAAAGTATCATGTTAAGGATGTTGACCCTATTAGGAATCTATTATATACACATTGTGTCTTGGTCATTATTAAGAGGATTGGGCCTTGTACAATTACAAAATGTAAGCAAGATCATCCCACTACCCAAACATGCAATGTACAACATAGTTCCTTGATACAAAAGAGATAGATACAAAAACCTCTTTACAATGTTGATATCCTCAATATTTGATTTTTCCTTTACTTCTCTTTGCATACCTCTGACAATACATCAAAATTCACATCACATATATTTTACACATCATACATACAAATTTTACATAATTTTGCATATCACCTGTTGCTTACTCACAACCTTTCATATTGCATTCTTTCCTTTATACCTTTACACTTTTTAAAAATTGTTGAGTCAGCCTTCAAGCTTTCACATGCTTGACAAAATGTAAAATTAACTCTTTCTCTTTTAAGGTTAACATCTACGATGTCATCCCTAGCTAATTAGGAAAGTAATCATTGGGTAAGGCCACAATAATGGTCCCCACTTTTCATCACAAAGAAATCACATGAAAAGTAGGAAAATTTTCTTCTAAGGGCCTCAAATAAAGCCTATGCTTCAAATGAAGCCCCCCTAGGGCTTCATTCAAGGTTGTGGCCCTAGGGGTTTTGTTTGAAGTGCCTTGTACCAACTACCACAAGGTCTTTGAATGAAGCCTTAGGGCTTCCAGAAAAGCCCCTAAGGGAAATAGGTGGCCCAAAAGTGTGCAATGGGGCTTCATTTGAACCCCCTTGGGGCCAATAGGTGGCCAAAAAGTGGGCCAAAGCTATTCTTTCAAACCCCCCTATGGTCACTAGGTGGTCAAAAAGTGGGCTAGGGGGCTTCATTTGAGCCCCCTAGGGCCACCCAAATAACTCCTTAGGGGGTTTCGAATGAAGCCCCTTCATTTGAAGTCTCTCCAAGAGCTTCATTTGAAGGTCCCAAAATTGGAAATTTGACAAACTTACTCAAATTTCTATCAAATTTTTCTCTTTTGAGGACTTAAACAAGGGCTAAATAGGTCCATATTCTAAAACTAAATATAGAAAAAAATTCTACTCTGAATAAGCTTTCCAATTATTATATTTTTAGTATATATTATATTTATCATGATGTTTAATTTTTAGTTCTATTAACTATAGATTCTCTAACCATTTCACAAATCTGGATTTGAAGCTTCAAGAAAAAGAGATAATGAGAAAATAAAAGATTTCAAAAATATGTCCATCAAAGGTATGTGTGTCACCTTTCTAGAAAATTAAGAAAAAAATCATTTCCATAAATACAACTCAAATTATATTGATAAAAAACAAGTTATGTCTAAGTTATCATTAGCATCACTTTGCCACTAAATCAAATCTATATTTTTAATAAAATTGAATGAAACCAACTAAACTTGCTAGATATTGATCTTACTATTCTATCCTTGAAAGAATTTTGTAATTATCATTGTTTAAAAAAAGTTATCTTGATCAAATGACTCATCACTCTTTGAAAATGTTGATTTTCATATAAATAAGCTCTCAAAGGAGATGGAAAAATGGACTTGCACACTTACATACATCATTCTAACACTATATACTATATGTACCCAACTATGCATGTTCCAACAACATCTCTACCATTTGTGCACATCAAAATTGTCTCTATTTTGATAGATAACTAACTTGTACTTAGATAATTTTTTAATGTCTAACTATGAAATCTTCATCTGTATATAAAGCCTTCTTTATACAAAGTATATGTTTCCATAAATGAGAACTCTTACTTTATTCCAACTTTTTCTACTTAGCCAAATTTCTACCAATCTCCCTCTTTGGCATTGATGAAAACGTATGGGAAAATTGGCTAAGTTTGAAAGTATTGTTCAAAATTTTTAACAAAACTTGGCCATTTCAAAATTTGTAAAACATCATTGTAGATCATTACATTTATAACCATCTTTCCTTATATCTCCTATTACCTTATAATACTTTTCATCATACTATTTTACTATTTCTCCCCTATACATTATACTTTATATAGTTTTTCTATACTACTTCCCATTTGACATCAATGACAAAGGTGTCAAAATCTATATATAGGTCAAAATTTCAAATATTTTACCTCTGTATTAGGGTGATAGCTGTGTGATATAGTCATCAAAGCTTTTCTTCAAACTCTTTAAATTTTTCTCCCATGTGTCTTTAACTCCCTCTAAGATACTGAGTAGAGTGTACAACACATAGGATGCTATTTCCATTGCATTCAATTATTAGTAGACAAAATTCTCAAAAGATTCATTTTCCTTGAGATATTCCTCAATATACTTCTTTAGTGTTTCTAATATCAAACATAAATGCTCTCTCAGAAGTGAGAACCTATTTTTTGTCCTTTCTTTATCAATCTCTATAAGACTTGTCTCATCACAAGTCTTTCAAATTTGTGTCTCAATGTCTTCAATCTTCATACCTAGTTGTTGAAGTTGATCTGCCAATGGATGTAGCTCATCATGCTTCCTTTTAGTTCACCCTCACTATCCTTGGTAAATTTTAATGACATTTCACATTTTCCATATAATGCATTTCCTTCTTGTTCACACATTCTCATCTCCTTAATACATGTATCAAAAGCTCCTAAATCATTTTTGATATTTTGACATAAAGTGTCAAATATTTGAGCATCATGCCTTTTTTGAGCTTGAACTATTGCTACATCAGATAAACTAGTGAATTTATCATCAAAAACTTGATTCATAGCAATTTCTCTACCTTGTGGATCAGGGTCTATCAAACTTACTGGAAGGGTTCTCTGTAGCTTCTTTGTTATGTCCATTAACTTTTTCTGCAGACTCTTTACCTTTCTATTTTTATCATTTATTTTTCTCAAAGATCAGATCAGTTCAGTTTGATCATCATCATCTAATCCTATCAAAGTTGCAAAAGTTAGGGGTCTTCTAGACGAACTAGGTACATTGACCTTCTTCTCTTCTTCGTCCTTTTTCTTCTTCTCCTCTTCTCCTCTTTTTTTTGTCTCTTCTTCTCTTTTTCATCTCTTCTTATTCCTTCTTTTTCTTTTCCTCTTCTTCCTACTTCTTCTTATCTTCTTCGTCATTCCTCTTTTTCTCCTCATCTTTTTTTCTCTTCCTTTCTTCTTCCTTCTTTCTTCTCTCTTCTTTCTATTGATTTTCACCATATTTTCAAAATTTACATGACAGAACCTTTTATGCCATAACCACAAATCCTCAATTCTATCAAATAAACATGTATCAACTATAGGATCAAGGTCGAAAAAGTTACCATTTTTTGTACTTCTAGTCTAATTAGATTTCCTTCATCATCAAATATTTTGACCTTCCTTTTCTCAAATCCAAGCTTGTGACCTAATTTATTCAACTAAGAAACACTCAAATAATTATATTTGAATCATTGAACCCAATATGCATCATCACATTTGATATTATCATTCAACATTAATGATCCTTTTGTTAGACTGGGGTTGTCATTGCACCAAAAGATAGATCTGTCAATGCCCGATACAACCACTCAACTTATAGCACACAGGTGTAATACCCCAAAATTGGCACATTGCCATGTTAAACCAATTCTGGTTTATTTAACCAATCCTAAGTCCTATTTTACTAGGAAATTCTTATTCTAATTATTGCTACTTGACCTAAGTCTCAAATGTAGAAAAACCCTAATCTACATTAATCACACTCTTTATTTAATCCCAAAGTATTGACTCAAATTGGCTACATTAAACCTATTGATTAAATTAAATTAAATTATAATTGTTCATACTTTAATTAAATTAAAATATCCTCTTTAGCTAATGTACAAAGGAATTAAATGTATTAAATTTAATAAGATAATGTCCTCATTTTAATAATTGAGTTTAATTATTCAATTAATTAAGATTATACATTTATGATGTCATAACCTATTTTATTAAATTAAATATCTTTTCCAAAATCTTCTCTTTAGTTCAAGAATGGAAATTCTGAGTGAATTAGGACTCAAAATGGAATCAACTTAGTTAACTCTTCCTCACACTCAGAAGAGAATCAATTATCTCTCCATAAAACTCAGATTTGTATTAGTTAATTCCATCTGCAAAATGAATTTTCCACTTAGACTGAATCTTATTTCCTATCTCATCCATCCATTCCAATTAATCTCAATCATTGATCAAGTCTAGGATTCTATTTAAGAGGCCTCCAATTCCTCACTCCAAAGGTTGAATTGATTTTGTATCGAATTTATGCTAAAATATCTATCTATTTTCTCATACATCCATAGCTTAAATTTCTTGCATTATAATCTCATATTAGTGTTAAAATGCATCCATTTAGATTAATATGTCATTTTTATTTCTTATATTAATTGCATCTCATCTAGTGTAATATTGCATTCTCATGTAGTTTAATTAACTACTTCGTACTAGAGGTTTGGTTGCTAGCCCATAGATTGATTTGCCAAATTATTTTAGATTAACAACTCAATGTTCATTCTAGGATGGTTTCACATATAAGGATCATGTGGAAGTGTGTGTGAAGAGTGAGGCCCACATTTCTTGCATAAATTTCTAGCACCCATCGTGGGGCCGAGAAATCAAGTTTTTGGCCTCATTTGTTATGTTTTTCTACATTTTTTAATATCCTATCACTGTCGTCCATACAATGTTCTAGATTCTCATGCAAGAAATCTCATTTTCACATGAAGAAACTAAGATTTTTCTCCTTTCACTGCACTTCCTCATGCAAAAAAGTGTATAGTTGTGTGGTTTCTCGTGTGGTATACACCATTTTCTTGCCCAGGCCTATGTAGGATTTTGTGCAAAATTTTGCATCAGCAAATGCAAATGCAGTTGTCAGAATTTAGTTTTATCATTATGTTTTAACTAACAAGTTGTTTCTAAAGAAATTTCATTTTTGATTTCTAATTTTCAGTAGCTTAACAATGGTTTGCATGATGCTCATCGAAGACACCTTATCAAAAACACTAGAAATAGTATTGATTGTTTGATTGTGGGATGTTTGTCAAAGAAATCATTTCAAATCCAATTAAATATCATGTTTTCTTTTTCTACTTTCTTACACATAGTAAAAATAGGGCTTGTGAACTTCAATGGATGCAAGATAAGGGAATAAGGGAGTATGCTCTTTACCACTTGGAAGTGATGCCCAAGAGTAAATAAGAAACCTAGATGCCTTCAAAAGATGGTATTCAAGGGAGGTAAGCAAGTTATTGGTTATCCTATATGAGTCTTTTCTATGAAGGGATCATGATTTCCTTTTAGGAAATCAAAATCTTGAGAAAGGACAAGTTGGGACCGATAATCTATCTTAGTGATTAACATGTCTTGCATGTTTGGTAAAGGTGATGAGGTAGAGGAGTATGATCTTTCCCCTTGAGGGAAATCAAAAACTTGGACCCTTAGATCCAAACCACCAATCCAAGTCAACCTTTAGAGGGTCTTCCAGAGTGATCCAACCTCTGGAAACAACCCAAGTGAGCACAATCATTTTGCTAGAGATTCCAACTCACTATAATAAAGAAGCTTTGTAGAGTGAAAGACTTTAAAGCCATATTAATTTCTTCCTCTTGATTCTTGATATCACATATCAAGAGGAGGCTCTATTTGTTGCATTGGTCGGTGGTAACCCCAATCTTGCTAGTCTTGTGTGTGCACTTTCAGATGCCAGTGTGGGCTACTAGCCTTAACTTCACTTGTGAAGCCACTAGGGATTAATATGAAAGGAATCCAAATAAAAACCTCTTAGTTAGTTGCTACCCGATTCACCTCCGAAAGGGGGAATAGTCTTTGTGCAAGGAGGGGGAAGAATCTCTCCTATCAATCCTCATTGTAACTAGACACTAGAAGGTGGTATATGTGCTTGACCCCTGCCACAAGGGTGATCATTTAGCATATATGTTATTGAGTCCTTAGAATATACCAAAAACATGGGTGCTCTCTAGTTGGGTGGCATGGCTATGTGAGGTGAATGCATGCACATAAGTTCTGAGACAAAGGTTTTGCTTCTTTTGGTTTTAGGGATAAAAGTGTGTTTGTTTTTGAGTCTTTAAACTTGTCCAAATCTATCAAACAAATGAAAGGTCAAGACTCCCCTATCCCTCCAAGTTTCTTTGCCCTCAATTAGATTATTTATGACTACTACTTGCTTCCCATGTTTGAGAACAACTATCTTTTTGAAAAAAAAAATACTCTCCAAAACTTGAAAACTATCTTGCTACCTATCTAAAACTTGTAAACATAATCAGCCTTCTATTTAGAAATGTCAAAACCATTGAAAATATCTTCAAAAATCTAGTCAAAAATTGTCATTCTATCCAAATTCTCATACCTAGTTCTAAAAAATTTCACATCAAAAAACACCCTATCGACACTTCCTTGTACGACTCTATGCAAGTTCTTACATGAGAAAACTGGTCAAAAATTATTTTAAATCTTCACTTGGTTCTTTGTGCTTTCTCGCATGGCTCCTTGAGAATCCTCACACAGGATCGTGTCCTAAAAATAGTTAAATCGTCACATTAGAGCTATTTACACTCTAAGTCTAGTTTGTATCTACAATACTTTACCACTTCTCTATCTGCAAATAGTGTCAAAATAGTGACTTCTTGCTTGGTTGAAAACTTGCAACCTATGCATGAGCTAGTCTCCTACTTTTCTATCTTACTCTATCCTTTTGTGTTCATCATACTTGGTGTCATGATAGTCATAATCCTTGGTTATTCTAGCCATTACTCAAATTACTTGTACCTAAGTATACAACACCCTTATCTCACTTTTTGAGGCTATGCTCTAGTATGGTCCTTGTCTAGGCTTTTTCTCCTTGTCATTTTCTATGATTGTGGCAACAAGAAGTGGAAACAGGTTTTATCTCATTAGACTTAGACAGGGTAGAGCTAGGGGTCATAATCATGGTAGAGGTTTCTTTTTAGCTGATACATAGTTTGTGTCTAGTACATCTACTAAGGAATCTTCATGATATCCTTCACTAGTTAGATCCCCTCATGTTCAAAGAACATTTTTCATAAAATTACAAAAAACTAGAAATCCCTTGTATCAAGAGGATCCTAAAACTAGCAAAGGACATACATCTCCAAGAAATATAGTTGAATTCTTATTCAGGCAACCTTTTCAACCAGCATACACTAAAACTTATCACATCCCTAAAATGGCTACTCAAGACCACGAACATGGAGAACATAGTGGAGAACAAGATCATGGTAGGAATGAAAGACATAAGGAACCTTTTACTAGTGAGAATGAGGAAGACATAGAGATACTTCCTGAACATATCAAAAAATGTCGTAAGGAAAAAAACTTCTAGAAAGTCAAGGAAATCTTACTTAACAAAGAGCAAGAGAAATACTTTCTCAAACTTGCTCAAGAGGGAACCAAGCTATCTCATCACTTTAATGTTGAAACAATAATTACACATGAAGAGGAAACTGAAACATCTAAATTGCAAAAACAATTGAAGATCATGCAAGAACAGTTAGCCCAAATGATGTGTGATAAGGATAAACCTACAAAAGAATACACCCTAGATGCTCTTTTTTGATTTCCTTTTAACAAGAGTATAGACATGCCTCCTTTTCCAAGAGGATTTGAGTTACCTAAGTATGATAAATACTTTGTAACTTTTGATCCACAAGATCATTTGTAGGAATTTGGTGCCTTGTCTATGGAATTTATACATAATTAGATAGATCTCATGTGTCTATTTCTATAAAGTCTAAGTGGTCAGGCCATGGAATGGTTTTCACACTTTCCTACAGGTATCAAAATTTTTGAAGAGATTGCTAACCTATTTATCCAATAGTACTGTCACAACATACAACACCCAGTTAACATATGAGACTTGTGTAACCTTTAAAAAATAGTTGGGGAACCTTTCCTAACATTCCTTTAGAGATCGAGACAACTTTACACCAAATATTCATGCAAAATCCCCAAAATGGAAAAACTTGACATATTGATTGATAATATTTTACCTAACTTTGGGTATAAAGTTCAACTTCAAGGTCCATGCACCTTTGAAGTCATGGTCACACAAGCTATCCAAATAGAGGAATTCATGGTCAAAAAGGGTGAACTATCTCTTTAGAAGAACACTAAACAAGGATCCACCTCTAATAAGGACAAATCCAAGTATGTGAATAAGAATTGAGAGGTTGTGCATGATGGAGTTGTTGACAACATTACTCTTAAACATGCTAAGGCAACTTTCAATCTTACAGGCAATCTCAAAGCATCCAAGAACATTAAGAAACCTCCTTCTGATAACAAGATGTTTGCAAACAAACCAAAGAACTCATCATGGGTTACATGTCAAAAATAAGAATGTACACCTCTTGGTGAACCTTTGGATGTGGTCTACAAGACTTTACTACAAAACAAGATCATTTCTCCATTGGATAATTCTCATCCTTATGATCCACAACCATGACCACCATGGTGGAATGAAACTACATTTTACGAATACCATCAAAAAAGGGGTCACAAAACTAGCAACTATATCAAACTACATCACAAATTTCAAGACCTAATTGGCAATGGTGACATTATTGTAGATGGACACAATAAGAACTCAGATCACAAGGCTTTTAAGGAACCATTCCCATCTTATGAAAAAGGAGAAAACTCAAAACAAAAATCTCATAAAAAGATCAACTATATGTACTCTAATGATGATAATGTAATCAACATGGTTGAAATTAGTAGATTTTTAATATTGTGATGTTATCACTATTAAGGGTAGACAAGAAAAAACCAAACCTAAGACACCTTTCATCTTAAGGGATCCTATGTCCAACACATCTAATAATGAACAATCACAATCTTGTGCTAGTGCTATTACATTTTCCTATGCTAGGTCAATACTCAAAGGCCATGTGCCTTCTACTCCTAATCTAGAATAACACAAAGGCAAACCTCTTACTAGTCCATCTGGCAAAGGAACAAAATTTTCAACATTGTCTACAACTACTAGCTATAGTATCCTCGATTAATTACAAGGACCAAATTCTCAAATAATGATCTTTGAACTGCTCAAAATCTCACTTTCTCATAGGTAGATTCTTGAAAAATCCTTCACTAAGGAAAATGTACCTCAAGATCTTGATCTAGATAGGTTTCAATCTATGGGAGGTCATCTGACCTCACCTTACTATATGTCCTTCTCTGAGGAGGGTAACAATTCACTGAGTCATCTGCATAACCAACCACTACATATTGAAGTCATGATACACCAAAAATGTGTATGACGTGTCCTCATTGATAATGGATCTGGTTTAAACATTGACTTTCCTACTTTTCTTAGAAAATTGGGCTATTTTGAAGAATCCATTGATCCCCATTGCAAGTTAACTATCAAAGCATATGAAAAAGTTGAGTGCAAATCTTTGGGTCTTGTTGTGTTGCCTCTCTAGGTTGGTTTTGTAGGAATGCATGCCACTTGTCAAGTCCTTAACATTTCCTTACCTTACAATATTTTGCTAGGAAGACCATGGATACACGAAATGTTAGTTGTACTGTCAACTTATCATCAATGTGTAAAGTTCCCTTTTAATGGCTCTAAAGTCACCATACTTGCAAATACTAGCTATACTTGTAACATGCTCAAATATGCTAAAAGCTTTGTACCTGCTAATAGTGAATCCATAGACCATCATGATAACAAGCTAAAACAAATCAAGTGGTCACTCAAGCTGAAAGAAACTAGAATAGGTGAATATCACATAGAAATAGTTATGTCTTTGAAATCTCTGCTTGAGTCACCCCATCATTATGGGAGACCATCTAAAACAAAGAGACCTTTTGTATTGACACCTTAAGCTAAGTACAATGGTACTTTTGTCAAAGCTACTGTACCTCTTAAAGAGGAAGCTGAAAACAAAGCCATTGCCACATGGATATACAAAGAGGAAACTCCAATTGACCTCACAAATAGTCCCGTGAAATTAATTATGAAAATTATGGTCCATGTCTAAAACTCATGAAGCACTTTGGCTATAAGGGGAATGGTCTAATTGGATGCAACAAAAATGGTTTGGCTGATCCTATAAAAGTGATAGCTAGAAGAAATTGAGATACATCTAGTCTGGGCTTCAAGAAGATTCCCTTCCATCTAGGGATCAACAAATTCATCCTAAAACCTAAGAGTTCATCTAAAAATGAGTCACAACCTAAGTCATATGACCTTGGTGATGACATTATGATGAGGATCATTATCCTTATCCAATTCTTGATGATCTTGCTAAATTCTTTGCAGAGCTAGATGACTTAGTACCATGTGTTAGTGCCATGGATGGTGATAGTGATTCTTTGGATGATACTATTGATTCACACCATACCCAACAAGAACAAGGAGAGTCTAATCAAGCTTTATTAATTGAGAAACTTTGTAAAAATCCAAATGATGAAGGAAAATTTGTCCCTATCACTATTGGGGAATTCTACAATCTATCTCCATGTAGCATAAACTCTTGAGAGTATGAATTTGAATCTCTCTCAGAAGGAACTATAGACAAAGAGATAGATCAAGTTCATGTATATGAAAATCAACTTGAAGTAGGTGAATTGTCTAGGGTTAGTCTAGATGAGTCTTATCCAACTAGTGTCATCGAGTCTATGATTAATGACATTAGAATTAAAAGGTATTCAAACACACCTATGGATGAAGTCACTCTAGGTCTCAAATTTCTTGTCCATGCATTTGATGATTATACTATGAGCACTATTGAACCAGCCACATCTCTTTCACTCACCTATCCTGAGCTCATAAATTGGAATTGCAATGCATCTAGTGAATTCACTACATTCTAGAATGACTATGCTCTTCCCTACTACTTAAACACTATCTAACTCGTAATGTCTTCCACAAATGGACAAAGCATTTGTAGTGCCCCTCATATTTGCATTTTGTACCCTTGTTGATTTTTGATTTGAGAGATACTTGATAATCTTTTCATATGTATCTTGAGATGACCTGAGGGTTGAATGTTATACTTTGATTTAGTACCATGGATTCTTTACTACTATGTTATTTAGTTATCATATTTTCATGTTGATTCCATTTTGAGATGATAGTAGATCTTTGATGATATCTAATTATCTGGTAGTTGGACATATTTTCTAATTATGTTATGTGAGGGATTTTATGCTATGGTTATTTACTTCATTCTTGTCTCTTTATGCTTTATGTGAATGTGAGTGATGTAAATGGATCTTTAGATATAATTGAATAAATGGTTAAATTAGTTACTTAATGAATTTATTGCTTTGGCTATGTTATTATATGCAATTACACTTGATTATGTATTTTAGTGTGCAAGAATTATATCCCTAGTAGTGGCACATGGAGTTAGTGATTTAGCTATTCATATTTTACCAATATCATCCTTGTATTGTTGATGTATCCTTATTTAATTGTTTAAATTAAAACCTTTAAGTGATTATTAAATCTAAACGCATCAACATTATGTGATTAGACCAGTGATTGTGTCTATACATTTAGAGGTTCGCTTTGTCACGAAAGTTGTTAAGTAATTTTCTGTGATTTAGGTTTTTGGATTTAAATCTTCTCGAATTTAATGTCTACAAGCTTTGCCTCAGGAAAATTCTTGTTACAAGGAATAATCTATTTTTTTTTTGGGTTGATTTGAAGTCTAGCTAGACTAACTGTTTATTTTCCCTAATCGATTATTCACTCAAAAAGTGAATAAGTATTGAAAAGGGGATTTTATTATTCACTTCTCACTTTTTGAAAATAGAAATTGTAGAGCTTTTCTAAGAATCCTTTTCTAGAGGATCACATTTTTGTTTATTCTGAGAGCTATGAGCATGGGATCTTCATGAGGTCAATCTTGTTTGATTTGGCTCAAGCATATCTTACTTTGCCATGATTTCTAGAAACTTTGATGGGCATTTTATTTTATTGTGTGGGTTTTAGTTTCTGCCCTTTTGCTGTCAGGTAGGGCTTTCCCATTTATTTATTTTTGCTTTGTTTCAACTTTTATTTTTGGTAGTTGTTTGTTTGGAGGTTGAGAACTAGTGTCCCCCTCCATTTTTTTTTGCTACTTCTACCTAGTTGGTTAGGTATGAACATTTTCCCTATTTTTGGGATGGGGGTTTGGGGTTTCACACCATTATGTTGGGCATTTTTGCATATGGTGTCCTAACTCAAATATTATTAGATTTTCAAGGTTTTTGTACCCAAAGGTCAGATGAGTTTTAATTTTGAAATTTTCTAATTTTTGGGGTTTTTACCTCATTTTTTGTGTCACCCTATTTTCTCAAGTTTTCTTGGCATGAGTTGGTTTATCGAGCTAGATTATCTATTTGGATTTTGGTCGAACCTTTATTGCACTTTTGTGTTGCATTGGGATGTGTGTTGTATCTGTCCTCCTGAGTCTATTTATGGTTGAGTGACTTTTTGCTTTGGGTTCTCTTCTAGTCCTTGTATTATGATCTTTGTGATCGTGGTCTGCCACACAAGTACATACGTGTACATTTTTTTGGTGGCTTGCAAGGCCTGATCTTCCATGGTACTTCAGGAAGTTATGATCATTGGGGTTGGGTTGGAAATTTTCATGCCTACAAGCACTCATTTTTGGATGAGCATGGGTAGGGTAGCGTAGCATATGGAGGGGGCTTCTATCTCACAACCTAGAAATCATGGCACCATAGGTTGGTAGAGGGAGTTTTAATTAAGTGATAACTAAAATAACACACTGGGTGGTAATAAAACTTAAGATGATAAAAAGGTTCATGATGTGCTCCTTCCATTGGGAAGTCTAAGCTACGAATACTGGCTTGGGTGTGTCAATGCCAAGTGAATCTCCATGATGTTAGCACCTACTTAGTAGCCAATTGAGTGTCTAACCAGGACCTATAGTTTATGCATTGTCTTTTTCTTGGTTTTAGTCATCATACTACCTGGCATGTGTGTTATTCATGGATGTTTTCTTTGTGTGTACTTTTGGTTGGATCATTATCTCCATCAGCATGGTGGGAGTGGGCCTGTGAGTTCCATGTAGTTGGGAGGCATAGCTACCTATACCACTACTAGGGACCGATGTACAGAGACAATCTTTTTTCTTAATGCAACCATTGCTGGAAATTTTCACTTGGTGCTTCAGGTTTCGGAGTATGCTTTCTTGTGATTTATGCTTTCATTGAGATGCTTGTATATCATGTTTAGATGATGTTATTTATTAATGTATTTCCTTATTTCAATGATTAACATATGATAGATGATGTTATCTATATTTATAGGATTATCATATGCTTTACTTTTAGCATGTTATATTTTCTTATGCTTATGTTGTAGCATGTTTTAGTAGTAACATCCTTTTATGATAGTACCAATGATTTGGTTAGTAGCTTGGGATATTATGCACGGGGGATGGCTTGGGCCCAAAATGGTCTTATGATGCTATTATGGTTGGGAGGAACCACGTACTTAGTTTGGTTGTACTATTCATTGTAATGTTATTTCTATTTATTGCGATGTTGTTTTAGTACAATGTGATGTTTCCTTCTATATGTTCCCTTCACTGCTTGTTAGATGGTTAGATGCTATTTTCATCTTTCAGTATTCATTCGAGTGCCTTTTCCTTGATATGTGGATCTGGTACTCCCTAATGTGGAGGAATTCATTTTCCTACTTTCTTCCTGTATTATTTTCTAGCTTATTGTTCTAGATTCTCACATGGAATTATAGTTTCTCATGTAAGAATACAAGTTCTCACATGGTGTGTTGGGTTTCTTAATGCAGCTTCTGGCACTTTCTTGCACAAAACCCAACACCAATTTTAGGTGTCTTGGTTGTTAGGCTAAGTATATTCTTGTGCCATTTGGTGCACTTTCTTGTGTAGATGGTAGTCTCTCACGTGGCATATTGCACTTCCTCATGCGAGAATCTATCAATTTGTTGCCCTCACATGAAAAATAGGGGGTATCTAGGCTTGTCTAAGAAAAATTTAGAAGTTGGTTTTGGACACCCTTTTAGGTTTAACACCTTCCTAGTTCAAAATAGATTTCCTATCGGGTTTAAAATATATCATTTAAGTATAATTCCTTACACTTAAGATATACTTTAATATATGCGATGACTCTTTTGAGATAGGTTGTAGACCTCTATGAGCTAACATAAAGATTCTAGGAAATTTCAAGGCTTCAGGATTTCAGACTTGGCCAATTTTCAAGAGTCAACTCTTGTCTTTCAGCTTGGTGTTCAGTAGTTGAGCTATGCTTCTTCGTGTCCTCGATGTGTGTGAGACCATGGTTGGTCTCTGCTATTTTCTTGTTTATGTTTTGGTTAATGGTGATCTTGGGAGATCTTTGGTGTTTGGTTTTTTTGTTAGTCTTCCATTGTGATCTTTATGATCTACATATGATGGTTGCCTTGTGATTTCATACTTTTGTTTTCTTATAAAATTATCTTGGCTTATATTTACCCTTGTTCCAAGGATCTCTGGGTGGGGCATTATAGCATCAACATGGCTGAAGCTAACATAAAATATCTCATGTATACAGTCAAAAAGAAAAGAAATAAAAGGTTCGATGGTGAAAACCACATTGTGGCAGTATCAGAACCTAAAATAGTAAAAATAAAAGACATGCCAAAGGGTGAAAACCTCTTTGAGGCACCTATGGATGAAATATTTGATACACTTCGTAGTCATTTTTAGGAAAGATCATCAGTGTTGATAGAGCCAACATAGCTAATCAACTTGGGAATAGAAGAACATCTTCACATGATACATCGTGTGCAGTCATTATCTCCCAAAAAAAAAAGGAATGCATTACCTTCTTCCAAGAGAAAAAAGATAAATTTTGCATGGACATACTCAGACATTCTAGGCTTGGATCTTGACCTCATAATGCACCATTTATCTATTACACTAAGAGTTAAACAAGTCAAATAGAAACTTGAGAAAATTCATCCTCATGTTGCATTACTGGTCAAAGCTGAATTGGAAAGGCTTCTGAAAGCTAGTTTCATCTCTGCTATTCATTATGCTAAATGGATATCAAACATTGTTCTAGTCTCCAAGCACAAAAAATCTATCAAAATTTGTATATATTTCTAAGATATGAATTTAGCATGTTTGAAGGATGATTTTCCACTCCCTAACATTGATATGATAGTGGAAATGATAGCAAGATATGAAATGTACTCACTCATGGATGGATTTTCTAGTTATAATCAGATCAAAATCACACCAAAAGATCAGGAAAAGACTTCTTTTACTTGTGCATGGGGAACCTTCTATATGAACATGATGCCATTTGGTCTTAAAAATTCTAGTACCATGTATTAGAGGGCAATTACTACAATTTTTCGTGACATGATGCATAAAATAATGGAAGACTATGTGGATGATACTTTGGTTATGATCACAAAACACAACACACACCTTCAAGATTTGGGACTCATCCTAGGTTGCATGGAGAAATGCAGTCTAAGACTCAACCCTAAGAAATGAGAATTTGGTGCAACATCTAGGAAACTACTTAGCTACATTGTGTCTACAAAAGGAATCAAGATTGATCTAGAGAAAGTTCAAGCAATCATGGACATGCCTCCACCTCATAATATTAGTAAGATAAGGGGCTTACAAGGAAGACTTCAATCCATTCACAGATTCATCTTATAGGTAGTGGATAGGTTACAACCTTTTACCAAGACTCTACACAAAGGTGTGAAATATAATTGGAGTCAAGAGTGTGATCAAATTCTAACACAAATAAATCAATACCTTTCTAATTCACCAATCTTAATTCCTCTTGTCTATTTGAAGCCTCTTATTTTGTACATCTCAACAACAAAGTCATCCCTTGGTATTTTTATAGCTCAAGAAGACAATGATAACAAGGAAAGAGCTATATACTATCTGAGTCACATGCTGATTTCTTATGAAATGAATTATAGCATCATTGAGAAGGCTTGCTTGGTCATTGTCTTTGCTTCCCAACAGCTAAGACACTACATGCTCGCACATATTATGTGACTAGTTGCTAAAATTGATCCAATAAAATACTTACTCAGCAAGGCAGCTCTAACATGAAGGTTAGCTAAGTGGGTCATGATACTAAGTGATTTTGACATTTAGTATGTTGTATGAAAGGCTATCAAAGGACAAGCAATCATTGATCAATTAGTAGAAGCACCAATACAGACTCTTCTTTTGCTAAACATTAACTTCCCTAATGAATCAATTCTAATGCTCACACACCAAAATTGGGTGATGTTCTTTGATGGTTCCTTTACATAACATGGATCCCATGTTGGCCTCTTATTCAAAAGGTATTCACTACCTAAGGCATGCAAGATTATGTTTCCTTATACAAAGAATATTGCAGAATATGAAGCTCTACTTAATGGCATGAGGATTGTAGTTGAATGGAGAGTGGGTGAGTTAAACATATTTGGTGATTCACAGCTCATAATCAACCTATTCAATGATGTCTATCAAAAAAAGGATGAGAAATTGATCCCTTATAAACACATGGTGGATGACTTGAAGAAATACTTTTCTCATATCACTTTCCAACAAGTTCCTCAAGTAGACAATAAAGTGGTTGATGCAATGGCTACTTTTGCTTCCATGTTACAAATGCAAGAGAATGATCTTCAACACAAGTTCCTAGTGGAAATGTTACTCTACCCTACCTATAATTCCCCTAAATCTTGGATGTCTATTCTATTGTGGGACACAATTCATCTTGCTACCACCATATATATTCTTACTTTCTTGGCCAAACCATCCTAGACAATCTAACCTAGAATGAAAAATGTCAACTTGTCTGTAATGCTTCATAGTATGTTATTATTGCTCATCACTTGTTTAGGAGAGGTCTCGATAGAACACTCCTTAGGTTTCTAGAATTGAATGAGTCCAAATACACATTAATTGATGTATACAAGGGCATTTGTGGATTTGACTCTAAAGGCTTGACACTAGCTCATAAGCTTATTAGAGCTGGTTACTATTGGCTGAATATGAAGCAAGAGGCAATCAAATATTCCAACTCATGCAAACAATGCTAGCTCCATGGGAATCTGATTCGAGCTCTAGCTAAGGAGCTAATTCTATCTATCACATTGTGGCCATTCCAATAATAGGCCTTCAATCTTGTGGGTCAAATTCACCTGTTCTCCTCAAATAGACACAAGTTCATCATTGCAGCTACAAACTACCTCATCTAGTGGGTAGAGCAAGTCCCTCTCTCTATAGAAAATGAAAAAAATATAGCTTTGTTCATTATGACTTACATCATATGCAGGTATAGTGTACCTTCCTCCATCATTACTAATAATGGAGGACAATTCAAAAACAAAGATCTCAAGGAATTATGCAAAAACTTTAGAATCATACAACATTGGTCTTTTATTTGTTACCTGCAAGGTAATGGCCAAGAGGAGGCATCTAACAAGGTAGTTCTTAAGATCTTGCATTGCATAGTTAACAAATCTCGAAGGGACTAGCACCTTCATATTAACCTAGCTTTATGGGCTTACAGAACAAGTATAAGAACTCCAATGGGTACAACACCCTTTTCTTTGGTATATGGAGTGGATGTTGTGCTTCTAATTGAGGTTGAGACTCCCACTTTGAGAATATCCATAAAGGGCCTCATTACTAATGATGACTACAAAATATCTCAGCTTTAAGAGCTATAATTATTAGATGAGCATCAGCAAGTAGCATGTGATCATCTTCAAGCCTATTAGCAATGTATATCTAGAAGCTACAATAAGAAATTTAAGCCATCTAACTTCCAACTAGGTGATCTAGTTCTAAGAAAAAACCCTAAGAATCAACAACAATAGGTATAAAAAGGGAAGTTCAAACCCAACTATCTTTGTCCATACATAGTTACTATAGTATTTGGATCTAATTTAACCACTTTCTATAGCCAAGGGAGAGGTGCTCACGGAGGCCATCAACACTCTCCATCTAAAGCAGTTTTACAATTGATCTAATTTCAAAAGCTCTCTCTATATACTTAAAAGTCTTTAAAAAATCATTACCTTGGTTAAAACCTAGCAATAGGTACCTTTACTAAAAAAAATTGAAAACTCAAAAAATACGAAAAAAAAAATACAAAAATACAAAAAAATTGAAAAACAAAAAATGTGTCATTGATGAAAACCTAGCAAACAAGCATCATGGTAGAAAAAAAGAATCTCTACCAAGAAGGTGAAAATCTAGTAAATAGGTGCCTCTTGTTTCAAATGCTATATCTTGTAGTCTATCTTTTGGCTCCTGTACAGTTGTTTTCTTTCTTTAGTTTTCTGCTTTCACTCATGTATCCATGGATTGAATCTTGTCATAACTTGCGGGAAACTCCCTACAATGTCATAGAAATCTCTCACGTCAATCACCAGTTGTTCTAACTGCATCTACCTACTATCACTAGTGTCACTTTTGAGATTCTTCTAATAGAAAATCTCTCACATTAGTCACCAGTTATTCTAACTATGTATGCCTACTATTGCTTGTGTCACTTTTGAGATTCCTCTTACAAAAAATCTCCCGTGTTAGTCACTAGTTATTCTAATTGTGCCTGTCTATTGTTGTTCAATTTCCTACTAAGGTTCTTCATACTAAATATTCCTCTTTGATGTTAGCCACTAGTAGTTATAACTACATCTATCTACTATTGTCACCCTACTGAAGATATTTCTTTCATCTATGTTCTGAACATTGACACTTGACATTAATCCTAGAACATGAAATGTTGAACTAAAAAGGAGGAACTTGTTTGGGATATGTTGATCTTTTCTTTTTCTTTTTTTTCTTTCTCTTTATCATGTCCCTTTGAGCAACTAGATGATGTCACTTTTGGCTAGAGAAGCAAATGTTGGAAATCTGATTGAAAAGCTCATTGTTGAAGATCAAAGAGGGAGATTGTTACAAAGAAAGAAATTTGTTGTTAAAAGAATGTTTTCAATCATTGTTTTATCATTGATGTCAAACCTAATATTTGTAGGAATGAAATTTTCTTATAAGATCCAAGTACTATCACTTAGTTGAATTATAAAGAGGATTTGATCAACAAGATGTAACAAGAATACCTAAGGAAAAGGTTGAGTTATGATGTTGTAATGGTTAAATGATGTATTGAGAATACATACTTAAAGATACAGAGGTTGGTCACACTTAGAAACATTGGAGGAAGAAGTTGTAACAAGGTTGAATGCAAAGCTTAATATGAGTTCATTAGTGGGTGCCAAGGGTGTTGAGTGATCTTTAGGTGCTGAGTGAAGATCAAGTGCCTAGCATCAAAAAATCTTAGTTGGCACTGAGTGTACTTCAGGTATCAAGCATTAGGAAAAACATAGTTGACGTTGAGTAACACAGTATGTCTTGAGCACCAGTATTTCAATAGTGCCAAGCTACTACATTATTTTAAATGAGAAAGAATCACCAAATCTAAGCTAACATAGTTGTTACCTTGAATTTTTTGAACTAGTTGGAGGATAAGGATGATGAGATGGTAACACAGAATTCTATGTAAACTATTTTTGGGAAAATTCAAAAGGATTATTCAAGAAGTTTCTAGAGGAAACAAAATATGGGTTGGATACAATGAATCATACCTAATCCATACAAATTGAAATTAAAGAATTGAAGAATCGAGTAGGAAAAGGAACTCCAAGACTTCTATTTAAGGAGTCATAGACTAGGAAGAAAATGTTGTTAATGTTACCACTGCAAAAGTGCCAAATTGCAAAGTGGTTAGAAGGGTGTCAAGTAGAAGGCATCTAGAAGAAGGAAGAGCATAGAGGCTTTGCTTCAACAAGAGGTTAGAAAGCATGATTGCACTGGTACATTGAGTATGGAGACTCAAGGATACTAAGCTTGAAATGAGGGCAACTTGTCAAGGGTTGTAGAGATTGAAGGCTAGGCAATGGTATGAGCTGAAAAGTGATCTAAGATCTACAAGTTAAGTTGTATGTTATAATTAGGTCAAAGATTTTCTAATACTTTCCAAAAATTGTATTAGATATGGAAATCCTATGGACTTAGGTTGGCCTAACAACCATTTTTAAATCCTTTAACAGGGCGGCATTCCAAGTGAATGTTCTAAAGTCCTCTAACTAAGCCCACTTCTAATAGGGTGTTTAAATCCTCTAACAAGGTCACATTTAATAGTGTGTTGTAAGCCTTTAATAGGGAAGGCCTTTCACGAAGCATCACTTCAGAAGAGTGACAATTAAGTAGCATGTTACTGGTGGTTTTTACCAAATTGGGTTTCCACATAAATCACTATGTTATGTCTTGATTTCTTATGTGTTATGCTTGCATGTTGATTTATAGTAACTTGCTGATTAGAAAAGTTAATGCTTGGATGAATGAATGGTTGAATGGGCTCACTACACTTAGTGAGAAAGTTTGAATAAGACATTTGGACCTTAAATAACTAATTTACACACCCCCCCCCCGGTTCTCAATTTTTCTAAACCATTTCTAACAATTAGTATCAGAGCCAACTGCTAATTTAGTTTCAAGGTACTAGAAGTAGGAAGATCAAGATGTCCAAGAGAGAAGTTCCCAAGCTCAACAAAGATAATTTTTCTGCATGGAAGAGTCTAATGAAATTGCACTTTGGATCAATAGGTGACTATGCACAAACCTCAATTGGAAAAAAACATATAAATCTAGCTGAAACTCTTACTACAGATGATTTGAGCAAAAGGAAGGAGAACAATCAAGCAATGTTGGAGATTGCCTCTACACTCAACTATAAAAAATATGATGATATCAAAGATTGTGATACTACATTCAAGATTTGGAAAGCCTTATAAGATATCTATCGAGGAGATCAAAATGTCCAAAGAGCAAAGAGAGAAAGCCTAAGAGGAAAGTTTGATGACATGAAAATGGAGGAAGGAGAAAATGCTACTCAATATGTTGTTAGAATAAAAGAAGTGGTAAGTGCAATAAGAAGTCTAGGTGGTCAATTGGAAGAAGAAATTGTCATCAAAAAATATTTAAGGACTCTACTCCCTATCTATGCTATTAGAGTTTCAGCCATCCAAGAGCTAAGGTGTGTACAAGGAAACACACTAACCTTTGAAGGAATAGTGGGAAGACTTATTGCATTTGAATTATCCAATTTTGATAACTACATACCTAAGAACCTTGAATCTGCTTTCAAGGCCAAGATGACAATAAAAGACACTAAGGAGGAGACATCAAACAACAATAGAAGAAAAGGAAAACATGCATCCAGTGATAGCAGCGCAAATGAGGAAGATGTGGAATAGTGAGAAGCACTATTGGCTAGGAGATTCCATGGAGGCAAAGGTAAATTCAAAGGTAAACTCACTATCATATGTTTTAATTGTGATGAAGTAGGTCATATTGATGCAAGCTATACATAGAAGGAGAATTAAAAAGAAGGAAATAAGTACAGGAAAAAGAGAGAAGATGACAGCAAAGGCTATAAGGAAAAAGGCAAAAGATGCTACATTATTGAAGAAGACTTTAATGAGAATGATGATGAAGTAGTCTATGTGGCCATGAAGGATGAATTAGATAAAGATGAAGATGAAGCAACAGCATTGGTTACCTATGTGAACAACAATGAAAAGTGGATCATAGATAGTGGATGCTCACATCACATGACAAGAGATAAAAGAAAGTTCAATATATTTACACAATATGATGGAAATAGTGTTATATTTGGTAATGATGCTCCATGTCAAATCAAAGAAAAAGACTCTATTAAACTTACAGAGAAAAATTTATGTGATAATGCATACTATGTTGAAGGATTGAACTACAACTTGTTGAGTGTATCACAATTAGGCAATGTAGGTTGCAAAGTTGAATTTGAAAAAAAAATTTCCATGATCTATAACACTGATGGAAAAGGTGAACAAACTAGGAGTAATCTGTTTTAGCTATATATGGAAGATGCAACTTGTCTTTTTGTTAGACTTGATGATGTGTGGTTGTCGCATAAAAGGTTGTGTCATATTAATTTTGACAATCTGATTAGCATCAGCAAGAAGAATAAAGTTAGAGGTTTGCCCAAATTGAAGAAATCAAAAAACACAATGTGTAAACAATGTCAACTAGGAAAGATGACTAAGTCTAGTTTCAAAAGTAAAACATACACTTCCAAAGAAGTACTACAGTTAGTCCATATAAACTTATGTGGTCCAATAGAAGTGCAAAGCTACCTAGGAGATAGATACATAATGTTAGTTGTAGATGACTATTCAAGGATGATGATTGCTATGCTTTTAAAGAAAAAATCTGATGCATTTCAAATATTCAAGTGGTATTTGGCTAGAGTTGAGAAGGAAACAAGAAAAAGTCTAAAGTGCCTAAGGTCAGATAGAGGAGGTGAATTTACATCAAAGTAGTTTGAGATATTCTGTAATGACAAAGGCATCAAAAGGCAAACATCAGCACCAAGGACTTCACCACATAATGGAATTGCTGAAAGAAGAAACATATTAGTGATTGACTATGCTAGAACATTGATGATGGAGAAAAATGTTGCACTAAAGTACTAGAGAGAAGCTGTAAGTACTACTGTTTACACCTTGAATAGAGTCCAAGTTAAGAAAGGTACAAATGCAACACCTTTTGAACTATGGTATGGTCACTCACCTAATGTAAAAAATTTTAAAGTATTTGGTTGTAAATGTTATATTCTTAAAGACACTAGAAATGGAAAGTTTGATGCAAAGATTGATGAAGGCATATTCCTTGGCTAATCCACTAGAAGTAAGGCATATAAGTGTTTGAATATTAACACTAACAAAATTATGGAGAGTGCAAATGTAAATTTTGATGAGCATGTAGAAGTTCAAGTTGATGGAACTAAGAAATCAAAGGATTATAGATCCTTTGTATACTTCTACAAAGGAATGACTATTGAAGACAATTCTACAAATCAAGTTGGGAATCAACACAAAATTTCAGTATCAGTCGAGTCACAACCAATGAATGTCAAGCTGCAACACCAGATGGAGAAGAGCAAAATGACTCTGAAGCTAAAGGATCAAACATGGAAAGAAGGATAGAACCAAGGTTAGCCAAGTATGTAAGAAGACATCACCTTGTAGATTAAATCATTAGTGACAAGGATGCTAGACCAATGACAAGGAATAGACTAAGGAATGAATCATGTCTACTAAGCAAGGTTGAACCCAAAATAGTGAAAAATGCACTACAAGATGATGACTGGTATAAAGCTATGGAAGAGGAGATAGATCATATTGAGAAAAAAAAAACCTAGACCCTAGTTCCTAAACTAGGTGATAAAAATGTAATTGGTACCAATGGGTGTTTAGGAACAAACTTGATGAGAATGGTGAGATAAAAAGAAACAAAGCTAGATTAGTTTGCAAAGGCTATGCACAAGAAGGACTAGATTATGGGGAAACATTTTCCCCTGTTGCAAGAATGGAAGGAGTAAGAACACTGCTTGCATATGCTGCCTACAAAGGTTTCAAAGTCTACCAAATGGATGTCAAGTCTACTTTTCTAAATGGTATACTAGATGAGGAAGTCTACATTGAACAACCAGAGGGATTTGTTGATGACAAGAACAAGGACATGGTCTGCAAACTGTACAAAGATCTTTATGGTTTGAAGCAAGCACCTAGAGCATGGTATGAGAGACTGCACAAATATCTTGTGAAGATAGGATTTGAGAGAATAGATGATAACAATAGCTTGTACATCAAAGCTGAAAAAGGTAAAGACATTTTGATATCTAAAATCTTTGGTGATGATATAATATTTGGAGGAAAAGATGTTCTATATAAAGATTTTGTTGATCAAATGAAACATGAGTTTGAGATGTTAATGTTTGGAGAAATCAAAGTCTTTGTTGGTTTGCAAGTACATCAATTGAAGAATGGCATATTTGTGACCCAATCCAAATACATCAAGGAGATACTCAAGACATTTGGATTAGAAGAGTCAAAACTAGTTAGCACACCAATGGCAACAGGACATAAGCTATCAAAAAATGATGAGTCTACTGAAGTAAATCAAACATTATATAGACCAATGATTAGAAAGTTGTAGTATGTTATACATAGTAGGCCAGACATTGCATTAATTGTTGGAATAGTGGCAAGATTTTTTACAAATCCAAGAGAAAATCACCTGATGGCAGTGAAGAGAATACTGAGGTAGCTAAAAGGAACTAATGACTTTGTTCTATACTATAAGAGGAGTGAAAAGTTTGAGCTAAGATCCTACACTAATTTAGATTGGGGAGGTAGCATTGATGATAGAAAAAGCACTAGTGGAGGAGCACTTTTCTTGGGAAAAAAATTGATTACATGGACCAACAAAAGGCAAAGTTGTACCTCACAATCCACTGCTAAAGTTGAATATGTTGCAAATACTATAAATTGCACCAATATTGTATGGATCAAAAATTTGCTACAAGGTATGAAGGAAGAAGTAAATGAGTCTGTGATACTTTATTGTGATAATACAAGTGTTATCAACATATCAAAGAACCTTATAATGCATGCTAAAACCAAGTATATTGTAATCAAGTATCACCATGTAAGAGAGTTGGTGGAAGATAAGCAAGTGAAGATGGAATATGTTAGCTCAAAGGAATAGGTTGCTGACATATTCACAAAAGCACTACCTAAAGATGCTTTTGAGTATCTTAGAAGTAAGTTAGGGGCGATACCCCTAGTTAAGGCTACTTACAAACAATCAAAACTACCCTACATCAAATAAGCTTATTGTTGAAGATTTTACACATTGATGCAGAGGATGTTTACTTTAGGATTCATTCTTGAAGTAATCAAAGTGTTAAAGTTCTAAATTAGTCACAAGTGAGGTGATAGAGGGAGAAATTGAATGAACCTTCAAAAACTACACTTGCATATTAAGATGCTAATATGTCTTTGACATTGTTGTCAAAGAGGGAAAAGTTGTGAGAAATTGATCAAATGTTGATGATCAAAAGTATAAGGGAGAAATGTCAAAAAGATGTAGAATTTGATCAAATGAAGATAGAGGAAGAAGTAGATAGAAATAATCAAAATTTGATAGGAGAAGATGAAGAAGTTAATCAGAATAGCAGAAGGTGAAGAACAAGGTTACAACATCTAAGAGGGAGAAGCAAAAATGAAGTAATCAAAATCATAGAGGAAGATATGAGAACTAATGCGAACACAAATTTATTTTTGGCATTTGACTTACTATTCTAACCTAGTTAGCTTGTGGTTGAATAGTTTAGTCTGATGGTTGATTAGTTTGGTTTTCCATTAATGCCAAAGAGTGAGATTTTTGAAAATCCAATTGAAAAGCTCATTATTGAAGATCAAAGTGAGAGATTGTTGCAAAGAAAGAAGTTTTTTGTTAAAAGAATGCTTTCAATCATTTTTTTGTCATTGATGTCAAACCTACTATTTGTAGGAATGACATTTTCTTATAAGATCCAAGTACTATCACTTAGTTGATTGATAAAGAGGATTTGACCAACAAGATGTAACAAGAATACCTAAGGAAAAGGTTGAGATATGATGTTATAATGAAGTGCAAGGATCAGTTAAGACAATGGTTAAATGATGTATTGATAACATACTCAAAGATATAGAGATTGGTCACACTTAGAAACATTGGAGGAAGAAGTTGTAACAAGGTTGATTGCAAAGCTTAAACTAAGCTCATTAGTGGGTGCCGAGCAAGCTAGTTGAAGCCAAGCAAATTCTCAGTTGGAGCTAAGCAATAGGAAATTCTAGTGTGTTCCAAGTGATCTTTAGGTGCCAAGTGAAGTTTAAGTTCTAAGCATTAGAAACTCTTAGTTGGTTCTGAGCAAACTTGGTGCCAAGCATTAAGAAAAACATAGTTGATGCTGAGTAACACAGTATGTGTCGAGCACCAGTATTTCAATAGTGCCAAGCTATTGCATTATTTTAAATGATTTAGAATTTCCAAATCTAAGCTAACATAGTTGTTACCTTAAATTTTGTGAACTAGTTGGAGGATAAGGATGATGATTTGGTGGCACATAATTCTATGTAAACTATTTTTGGGCAAATTCAAAAGGATTATTCAAGAAGTTTCTAGAGAAAACAAAATATGAGTTAGATACAATGAATCCTACCTAATCCATACAAATTGAAATTAAAGAATGGAAGAATTGAGCAAGAAAAGGAACTCCAAGACTTCTATTTAAGGAGTCATAGACCAAGAAGAAAATGCTATTGATGTTGCTACTGCAAAGTGCCAAATTGTGAAGTGGTTAGAAGGGTGTCAAGTAGAAGGCATCTAGGAGAAGGAAGAGCACAAAGGCTCTACTTCTACAAGTAGTCAGAAAGTATGATTGCACTAGTACATTGAGCATGGAGACTCAAGGAGACTAATATTGAAAGGAATGCAAGCTATCAAGAGTTGCAGAGATTGAAGGCCAAGCAATGGTATGAGCTGAAGAGTGATCTGAGATCTGCAAGTTAACTTGTATGTTGGAATCAAGTCAAATATTTTCTAATACTCTCTAGAAATTATATTAGATATGGAAATCCTATGGACTTAGGTTGACCTAATAGCCATTTTTAAATCCTTTAATAGGGTGGCATTCCAAGTTAATGTTCTAAAGTCCTCTAACTAGGCCCACTTCTAACAGGGTGGTTAAATCCTCTAACAAGGTCACCTTTAACAGTGTGTTGTAAGCCTTTAATAGGGCAAGCCTTTCACAAGGCATCACTTTAGAAGAGTGACAATTGAGTAGCCTGTTACTGGTGGTTTTTCCCAAATTGGGTTTCCATGTAAATGACTATGTTATGTGTTGATTTCTTATGTGTTATGCTTGCATGTTGATTTACAGTAACTTGCTGATTAGAAAAGTTAATGCTTGGATGAATGAATGGTTGAATGGGCTCACTACACTTAGTGAGAAAGTTTGAATAGGAAATTTGGACCTTGAATAACTAATTCACCCCCCACCCCCTTAGTTATTCTAAAGCATTTCTAATAGTGAAGACTAGGGGGCTGATCTTTTCTTTGCTTTCTATTTGTTGGTTTAGTTCCAATGATCTGAAGTATCCATATAAAAGAGGTGTCCACTATAAGAGCCTCTATCTCATATTGGATGGCCATGTCTACCTCAACTCATTTTATATGGACTCTCCATTGAGGTAGGTCCTTTTCCTTGCTTGTTTGAGTGAATTCTCTATGCTATAGTAAATATTGATACTCATCCTGCTAAGTGAACGTATGGGTCACTACAAGTATACTTAGCACACTTCTATCTTAGGTTATGAATGTTAGGGTCATTGTGGATAGAATAATTACCAATTACTTAGCATAAGAAGGATCTCTTGTGTGTCTAGTTTGTCTGCATGCAAGAAACATTCTAGTCATCTTAGCATTTATGCTCTAATGTTTATGCTTGCTTGCTAGATCAAAAGGGATGAATATTTTGGTCATGCTAATTTCTTGTGCCTCAAATAATTATATTTAATCTTGAAAAAACTAGAACATGTATCATATTCATATTTCTATGATTTGAATGTCAATGGGAATTGTATGACTTCTAGGATTTTGCTACATGCTAAGTGATGATAGTTGTCAAAGCTTGGTAACTAGACTTAGATTTGCATCTAGCATAGGGTTGCATTGTATAAGCACATGGTTCAATTGCGAATTTACTTGCTTCCTTGGTGATGAGAGATTGTTGGTTTATTCATAGTATCATGCTCCTTTACAACTACACAAGCATTTAGTTCTTTGGTTCATCCTCTTGATCTCCAAGGGATATATCACTATCAAAAAAATGGAACACTGCATGAGATGTTGGTTCATTCATGTTTTGCATTTCATACATTATTCCATAATTCATCTTATCTATAATACTTTCATAAATCATATCAAATGTGAATTCATAATCATAACATAAACATCTCATGTACAATAAGCTATAAAGAGAGAAAGGTAAAACATGCATAGGTACTTGAATCAAAAATCTGTACATTGGTATAAAACTAAACACTACTCAAGCGTTGTTAATCTCAAAATGATACAAAATGGTGCTGCCACACCAATTGATACATAGCTAGAGAAAAATTAGAACAAAATGAGCTAACTCTTTCCTTCCCCCTAGCTCCCATTGGAGGAGGAGGAGGAGGCATATCTGGTCTTGTTAGACATTATGCACCTCTTGAATCTATGGCATACTATGAAAATTGAGGCACTTGCTCTGCCTCATCTAGCACTACCACCACATACACTACAAAATATTATGTCACTCTTGTTGAATATAGCCAAATCTCATCCTATTGCTACTCTGATCTATGAGCCTCTCACTCCATATGCTCTCATAAACCATGAATCTCTTGATCTTTCTCTACTATCCAGGTATATCTCACTACAACCTGCATGTGCAGCTCTGCCAACTACTGCTATGTTATCCACACCATATCTCTTGACCTCCTCAACACCTCCTGGGTTTGTGCCAAGATATCTCCACCCTATGGTCCTGTAGGTTGATCCTACATCTCCTTGTCACCCACACCCTGCTCTACCTACTTGGTTGGCTACTCTACCTCTATGTGTGGTCTTTGGGCATCTCTTTTGATGGCTCCTAAGGTTCCCATCTCACCATGAGAATGTCTATGTCCTATTCTACTATCGCTAACATCTGGATCCAATCTCATCTTTTGGAGCAGAATAGGCACCTAGTGTGTCCTCTGCCTAACTCTCTCCTATTGTGGCTACTGTGGTGGTGCATGTGGTTCCTACACTAACTGATCAGGTATGGTCATCCCCACTGGGTCTATGAACTAAGGGTAAGGATGACTCACAAAATATGCCTAGTAAGTTGGAGTCATCCCCCCATCTACTACCAGTGGCAGATAATCCCACTAGATTGCCACTATGGCATGCTCATCGATCATCGACAGTCTTGGGTCTAGTCTTACCAACCACCCATGATCCACATCTATAGCTAGTTGTGTATACAAGTAGCACTCTTGAGATATATCCTATGGACAACCATACCATCACCACACCTTTGTTAGTGTGAATCTCTCAATGACTTGTATGGAGTGACTTATTAGTGGTTGAGACATGAACATGTATCCCATCTCTTGAGGTGCATCATAGAAAGCCTCTATCTCCCTCCATGGTCTCCACACAATGGCTACTAGGTCATCCAATTGAGCTCTCCACTGCTCAGTCTTCCCCAAAGCTACCTAGGTCAACTGGGCTCTATACCTACATATATAGGGTTCTCTGGGCTACCTCTCATCTACAAAAATGGGTCTAGTGATGGGAAAATACTCCCATGCCCATACTTGAAGAACATAGACCACAACAGCCATGCTCTTCCTCTCATGATAGAAAATCTCATGTATCTCATGGAACATGTGGACAAGCATGCACTTACCCTGTCCATAACACTTAGGTATCCCTAGCATCATATGTAGTGTCTATCCCCATCTATACTCTAATCCATGCTAACCTCTATCTGGCATCAAGAAGTAGCTAATGAATATACCCAATACTATTGGCAATTTGTGTGTGGGCCCATATGTGTGTACTAGCTCATCCCATGAGATGGCTCTACCCATGATCAGATCCTCCTAAAATATGACCCTTAGTGCCTGTGTACCTATCAATGGTACTATGTGATAAACAACTTGTGGCCTATGCAATGGGATGCAAAGTATCCTATAGATATCCTTAGGTGTGATGGTCATCTCTCCCTAGGGTAGATGGAAGTTGTTCATCTTTGAATGGAAATGTTCAACCAATGTAGTCAAAAGGTCATGATTTACTAGCAATGTTGGAATTTGGTAAAGATATGATAGTCCTAAAGCATCAATATGTGTCATGTGGGCATCATCTAGCTATTGTAATAAAGCTCCATAAAGAAGATAATGGGATCTAAATATGACATTAGGAAATGTAACCTGCATGCATGAAAACAACAAGCAAATTATTAGTCTTAGATAGGCAAAACGGTGAAAGAAAATGCAAAATATTGATGAAAAAATCAAATTTCAAACACTAAACTTGAAATTTACACCATATTTTCATGTGGGATTTCATCTTCTTGTGTGAGTTTGCACATCTTCGTGTAGGGAAACACTTTCTTATGTGAAAAGTGATCAAACAATAAGTGAAAAAATCACTATATTTAGGGCTTCTCATGCAAAACATGGGCATCTTCCACACAAGGAAACCCACAAAGCTAGGAAAAGAAGTACTAACCTAGTACTTCTTAGTGTGAAGGATGATGGGCTCGTGTGAGGAGATACATCCTTGCATGAAAACTGACATATAAAATTCACAAACATCCTAAAAATGACCTAAAAGTGACTTGAAATGCATCAAATTTCAAAAACAAAGTAAGGTTATTGATTACTCACTAGATGTCCATACTCTATCAGTTGGCTATGTCATTTGGAGAGCTTGAATTGATGCCTATGCATGGGGACCACTATCTTTCTTCTCAAAGCTCTCTTCTTCACAAAAGACAAAAGCACAAATGAATTGAAAATAACCCTTTGGACCCTTACATAGGCTTTGACCTAATTTTTCAAAGTGCACTGATTGATGTGAAAATCACCCCCTAGCTAATTTGGCTAAGTTCTGAACCCATTTTCGGGATCGAATTTATCTAACACACTTAAATAGCTCAAAATTGCATTTTAAAACATTGGGACTAATGTGATTGAATGCTTGTGCAATCCATCTTTCTGATACTTTGTGAATCTTAGAATATTTTCAAATCAAAATTTCTTCAATTTTTTTAAATTTTTGGAAAACTCAACCCAAGTTAAGTTTGGTCAAATTTGGTCTTTTGGACCTTGAAATCACTTTGAATTGACTCCAAATTCTCTTCAGATTCTTCTACTATGTTCTACATTCCTCTAAATTTTTGATTTCTTCACTATCTCTCACTATGCTTCTTTACATCATTGGTCTAGTGTGTAATCTTTCAATTTCGCTCCCAAGGGGGTAGGATGATTACATCATTGAATCTTTCAAAATTGGATTCAATTTAATTTGAATCTTATGTCCTTATCACTTGGGGCATCTCACCACTCGAGGCATCTATTTCCCCTCTATCTAGCATCTATGTCATTTATCTTATCTTTTGATCAGTTGATAAATCTTATAAAAGTTCTTGTCAGAGTTCAATGAGCAGGTATTGGGATAGTCTGACCCTGACTCCTGAGGATCAAGCCTCATTCTAGGGATGATTCTAAAACTCATGATAGGTCTTGTTATCTCTTTCATGGACCAGTATTCAAGTGTTCTATCTGGATTCTAAGGAATTAAGCTCTCTTCTAGATATAATTCTAAATTCTTGCTAAGAGTTAAGCTTCATTTTGGAGATAATCCTAACTTTTGCTGAGAATTAAGCCTCATTCCGTGGATAATTCTAAGCCCTTTCTTTCAATCACTAATCGATAGACAGACATTAGGATAGTCTAAGCCTGACTCTTGAGGATTAAGCCTCATTCTGGGGATAATTCTATGAATTGTGATTAATCGTGTCATCTTCTAATGGACAAGTATCAAGATAGTCTAAACCCTAACTCCTAAAAATTGAGTCTCATTCCAGTAACAATTCCATGAAGTTTGACAATCTTTGTCTTATCAATTTCAGCATTTAGGTGTTCTATTTGGATCCCTTAAGGTTAAGCTTCATTCTAGAGATAACCTTATAAAGCTTATCAATCTTAGTATCTAGGTGTTCTATTTGGTTTCCCTAAGGTTAAGCTTAATTCTAGAGATAACCTTAAAAAGATTATCAATTGGTTTTCATATCATCAATTTCATAACCAATCTCCCTTCTTGATCTATGCTTCATACTTTTGATTTCTTTGAATCGAATGTGTTGCTCGCACATTCATTCAAAGAGGGGCAAATGTAATACCCCAAAATTGGCACATTACAATGTTAAACTAATTCTAGTTTGTTTAACCAATCCTAAGTCCTATTTTTCTAGGCAATTCTAATTCTAATTATTGCTACTTGACCTAAGTGTCAAATGTAGAAAAACTCTAAACTGCATTAATCACGCTCTTTATTTAATCCCTATTTATTGACTCAAGTTGGCTACATTAAACCTATTAATTAAGTTTAATTTAATTATAAGTATTCATACTTTAATTAAATTAAAATTACTTCTTTAGCTAATGTATGAAGGAATTAAATGTATTTGATTTAATAAGATAATGTCCTCATTTTAATTATTGAGTTTAAGTATTAAATTAATTAAGATTATGCATTTATGAGGTCATAACCTATTTTATTAAATTAAATATCTTCTCCAAAATCTTCTCTTCAATTTAGGAATGGAAATTTTGAGTGAACTAGGACTTGAAATGGAATCAACTTAGTTAACTCTTCACACTCACAAGAGAATCAATTAACTCTCCATGACACTCAGATCTATATCAGTTAACTCCATCTACACAAGGAATTTTCCACTCAGACTAAATCTTATTTCCAATCTCAACCGTCCATTCCAATTGATCTCAACCATTCATCAATTCTAGGATTCTATTTAAGAGGCCTCCAATTCCTCACTCTAGATTGAATTGATTTTGCATCGAATTTATGCTGAAATATCTATCTATTTGGTCATACATCCATAACTTAAATTTCTTGCATTATAATCTCATATCATTGTTAAAATGCATTCACTTAGAATAATATGCTCTTTTTATTTCTTAGATTAAATTGCATCTCATATAGTTTAATTAAGTCCTTTGTACTAGAGGCCTAGTTGCTAACTTCTCATTCTAAGAGAAATATCATAATTCATCTAGTTACTAGGCAACGGATAAATTTTCCAAATTATTTTGGATGAACAACTCAATGTTCATTCTAATATGGTTTCACATATAAGGATCATGTTGAAGCATGTGTGAAGAGTAAGGCCCACATTTCCTACATACAACAGGAGGTGGTTAATATCTTGTCATTAATCCCTACTAGAGTGCTGAAATTTTTTCCAACAATCTCCCCCTCAATGTTACCTGAAGGTCTAAGGATTTAGAACTATGACCAATCTCTAATACCACTTGTTAGAGTGGGCTTGTCATTGCACCAAAAAATGAAACTATCAATTCTTGATACAACAACTCAACTTATAACACACAAGAGGCAGTTAAGCCCTTTTCAAAAATCTTGAGGGGGCATTAAACAAATTTACAACACCTTTACCTTTCACTGAGTATGGAACATCACTACCAAACTTAACAGTTCAACCACCATCAATTTCTTCAAATTTTTCAAACTTATTTAAATCACTAGTCATATGATGTGAATAATCACTATCAATAATCCAAGAGTAATTCTTTGCAACATACGAGATAAGGGCAATTTCATTGTCATACCTTTCACCATTTTCATCTTCCTTGATTGCAACATAGACCATTTCAACTATTTCTTTATCATCATTAGAACTTGTCTCGGTATGCTCTTCTTTAGAAATCTAGAATGGCTTCTTGCTTTTGTCTTTGTAATCTTTGTCCTTCTTTTACTTTTAATCTTTCTTATCATTTCTATCATATTTTCCTCAGTTAGGACATTTAGTAGAAAACTGACCAACCCCGTTACATTTGAAATAGATCAAGAGTAGCTTACATTTATATTTACCTACACCTCTTGATAACCTTCTTTTAAGAAATGTTTTAATCTCGTCTAGATCATCTTCATTTCATATTCACTTTCTTCTTTTACTTTCCTCTCTTTCTTTAGATTGTTGCTAGTTAGTGAAGACTTAAAATAATTTCCAATCATAACCAAAATGCTATCATAATTTATAAACTCAAATTCAATCAATCAACCAACTAGACCATCAAGTGTCAAAACATTACTAAGAATAGCTCTTACTTCTTGAATAGAAGAAACATTGATAGTATAAACAGGCAAAAGAGTTCTCAAGATTTTACTTAAAGTTTTAGACTCCAAGATCTATCCTTCAACATCTCTGTGTGCTAAAAAATGTGATCTATTGGGAGCATGAATCAACAAAAAAACATTAGTTAAAAACCTCAAATATGCATCAAAAACACAACAAAAATGAAAGAACATTAACTAACTAATGCTTGCTTGAGTTTTGCAACTCAAAGCAACCAAAAAATCAAGTCTTCCAACTACCTCCATAGCTCAACAAAGGCACCCATGAGAGGCCTTGTTGGTGTGTTAAGATGGAGCGTATGTTTGGTGTGCTCTCCCAAACACAACAATGGAGTGAATCTCTTGAGTGAATGTGCAAATGTGAGTGATGATGCAATATTAACCATAAACTATATGAGATGAAGAACACTTCAAGAAATGGCTATGTAGAAAGCTATACTTGAAAGCATTCAATGATGAGAATATGAAATGCAATAAATAAACTAACTAGATATGCAAGCTAAACCAAGATGTAAATGAGATGGAGATGAGAAAATACATGTAAACTAAACCAATAATGCAAATGCAAAGCTAAACCAACTACCAAATGGTTAGTATTCACCTACAAATCTTTATGAAAACTCAAACTACAATGAAAAAGCCTAGCATGAAAACTCAAGACTCAAAATGGCATGGTAACAATGCAATAATGGGAGATGAAAATGCTTGAGACAAGCCCTCTAAATGCAAATTAACTACATGAATGCATTAGATTTAGTTGTGTTCATATGGGAGATCACACCTTATTTTGATATTGCAAGAGGAGTTATGCATCAAATGCTATAGTAGCATAGATGACAATATTCCTTTGCATGGACTAGACTCTCAACACAATAGATATAGGTTTCAGAGTCATGATGGAACAAATGACATATACACACTAGAGAGGTCTAGGCACACCCAAAGTCTTGTTAGGGATCTTGGTGGAAAGTGTGCTAACCTGTTGCCCCTAGTTAGCAATGCATAATCATAACTCAAAAACCGACAGAGATGTGCTAAAGAATCATGAAAATAGATCATATTGCAAAATGACATGTGTAATCAGGTTAATCCATTCAAACAATACCAAGATAGTGAAGATCCAGGCACAAATGGAGAGGCCATCGCTGACACATAAAGATAAAATCATCAAAAAGACTTTATGACCAAGTAGTCATTCAATTCCTCATTTTTGCCATGAACTTGATTTTGATAGTGAAATTTTTAAGCCTGTGTAGGAAGGATCCATCTTGTAAGGCAAAAAATAGATTGTTTGATTGAATTGTATTGAAATGTATGTGATTATTCACTGGCAATAGTGTGAAAGGAACAATGTTCTCAAACCATTTAGTCTAAGTGTGAATTTGTATAAGTTTATTTGCAATCACTATTTTGATAAGCTCAGTTTGATGGGTTGAAGCTCAATGTTAGGAGATAAATAGAAGAATTTGGATAAAATATGATAAGATAAGTGATGAATTGAATTGGAATGAAGTGGAATGTGAGAGAGCAAGTGATAAATATTTGATAGAGTAAAGTGTGTTGAATGGAAGACTATAAATTTGATCAAGGTATATGCAAATAGATGGAAAAATGAAGGAATTGATTATGGAAATGATTTGAATGAAATGATTAGAAGAAGGTAATATGATTAGATTAGAGGAGAAATGAATTGATTGAATGGATTGGAAGACTTAAAAAATTTATGGAAGGTGGAATAGAGTAGAACCAATTACAAGGGATAACCAAGGAATGGTAAATGGATGGGAAGGGTGGAGATATTTGAATGGAGGAATAATAAATGGGTGGATAGAAGGATATGGTATCGGATAATGGGCAGCCAAGGACCATGTTTCAAAGGAGCTCAAATGCCCCATACCAAGGACAAGAAAATGGAAGACAATATGGTGGGAAAGGATGCATGAAAAGGGAAAGATGGTATGAAGGCTAGTGTGTGAAGGACGGGAAGGCATGTGCTCTTCCAAAGCATGTATAATAATTTTGTTATTGTGCCTCTAGTATTGATCATAAACATGGGCATGAAAGGGGAATGAATAAGGGATATGGGAGGGAGGGTATGAAAAAGGGATGATGATATGGAGAGTATGGATGAAATGTGGAATATGAAGTGGAGGAACAGTATGGGAGAACCAAGACCAAAAACATATGAAAGGAGCATGAATTTATGTAGGAGTATGGATGGAAAATGGATGAACATGACAAAGACAATGGGATGAATGATATGGATAGCATGTCAAGATCAAATATATGGAAGAATTTTTGGACGTATATAGGATAATGTGTGGATAATGCGCAAGGGATATGGAAAGTGCATATGGATGGATGAAAGGAAAGTCAAAGTCAAGATCAAAGAGGAAAGAAAATGATGAATGGTAGATGGAAGCATGGAAGGTATGTATGAAAGAGTAGTATAGCTATAGCTTTCCCCCAGTGTAGACTACAAGTGGAAGAGGAAAAGTGAATGGATGGATAAGTGGAAATGGAAGACAATGGATACATGAAGGGAAAATGAAGGGAGGACTCAAGCATCTAGATATATGGATAGTATCCCTTGATATTTTTGTCTCTTTATTTTTTTAATTTTCAAGGGATTTTTACTATTTTCTCCTAGATGTTGGTAGGGTAGTGAAAAGAAGGATGAAGTGGATTGGGGAATGGAGGACAAGGACTTATGAAAAAGGTTTAGATTAAGGGGGTATAGTGGGTGGGAGGAAGATATGGTTGATGGATGCTAGGTTGGAAGACTTGTGAATGGGTGGATGAAGAAAATGGAAAGATTGTCATTAGCAAACACCTTGAAGGGCGATGGAAAGGAGGAAATTGTGGAGGGTGTGTAGGAGAAGGTTTAAATTTTGGGATATAAGGACCCAAAATGGATGAAGGAGACAATGGATTTGGGATGGTGGATTTGGGTATATAAGGACCCAAAATGGATGTGGAAGCCTTTGGATTAACCAAATTGGATGTCATTTTGAATCTTTCTTTGAGATTCATTGCTACATTAAGTAGCTTTGGGATCCACAACAATTTTGCATTTTTGATTTCAGCCTTTGTGGCCTTTTGATTTTGCTTTGGATCAGATTTTTCTTTTCTTGAACATGTCGTTTAGAAGGGACATGTTGATCCTTAGGATTTTGGGGATTTTTGGCCTTATTCTCTTTTTCTTTGGCATCCAATTTTCTTCCATTGGCTATGGTATGGGTGCATGAAGATAAACATGGTGGAGAGCGTATGGATGGTGAACGTTGAAGGGAATTCAAGGATGTATGCCTTTGTTGATCTTTACTAGAAACATGAGGGGATGAAGGGGAAAACATGGATATGGTGGATGGGTGTATGTAAGGACCCAAAATGGAAGGAAGGGATGAAGGGTTTGGATGTGGAACATAGGGGCCTAAGATGGATGGAAGTGAAGAAGGAATGGGGATATGGATATAAGGTCCCGAAATGGATTTGGAAGAGGAATGATGGGAAGCTTTAGGTTTGGAAGAAGTAATTTTGGAAGGTGTACCAACATCTTGAGATATTATTTCCTTAATGGGATACTTATTATTTTCAACACAAGATGTGAGTCCATGTAGATGGAGTCCATGAGTGGATTGGATAGCTGTGATAGGATCATGTGGAGGATTAAGATCACAAGGGGGATCATGAGGGATAATAGGATCTTGGGATGGGGGGAATCATGAAAGGAAAATGAAGGAGTGCTTTGATCTTGACTTAAAAGAGGATCATGTGGTGGAATGAGTGGATAGTGAGATGGACTAGAATCATATGTTGGAGTGGAGGGAATGGAACCATGAGATGGAGTGATTTGATCTTGACATGGAGGAATGCTAGTGGATGGAGTGGAAGGAACCTCTTCATGAAGTGGAGGATCTATGGAGGCTAACTCTTGAGATGGAATGGAACTGGTGGTACATGGAATGCCTTGATCTTGATTAGGAAGGGAATCATGAGCTGGACTAGGAGGGATAAATGGATCGTGAGGGATAGGGGAATGATGGGATGAAGAAACGCTTGGACCTAGAGGAGAAGAGGAATCTATAATGTCATGCTTTAGAGGAAGATCTTGAGATGGAATTGGGGGTATGACTTTGGGTGATTGGCTCTCTTCATTTTGAATTGTACACTTAGCCAAGAATTTATGTGAGAAAAACTCATTATGAGGTGGGGATGATGTTTTTGGAGGATTAGGATTGTGTGAAGGTGGAACTATGGATAGGGGATTGCATGGAGGATTGGGGTTGGATGGGACATGAGGACTATGGTCTTCGAAACATGGGGGAAGAGGACACATGGCATGGAAGGTGGCCTCTTTATATTGACTTGCTAAGAGATAATTCTTTAGTTGCTCTATTTCCTTGGCAAGGCCATTTGTGTTTGAGGAAGTGTGTGGGCTATGAATAGAAGCATATTTAGTGTAAGGATAATGAGGTGGATTTCCCTTGTCAAAGGTAGAAGAATAATGAACATGAGGTGGATTAGAGTTGGATATGAAGTGTTGAGGATGGATTTGATGTGTTGGTTGAATGGGAGGTATAAATCCATATTTTCTTTGAAGATTGTTGACCATTTGATTAAGCAAATTCGGATCCATAGATGTTAGATGAAGAGGGATGAAAGATTTGATGATGAATGGAAGATGAACTTGGGACTAGGAGAAATTTTGGACTTTGTGTTGACTTGATTTGATTGAATTTGATTTGATATTGGATTTGATTTGATATGATTGGACAAGGATTTGATTTGATTTGATAAAAACCCTATGATATTGTGAACAAGTGAATGTGAACTTTAAATGAAAGTCCAATGTTGATGACAATGCTCCTATGTCCAAAGTAGAAGATTGATGCAAAGTTGAATTAGAAGGAGATGTGACTAAAATTAGAAAGATTGATTATGGATGAAGATGTAAATGGATTGACTTAGAAATTGATTAGAAAAGAAATAATTTGACAAGGGATTGGATTAAGAATCACGAGGATGAATCATTGAATGAGGGAATTAGATCTTGATGTGGATTATGAACCATGATTAGGATGAAGATTAGGGATTTGATTGAATGATTAAGAAAATGAGGAAATGATTTGGATGAATAGAGATGATTAAGATTTTGAGGAATGATTTGAATGATTAAGAAGGTGATTAAGACAAGAGATGCATGATGATGATGAGATGGATGGACAGAAGAAGTGATGTAGAAAATGAGAGCTTCCTTTTGTTGTTTTTGTTATTTTTGAAATGTTTTTAATTTTTTTTGGATTTTGGAACTTTTACAATTTTTTTGGATTTTTATGTTTTACAATGTTTTTGGATTTTTCAAATTTGGAATGTAAAATCAAATAAGGAAATATATACAAGACAAGTTTAGATGGTGTTTTTCCCCTTCGAATGGGGAGGTTTTTGAACATTCAAGCACGTAGAACACACCAACAAACCTATAAGGTTGCAACTAAAATGTACAAGGATCAACTAGAGGGTGTCCTCGATATATGCAATGTAAATGAGGCCTAAATTTGTAGATGAAAGAAAATACTACCACATAGTCGAGGGGAGACGATAACCCAAATCTCCTCCTTCACTTCCCAAAGGTATAAAGTTCTTTGGGGCTTAGCCAAGAGTGACAATATTTTGCTTCCAAGAGAGGTGTCTTTCGATTCACCTCCCGCTATTTATACTTTGCCAGAACACTAGAGTTGAGGTCATTCCAAGGGGTGATGAAATCCCCAAGCAAGCCTCCTAAAAAAGAAAAACAAGACCACTTATTTCTTGTGCACCCAAGATCACCCGAAGGTGCAAGGGGAGAGAATAAGTAAGTGGCCTCAAGGTTTAAAAAGACACGTGTTCTTTCCCAATAAAGCTTTAGGTTTTGTAATCTACTTTGAAGACACACATTTTTAAAGCATACAATGTTCTTTCCAACTTGAAATGGTGCCAATGTAAATGAAAAATACAAATTTGTCAACAAAAAGGTAAAGCGTCTGCATAAACAAATTGTTGAAAATAAAATCAATTTCTTTAAGTCATTTAAGATTGTCTAAGTTTATTTTAAGCACCAACTTCAAATGTTTGCTAGCCTTAACATACATGTTCATTTCCTTAAGGAATTCAAAAGTGTGTGAATTCATTTTAAGCACCAAATCCAAATGTGTTCTAGCTTAGGCATAAATGTCAATTATAAACACCAAGTCTAAATGTTTTCTATGCTAAGATTCATCCATTCAAATGAAAGTGATTAAGCCATACAAGTTCATTAACTTTTGAGTCTAAGTGATAAAAATCACTTCAAATTCCCTTAGTGATAAAAATCACTATTGGTTTGTTTTATGTCTTTCAAGGTTAATTCTCAAGAGCAATCAAACATTAAGAAAAACTTGCAAAAAAATATGGTTAGGTGTTTAAAATGCTCCAATCTGCAAGAAAAAATAAACTTGATTAGCCTCACAAGAAAAACACCAAAATGAAGGCTTTACTATGGGAAAAATTTATTTTAACTTTTTTTGTTATTTTTTCTATATGTAAATAAGCTTAAAATGACCCAATTCCTACGGAACCACCAAAAGTCAAAATTTGATTTATACTTTAAAAAAACAAAATTAAATAAAAAAATCGTACATGACAAAATGTAGATAGAGACGACAGAATGCGCAGACAACAAAACACATAGATAACAAAAAGCACAGATGACAGAATAGAAGGTCACTAGAAAAGTGCAAACGACAAAATAGGGGGCTGCCAAAAAAATGAAGACGACGAAATACCAAATTTTTTGCCGCACACACAGCAGAGGACAGAACAACTTGCATAGATGATAGAGTGTCAGAGCGACAATATAGTGGAGGCATCCACAATGCAGATGACAATATGTGAAGACGAAAATAAAGTTCAGAGATGACAGAATAGATTTTTTAAAAAAATTAAAAAGAACATGTGAAGACGCGAATCTGCATAGACACTAATCTACACAAATGCCGATCTGCATAGATGACAAAACACAGATGACACTGCGTTCAACACAGATGACAAAGCGAGGTTTTTTGCGATAGACTGCAAATTCTTGACAGATTTTTAAGATAAAAACAAAGACATTGGTCCCATCGGGCATGCCAAAATGTGTGCTAGAAAATGTGACATGTTGGGAGCACGAATCAACAAACAAACATTAGTTAAAAACCTCAAATATGCATCAAAGACACAACAAAAATGAAAGAATATTCACTAACTAATGCTTGCTTGAGTTTTGCAACTCAAAGTAGCCAACAGATCAAGTCTTTCAGCCACCTCTACAGCTCAACAAAGGCATCCATGAGAGGCCTTGTTGGTGTGTTAAGATGGAGGGTATGTTTGGTGTGCTCTCCCAAACACAACAATGGAATGAATCTCTTGATTTTATGTGCAAATGTGAGTGATGATGCAATATGAACCATAAACTATATGAGATGAAGGACACTTTAAGAAATGGCTATGGAGAAAGCCATACTTGAAAGCATTTAATGATGAGAATATGAAATGCAACAAATAAAATAACTACATATGCAAGCTAAACTAAGATGTAAATGAGAAAATATATGTAAACTAAACCAATAATGTAAATGCAAAGCTAAACCAGCTACCAAATGGTTAGTATTCACTTAGAAATCTCTATGAAAAACCCTAACATGAAAACTCAAGACTCAAAATGGCATGGTAACAATGCAATAATGGGAGATGAAAATGCTTGAGACAAGCCCTCTATTTATAGGCTTAGGGAGGGCTTAGTGAGGTGGCATCCATGTAGATTCCACATAAGGTGACATGGAAGCCATGCAAATGGTCAAGAATTCAAATTTTTCTCACACATGTGTGAGGAAACTTGAGAAGAGTGAGAGACAAGAGTGCAAAGGGGAGTGTGTAGGCATGCCATCTCATACATGTGTGAGAACACTCTTAGGCTAATGAAGGGGATTAGGAAGAAGATTACAAAATGATTAAGTGAGATTAGAGAATAAGTAGGCTTAAGAGGATGAAAATGATGGTTATAGGCTAGGCTCTAGGTTAGGCTTAAGATTAAATTAAATGAGATTTAATTTAATCATAGGTTTAGAGGAATTAATAGAATGTGAGGGTTTAAATAAATAAAATTTATTTTAAAATGGGAAAACATGGAGGATCATGTGTTAAATTAATTTAACACATTAAGGCTAGAAGTATTTAAATTAGATTTAAATACTTACGAGAATGAACTCATTTAATTAATTAATTAAATTAAATAAGTAGAAGAATGTGAGCAATATAATTAATTAATTAATAATTAATTATGATGTCATGAGAAATATTAAAATTAATTAATATAGTATTTAGGGACGATTTTAAGCATCTACAATCTCTTATTGCACTCACAACATCTTTGATTCGATTCATATACTATGTAGCATTCTTACCTTGTTTCATTCTCATGTCATCATACTTACCTCTCAAACTTTTAGCTCTAGCTCTTCTTGCATTTTCATCTCCTCCATAGAAAAGCTTCATTTTATCTCAAATTTTCTTTGCAGTGATATGATCTTTAACATCATCAAATTCAACATTAGTGAGAAAAGATGCAATATCAATCATCATATTGTTATTATTCCTCTTCTCATTCATTTGATCTACAATTAGAGGACCAATAGGTGTGTTATATTCATGCTCCAACCAATGTGTGACATCATCTCCAATACTTAAAATATGTAACTTAATTTGGTCTTTTCATGAGGAAAATTTTTCGTGCACTTTGTTTTGATTAAGTAAAAATAGGTTTTAAAGGACCTGAAACCTTTTACAAAGTAACTAGAAGTCTAGAGAAACAAGCATAAAGCTAGCATCTAAGTCTAAAAACATAGTTCACTAAATAACAAGCCTCCATAAAGAGCACAGAAAAATAGGAAATAGGAGGCCAACTAGAAATAGAGTTGAAAAGATAGCAAAGGAACAACAAAAAACTAGCACCTGAATAGCTACATAGCCTTTAGTAGGTTAGCAACCTGGTCTGCCAAGATGTGCATATTCTTCATAGTGGCCTTCACCTCTTCCATCTTGTTCTTCTCCTCATTCTTCTTAGCATGAGCTTGAGTGCATTTTCTAGGTCCCCAGTTCTTAGCAATAGTAGGGGAATCATGTCCTTTATCTTGCTCATGCTTATTGAGAAGACTATTCACATTATCCGCCATAGTCTTTAAAGCATTACTATTATTAGCAATCATTTTCTTTACCATCTTTTCCATATTGTTCACCTTGGCCTCCAGACTTGTCACCTTCTTTAGATGATCATTATTAGCCTTCTCCAACAGCCTAATTTTGGCTTTAATCTGTGGAATCTCTTTAATAAGGTTTTTAACCTGTTCAGCATTTACAATAACCTCTGAAAGCTTGTCAATATGTTGACCTAAAGTGTGCTCCCCTTTGGCCAATTTACTAACCTGCTCCACTTCCTTAGCAATAAATTGCATTTTTTGTTTCAAATTTCTAACATCCTACAAAATGGTCCCAAGGCTTCCAAAGGGTCCTTTAGTAATGTCAGCCTCACCCTCATCCTTGTCGAAATCTAGAATTTTCTCTTGATCCCCAAATTCCTCTTTTTCTAGTGCCACCTTCTTCATATAATTCTCAACCCCCTCCTCCTCATACCTCATCAATTTTCTCTTCCTCTCCATTCTGTGAGCAAGAATTTCATCATTTGATGTGGTGGAAACCCTATCATCCTTATGACCCTTAAAATCCAGTCCCTTTCCACCGCTCACCTTCTTCTAGGAGCCTCTCATCTTTTCCTCACCAAAGTCACTACCATGGTCAGAGTCGATCACCTCAACTTTCCTCTTCTTCTTTTGAGAGCTATGCTTAATACCCCCTTTCAAACTCCTATTTCTCCCCTCCACTTCATCCTTGGTGTCCTTATCATAACCTTTCTCTAAAAGGATACCCTCACTTTCATACTCCACCCCCTTCAGACTGCCCCTAGGATTTTCATCCTTTTTGGATTTTAAAACATTCATAATAAGAACCATAAGTCCCTTATGACACACATGTTCCCCGTTCAAATCATTTTGAATTGCTGAATAGAGGAACCTAGTTCCTTAAATAAAAGAGGAAATTGATCCTTATACCATGCCTAAAGTGGTTAGGTAACATAAAGTGGTAACCATAAAGCTTTGTAAACTGGCCATCCAGAGTAAGGTATTCCATGATAACAAACAACACAAATCTCCAAGATTAGGAAATAGAGTCAGGGTTGAAATAAGAGTTACCAATTTTCAACAGTCAATTTTGCTCTTTTGTTGAATCCAAAAATTCATCAATAGCCCTATTCAATAGCTTCCTATCCTAGTAGAAGTTGATACTTTCCATATCTAGCCCCATCACCTCTGCAATCACCTCTTTAGTTACATCCATTCTCTGATTTCGAACAAGGATAGAGTTGTCCCTCCAAGTTTTGATAAATTGATGTGTTATGATAGGATTATTTCCTTTAAGGCTTTCCATATAGCTCATGAAATTCCCACTTGTCAATATATCCCATACCTGCTCTTTCTTCTTCCACTCCTTGTAGCTTGCAGGTTCCACTCTCTTCCTTTTCCTTCCCATTTTCTTCTCTGCAATGTTGTTGGAAAGATTTCTCTAAAAAACCCTATGCAAACTATTAGCAATATGAACATTGTAGTCAAAGTAAAAAATGGTATTACCAACTCACAATCCATGTGTATTAAAGCTAGAGTTCTAAAAATCATCACCCACCATTTCCCAAGTATAATCAAATCATAATTGGAAATCTCTAACATCATCATCATTAAAACATCTTTGCCTACACCTCACTTTATCATAATCAATAACTTGGTGATCATTCGTAGGTAAAGGATTATTATAATCCCAAATAACTTTATGATCACTTAAATAGGCCATGTTTGCTACCAAATCGGCAGCACAATTTGCTTCCCTAAAGTTATGGGTAACAACACATTTATCAAAAGAATTGATAATGTTAATAGCCTAAAAAATAATATTGCTAATAGTCCATGAGGGCTTAGAAATTTTATTAAGACAATTAATGATATTAAGTGAGTCTTCTTCCACCCAAACCTTCCTCATATTCAGATTCTTAGCATAGATGAGACCATGAAGGGTAGCATAAGCTTTAGCCACATCATTAGTTTGACTACAAAAATAGGGATAGCCATACGTCCCACTTTCTCACCATAAGAGTTCCTGATAACTATACCACAACCAGCAATACCCAGATTCCCTTTAGAGGCCCCATCAAAATTTATCTTGAACCAATTCACTAGATTAGCATTATCCCATTTGGCATTATCCCTCAGATTAAGGCCTTGTTGGTCCTTACACATGCTTCTATGTTCTAATTTTGGAACACCCTATCTTCTCACTCATTATGAGGTTGTTGGCTAGAGCCATTGGCTTTGATATTTTCAATAATTAAAGTCTTAACTTTAAAAAGGACTTGATCAGCACTAGACTCCGCACCTCTAAAGATCCTATCATTATGCTCCTTCTATATTCCCCCACAAAGGTAAGGGAGAATAAAATACCATAGTCTTAAGATCAAAAAATTCTTGGAAGGGGGAATCCAACCAATGAAAAATATTTGGATAGTGGCTGGAAAGACCAGACCATATTCAATAGGTCACATACCTTATCCCAGAGCCTTTTGGTAAAAGAGTAGTGGAAAGTAATATGGTTGACCAATTCACAATCATTATTTCACAAAACACACCTATTAATAATTATGAATCCTTTCTTCACTAAATTTTCAATAGTCAAGATCTTATCCTGCAAAAGAATCCAAAAGAAAATATTGATTTTAGGTGTAATACCTTTCACCCAAGACTTAGCCCAACATGTTTCATGGTCCACATCAAAAGAATTTGCATCACTATATTCAAACTTCCATATCAAATCATCCTCTTTTTTATTTAAAAAGAAAACATTCAAATACTTCTTAAGGTCAGCCAAGTTGTCATTCACCCTTTTGAGGTTCACCCACATACCATTCTTCCAATAATCCACCAAAAAAGTACCAATAAGATTATTATACATAGCTATAATTGTGGAAGGTACAACTATGTTAAAGAAGGAAAACAGTCTCTAACCTTATTATATTTAGAGTCTCCCTTTTTTGAGATTGTATTATAAGAAGCTCCAGAGCTATCTCCTTTCTTATTCCTCATTTTAGTTGCAACAAACTCCACTTCTTGTCTATGATTGGCTCCTGCTTTCTTCTTAGCTTTAGATTTTTTACTAATTGGGACCTACTTAGTACCAGGTGTTTCCTCCTCTTGTGAACCAATTAAAATATCCTCCACTTCACCACTAACAAAGTTTCCCTCCAAAGCAACATCCGAAGTCAAACGAATAGACATCAAGTAACAAAAGATAGATCCTTATGGGTTAGCTCACTGGCACCATCAACCCCAATCTTGTCGAGGTGACACACTTCCCTACCTTGAACCTTGTCAAGAAATTCACTGATAAGATTTACCAAATTTTCTTGTACTCCATCCTCATTTCCCATCACCTTCTCTTTATCAATTCCCAAACTGGGATGAGAAGCATCCACACCTAAAGATGAGGTATCCACACCCAAAGACTCACTTCCACCTTGTGAGATCTCAGTATTGTCATTCTGTGCTAGTAGGGGAGCATCCACAACCAAAGATACATCTCCACTATTTGTATACTCTGCACTATTGTTCTGTGCCTTTTTCATCCACACTTTCTTGACCTTCTTAGGCTCTCCCTTCAAAAAAGGACATTTTTTGGCCCAGTGCCCAAATTTTTTACAATAAAAATAGGTGAAGGGAATAGATTCATACTCAATGTGTTGATTCCATATGCCTAACTTAGATTTAAGAAAAATAGAATTAGGCATATCAGTGCCTTGGTAGACCCCAACATAGAATTTAACAAAGTTCAATCTTCTCCAGTCACAGGATCCAAAGAAAGAAGCTCCCCAAAGCTGTTAGCAATACCCTGAAACACATCCTCCACCCAAAATTTAAGTAGGAGGACTATCAACCTAACCTAGATTGGGGCTTGGATAGTAGATGCATCCAAAGAGTAGAAGTTTGGAGTCCATCTCTATAAAATTAGAGTGTTCTTCCCCAAGACCCAAGGACTACTACAAAGGATATCTCACTTGTCTTCATCATAGGAAAGTTGAAAGAAAGACACCCTTTGGCCATCACTATAATATCAACCTAGCCTTTCAACTTCCATTTCTTTCTCACAAAAACCCTAACATTTTTAATGTTGGTTTTGGCCCCTAAAAACCTTCCAACCAAATTTGAGTCCATAGAAGATATATTCTTATCGATGATTTGATCTGGGATTTCAATAGAATACATACATTTATCCTTCGAAGAGATGTTCGTAATCGACAGGAAGAAAATTTTTCCAGTTGGATGGATCCCAATCGAGCTAAACCATTTTTTATTCTACTTGCCCTACCCCCCCCCCCCCCCCCCCCCCCCCATAAAAGTCCTCCAAGGTCCCACCATCATCGAGATTTCTAGTCACAGTAGGGGAATTTCCTATTGACTCTAATCACACTCTAGAACTAGATAGTTCAATCACTTTCCTACTTGAGGAATTCAAACCCAAATTCTTGCCCACTCCCTTCTCCACACTCTTGCATGCCATCTCTCATGCACTTTGTTAAGGTGACCTTGTTAGAGGATTTCAACAAAAGATCATCTAGACTTTATCACTCCCTATTTAGGACCAAAAAGAGTGGTCTGATTTAAAGGACTTACAAACACCACTAATTGATGTTACTATATAGGATTTCACAGACTTGTTAAGTTCACTCAGTACTTTTGATATTTTATACTATAATGGTTAACCTATAAACAATGTAAAGTGATCTATAAGAATATAACCTATCTTTACTCGATCAAATATCAGTTCTTTCTCTTTCTCTATCTTTTACTCATCCGTCTAATTCTATCTTCCACATATTCCTTTCTCTTCTTTCTTCTGTACTCTACTCATCTTACTTGGCTTAACACTTTCTTGTTCACGTTCAACAACTTCACATTCCACAACAACCTTCAATTATATCTCCAATCTTAGCATCAACTTGAACCAACAACCTAAAACTTTCATTTTTAAATAGATTTTTCAATGCTTCTAGATACTTCCATCTTTTTCTGCTTAATCAAAATCATCAATCTTAGGTTTACAACATAATTCTTTCATACAATGTATTTAGACACATAGAATATATAACTTTACATAAAAATTTATGTCAATCCTTATCCTTCTACAATTTCCTTTGTTAGACCCTTTTTGATTTTTCTCCATCATAGATCTTGCAAAAAACTTTGACTTATTTAATAGACCTTGAACTTTCCAAATTTTCATCAAAAGTCACCCTCATATTCCAATTTCTCAATCTTGTTCATCTAGCTATCACTTAGTAAATATTTTATTGACTTGGGCAACCTATAACTCAATTAATACTGATTTGTTTGGGAAACATTATGTTCTTCACTCCTCTTTGAAATTGTTCAGGCAATGTTGTAGTCACCTAGTGAATATAGACTCCCTTTATTACTATTGTGACTCGATTAAGCTTGTAATCTTCAACATATTTCAACAATGCATGATTATAGAACAATCAAACCAAAATTACATAATCATTGTCTGTCTCATTCAAGTACCCATTGAATACCTTACATATCAACTCTATCTTCATCATACTTTCTTCAAGTCCTCTTCATCAATCAAATGATATGGTACTTTCCTAAGTTAGTATAATGACTAGTCAATTAGGAATTTGACATCAGTGACAATATAAAAAATGATATGACTCTTTTGCATACATTAATACCATCATCAATTACAATATTAGTTGGGTCTAACAATAATATCACCTTCTCGAAATGTTGTAGAGTTAGTCAACATCACTATAAGATATCATAACAACTTTTGAGCACTTATTTGTGGGCCTTTATTAATTACCACATAGGAGCTAGTAAAACAATCCATTAGGTCAGCATTAATAACAACATTAAAATTTGTATTGATAACTATACACACAAATATGTATGTATGGTAGTATGTACACATGCATGCATACATACATACAAACAAATATATATATCTACACACACACACACACACACACACCCCTATGAGCCCCCAATATATATGCGGGCCTCAATAATATATAGGGGGAAATGGCACTATGGGGGGGGAGGCACTCTCCCACCAAGTATATTTGACTAGTGGTTGCCTACACCCCCACTAGGGAAGGGAAAGAGGGTACGGGATTCTATACATAACATGCCAACTTTAATCCTCCCATCGGAACTATATGGCCCAATGAATGAACTAAAATTCTTCATTATGAAGAAGTGTACCCTACTATTCAACTATCTATTCAACTGTCAAGTCACTCCCCCCTAAAACTATAGTAAGTTTCCCACCCTACATGCATGTGCCCTACTACCACATCATTCCACCCACTAGACTAGATATGGGGGGAGTAATGACACTACTCCACCTTCACTACTAACTACTTACCTTGGGTGAGCAGAGGTCACTCTACTCTACACTCTATTGTGCAGGGCACCATGTAGCCATATATGTTAGTCAACTGGCCCATTCTACTACCATGCTAGCTAGTTGGAGGCCCAAACACTATGCACATGCAGATAGTTTTTCCTCTGTCCACAATGCTCATCAAACTTCGCTTGGTTAGTGTTATCCACTACATTGAATTCTAATTCTCTACATCAATGTGTCACTATTTTGTGTGCATGTGTGTGTGTGTGTGTGTTGCTAAAGATTCTTTTGTTTTCTTTGGTCTTAGTGCTTAGTGAATAATAAAATCTTTTGTGCTTTTTAGTGAGGATCTTAACCTTTGTTATTCACTCACGCTGTCATGAACTTTCTTTATATCATTTTTCTTTTTATCATGCTTTTACATTTTACCTTTTAGATTTTATTCTTTCGACATTGTTTTGATTTTAATCATTTGCATTTTTTTGATATTGAAACCAAGCAATAATTTACATAGAATAAGGCCACATTCATTTGCATTTACCATTTGCATGGTCATAATTTTTTTTGTATGTGGTAGGTTTTCGATTATTATGTATTTTGTAGACTGATATCACTTGCCCTTGTCAACATGTGCATAGTCTCTCTCCTACTTTAAATAAGCTTATTTTATAATATTAATAATAATATCTAATTTTTACATCTATTTAGGCTTATCTAAAATAATTTTCAAAATCTTCTTATCAAGATGTTGATAAATGCTTTCTCTAATCCCTAAAAAATTCTCTATAATAGCTATTATTTTTTATTTGGTCACCTTATTTAACACCATTTTCTTTTACATACTAGTTTGAATGTTTTAGAGAAAAACTTAAATCCTTCTAGAACAATTTTGAACCAGAGATATCATTTTATAAGAATATATTTAGAAGAATTTTTTTTTATAGAAGAATTGGTCACTTGTTAATGAAATGTTACAAGTTTAAAATATTTTTAAAAGAAGATATGTAATTGTTTGCCTACAATTTATAATAACAAATACAAATATCAAAGGGAGAAAAAAAAACATAGCAAAGAATAACTCTATTGAACTATCCCACTATAGTTACATTAGAGTTTATTATTTCTCAACTTTATCACTCTAGTTTCGATAAGTCGTTTTTGAAGGTAGAAGAGGAATTAGTTTTAGTCTACTTTGGTGAGTATTTTTTAGAAAGTAAGTTGTGAAGTTTGATCTTTTTTAGGTTGTGCTTGTCAATAGATTTGCAATTGTTTCTTTGTTGTTATTATGTCGTTGATGTAGGTCTATAATCTCGATTGCATATCTTCTAAAAACCCCATTATTTTAGTTCCTTATTTATCAAGAACACCCATCCCAATATATTTAAAATAATAATATTAAAAATATATATATAATTTGCACCTATTTTATTTACAATTATATTTACATGTTCTATATTTTATTTTTCTCTTGATCATGATATAAGAGAAGGTGCAATATAATTGCTCTTCACAACACATATAAAACACCAATAACATTTAAAAGTTTAGAAATTCATATATTTCTCTCTATGCTTCCTAATTCCTTTTGGTGGAAACAATTTAACCTCCCCACTTTGCTTAATATATCATTATAGCGCCACTCCCTAAATTTGGCAGAAGCCCACGTTCTCCACAATGATGAGTCCGACAAAATAAGCAGTAAAAACAAGATGTAGCTTTCGTCACGAGGTCAGGAATAATGGCTTTTTCTACGGCAACCATTCCGTCAAATGTTCTTCTTTCTTTATTATGACCTCCTTATAAGTTTTTGAAAAGCATTAATTTTTGTAAACTAATAAAAATATTTCTACATTTGACATTTAGTAAATTGTAAGCTTTGATATTATAGACAAGCCTAAGGCCAGTTTTACATATTGTAAACCCTATAAAAATGAGAAAACAAATTCATAGATTTAATATTATTATAAAATAGTCATCTTCATTGTTTGGTTGATATTTTAATATTGTTTTTTATTTTCATACGTAGTCTTTTAGTAAATATGTGATTAATTTTGAATGGTCTTATTCGATTTATGGTTTATAATAAATTAAATGACTTTTATTTAATATATTGTTTCGTCAGGATTTTATTTTTTAAATTAATTTATGTTGAAATTTGTATAATTTTTTATTTTTCTAGTTAGTTTAAATTAACATAATGAAAGTGTTTATTTCATCCATGTTTTTCTTGGTTTCTTTTATTCTTAAAATTATTTTGTTTAAAATGAGGGAAAAAAATAATAATGCTTCTTTTTGTGTTTCAAAATTTTTGACTTATTAATTTCTTTTAAGAAAATGAATAAACTATAATTAAAAAAAGATATTAGATTAGATTTTATATTCGTATTTGATATCAAAACAAATATAACAATAATAATTCTAATTTTGTAGTTTATTTTTTTTATTTAATTTAGGCAAAGTGGACCGCACCACATATATTTGTAGTTTATTATATTATTAATATGTTATATAAATTAATATAGATATTATATGCATCCTAATATTCGTTCGCTTTTAAGGCAAGAGCCTATAACATAATGGTAACTTGTGAGCCATGTGAGAGGTCTTGGGTTTAATTCTACTCAAGCTTAGTACATCAACATAATTAATGACAACAAATAATAATAAGGAATTTCAAGAAAAAATCTCTAAATGTTGAGAAAATATATGTCTCAACCTTGCAAATATTTTCTAGATACTTCTAAAAGTAGTTGGGAAGTTTTCTACATGCCAGTGCCTTGGAAAAGATCCCTTTACAACAATGGAAAAATTACCAGTAGAAAACCAACACACAACCCAACAGACCCCTTAATGATTTACATCAAAAATAGAACTAGCATCATAATAGTAAATAAAAAGTTCATGCACTTAACACTAACAAAGTTTAACAAGTTAACAAAAGGTATGTGGGTGGTCAGCGCATTGCACTACCCACAACCCATACCCAAGTTCAACAGAAAAAGAAATACTATCAAAATAGGATAGAAAGAAACAAACATCAGAGAATCCAAAAAACCACTAGGCATAGGAACAAAGGACCATCGGGGGGAAGATCACTAACTGGAAACCTTCCTCTTGCCTTTCCTGGCCAAAAGGACTTTGGCCTAGTCCTCCACAAAGAAATTATAGAGCAGCTTCAAATCTTCATTCCCAAGGCCCTCTTCATCCTTCTCATGAGGCTAAAGTTGGAGGGTGGTCACAACTGCATGGGTCACCTTCGAAGTGAACTTGGAGAAGAAGGTGAAGCCTTCCTCCAATGTATTACACCAATCCTTGAATTCTTAGAATTCTTTAAGAGTAACAACCACCTCCTCTGCATTACTTAAATTTATTGCCTTGCTACAATCAACTAGTGACTTCCTCTGATCCTGCACATCTAGAGTGTTGGTGAGAGCCCTTAAGATTTCCATACCATCATTCCTTATGGGGGAAGAAATAGTGTTAGGGGAAGCTTTATCAGATTTGGGGTCTTCCTAGTTTGCAACAGATAATAGGGTGAAAGTGGTAGAAATAAGAGTGGGGTCTTGGGATGGGTACTTGGTAGGGTTCTCCACCTCAAAATCCCAGGTGCCATCAACAGTGTCATCCCACTTCTCCTCTTCCTTTTTATCAGTATCATCCTTCAACTTCTCCTTACCATCCCCTAAAATCTTAGCACTCTCCTCTAAATTAGTATCTTCCTCATCATCCTCTAGTAAGTGTCTAGCCATTTGTTTGAGTCTACCCTTGGTCTTGGAAAGCCTATTCAATCTTCTTCTATTCCTATAGATCTCTTCATCTGAGTCCCCAATATCCTCCTCCACCCTCTTTTCAATTTTAATTTTTTTATTGGCAACCAGCTCCAGAACCTAGGGTTTGTTCTTCCTTCTCTTGACTGGGGTTTGGCTAGGTGAGGGTTGTGGAGTAGGGGCATAACTACCACACACAAAATTCAAATAAAGGGGGTAAATAGTAGGGAGGAAATTATCAAAGGAAATCACTTTGAGAGGGCATAGGGTCAAGTGGAATTGGAATAAATGAAACATGAGTTCTTGGTATAAAATAATAAAGTTAGCCCCTTATTTTCCCCCCCTATATCCATAATAATCTCTTCTAGGGCATGCATAAAAAAAAGGGGGGGAATGCAGACTAACTCCCTATTAAGAAAGAAATTAAGAAAAGGGAAATGGTAGAAATAGTACACACCATATCTACCTTCTAGGGTGAGATACTACATTATGACCAGGCACACATCATCCCAGGGCTTCAATAAGTTATCCCTCTAAAAATTGCCATTATACCAGTCTGTGGCTTTGCTTCCTCTCAAAAAGCTAGGCAGGCTAGCTTCATCCGTCACCTTTGTGATCTTCTACCACTTCTTGTCAATTATTTCAAGGCCTATCACCATAGCTATGGTCTTCTTGTTTACCTAAAAAGTGATAACATTGATAGTGACCCTCCTACCTTTCCAGCTATTAATTAATTGTTGAGAACAATTCTTGTTGTAACTAGCTATGGCCTACATGTAAGAGAAAAAACCCACCTTCCTTCAACATTATCCAGGTTTCTTTCCTTTTGGAGAAATCCTCCATCTTTGTGGGCTCTAGTATGTTAAGGTCCCCACCCACAAAATCTTGCTCCTTAGCGATATATCTTTCAACAAGCTCGATAATTTTCATTTGCAAGAAATATACCACCCAAATTTCCGTAGACCCAAGGCTACAAATAATGTGTTTAGTGGTTAAATTAGCTTCTTCTTCCTTACACTTCATGGGGATACAATATCCCGAATGTTCAAGTATTCTTAAAACATCATTACAGGGAGTGAAGGATCCAAGCGTAATCCCTTAATGATTTGACAATAATAATAATAATAATAACCTTTTTGGTAGTCAGCCAATACCACAAAAAATGATGGATCTTTTTTTAAACTTAGGGTTGAAATCCATATAATTGATCCTCACAAAATATCTTGTCAAATTTATGGCAGTCTTAACCATCATATAATAAAACTAGAAAGGCTGCCAAAATTGCCAGTTCTCTAAATTTGAATATTCATCAAACATAGTTTGGAGGAGTCCTTTCCCTACTAATGAGGGAATCAATATTATTTGGTAGCATTTCAATGCTTGTCCAGCTTTTTAGGCTACCCAAATCAAATCCCAAACCTACCATAGCATTTTCCACTACATTGCCTTCCCTATAAGTGTGTTGTAACTTATAGTAATCAAGAGCTGTCAAGAATTGCCAAATGTCACACAAGATGTTATGTATAGCCCAATCCAATTGGGCTCACCCTTGGATAGAGTCAATGATGAGTTTAGAATCACCTTCTATGCTCAACTTCCTAAACCTCATCTCCACAACAAATTTTAGACCCCAAAGTAAGACAGTGGCCTCAACCACCTTATTGGTTCCCTATCCCAAATTCCTTGAGTAGGTTAACAACACTTCTCCCCTAGCATTTCATAGCACACCACCAACTACTACCAAATCATCTCTCGCCACGCCATCAAAGTTGAGCTTAACAATAGACATGGTGGGAGAGATCCAACTGGTTATTTTTCTTGCTAAATTTTTTGAGTTGTCAAAGTGCTGGAAGTTGGGGAGAATGTTCCAATTTCTAGCAATATCCACATCCTTCATGCTTGGGAGTTCCTGTGGTGCTCTAAACATAGCCACCATAACATCCTCTTTAATAACCTTCCTCAATATCTCCCCCACACCCTCCTTCCCCCTTTCTTCCTCCCTGAAAATCCTATTATTCATCTCCTTCTACACACCCCAAAAAACATGTGGGGGGAAGATATTCCAAATAATTATGAGTTGGGGGTGGTAGAAGGGGCAATTTCAATTCTCCACAAATTGTTCCATTCCTCTATTCATGACCTAAACCAATGAGAATTTGTACCAAATGTAGGACCATACCTTTAAAGTATATGAGCATTCAAGAAAGAGGTGCACAATGCTTTCCTCTTCCTCCTTGTAGAGATAGCATCTGTTAGTAATCAGTGTGCCTATCCTCCTTAGGTTGTTAGTAATTAAGATCTTGTCATGCATGACTATCCACTAGAAGAAATTATCTTTTGATAGCAAATGACTATTCCAAATCTTTCTCTAGTTGATAGGGGTCTAATCCTTATTAAGCATAAGGAGGTAGGCAGATTTAACTGAGAACTCACCATTAGTCTTATAATCCCAAACCACCTTATCAGGCTAAGCATGCAAGGGAAGTTTGTGGTAACTGATTGTTTCCTCCAACTCTTTAACCATAGGGTCATCCCTATTAGGAATACCAGTAATGGACAAACACTTCCATTTCCTTTGGGCATCGATATAGCTAGCCACCTTCTCCCCCACCATTCTTTTTAAAGGTTCCTAGAGACTGCTAAACTTATTGTAGATTAGTGGTTTCCCTCCCAGCTTGTTGTCCTCCCAAAATCTTTTTTTTTTACCATTTTCCACCAACCATCGCACCCCTTTCCTTAGAAGGGACTTAGTTTTAAGGATGTTATTCCAAACCTTAGAGCCACCTGAGAGGTCATTATTGAGGAGATTATACCTGAATTGGGTGTTGGTAAGGTATTTAGCCCTCATGATTCTTCCCCACTTGGTCTTGTTTTCCAACAATCTCCACCCCATTTTAGTGAGCAGGGCTTTATTTAGGTTAGTAATTCTTCTTATTCCTAGCCCTCCCATCTTTAGGTTTACAAACAGTCTCCCAATTGACAAGGTCCAATTTTTTCTCCTCTGTGCCTAACCATAGGAAGTTCCTTTGCAATTCATCAAAAATTTCAGTAATACTCTAATTAATCTTGAAGATGAAAAGAAATTAGATAGATATTTCCTACAGGGTCACCACCAATAGTTAGAGTTTCCCCATTTTGCTAAGGATTTTACCTTTCCACCCAACAAGCTTCTTTTGCATCATTTCTAGAACAAAGTTGCAGAAGGTGGTGGAGACATCCTTGATCAATAGGGGTAGACCAAGGTAGGTGTCTAGAAGGTTCACTAAGTGACATCCCAAGATATTTTTAACTTTAACCTACAAAACCTGAGGAGTGTTAAAAAAAATAGACCTTACTTTTGACCAGGTTTATTTGTTGACTTGAACAATCCTCACAGTTGGTGAGAAAATTCCTCAGAGATTATACTCGTGGATAGAGGACTCACCAAATAGGAAAGTGTCATCCAGAAATTGTTTTATTGCCTTTGGAGATAGTGTAGTAGTAGGTTGGATGCCTTTAAGGTCCCCCAACATAGCCATCTTGCTAATTGACTTGCCCAACACTTCTACCACCATAATGAAGAGGTAAGGGGATAAAGAGTCACCTTGTCTCAGGCCTCACCAACTTCAAAACTTCCCTAGGAGGTCCCACTGAGCAGCACCTCTCATTGTGTGGTTTCCACCATATTTCTTATGACCTTCACTATGTCCTCTCTGAACCCCACCTATTCCAACACATCATATAGGAAGGTCTAATTGACTCTATTATAGGCCATTGAAATATCTTATTTAAGGGACATACCTGGTCTTCTACTTTTTTCTATGGAGTGAATGATTTCATGGGTGGTAATCATAGGGTCCAAGATATATTGACCTAGGAAAAAACCTTCTGCGGGCCTCTGATAACCTTTTCTAGAAAAGGTTGTATCCTATTGACCATCACCATGGAGAAGAATTTATATATGCTATTGCAAAGGTTGATTGGTCTATAATACCTTATGCTTCTGGGTGTCTAGATCTTAGGCACAAGAACTTGATAAAGGTTTTATTGATCCTTCTTAGCATTTTCCCAATTCTAATCATCTCCCTAGTGGCCCAAACCAGTTCATTTATAATCACTTCCTAGAAGTGTTGAAAGAAGGTCAAAGGGAAGCCTTGATGGCTTGAAATCCTTCATAGAAAACAAAGCTTTCTTCACCTCCTCTTCAGAGACTTTCTCCCCTTAGCTCATCATTTTCCTCATTCCCCAACACAATTGCGATGGTATTGAGAATACTTCGCCTAATCATATTGTTGTTCCTCTTTTCCTCCCTTTTGTAGGCATTCATGAAGAACTCAACTACATATTTCCCTATATCCTCATGTTCCTTCTAGGCCCTTCCTCCTTCCTCTTCAAGGGAGGTAATGGTGTTTCATTTTTTGTATTTTCAAGTCAATCTATGGAAGAAAGAAGTCCTCCTATCAGGCCATTTTTAGATGTTATATGGCACTTATCTTGACAATTAGGAAGGTAAAAACTAGGGGACAAGAGTTTGGATGTGAATCACTAGTTTTAACATGGTTCATGCCTATCTTAGGAAACATAAGTCATGGATGCGGGACACTTGTCAAAGAGGTTTTGTACATGATATTATAAAACCAAAAGTGGCTTCTATGTTGTGAAAAGTCTTTAAAAGGAGGGCTTGGGGAGGAGTTTGAGCATTGAGTTTTGTTTGCAAGATCAAGTGCTTGTAAAGTTCCTCCCAAAATGTGTTTAGGTGATACTCTTGTAAGAACTTGAATTGCAAGTGTGTTGTGATCTCCATTTATTTTATAATACATTATTAAACCTCATAGTGCAGATTTTTTCTCCCATAAGGGTTTTCACATGATAAATCATTGTGTTACGAGTTCATTGTTGTTTCATTTATGCACTTATTTGTATCTTGAAATCAATGTAATAGTTAAGTTGTTATTGGCATAATCATCCTCTCAATATTAGTGTAGGAAGTGATTATATATATTTTTTCTTCCTTATATGTCATTTTAGAGCCTTGCTATTTTTGGTTCTATTTCTTGGGTAAAAAGTTTTTTGAAATAATCAAAATTTGAGCGAGAGCTTGTGCAGAGTATTTCATTTTCTCTATTGGAGGACAATAAAGATGGAAATCATGTCAGGGAGGATTGATGTGAAGATTTTTTCTAGCATGATCTTTGAAATGTGGAAGTTGAAGATGGAAGATTTTTTTATTGATCAAGATCTATGGGAAATAGTGGATGAAAATGTCTAGAGGCCTACACATCCAACTTTAACTACACAAAATAATGTAATGGATAGAAAAGATAAAGGTCTCCTAAGATTGCATCTTTCAAACTTAATTATGATAAATATCCATGAAGAATCTATTTCAAAGAAGATTTGGAAGAAGCTGAGTGAAATATATCAAGAAAAATCACTTGCGAATAAGATTTTATTGAGGAATAAGTTGTACTCCTTGAGAATGGAAGATGGTGGACACATATCTAGGCATTTGGAAAGCTTTAATATGTTGGTAATCCAATTGACTTTGTAGGGGTGCAAATGCATGAAGAAGAAAGGTGTAAAATCTTGCTATGTTCTTAGCTAGACTCATGGGATAGCCTTGTCATATCAATAGGGACCATTGTAATTTCTTGAAGATGGAGGATTTTGTTCATTCTCTACTTTTTGATGAGATAAAATGTAAGGTCTCTCTAAATGAAAAAGGTGCTTTGAGTTTTCAAGGAAGTTCACAAGAAATAGGCAAGAATGAAAAGTAGCATTACCACTCTAAGTCCAAGAATAAGGTGAGATCAAAATCCCATAGCAAGTCCAAGGAAAATTATTAGAACTATGGAAAACTCAATCACTTTTGAAAGGACTGTAAAGAAGAAAGGAAGAAAAATAAGAACCAAATATTTTATTCTAATTCTCAAAAGGAAGATGGAGTTTCCTTTATTGCAACCTTGGCTACTCATGCAGGTGACAATGCATGGTTGATAGACTTGGGCGCATCTTTCCATATGACTTTTAATTTAGAAATTGGTTTAGTAAGTATGAAAAGTTTGATGGTAGTAAGGTGTATTTGGGTGATGACTCATTTCTTTATATTATTGATTGTGCAAGTGTCAATGTGAAATTTTGTAATGGTATAATTAGAATATTTGATCGTGCCAATCATATCCCAAGACTAGAAAGTATTATTTTGTTTGTTATCAAGCTATAGATTGTGGTGTGAATGTACAATTTTATGAAGAAAGTATAAAAATGGAAAGAGGTGCTATGGTGATAGAAAGAGGCTCTATGGTGATAGTAAGAGGTGTTATGGTGATAGCAAGAGGAATTAGATTAGGTACATTGTACCATCTTGATGTATGTGAAATTGAGTTGAATAATACTTTTGATAAGATTGTAAGAAAGGATATTTAGTTGGAAAAGGAGAGGGTTTCTTTTTTAGTAGATGGTCATGGATTTTGGGTACCAAGTGTGTTGTATATAGTGAATCAAAGTTGCATATAAAGAAGGTAATTTTATGACACTAGTAACTTGGCAATATAGGTTCTGAAAGGGTCTACAAACCTTGAAAAATAAGAATCTAGTTGATGGATTGAATTATTGCACTCTTGAATTTGATTTTTGTGAGTATGGTATCTATGCTACACAAACCGCATTCAGTTTTACTCAAATTCTCTTAAGTCTATATACATTTTGGATCTAATCCATTTGGATGTATTTGGTCTAATTGATGTTCCTTATATTGGTAGATCAATTTATTACTTGTTTTTCACTAATCATTTCAATAGGAGAACATGGGTTTATTTTCTTAAGAGTAAAGCTAAAGTTTTAATCATTTCAAATAATTTAAAAAAATGGTTCAATTGAAATATAGAAAGAAGATCAAATGTTTAAGAATAGATAAACATGTGTTAGACTAGAAAAAAAGTTTTGGTCTGAAGTTGTAGCCATTACCTACTATCTAATAAATAGGTGCCCTACTTTATCTCTTATTGATAAGACATCAATGGAAGAATAGTTGGGCGACAAGCCTTCACTTAGATATTTGAGAGTTTTAATTTTTGAGGCATATGCTCATGGGCCAAAGGAGAAGTGGAAAAAAATAGATAACAAAATTGTTACATGTATATTTGTAAAATATAGTTATGGTGCAAGAGGATGTGATCTTTGGGATCTTGTTGCAGAAAAGGTATTTTATTCAAGAAGTATTATTTTTAGACAAACTAAGGCTTTTGATATTTCAGACCAACCAAAACAAATGAAAGAAAAGAAAAATGTGATTCAACTACCTACTATACCTAAGAAAGTTGAATCAAGGCCCTTAGAAAGACAAGAACTTGAGGATATTTCTACGAGTCTAGAATCATTAGAGGAAGGAGAGGAACCTAAACTTGAACCTAAGATCATTCAATGGTTTAGTAGGAAAAGAAAATTACCTAAATAGTATAGTTATTCTCTTGATGATTGGATATGTGTTTTTTTCCATTGAATGATAATATTGATGTATCAAGATCTATAGAAGGGGCTCTTGATATGAATTATTCAGAGTCTTGGAAGATAGCCATGGATGAGGATATGAAAACTCTTCAGAGGAATGATGTATGTGACCTTGTACCATTTCCTAAGGGACAAAAGCATATTGGATGTGAATGTTTGTTCAAAAGGAAGATAGGTTCTTATGGAAGAATTAAGAAGTAAAAATCATGATATATATATATATATCCTTCTTTGTCTCTCTCTCACCTTTGTAAATTTCTTAAATAACACAATTGCTCTATAGTGTGAATGTGTTATATAGTGGTCATGTTATAGGTCATGTTATAGGATGAACACGCTTCTAAATATATTAGAATTAACCAAGCCTAAGGCTTAGATTTTCTTTGGAGATTAAACCTAAAGGCTTGGTGGTCTCAAACAGGTCTAAGATATGTTTTCCAACAAACATACCAAAAATGCTTAACTTCTTTTGTGTTTCCTCCATTAGGTTTCCTCATCATTGAATATTGATAAAATCCAATTGCATAATATTGTATATCTTTGTGTTATTTATCTAACCATATAATTTATTTTGATTTCAAATTAGTATTTTAAGCCTTTCTAGTATAATTTATTTTGAATGTATATTCATTTTTTTTTCCCCAAAAACCAATGTCTAGTATTTGGGAGTTAGATTTGTTAGATAACTAAGAGAAGAGGTGAATGACTTATATCTAATTACCTTATAGGCCTTTCAAAAATTTAGTATCAGTTTAAACTTCATAAACTATCATAACAATAATATTGTAACCACATTCAACTTCTTGAATCAAACTTAAAATCTTTTAGCAGTAAACTATTATCTTACTATCCATTACTTTACTGAGTATCTGAGATGTAACTTAGCTTATACCAAATTGCAGCAACAACATGAAAATTAACTTGCAACACATAAGAAATCACACATTTGACACATATTTTAATGTAGAAACCTTGTAAAGGGAAAAACCACCTGGGAACCAACAACCTAAATATTTCACTCTTCTTAAGTGATCTCTATTAGGAGCCAACCTTGCTAAAGGATACATGTACATTTTTAGTGTGAACTCATTAGAGAATTTTAACCAAAGATCACTAGACCTTATCACTCCTTGTCATTACTAAAAAGTGACCTGCTCTAAAGGACTTTAAAATATTGCTAATCAGTGTTACCATATAAGATTTCAAAGACGTGTTAGGTCTAATTGGTTAAGAAATTTTATCTGCTAAAATGGTAAGAAAGTAATAGTCAAATGAATTGCTATTTTTAGCACTACCTTTCTTGTTTTAGTCTCTACTTTGTTTTGTCTTCTTCCTTCTAATATCCATCTGGCTGATTCACTCTTTTTCTTTTATTTTGCACTTCCTTTTCCTAATATTTCTTTTACTTCTCTTCTTGGTTCACATTTTTCTTCTTTCTTCTACTTCTCTTCACGATTCACCTTCAATAGTTTGCACTTTATCAACATCTATCAACAATAATCAACAACCAAAAATAGTTTCAATCATTTCCTTAAATAATGAACTTCTTCCTTCCATATCCTTCCAAATTTTATCACTTAATGATGAAAATAAATCTTAAATTCATTGAATTTAGACACTCAAAAAATATAACTTCCTTGAACTTTGTAAACCAATCAGACCAACATTATATTTTCATAGTCCAATTTATTGAAGTACCCATTGAATACCAATACTTTATCAACTCTAACATCATACTTTCTTCAAATTCTCTTCATTAATAAAATGATATGGTACTCTACTAAATTAGCATATTTTCTAACCAAATAAGGCTTTACATCATTGACAACATACTAATTGATGTGACTCTTGCACACATAATAACAACATTATCATGTTAGATAACTAGGGGTGAGGTGAATTAGTTATGTTTAGTTACCTTACATCCCTTCAAATACTTTAGTACCAAAAAAAACTTCAAAAATATCATATGCTTTTACTCAATGTTCTCATTCAACTTCATAATTAACTCACACACTCAATTCACTCCAATTGTTCATTCACTATTTCTAGCATTGCCAAATGTCAATAATAAACTTAGTTGTTACCAAGCATTTACCTAGTTGTTATAGAGTTTCAATAAAAGTAAATAACATGAAAATAAACTTGAGGTGTAATAATGATCACACATTTGACACAAATTTTATGTGGAGAACTTGTAAAGAGAAAAACCACTTGGGCTCATCAACCAAAATATTCACTCTTAAGTGAGCTCTACTAGGAGCCAACCTTGTTAAAGGTTTACATACACATCATTAATGTGACAATATTAGAGGATTTACATCAAAATATCATCTAGATCTTATCACTCCTTGATCCTTTCTAAAGAGTATCCTACTCTAAAGAACTTATAAACAACACTAATTGATGTTACCATATAGGATTTCATAGACTTGTTAGGTCCACTCAGTTAAGATACTTTTGTACTAGAATGATTAGAATGTAAAAATACAAATTTATTTGTTAGGTTTAGCACTACCTTTGCTTGTTCAGATCTTCTTTGTCTCAAACTCTTTTGGATCTCTATTTGTCGATCCCTTATCTTGGCTAGTTCACTTTTTCTCTCTTTCACTTTGCCTTAACTCTTCTTTGATCTTCTCTCTTCTTTGCTCAATTCACATAGCTATTTTTTTTCTTCTTCAATAACTTTTCACTTTGATCTTCTTTGTTAACATTCCATCAACACCCAACCAAAAACATCAATAGCCAAAAAAATTTCTCAACTATTCCTTAAATAGTAGACTTTGTGCTTTTAGATTCCTCCAATTATTGCATCTTAATCATAATCATCAATCTTAGATTCATCAAATTTAGTCACTTAGAAAATAGAACTTTGTGCTCATCCTCATCCTTCTTTAATCTTCATCTTCAGATCTTCATTTTATTTTTCCAACGGTGGATCTAGTAACAAAATTTGACTCATGTCTTTGATCTTCTTAAATATTCTTCATTTTCATCAAAAGTCAGCCTCAAATTCAAATTTTACAAAATTCTTATTATTTTTGTTACACAATGAACATAACATTTCACTCAAGTAAAACATCACTCGATCAATACTAAATTTTCTCACGTAACGCTAAACTTTGTCTTTGCTTAGCCAACTACTTTGTTAACACTACAACCTTTTAGTGAACATAGTCTTCCTTCTTTTAGCTTGTTACTTAGTATAACTTGTATAGTTGATTACATTGTACAATATTACATGATTGTAAACCAATCAAATCAACATTACATTATCATTGTGCAACTCATTCAAGTTCCTATTGAATACCATACTTATCAACTCTATCATCATCATACTTTCTTCAAATCCTCTTCATCAATAAAATTGATATAGAACTCTATTGAGTTAGAATAATGCCTAATCAATTAAGAAATGATATCAATGACAACATAACAACTGATATGATTCTCTTACATACATTAATAAAATTCTCAATTACATCATTAGTTGGGGCTAACGATCTCCCCCTTTGGCATTAATGACAACACACAACATGTGATATTACATTATAAAACATTACATAAGATAATCAAATGTATGTATTGACAACAATATAACTATTCATCACTTTATTTTCATCATCAAGACCTTAGCATCAAATTTCCTCAACATGTGTACTTGGTAGGTATCTTCAACAACAACAATTGTCTGCAACATTTATAGCCCTTAGGATATGCACTCTTTCCTAGTCTAGCTTCACCTTCATATCTTTGGTTTTTTAGATTTACTCCCCCTTTGCATAGTATTCATCTGATTCTCTTTATCTTCCTCCCTTTGAAAACAACAACTCTTTTCCTTATGCATTCTCGTTGTAAGGAAACTTGGCAACAAAGAATATAACCGGTTCCACATAACCCATAATAGATTTGAAATAAACACAGAATTAAAATCCACATGCAAGAGAATAGACAACATACCCATAAAATGTGACACAAGATATACCCTGGGAAACCCTCATTGAGGGAAAAAACTCAGCCTCCAAAAGCATCCATCACCATGTATTATTCAGCAAAAAGACCATTGCCATACAACCATGGAAGCCTTTATGGCCATAGCCACAACCGAGCAAACTATGTGAACAAGCATGAATCCACACATCCCATGCCATGCTTCCAACCTTCACAAATGCTCCCTTGGCTAACCTGTCAAGCCTTGTCCCGCTCGACTCTTACCTTTTGTCTTCTCCTTGTCACTCTCTCTCACTACAACAACTACCCTTGTGGCTGCTTATATAGTAGCAAGTCCCACAAAACCACTAAGTGGTATTACATAAACCATGTGCTAAAACCATGTGCTACCTAACCCACTGACCCCACATTTAATATTGGGCATTTAATTCTTTTCCCTAATATTAAATAATTACATGAAATATTTTCACAATGTTACAATACAACTCATCAAGAATAATCCATGGGAATCTTTACATGTTGCACGTCCATCTAGGTAAAACATTACATAATAAAATAAAATAATAAAATAACAATATTATGCAATGTGTGCAACACCCATTATCTCAACAATCTCCCACTTGTTGTATACATTGCATAGGGTCAATCCGTAGCCACATAAATGAACAAGGGAACAATCCCTCCCAGCACATCCACCATCATGGATCAAAATACACCAAGTGCTCCATCTTGGTACCCGAAACAAAATCAAAGTATCCAGCATCTCAAACATGAATGATCTCACCTCCTATTATGCCACTCCCACTAGACATACATAGAAGCCATCCAAAGAGAAAATGACCCAACCTGTCACATTAGAAGATCATAAAATCCTGTACCAACTGAAATTCCAAGCACAAATAACCTGATCCAAAGGTAATCACATGTATCCGTAGTTGTCAAAATATCCATAGCTAAAATAGCACCCATAGCAAAGTGCCAAACCCATCCAACTATCCATACCTCAAAGGTATAACAAGTGAATCTCATATCATCGACATATCCAATCTATAACCTACAATCACAAGCCTCAAGAGCAATACCTACCACATATATACCAAGAAGCTCCCACTACAAAAGATAATGTCAAATCTATAACCAATCCACTCAACACATCTCAAAGAAGTGAATCCATGTAGCATCAAGGACATCCACAATACATAAACCGATATCTTGCAAGAACAACTCTCGTAACAAGTCTCCAATGCTCTCCCAAGTTCACCACAACCAACAAAGGAAAGAGATAAAGGAATAACCATGTCATCTCTCACATGACATACATGAGCACAAACCAGTGATCACAATCTCCAACCAATCTCAAATCCAATGTAAGCAAAAAACTAAACATCCATGAAGATAACCAAGACCAGAGAAACCATGACAATCATAACCTGTATCATGTCCTTCTACACACACCTCTAGATGTAAACTGTGCAAGTATGATCTCCTCCATAAAACTCGAACAAGAAGCCTCAACAACACCCAAACCATATCATATAACTCATCATGGATGTAAGCCTCTCACAAGAAGACCAAACTCAATAAAAAACCATTCCTAAACCAAGGAATAACCATTCCTAATCCAAGGAAAATTCCTAATATAAAACCATCTCCCAAACTCAACCAAAATAACAACATATGCACATGGAGATAACCAATGCTAAACCATCTCTCAAATGAACCCTCCAGAACTAACTCATGTACCATAGCTCAAGATCCATATCCATGAAAGACAAGCATAAATATAATGCAACTGAGAGAAACAATGGGCTATACCTCTCAAGTAGCAAACCACCGAGTAGACCAAGAGTGGGGAATGAGAATGCTCATCAAGATACCCAAGTCTCCAACCAAGACTCATCTAAGAACAATCTCCTCTCAAGTCCATATCAAGTGACTGTCCCTCAGACTTCCTGCTGAAACCATCAACTGTCCCAACAAATACTTCTCTAATCTAAGAGAAATCAGCGTCACCACCATCTCTAAGTATCCATGAGCACCTGTAACCAATCAATCCATGCCAACTCCAAATGCAACATAGCAATATCATGAAGTATCTAGCTTATGATCAGTGTACTCAATACCAAGAAACTAAACTAAGATCAATGTCAAAGTTCCAACCATGGCCTTAGGAACATAAACATGACAACATGATCTTACCATCTCAACTAAAGAGATAACATGCTCCATATGAACACACCATAACATGTCACAACTCTAAACGCATATCAAGAGTATACCATGACATAATAATGAAACCATCCTCACACCAAGGATAACATGCCAAATAAAAGCATAAACCACACCTTTGCCAAGAACCCTGTGAGTCCTCAAGATGCAACCATCTCCACACACCATGAAGAAAAACCATCTCCACATACTAGGAAGAACCATCTCCATATACCATGAAGATAACCAAGAACTCCATGAGTCCTCAAGATCTAACCATCTTCACACACCATGAAGATAACAAGTGCACCATGCAAATGTCAAAGACGCTTCTGCAGCAACAGGATCTAAGACAAACCTCCAACATCTGCAAACACTCAATAAATATATCAATGCCAACAACTCCCACTCAACTATGGTACCAAGTCACCTATGGCATCATAAAATCTATCCTCTCCAAACCAAGAAGATATAAACCAAACCAAGAACTAATCCTGCACTGTCACCCCATCATTGTCACAAGCTCCCACTAAACCATGTACCCAAGCTATCCATGACATCATGATGAAAAAATCCATCCTCTAACCATGGGAATCAACCAAGGCATCAAACCATCAAAGAACTCAAAGTGCACATCATGAGCTCCTCAAAAGAAACCTAAATAACTATGATCCTCAACCAAGAAGATATACCACCATAACTTAATCAAAAAAAATCCAAGCTAATGAACATCAAGGATGTACCTATATATCCAATCATGTCATGCCAAAATCCATGACACCATGATCACATCCATGAACCAAGCATCCGGCTCTCAATATGTCCAACCTGTCAGCATAGTCAACCACAATCCTCTGCCATGACTGCACCTGGTAACAACATCTCATCCCTTCTACATGAAAAAAATAGTAAATCATGTGACTTAGGGAATAGACAACCCAAATCCAAGCCACTAATCTGAATATGCATCAATAATGAAAGATCAATGGGCAAAGACAACCGATAACCAAGCTATAAATGCAACCTATAAGTATAGACCGCTTACAACACTGCACAACTTGTAGACCCAACAAGTCATCATGCATATCCAAACCAAACACTGATAACCATATCATCATGAGACCAAACTAAAATATGAACTGAGTATACAATGACATCAAATCTTAAATCTTCCAATGCCATAAACTCACAATGTTACCATAGTAAAAAATATATCTATAAACTGTTTAGATCAATATATCAACAAATAAATCATGCCAAACCTACACCAAATCTGAACCAATGTGTAGAGCTCTCCAAGATCTTTCCGTTGACTACTCGAAGTCCAAAATCTAACTCTGTATGCCCAAGTTATGCCCCAATCCGTGCTCAAAATAAAGAACATCTGACTTTAGGGCTCTTAAAACTTGACAAAATTTCAAAATCATAGAACCAAACCTACACCAAGTTGTAGTGCTCCGAATTAGCTTTCCAATGCCTGTAAGAACTCTAAAATCTGATATTCTGAGAGAAATTTATGGCAATTTTACTAAGACAATCTTTTTACCATTTTCAGTACGATTTTTCATTTTTAATTTTTTTTCAGTGACAAAAATTCTGACGGGATTAAATTTGACGGCCATCATAGGCTGAAACCAAAAAACTCTTTCATTTCCTCTGAACATGGCCAAACTAGGGCATATTATATATCAAATTTTATGAAAATGTCGACCCGGATCCAATGGTGAGGTCTGTTTTTACCCAGGAGGTCATTTCTGCAAGCTACCCCCCAAAACCCTCATTTAAATGAAACATCCAAAAAATTCTTTTGTCCAACAATTTCACATGCCCAAATATTTTAACATCCCATCATAACAGAAAACCCAAAACCCTCAAATTTGCAATAAAACATTCATATATCTTGCCCTTTTCTTTTATCCTCTCATGCATTCCCATGGATTCAATCTAGGGTTACAATAATAAAACCATAGCTCTGATACCACTTGTAAGGAAACTTGGCAACAAAGAATATAACCGTTTCCACATAACCCATAATAGATTTGAAATAAACACAGAATTAAAATCCACATGCAAGAGAATAGACAACATACCCATAAAATGTGACACAAGATATACCCTGGGAAACCCTCATTGAGGAAAAAAACTCAGCCTCCAAAAGCATCCATCACCATGTATTATTCAGCAAAAATACCATTGCCATACAACCATGGAAGCTTTCATGGCCATAGCCACAACCGAGCAAACTATGTGAACAAGCATGAATCCACACATCCCATGCCATGCTTCCAACCTTCACAAATGCTCCCTTGGCTAACCTGTCAAGCCTTTTCCCGCTTGACTCTTGTCTTTTGTCTTCTCCTTGTCACTCTCTCTCACTACAACAACTACCCTTGTGGCTGCTTATATAGTAGCAAGTCCCACAAAACCACTAAGTGTTATTACATAAACCATGTGCTACCTAACCCACTGACCCCACATTTAATATTGGGCATTTAATTCTTTTCCCCAATATTAAATAATTACATGAAATATTTTCACAATGTTACAATACAACTCATCAAGAATATTCCATGGGAATCTTTACATGTTGCATGTCCATCTAGGTACAACATTACATAATAAAATAAAATAATAAAATAATAATATTATGCAATGTGTGCAACACCCATTATCTCAACACTCTTCTTTCTTTTCTCTCCATATTCATTATATCTTCTTGTACTAATTCTCATATGTTTTATTGATATTCTCTCTTACTTATTTATCTCCATCAATATACTTCTTTCCTTTACATATTCTCTCTTAATGTACTTCTAATATTCTTCCCCTTTGGTAGCAATGCCAAAGGTAATTATAAGTTCCAATGTGAAAATTATTAAACCTTGTAATTATCCTTGTACCTTGGATGTACTATTTGTATCAATTTCATCATTGTCATCTTCACAACTTCAAGAAACTTCCTCAAGAGTGAACTCTTGCATTAACTGCATAAAGATAAATATGTTCATCCATGAATTGATGCAACATGCATCTTCACTTAGTGAATTATAGATAGGGGTAGGACCCCAAGTTTACCTCTTAGATACTCAAAAGCATCCTTAGGCAATGGATTTATAAATATATTGGTAATTTTCTCCTTAGACTTCACCTATTTAAGCCTTACTTGTTTTTCTTGTGCTTGCTCCCTCAAATAATGATATTTGATTGATATATGCTTTATTTTTCCATGCATTACCAATTTTTTTGATATATTTATTGTACTAGTGTTATCACAATAAATAGTAAAAAAATTAGTAATCTCTTCTTGCATGCCTTCCAAAAACTTCTTAGTCCATACAATATTTGAATAATTGACTACAAGAACAACATACTCAGCTTTAACAGTAGATTGTGAAATACAATTCTATTTCTTGTTTATCCATGTAATCAGTCTTTCTCCCTGAAAGAAAGCTCCACTTCTTGTTCTTTTTTTATCATACACATTACCAGCCCAATCAACATCCATTTAGATTATAGATTAAAGTCATCATCTTGCTTATACCATACGCCAAAATCTTTAGTTCCTTTAAGATATCTGAATATCCTCTTCATACTAGTCATGTGTGTATCCTTTGGATTAGATGGAAACTTTAAAAATATACCAACATGTGCAATATTTGGTCTACTATGCATAACATATTGTAGTTTACCAATCATTAATTTTTATTATGTTTCACTTACTTCTACAAAAGTATCTTCCTTTGATAATTTCACTCCATTCACTATAGGTGTATCGATTGTCTTAGACTTATCCATTAAAAATGTCTTCAAGATTCCCTTTACATACTTAAATTGAGTAACATATATAGATTGCCTTGTTTGATGAACTTGTTATCCAATGAAAAAATTGATCTCACCAAACATTGACATCTCAAATTATGTACTCATTTGATCATCAAATGTCTTACATAACATGTCATTTCCCCCAAATATAATGTCATCCATGAATATGTTAGCAATCAACACCATATCATCAGATTCACATTTTAAGTACATAATACTTTTCTCACTTGTTCTAGAAAATCCAATCTTAATCAAATAAGAATGTAACCTTTCATACCATGATCTCAATGCATGTTTCAATCTATATAATGCCTTAATCAATTTGCAAACCATGTTTCTTTGATTAAGTTCAATTAATCTTTTTGGTTCTATGTAGACTTCTTCTTTAAGTAGTCCATTAAGAAATGCATATTTGACATCCATTTGATAAAATTTTGAGCTTCTTGTAGGTAGCATAGGCCAAAAATGTTCTTACTCCTTCCAATCTTACCACAGGTGTAAAATTCTCACCATAATCTATTCATTCTTCATGAGCATAACCTTTACAAACCAATCTTGCCTTGTTTCTTACCACTTCTCCATTTTTATTCAGCTTATTTTTAAAAATCAATTTTGGTTCCTATCAAAATCTTATCTGTAGGTCTTAATACTAATGTCCATGCATTTTTATTTTCTATTTGGTTGATCTCTTCATTCATAGCATTTATCCATATCTCATTTTCCAATGCAACCTTAACTATTCTTGGTTCAAAATTAACTATTAAATAGGTACTCTTAACACACTTCTTGTTTGTACTCCAACATTTTTTTAACCAATAATTTGTTTAGGGAAATTATTATTTCTCATATATTTTTCCAACACAAGTTTAGTTCTATGATTTTCAACATTTCCTCCACTTGGTAGGGGTGCATCTTTTTGCTTGGGGTGTACTATCTCATGCTCAAGTAAAGAAGTCTATGACTCAGGTAATACTATCTGATGCTTGATAGATCTTGTTTATAACTTGGGTAGTTTCTCTAGTGCCTCTTTATACACATACACAAACCTTTTGTAATATTTTGGTTCCTTCTTGTTTTCTACATTTTTCTTATCTACAAACTCATCAATCCTCACATTTTCACTTTCAACAATTTTGTTAGTACCTTTGTTCAAAAATTTATTAGCTTTTCACTTAGATGAGTAGCCAAGGGGTATGCCTTCATCTCTTTTTAAATTAAATTTTTCATTCCTTGCATCCTTTTGAATATAAAACCTACTTCCAAAGATTTTGAAATAACCTACATTAGGTGTGTGACCATACCAAAGTTCATAGGGTGTTTTGTTTCTTTCTTTCTTCAAGTGAACTCGGTTGAGAGTATAAAAAATAGTACTAACAAATCTCCAAATTATTTGTACAACATCCTTTTCAATCATCAATTTCCTTGCACAATCCATAATTGATCTATTTCTTCCCTCAGTAATACCATTTTTTTAAAATTTCCTCGATGCAAATAATTATCTCTTAATACCATTATCAATACAAAAGTTAGTGAATTCAATAGGCATAAACTCACCACCTCTATCAAATATTAATTTTTTTAGTGATTTACCACTTTATTTCTCAACTCTAGCTCTATAATATTTAAACCTGTCAAAATGATGGGGACACAACCCAAGAACAAAATGGACACAACAGAAAAGGAAAAATTATATTAACTAAGAAAATAAGCTAGTACAAATAGTATAGGAAAATAAACTTCAAAACATGCCCTAAGAGCTTACAATAGCATAAATCTAGAGATAATTTCTCCTTTCAATACCTCCTCTCAAACTCCACTCAAAATTGCCTTTTACAATGCCAGAAATCTCCTTAAATAGACCCCGGAGGGTTAAGGACTAGGAGTACATTCTAGAAAGTGCTAGTAGGCATCCACTGACCAAATAGAAGGTTCCAGAAGCTGCATTAGAAGTCGGTGCAAATCTAGAAGAATCCAAAAATGGTAACCGAACTTTCGAGAGGCATAACTTTTGAACCGTAGCTCCGATTGATGAACCGTTTACATTTTTGGAAAGCTCTCGAAGTGCTCTATAGCCCTATGGATAAGCCTCACTCATCCCCCATTTTTTGGCCCTTTTTGAAGTCATTTAATGCCCCTAACTTGACTTTGAAGCATTCTTAGGAGGTCTCCAAAACTCAAAAAACTGCAATAACTTTCAAACCGTGGGGCCTTTTGAATTGATTCTTTTTCTGAAATGCTCTAAATCACAATTACATTCATCTGGCCAATTCACAACTTCTAGCTCACCAAAATGATGGCCAAATTGCATGCTCCTATTTTTTCGAGATTTTCTAGCACACTGATAGTTGAACTGTGAGAGTTGGAACCTTTATTTGACCCAAATGAGTGTCCAAAAATAAAAACACATGAAACAGAAACTAAGTCTAAGTACATTTTTTTGGGTGACACAGGATTGCCCTTATACCTCTGGATGCTCCTGCATCAGACACCCAGGGTAGATTGAAAAGTGACCTTGTCACTTTATGAATGGTAAAGGAAATCCCATATGGGAAACCTCAGCTACTGAAATCCAAGTTGAGTCCTCAATCGGTCATCCTTTCCACTTCACCAAATACTCTTCATACTGCCTATTTCTAGTACTCCTACCCATGCACGATGATCTAGAATGTCTTCTATCTCCTCCTTCTTAGAAGCAGGAATCAGACATGGCTCTAACACTAGCTCCTCATCTGCACCATCATCATGATACTCTGTTAAATCTGTAATGTTGAAAATGGGAGAAATTTGAATACCATCTGGCAGCTCCACTTCATATGCATTTCCTGAGTCATGTTTCTTCAAAATTTTGCAAGGGCCAAATTTCTTCATTTTCAGCTTGTTGTAAGTACTAGCTGGAAATATTTCTTTTCATAAGTGCACCATGACTAAATCTCCTACTTGGAATTCCTTATGTCTTCTCCTTTGATCAGCCCTAGCTTTATACTCTTGATTCATCTTGGTAATGTGTGCTTGAACCTCCTCATGTAGATGCTTGATATGTTCAGCAAATTCCTCAGCTTCAGCACTTGTCCTCTCCCCTTGTTCTATCTTCCTCAGCTTTGGTGCAGTCCTTGGGCTACTCCCATATACAATTTGGAATGGTGATTTTCCAGTACTCCTATTTATAGAGCTATTATAAATAAACTCTACCTATGGTAGAATCAAATCCCATCCCTTGGGCTTATCCCCAACTAAACATCTCAGCAAATTGCCCAGACTTCTGTTTACCACTTTTGTTTGCCCATCAGTTTGTGGGTGATGCGTGGAACTGAATCTCAAGTCGGTTCTTAACTTTTTCCACAATGTCCTCCAGAAATACCCCACAAATTTAGTATCTCTGTCAGAAACTATGCTCCTTGGAAGACCATGTAGTCTTACCACCTCTTTGAAAAACAAGTCTGCAATATGGATAGCATCATGAGTTTTGTGGCACGGAATGAAATGTGCCATTTTGGAGAACCTATCAACCACCACGAATACTGAGTCATTACCCCTTTGTGTCCTTGGCAATCCAAGAACAAAATCCATACTTATGTCCTCCCATGGCCTTGATGGAACAGGTAATGGCTAATACAGGCCAATATTGTCACTAAACCCCTTGGCAACTTGACAAACCTGGCAACTCTGTACAAACTTCTTCACATCTTGTGAAATTTGAGGCCAAAAATAATGTTCTCTAAGAATGGAAATGGTCTTATCTCGACCAAAATGTCCTGCCATCCCTCCACTATGTTTCTCCTTAATCAGATTTTCCCTCATGGAACTTCTTGGAATGCACAATTGACTACCCTTGAATAACATGCCATCATGAATGAAATAGTCTAACCACTTGGTTCTATCTACAGCAACAGGTTCTTTACAAGCTTTCCATGGTTCAACAAAATCAGGGTCCTCAAGGTACAAATTCTTGAGTTCATCAAACCCAACTACTTCAACCTGCATTACTGTAAGCAGCAACTATCTCCTACTTAGTGCATCTGCAACCCTGTTAGATTTTCCACTTCTATGCTTCAACACAAATGTATAACTCTGCAAGAACTCTACCCACTTCACATGCCTCTGATTCAATTTACCTTGGCTATTTAGGTACTGTAATGCCTGATGATCAGTATACAAAACAAATTCTTTTGGCAATAAATAATGCCTCCATTTCTTTAAGGTTTGAACTATTGAATAGAACTCTTGATCATAAACATAATACGTCTTCTTTGCATCGTTCAATTTTTCACTAAAATATGCAATAGGCTTACCTTCTTGGCTTAATACAGCCCCAATAATGCTGCCACTGGCATCACAATCTACTTGGAAAACCTTTCTAAAATCTAAAAGTTCCAACACAGGCTATTTTGTTACCTTCTTCTTCAGCAATTCAAAACTTCTCGCAACTACTATAGTCCATTTGAACTCTTTTCTATCCCCTCTTATTGTATCAGTCAGGGGTGCATATATGCCACTAAAATTCTTAATAAACTTCCTATAAAAACTAACCAGACCATGAAATTATCTTACCTCAGTAGCAGACCTTGGAGTAGGCCATTCCAAGATGGGTTTTACCTTCTCTAGATCCATTTTGAGACCTTCAGGTGATATAACAAACCCCAAATAGAATAACTCCCTTTTTGCAAAGATACATTTCTTCAGATTAATTAATAGTTTCTCTTCCCTTAGCCTTTCAAGGATACTACGAATATGCAGTAAATGTTCTTCCAAAATCTTGCTAAAAATTAAAATATCATCGAAATAGACAATAACAAATTTTCCCGAGAACTTCTTAAGTACCTCATTCATGAGCCGCATGAAGGTGCTTGGGGTGTTCGTCAATCCAAAGGGCATGACTAACCACTCATAAAGACCCTCCTTGGTCTTGAAGGCTGTTTTCCACTCATCTCCTTCTCGAATCTGTATCTAATGATAGCCACTCTTGAGATCTATCTTTGTGAAGTACTGAGCTCCACTCAAGCAGTCCATAAGATCATCCATCCTTGGTAAAGGAAATTGGTACTTGATGGTTATCCTATTTATAGCTCGAGAATCTGTACACATCCTCCACTCTCCATCCTTCTTTGGTGTGAGTACTATAGGTGCTGCACATGGACTTAGGCTCTCTCGAATCAAGCCCTTCCTCAACAGCTCTTGAACCTGTCTATTTAGCTCCTCTGTTTCACTAGGAGTCATCCTGTGAGCAGCCTTGTTAGGCAAACTAGCTCCTGGAATCAGATCTATCTGATGACTGATTTGCCTTATTGGTGGCAATCCATCTGGAACATTATCAGAGATAATATCTCCAAACTCCCCTAGTAAATCTGAAACTTCAAGTGGTATTTCACTATTGCCTTCTTTATCTTTCCTAGGAATCAAAGCATAGCACATATGCTAATGTTTCATGCCATCTAAAAACTTTCTTCCATCAACAAGACAAATCCTAGCACTGCTACATACCTTTTCACCTTCCCTTTTCATGGGCTTCAATTTGTGGCAAACTCCATCCTTTGTTAGAGAGTATGTGTTTGCATGTCCATCATGTACTGCATGTCTATCAAACTGCCATGGTCTACCCAACAATAGATGGAAAACATCCATCGAAATAACATCACAAAGAACTTCATCATGGTAACACCCAATTTTGAATTTTAATAAACATTGTTCACTTACCAGGACCTTATGATCATCTTTTACCCAAGCAATCCGATAGGGATGGGGATGTTTCTCCCTCTTGAGCTTTAGCTTAGAGACCATCTCTTCTAATACCAAGTTATCAGTGCTACCACCATCAATGATCACGTCACAACATTTATCCTCACACTTGCATCTAGTACGAAACAAAGTCCTCCGTTGTCCTAGTTCAATCTCACCACTTAGTAGGAATCTTTCATTTACCAAGGTCTCTCCTCTTTTTGCATCCTCTGAATGTGATGATTGTGCATCTTCATCCATATGAGCAACCCTAGCTTGGCCCTCAGCTCTCCTATCTGTCCTTCCTTGTCGTTGAGGGCATTCAAAGGCACGATGACCTTCTTCATTGTAATGGAAACAAGTACCATGAAAGCCTCCTCTTCCTTTTCCATGTCCTCTACCTCTTCCTCTTTGATTTCCAAAGTCTGATCATGGGAGCAGTTGAAACCCTCATTCCTCTGGTTCCTGCTAGTACCCACATCTTCATTTTTCTTTTGAGTTTCATTGCGGCCTCCAAATGACCTACCGCTTCCCCTTCCTCCTTGACCGTGCCCTCTTTGTATTCCTTCAAACCTTTTATTCAACTTCTCTTCAACTCATAGGGAAAATTGGTATGCCACTTCAACGCTGGTCATTCCTCTCAGACTTAATTCCTCCTGGATGCTAGGTCGCAACCCACTGATATAACGAGCAACCTTCTCCTTATTTTCTTTTGCATGCCCTGCTCTAATCAAGAGTCAGTAAAATTCCTTTGTATATTCTTGGACTGATCTTCTTGCTTGCTTTAACCCATGCATCTTCTTAAACAAATCAAGCTCATAGTCCACAGGAATGAACTACTTCTTCAATTTGTCCATCATGCGATCCCATCTTGTGATCTTCTCCTTTCCTCTTTTGTTTGTTTCCAATTGAACCTCTTGCCACTAGATTTTGGCATGGCCTTTCAGTTTGGCCTTTGCAAACTTAACCCTATCTGGGTCCCTTATATCCTCATACAAAAGTATTCTTCCAATTCATTGATCCAATCGATCAACTCATCTGGTTTCAGATTTCCTGAAAATACACCCACTTCAATTGTAGGTCTTTTCCCAAACTTAGTAATGTTCCTAAAAAGCCTTTCCTCTGCATGATTCAAAACTTCCCCATCAAATTCCCCTTCTGGCTCCATTACTTCTTCTTCATTGTCATCCTCACTATCATCACCTGCGACAACATTTGCTCCCCTACGGAGCTCCTCTTGCAATGCCTGCACCTGCCTTTGGAGGGCTCTAACCTCCTTAGGATTAATAGCTCTGTCCCTTCCACCATGCTCTCTTCATGGAGGCATCTTCTAACTCAATCCCACAACCACACAATCCTAGTGCAAACTGCCTCACAGTCGGCGCTTTGTCTACACACTTAGGAAAACCTGCTCTGATACCACTTGATGGGGACACAACCCAAGAACAAAATGGACACAACAGAAAAGGGAAAATTATATTAACTAAGAAAATAAGCTAGTACAAACAGTATAGGAAAATAAACTTCAAAACATGCCCTAAGGGCTTACAATAGCATAAATTTGGAGATAATTTCTCCTTTCAGTACCTCCTCTCAAACTCCACTCAAAACTGCCTTTTACAATGCTAGAAATCTCCTTAAATAGACCCCAGAGGGTTAAGGACTAGGAGTACATTTTAGAAAGTGCTAGTAGGCATCCATCGACCAAATAGAAGGTTCCAGAAGCTGCGTTAGAAGTCGGTGCAAATCTAGAAGAATCCAAAAATGGTAACTGAACTTTTGAGAGGCATAACTTTTGAACCGTAGCTTCGATTGACGAACCGTTTACATTTTCAAAAATCTCTCGAAGTGCTCTATAGCCCTATGGATAGCTTTGCTTGTCCCCCATTTTTTGGCCCTTTTTGAGGTCATTTAATGCCCCTAACCTGACTTTGAAGCATTCTTAGGAGTTCTCCAAAACCCAAAAAACTGCAATAACTTTCAAATCGTGGGGCCTTTTAACTTGATTCTTTTTCTGGAATGCTCTAAATCACAATTACATTCATCTAGCCAATTCACACCTTCTAGGTCACCAAAATGATGGCCAAATTGTATGCTCCTATTTTTTTGAGATTTTCTAGCACACTGATAGTTGAACTGTGAGAGTTGGAACCTTTATTTGACCCAAATGGGTGTCGAAAAATAAAAACACATGAAACAAAAACTAAGTCTAAGTACATTTTTTTGGGTGACACAGGATTGCCCTTATACCTCTGGATGCTCCTGCATCACAAAAGTACATGATTTCACCTTCATGAATATGACAGTCATCATCCTAGAATAATCATCAATAAATAAGATGAAATAGATGCACTATAATACCTTTATTTACCAATAGGCCTAGATAAATCAATATGCACAAGTTCCAAAACATCATTAGAAGTTTGTGTATTGCTTAAAAAACTTGATTTTGTCACCTTGCCAAGTTGGCATTCTTTACACATATCATTCTTAGGTTTTTTCCACTAGTAAATTTGAACCTATTTTTAAATTCTTTTTCATCAAAATTGTGACTCAAAAATGTCAAAATCTATTGTCGCTAAATTGTAGTCAAAAGTTTGATAGCCAAGATAGGTGTCGCTATATTGACAACCAAAATCATCAAAAAATATTGACATCATTGTCCTATGGCAATGCCAGATAACTAGTTTAGAATGTCAAACTATTGATGCCTATGAGAGATGGTTCGACGAGTAGTCCACATCATTGACAATAGGAGGCATCAAACTATCCACTATTTGGAGATATGTTGCGACATATTTTTCATACTCTTGACGACATTATCCATTGAACTATTGATGACTTGTAGAGATGTTTTGATGAGTTGCTTATACTGTTAATGACAGTGAACATTGAAATAGAAAAGGTAATTAGAGTTTAAAAAAAATTAAAATGTATCAGTAAGAAGAATTCTATAAAATAATTGATATTAAAATCATTTGTTAACTAATTGGTCTTCACACCAATCTATTCATTAATTGATTTATTTTATGATTATTTTTTAAAGTTTTCCCATTTTGAGAGACTTTACCTAATTTTCTAATAAAATATACAATTGGAAATTGAGGATGATGTATCTATAAGATTTCAAGAAAAAATAATTTTCTGATGTTTTATTTTTGTATAAACTTGGTGAAGGTTGAGACCAAAACCTTAGCAGAAGTAAAGGAGGTTTTGTCATATATTGATCAAGGAAGATCTATGGTAACACATATAATGTTAGACAATATGATTGTTCCACTCCAAGAAATTGTTCAATTGATCAATGGAAGATTTGAGATTGAGGTTATATTTTTTCTACATTCCACTTTCCCTATCCGACATGGTTATAGACATGAGATGATTCTCTAATTCTAGTATAAGCATTTGGATGTTTCTCAAAGTTTCTATTTAAATGGAAATGATAAATATTTTCTTCTATAATCTAAAAATTTGTTCACAACAAGTATGAAATTGAGAGAAAGACATGCTTTGATGATTTATTATTTTGAATGCTACCTTTAATAGGCAATATAAACAAACAACTATCCATTCTAATGACAATTTCTACACTGAACTAACTAGAGTCTCAAAATTGAACTAACTAAAATATTGTTCATCATTATCAGATTTCCACAATCTATATCAATGTATAGTTTTAATTTTGGGGTTCAACGTCAACATTTTAGATCACACTACATGATCTATCATTAGGATGCAAGAGAGCCAAGGAAAAGAAACTCTTACTATTGTGAAATGCCAACATTCCCTGACTTAAGAAACTATTGCTATAAGATATTGATAGTAACAAAGATAGTATAAGAAACCTAAAGCTAGTAGACTTAAAAGATTAATATACCTTAATATTGACAATCAAATACTTTCTCCTCCTTGGTGGACAAGTGAGATACATAATATTTTATGAGAGTAGCTCCATGTTTGCATACAACTTATAGAGAAAGAAACATGTTGTAATTCATAGTACTTATGTTAAGGCCATTTTAAGGCATTCACATGAAACCTACTATGTGAAAGTCAATAATGACATGATACAAAAATAAGTTGTAACTAAAATACTTTTAACAAGTTTAGTTTGAGCTTCACTTGGTTTTGAGAATCCTCTCATATTCTCTACTTAATAAGCCAACCACATGAAGGTGGAAGCTCATTTGGCCTCTCCCTCCATAATCACTCTAAATTTCTCATTAACAACTAAGTAAATATTTCATTCATTCATTTTTATATCATTGAATCATTATAATCACATAACATCCATTAACATGACACACAATTAATTAATACGTATAAACATTCATCAATAATTTTTGAACACATAAATTATTATATTCACATAACATTCATTAACATGACATATAATTCATTACTACCTATAAACATTTATCAACAATTTGTGAACATATCAATCATTATAATCACATAACCATATTTAATAACATGACATAAAATTTATCAGCATTCATAAAAATCTATCAACATTCATGATAATAAGCAACATCCATAAAAATCCATTAATAAGCAACACTCATCATCATAAATATCCATCAACACATTCATTTCTTCTTTTCCTTTTTTGATGATAAAGGCTAATAGGCACATCTTGAATATCTTTGGCATCCTGTGTCTCTTTTGGTTCTAATCTTATAACATGAGGCTTCATCTTCTTTTGTCAAGGAAAAGGCTAATGTGCCCCTGCAATAAGAAATAAATGGGTTTAACTCTTCTTCTCTTTTATGTTATAAGTATTTCACTAATCTAAAGAACATAACAGGGATTTTTCTTTACCTGATAGTACCACATCATCTACTGTCACATTTTTTTTAGGCTCAACCTAAACATGCTCAACACTAACATCACGCTCTACATACTCAAAAAATATCACATAAAGGTTAAATCAATTGCAATTTAAGATGTTAAATTTTATTAAATAATTATGTGATTAATTTAAAATAGAAATTTAATATGTACCTATATCATTGTGCTGTACATTGACGTCTTCATCATGTGTAGGATCCATGCCTTCATCATCATGAGTAAGATCTATGCTAGGAGTAGTAGGCTGTAGTGAAATGTCATGCACACATTATTATCATTGTTTGAAATTAACATCAAATAGATTATTTTTCATGAAGTTCTCAATTACTATTATTATTCATTTAGCCTATTTACTTGTGTCAACCATTGCACTAGAATCTTCTATACCTATTTGGCCACTAGAATCTGTGTGGTGGTAGTCAACAACTACTTTATACTCTTGCTTGAAGCCAATTTGTTTGTCTTCTTCTATGGGCACTAGATTAAATTCAATGCACTATATTTTTGGAATAATATCGTCAATAATTAATGTATTTGTTATTTGTAATTTTATATTAAAAAATTGATATGACATTTCATTTACTACTGCTTACAAGGCATGAGTGACTTTTCATATATCCACCAGAGCCAAGATGGTGTTGACCAACCTTCTCTTTCCTAGCTTCTGTTGCCTTCAATTTGTCTTGCAACCTATATATGTAAAATTTGAAAAAATTTAGATTATATAAATCCATAATAAACACAACTGATCTTCTTTATTAAACTCTTTAATAGGTTAGCATTTGAAATAAAAGCACAAACTCTTGAATGTGATGCATTCTATATCTAGAGTATAACGTACACATTGATAACATCAACATGTTATAGAATTACTTTTATGTGTTAGATATAATAACTTATAAGGATTGAATCATTAAGGGGTGTCTTTTTTTTATTTAGTGAATCAACTTCTATATAGTAAAGAAAAGAGTTACAAATATGAAAATATACAATCATATGCATTTATATAGACAAGAGTTACAAAGTTGTTAAAAAAATTAAATGAGGACTTCAACCTACAATTATTTTGTGCACTCATTGCAACACACAAGACAACATCTTTGAGGGACACATTTTTGTTTTCATTTACTTGGAAAGTTTTAAAATTCCAAAGGAAAAAGGCATCATTGCTCACTGCTCACTCTTAAATGGTAAAGGAAAAAGGCCTCACTGCTCACTGTTAGACAGTAAATACTATAAAAATTTAGAATGAAGAATACATTGATTGTATGAAGAATATGGTAAATTAGAATTCTTGAGAAAAATCATTACTAATGTTTATGAGACACATACCTATTTTTGCTAGGTGTTGGGTTAATTCCTTTATCCCTTAGTCTCTTCTCTTTTGCATCTTCAATGATTTCATTCCACTCTAGCTGTGGCACCATAGGAGAACACTCATACTTTGGGTTGAGCTTTAGAGCCCTTCTATACTGATCTCTCATAGTCTTTAGATGTTTGCAAGATTTTTTTTAGAAGTTGGGCTCTGTTCAAAATATTTTTACCAAAGAACTCCTCCATAGTTTTTATGAGATGATCTTTTAATTCAGGGTCTTGGCCAGTGCAACTTTTAACAAAAAAAATAATTGTTAGATAAAAAAATTAGTTCAAGGATGAATGAAAAAAATATAGCAACCAATTATATCAAGCTATGTACCTTTTACGTAATGTGGCCCCAAATATCTTCAATGTTAAATCATATTTCGTAAAAAAGACCATTTCCTGGAAAATTATCACCACATCATTAGTCAAAAATGAGTTATGAATAAGTAAACTACAATTACACTAAATAATTAGAATTTTTAAGTACCTTGAAGCTTTAGCAATTTTAAGGGAATCATATCTTTCTCAATCATCAATAATGATGCCTCCAACAATCTAGTACAAGTAACATGGGCTGCTCTAGGAAAGGCTAGTAAATTATTAGTAGTAATAGTATTAGTTCTATCATTAGCATAACAAGGTGTACCTATCACATAAAATAGTTAATAAATGTCATAATATACTCAAATGAACAAGAAAGTATAAATATTATTATATTTAACACATAACAATAAGTATCAAACCAAGGATTTACCATCTCTAGTTGCAACAAATGTGGATTTTTGCATGCTCATTGTTGTTGATTGTGAAGTTAGTAATGTCAAAGTGCTAGTCGGCCTTGTAGAAGTAGACATATGGAAATAATCACAACCTAAAAAATAATCATATATATATATACACACACACACACACACACACACACACACACACATACAATGTATTTTTCATGTGTCCCCTATTTTCCTCTAATAGTTCTTAATAATAAATAATAAATAACAATGGCATCACTATTGGGAGAAACTCTCAACCCATGAGTCATTCTAAATAAATATTATCAAGTCGAGGGTAAGCATTATACCACTATAAGAGGAACCAGTCCTATAGCAATATATCAGGAGTAACAGATCATCATATCACAATAAGCAATATTTGAAAGATTATTGCAATTGTAAAACACCATATGACAAGCTCATATTTCAATTAAACCTTATGGCCAATGAATGAAATATAGAAAATAAAGAGAACAATGATTTTATTGTATGAATAGTATTAAATATACTCCTAACCTTGATTTCAAATTGCTATTTATAAGACTGACACTTCTAAATGAAGGCCAAACAATCAACCAAATTACCCATCATTAACAAATAAAGTAATTAATGAAACTTGAACAAAAAAAATCCTATTTCTAATATGAAACTTAATATATGAAAATGGAAATAATCACAATCTAATAAGGAACCTAATGGAAATATTGTCATTGATGTCAAAAGAATTTGGGTGATTGGTAGAAGTTGTCGTTGATGTCTATTGCCCCACTTTTCACCATATACAAATTTTGCAAAGTGGAGAGTGAACTAATGTCATGTTCTATCAAGTTAGGTCAATAGGTCTTTCTTCTTTAGGTGCTGAGTTTCTCCATTGGGTTTTCATCTTTCCCTTCTCTTGTATCACATATAGCTCGGGTGGGTATTTCTTGATTGCATGAGTCTTAGGGGTAGTTTAGAGCCATCCTCAATGGAGATTCTCGATTTGTGCTACATGTTTTGATTTCCATGCAACTCATTTGGTATGGAGTTAAAGAAAATTGAATTGGCGAAAAATCAAGTTTCGGCTTCTCCTTGATGAGTTTTCACGCCCCAAAGGCAAATTTTTGAAAAGACTAGCAAATGTTATTTGTGAGCTTCATTGAAGTAAAGTGAATCATGCTAAGAAAAGATCGTTCAAGCGATGTCATGATCTCACAACGAGAATCATTTTAAAGCTTGGAAAATGAATGGAATAAGCATCAATGGAAAACTAGAAAAGAGCTTCTTGGTGACAGACTTCGAAGTCAGTAATCAATTTCTTGAAGAGGTATATGTAAAGGAATTGAGAAAGCCAATGGGCCCCACCCCTCACTTTCAAATTCAATTTTTTGTTTTCCAAAGGCTTAAAATAAAGTGAATAAGGCAAAGGAAGTGAAACAATGGGCATTGGTAGAAAAACAAGTTTCTTCTTCTCCATTGCGAGTTTTCGCACCCAGTAGGTGAAACTCCGTAGGGATCCATGGTTGCTATTTGTAGGCTGAAACAAGGATATGTAAGTTGCATAATGGTTAAATCATTCAGATATCATTGATTTTTCATAGCAGGAATTACTCAAAACTTATTAGGATGAGCAGGATAAGCATCGGCGAAAAACTCAGAAGTAGCTTCCCCCTCTAGTGGACTTCGAACCAAGAGGTAAATTTTTCGCAAAGGACCAAATAGAGAGGTAAAGTTACTAAGTAGGTCCCAATTCTTTGCTGATGAAGCCTCTTCTGTGTTTCTCGAAGGTTTTTTGCTTAAGGTTGAAAGGTAAAAATGAAAGCCTAAAAGGAAAATTGGAAATCTGCTTCTCCGCTGCGAGTTTTCTACCCTCAAAGGCCATTTCTCACATTTCATAGAAAGTCATTCCTACAAGCATGGTAAGTATGTGATTTCATTGCCAATTATTTTGGGCAAATAAATAGAAGAAAATTAGTGGATTGATTAGGTGTTTGCAAGCTGAATTGAGTTAAGCGGATTTTGCCCAAGGCAGTACTCTATTCTTATTTTTTCAGAAGTTGGATGAAATGGAAAGTAAACCAGTAATTAATGAGAGTTACCGTTGAGCCAACACGAACAGTGAAAAGACAAAGATAAACCTGTTAGAACCTTTACATCCACCAATCCAACAGATTTACCCTTAATTTTTCTCGTGTGGCACAATTTATGAAATTCAATGAGAAAATCTAGGGTTATTTTATAAAGAGGGAAGTAACAAATTTTCAAACTACCATTTCACTGTTATACTATTGTACTGGATAGTGTTTGCAAGTAATTTTCAAAGTAACAAAGTTTGATCCTTGTAATCAATTGTAATTTTTTGAACTGTTTCTATCATACATCAAATAAAATGGCAACAAGATTCACAGGTTTCAATAGATTGGGTGGAATTAAGTCAGCGTGGTCGACTATCACAAATACTTCACTCCATTTCTATGATATGCAAGATTTTGAAAGTAGATTGAGAGTAGAGCCAATCCATCCCATAACAAAGAAACTTTGAGGAAATGGATTAGTGGAAGTAGCTAGGTTTCATGTAGTAGTACAAGCCTCAGAGTTGATTTTGGAATGCATCAATCATTACAACCCAGATACAAAGAAAATTCTATTGCCTGATCAAATGGTGTTGATTTCAATTGATCGTCAAGCCATAGTAAATTGCTTGCAAATTTTGGAATGGGAGGAGTTCTTTGATTTGACGATGAGTGGATCCATGTCTAAGTTCTCTCTAAAGAAGATGGTTTGGAGGAGGGAGATCATGCAGTCTTGGTTTCAAAAGACAAGGGGAGCTAAGAGTAAAGTCCCTAAAACTCTTTTCAGCACAAACCTTAAACAAGAAATTGTTGACATTTTGGTTCTATTGCATCGACTCAAAGGTGAGGTAGAAGCTTTTAATTTTGTAAATTAGTACTTTTTTTTGGTGCAAGTTATTTTCTCAAATACACAATATATTGACTGGGTGTATGAGGTCAGTGAACAACTTTCCAGGGCTCTCAGTGCAACTAAGTTTTATAATTCATTTTATATGTCCTCTTTCTTGATATACATGTTGGCTTCTCTTCAATTATGGTCGGGACTCCCTAGAATTGAGAATTTTCCTAATAATGTAAAAAGTTATGAATTTTATCCATGCTTACAATTACAGAATAGTTATGCAGAATACATCCAAGTAAATGATGCATTCTCCATGAGGATTTGCATGGAGCTCCAAGGGTGTCCAGAGGAGAGATTCAGTCCAGAAGTAATGGCGACCATCGATCAATTTGGCAGTTATTTTATTCAGTTCTCATCATTTTCTTATTTGCATTTTGCAGCATTTGATGGATTTATGCTAAAGCTGCCTAGGTATCTAGATGATATGATTGTGCTTGTGGAGATAGTGAGGCAAACAATCCAAGTGAATGTGTTGAGTGCCAGCCTGAGGAAGAAAGGGTATGAATTCCCTATAAAAGTTGGAGCATATAGTTGTGAAACCAGATCAAATGCAAAGAATATACTTAAAGCATTTGAGAGTAAATACAAATTGGAAGAGTATGAAGCAGTAAGGCCCCAGTTTGATCCTAATGGATATGCCAGAGATGTGCTCCAAGTTGGAAGCGTAATCAAACATGTCAAAACCATGGAAGATTATTGGGCAGATTGTAAGAATGAATTGGAGAGTCAAGATCATGCCTTTGCCTAATTTACAATTGATTAGGTAAAGACATATGGTATAAATTTAGACGTGGAGGGATTGGAAGATGATGGTCAAAATATGTATAGCAATACATATTTGACTAAGTTGAGGAATACTCCCATTAGTTCCAAATTATATGTTGACATAGAAGAAGATTTCAATCTCATGATGGAAAGAATAATCAAAAGGACTGGGAAGTGGGTTGAATGGATAGCTAAGAAAGGCCGAAGTAGGAGTAAAACTACCCAAGCTTCCACACTCGCAACTACCACAGCTTCCTCTCAAAGTTCCATTCCCGATGCTACTGCCACAGCTACTCAAGCTCCAGCTCAATCTGCAAGTGGAGAAGATCAACCCCCAGAGAGGAATGTTCCAATAACCCCAAACTGTCAAGGGGGATCACTACCAACCATTGGAGCTCAAGCTGAAGCTGAAAAAGAAATGAAGGAATAGAAAGATGGATCTCCCGCTGCAGTCTAACCACCACATGCTACTCTCCCCCCATCTCCTCAAGCTTCTCCAACTCGATCTCTTCATGCTACCCTTCTCTTATCCCCCCATTGTAGCCCTACTCCATTTTTTAAGTGCTCCTATTCTTAAGCCTATTGGTTCTCCTATTCAAAAAGTAGAGAGTGGAGATGATAAAAGTAGTAGTAGCGAATCCACTGAGTCTGATGAAGTTTCCAAGAAAGCTCAAGAAGAAGAGAAAGCTCCAGGTTCATCTCGACTCCTTTCTCGAGATCCAAAGACCTCCTTTTTTGCAACTACAACAACAATGACTCCAATAAAGAAGAAAATGTTTAGCATTGAATCACTCGAAATAGCCTCCAAAGTGATTAATATAGAGTCTTGGCTTGAGGATACTTTGGAGAAGAAGAGGAAAAGAAAAGATGAAAATTTTCCTTCAAAGGAATTTTTATCTCAAGCAGTTCGCTCAAGATTTGTCTTAGTAAAAACTTAAAAATAGAATACCTTGTCAATTTTGGGACAAGATCTAGAAATAGGGCACCTAACTATGGAGGTAGCAAAACCAAACAACGTAGGGAGAATTAAAGATATGACGCCAGAGGACTTCATTCTACACTCAATTGATCTTGGAGAATCTAGACATGATACAAAGTAGTAGGCCTATGGAAATAGAGTAATGAGGTGATAGAAGAGCAACTGGAGGATCTCAAGTCATCGAAGGTTAGAATGAAAGCATAAATAGAGGAGTTAAGAAGGTTCATCTAGCAATTAGTTGTTCCATTGGAACTTATCATTGGTGTGCCTGCCACTGAAAATCCTTTAGCAAAAGAGGTATAAGCCTTCATATCATAGCTCTAGAAAGATAGGCATTTTGGTCAGATTGGAAAAGAACAGATTGAGAAGCTTAGTACAGATGGAGCTCTTCTAATTGATCAAATTGGGATTGTTATCCTTCGGTTAGAAATTGAGAAGGATAATATCACTTCTAATCACAACAGTTTGGCTGCAGAAAAGGCAAGGTGTGATGAATGCATTTCTCTCCTAAATATGATCATCCAAATGAAGGAAAAAGAGGCAGTTGAAGCAAATATTTTGAAGAAGGGAATTGAGCCTCTATTCAAGTGGCTTCAAAACATGCAATTCAAGCAGGAGATGATTCAAGAGGCAGAAGAACGACTCAAAGAAAGAAAGGAAAAGGTGAAGAAGATCCAAGACAGAGCATTTGAGCTCATGCAAGGATTGCACACTGACCCACAAAGCAGTGGGTAAGGAAAGGCTCTCATTGAGATAGAAGTAATGAAGAATAACTTCTCCACATACTTGAGTAACCTATCTGGGATGAATTCAAGTAGTCAAAAAAAAGTGGTAGAGTTGCAGACACTGAGTGGATGTGTGCATGTGGTAGCTAGAGAGTTAATAAGTCAGCTGGGTGCAGTAAAGGATTTGGCTCGGGAGCATTCAAAGTGGCTCTTAAGATTCACCAATGTACATGTGCCTAGTCATGAGGAGATGATCCCAATTATAGTGGCTACCAAAACATATAGGGAAAAAACTGAAAAGGGAAAGAAGTCTAAATGATTTATTTAACACTCCCTTTCTATTCTCTGATGTAAATGTTGCAAATATTTGTAAATTTTCAAATCTGACAAACTGGCATCTTGCCATTTTTCATATTCAGAAGATGAACCGATTGAAATTCCCATTGTAACAGTCATCTCTCAAATCCTATATATATGAAATTCAATGATTAATCAAATTTTAGCAAATTTTGGTGTGAAGTACTATTTGTTGCAGAGACAATTGAATGGCACTTTGTTTCAATCATTTTCCATTCCAATAGGTACTGTAACTAGTTAGTATTTCCTTTCTACATTACAGAGAACTAAGAAAGAACATAGTTTCATTTCCCCTATTTTTTGGAATTCAAATGGACGTGATAAGTATTTTTATATTTCATTTGACGAAAGGATTCTATTAGTTTTCCCGATTCATTAGTTCTAGTTCAGATTTAGATTTCAACTTATTTTAGTCTTGTGTGGATGGACTTATGAATTCATAAGAAGTTTGGATACATAAATCTGTTTCAATATTGAGAAATTTTTCTTGCCTAAATTAAGTTCTAGTTAGGCTTAATTTGGCTTGCCTCTCCTACTCTCGGGTTAAGAGCATACACCAAATTAGATAAGTAGAAACAAACATAGTTCATTGAAGATTATTCATATAGGGAGTTGTACCTACCAATTCAAAGAAAAGCCAGTAACCATAAAATAGTTTTTCAACTATTGGGAATAGATATTGTTCACAATCTGGGCATTAAGAGTCATATTCTCATAGAAAGTAAGAAGAACAAATCTATTTACCAATAGATTTTTGGCGACTCTGCTGGGGAGATGAACAGTCGCTTGATCAAAAAGCCTATGTCATGAGGAAAAATGGTATTGCCTCATGAAAACATAATCCCAGTGCTCCAACCTAAACTTGGTTTTCAAGATGACCAAGAGGATATAATTTCATCCCTTAACACATTTGTTTGGAGGCATAGAAGAAACACTGAACATTATCAAAATTCTAGCCAGATATTAGAGGAAGAAGAAAGAAGCGCTGACACTTTTGAAAGAGCTGTTCAAAGGGGAGATATCCAGAGAGTAGAAAGACTATTAAGATAGTAAGCTTAGAGTTAAATCAAACCTAGCATCTTAGAACAATTTATGTTCCTTAGAAGTACCAAGAAATAGGGTGGGCAAGATTCCACTTTTGATAAATTAACAAAGCACGATTTTCCTATCTTAGAAGTTCCAAAATGGAAAGGTGAAGGTAAAAGTCAAAATAGACCCCCTTCCCCTATTAGAAGTCAAGATGCCAACACTTCACATTCCACTTGTCAAGTGCTAGCACTTCACAGAGTTACTGCACCTCAAGTTGTTAACTTTCCGCCATATGCTACTAGAATAATCATGGCTGCTCCATGGGTTGCAGCAACAGGGCTGCTAGCACTAAATGGTTATCATCCACTACCAGCTAGTTCAAGGAAGAACTTTCCTAAATTCTCAGGTAATGGGAAAATCACAACAGATGAACACATTAAAGCATTCTTTTTGGCTACCCATATATTGGGGGTGGGACATGAAGATATCGCTATAAGATTGTTTGTAGAGACCCTTACAGATAATGTAGCATATTGGTTTTATCATTTAGCTGATGGTTCAATAACAGACTGGGACACAATAAGAACAAAATTTGAAGCCAGATTCAAGACTGCAGAAGATGAACATGCCTTGCTAACATAGTTGACTTCAATTAAGAAGCAACCAACTATGAGCATGAGCATTGCCAACTTCAATAAGATTAATAGCAGAATTCCTACTACTGATAGACCCATGCCTAGCAATTTAAAAACTTTCTTTATTAGTGCTATGCCTCCAGACATCAATTATGATCTGAGAAGAGCATGCCCTACTGATCTAGCTAACGCACAAATAAAGCTATTGAATGTGAAGATGACCTAATTTCTACAGGAAAATGGAAATGAGAACTTCAAACTAAAGGGAGTTCTAGTAATACCACATCATCAGAAGAAATGATCTAGAAGTTGTCTAATGAGTTAGTAGCAATGAAAAAGTAGTTACCCGAATTCAATAATTCTTATCAACGTAATTACCAAAACTCACCAGGTAGAAGCAATGAAAGTAGATTTATGTAGCTTATAGGTTCACAACCTAGGTTGCAAATCAAAGCAACACCAGAAAAGGGGAATATGTGCATCTTTCATTTAACCATAGATCATGATAGTGAGAATTGTCCGGAGACTATTCATATGATGCAATTGCTATCTACTAATGAATTAAATATTGTAGCTTCGTGTTCAGAACCTGATTCCTATTCAAATGGTGACTCTGGAAATTTATTTTTAGAATATGAATCAAATTCTAAATCAAAAGGTGAGTGTTACGCAACTATTGATGGAACCTCATACATAGTACTTACCCATGGACAAAGATTGAAGAATCAAACCTCTAGTCATACTCACAAAGATGGCTCCAGCCCTTCTATGAGTAAAGCACATGCTAATCAAGAAACATCTGCTCTACAAATGGGTAAGGACCATACATCTTTTGATTTCATTCAATTTTGTCAAGAGTCAAAGGTTCAAATTTCCACTATTGATTATTTAAAGTCACATCCTTCTGAGCTAAAGAGATTAGTGGATAAATGTAAAGGAGGTACCTCAAACTTGAATCATAATGTGACTGTTGAAATTGAAGATGAAACCTTAACATCTAGCTTGTTTAATCAAGAAGATTTTTTTGTTTTAGCAACCTTCACTGGACAGAAGCTTGAACCTTTTTATATCTCATTGTATATTAATGGATGTAAACTCAATAATTGCATAATAGATTCATGTGCATCAGATAATGTTATGCCATATTTCGTAGCTAAAGCCTTGGGGTTGAATCTTACTAAAGTGCATGGGAGATTTTATTCTATGGATGCCAAACAAGTCCCTTTTCTTGGACAAATTAAAGATGCACAAGTAGCTCTAGTCTCATTTCCAGAAAAGAAACTCCTGCTAACTATTCTAGTAGCTGATATTCCTACTAGCTACAGACTCCTTTTAATTAGAAGTTTCTGCCGAGACTTAGGAGGAGAAATTAAGCTAGACTAGTCACAATTTGTGATACCTATTGGTAATAAAAAGGTCAAGTTAGAACCTGAGGAAAAAGAAAAATTCACAGCCTTGAAATTGGATGATCCCAAAGCTTAAATTTTATATCAGGAATTGGAGTTCGGTAATTATATGTTATTTTGTAGCTCTAGAAAAGTTATTTAACAGACATGATGCTTATGTTAAGTAGAAAAGAACAAAAAAGGGACCTACCATGGGTGAATATGAAGGATTAAACATTGGAGATATCCATGGTCCCAAAATGATTAATATTGGAAAATGTTGTACTCCCAAAGAGAGAGAAACTGTAAAGAAATTATTCGAAGAATATAGAGATGTCTTCGCTTAGAGCTATGAAGACCTAAAGAGTTACCAAGGAGGAGAGGTGAAACATCAGATTCCTCTCAAGCCAAATGTAGTACCTTTCTAGCAAAAGCAAAGAAATTATAATCTGAAGGTCATAGATTCCATTTTCTAAGAAGTTGATAAAATGTTAAAAGCAAGAATCATTTATCCTATCCATCACTCTACCTGGATAGCCAACATAGTGCCTATCAGGAAGAAGAACGGAGAGATAAGGATTTGTGTAGATTTTTGTAATTTGAATTAGGCATCTCTCAAAGATAGTTTCACTCTCCCGAACATGGACCATTTGTTACAAATAGTTGCAGGATCTAAGATGATGTCTATGCTTGATGGCTTTTCAAGACATAACCAGGTCAAAGTAGAAAAGAAATATCAACATAAAACAACTTTCACAACTCCTTGGGATACATTTTCATATCACAGGATGCCTTTTGGACTGATCAATACTAGGGCTACATTCGAAAGATGTATGAGTGAGACCTTCATTGATATGAAAGATCAAATAATAGTCATATACTTGGATGATCTCACTGTGTTCTCCAAAAAAAGGAAAGACCATATGGAGGATCTGAGAAGAGTGTTACAAAGATGTAGAGAGCATGAGACTTCTCTCAACCCAAAAAAGTTAGTTTTTTGTGTAACTAAAGGAAAACTACTTGGACATATAGTGTCACAGGAAGGCATTAAAATTGATCCTGATAGAGTAGAGGCCATCCAGAGACTAAGCCTACCTATAAACAAAATAGGAGTTAAATCTTTCTTTGGTCGGGTGAATTTCCTTAGAGGGTTTGTTCCCAATTTTGCAGAAACTACTAAGCATACAATAGATATGATGAAGGGAAATTGAAGATTCAAATGGAGTGAGGAAGGAAAGCGAGCTTTTCAGAGTATAAAAATTGCTATTGCTAATGCCCCTGTGTTATGTCATCCAAATTACAAGCAAGATTTTATTATTTATTGCTATGCTTCAGAACATACATTATCAACTATTCTTGTGCAAGAGAATGATGAAGGAATACAATCTCCCATTGCTTTTATGAGCATACCTTTGAAAAATCATGAACTAAAATATTCACAAATTGAAAAGCATGTTTATGCAGTAGTCAGAGCACTTAAGAATTTTCATTTCTATATCTTACATTCACACTCTATTGTCTTCATCCTAGAAACAGTAGTAAAAAGTGTACTAACACAACAAGAATTAGGTTGCAATGTTAGAGGAGCATGGGTGGAAAAGATACAAGAATATGATATTGAGATTAAACCTACCAAGCTGATAAGAGGATATGCTCTATGCAAAGCAATTGCAGAAAACAAAACTACTGGAGAATTAGAAGAATTGAATGAGAAGCAACTGGTGCTAGCAGTAGGTCTCTATGATTCATGGTTCGAAAAAATTTCTTACCTTTTAACATATGGTGAATGTCTAGAAGGTTTGAATACAAAACAAAGAAGAGATCTTAGATTAAAAGTGGCCAAGTATGTGATTTGGGATGGTAAGCTTTTCAAAAAGGCTATTGATGGTACATTCTCAAGGTGCGTAAATAAGCCACAGCAAGAAAAGCTATTGAAAGCATTTCATGATGAGGCCTATGGAGGACACTTCTCTTCTTCAGTTACATCTTTCAAAATACTAAGGCAATGTTATTACTGGCCTGGGATGTTCAAAGATGCATATGCATGGGTAGCAAATTGTGAAAAGTGTAAAATGTTTTTTTGGACACCCTCAATTAGCCGCACTACCACTAAGACCTGTTATCATTGAAGGACCCTTTCAGTAATGGGGCCTTGATTTCATTGGTCCAATTACTCCTGCATCCACTGTTGGTCATCAATATATCATAACTGCAACTGACTACTTCACCAAGTGGGTAGAAGCTAAGGCTACAAAGAAGACTACTTCTGAGGTGGTATGTGAATTCATTAAAGAAAACATTTTGGTTAGATTTGGCATTCCAATTAAGTTAGTGATGGATAATGCATCCTATTTTTCTTCAATTGAAATTGCTGATTTTTGTTTTGAGTATGGGATCACCATCAGTCATTCATCTGATTATTTCCCTCAAGGGAATGGCCAGGCAAAATCTAGCAATAAGAACTTGATCAATATTGTAAAGAAACTGGTGTCAGATAACCAGAAGAATTGGCATAAAAAGATTCATGAGGCACTCTGGGAAGAAAAACTAACACCTAAGAGGGCAATCGGGATATCTCCTTTTGAGATGGTTTATGGAACTGAAGCTAATCTACCTTTGCCATTGGAATTGGCCACAAGAAAACTCAGAACAGTAATTGAAGATGATGTCTATAAGGATGGTCTAGAAAAGAGAATCCTATATCTAAGTAAACTGGAAGAGGAAAGGATGGAAATTGTTGATCATATCACACAACACCAAATGAGAGCAAAAGAACTATTTGATAAAAGAACAAGACTGAGGAAATTCATGGTAGGAGATAGTGTGCTAATTTGGGACAAAAGAAAGGCCTCAAAAGGAATGCATAAAAAGTTTGATGCTCTATGGAAAGGCCCGTTCAAAATTCAACAAGCAGTCGAGAACAACTCTTTCAAACTAGTGTATGAAGATGGTGAAGTACTACCCCTGACTTATAATGGTCAGGATCTCAAGCTCTACCAAGTTTCAAATTGAAAATAGGTAACCCCTGTAATGTACCATACTTAGACTTAGTGTCATTTGTGTCTTATTAAACCTTCCCTTATTGATTTTTCTTTTCCTTTCCTTTCTTGTTTTGTTTTGTGTTTTTTGTTTCGCCACCTTTTTTTTTCTGCGAAACCAGAGATTCTAAATCCCTTTGCTTGGGCATAATCTACCCAAGTCCCCAGTCAGAGCCAGCTATTGCCCCACTTCTCACCATATACAAATTTTGCAAAGTGGAGAGTGAACTAATGTCATGTTCTATCAAGTTGGGTCAATAGGTCTTTCTTCTTTAGGTGCTGAGTTTCTCCATCGGGTTTTCATCTTTTCTCTTCTCTCGTATCATATATAGCCCAGGTGGGTATTTCTTGATTGTCATGAGTCTTAGGGGTAGTTTAGAGCCATCCTCGATGGAGATTCTCAATTTTTGCTACATCTTTTGATTTCCATGCAGCTCATTTGATCTAGAGTTAAAGAAAATATAATCGGTGAAAAATCAAGTTTTGGCTTCTCCTCGGCAGGTTTTCGCACCCCAAAGGCAAATTTTTGCAAAGACTAGCAAATGCTATTTGTGAGCTTTGTCGAAGTAAAGTGAATCATGCTAAGAAAAGATTGTTCAAGTGATGTCATGATCTCACAACAAGAACCATTTTAAAGCTTGGAAAATGATCGAGATAAGCATCGGCAAAAAACCAGAAAAGAGCTTCTCTGTGGCAGACTTTGAAGTCAGTAATCAATTTTTCGAAGAGGTATATGTAAAGGAATTGAGAAAGCCAATGGGCCACACCCATCACTTTTAAAGTCAGTTTTGTGTTTTTAAGAGGCTTAAAATAAAGTGAATAAGGAAAAGGAAGTGAAACAATGGGCATTGGCAGAAAAACAAGTTTCTTCTTCTCCATTGCGAGTTTTCACACCCAGAAGGTGAAACTCCACAGGGATCCATGGCTGCTATTTGTAGGCTGAAACAAGGATATGTAAGTCTCATAATGGTTAAATCATTTAGATATCATCAAGTTTTCATAGCAGTAATTACTCAAAACTCATTAGGATGAGTAGGATAAGCATCGACGAAAAACTCAGAAGTAGCTTCCCCCTCTGGCGGACTTCGAGCCGAGAGGTAAATTTTTCGCAAAGCCCCAAATACAGAGGTAAAGTTACTAAGTGGGTTCCATTTTTTGTTGAAAAATCCTCTTCTATGTTTCTCGAAGGTTTTTTTCTTAAGGTTTAAAGGTAAAAATGAAAGCCTAAAAGGAAAATCGAAAATTTGCTTCTCTGCTGTGGGTTTTCTACCCTCAAAGGCCATTTTCTGCATTTTAGAGAAAGTCATTCCTGCAAGCATGGTAAGTATGTGATTTGATTGTAGATTATTTTGGGCAAGTAAATAGAATAAAATTAGTGGATTGATTAGGTTTTTGCAAGTTGAATTAAGTTAAGAAGATTTTGCCCAAGGAAGTACTATGTTCTTGTTTTTTTGAAAGTTGGATGAAACAGAAAGTAAACCAATAATTAATGAGAGTTACCGTTGAGCCAATAGGAACAATGAAAAGATAAAGATAAACTCATTAGAACCTTTACATGCACCAATCCAACGGATTTACCCTTAATTTTGTTCATGTGGCACAATTTATGAAATTCAACGGGCAAATCTAGGGTTATTTTATAAAGAGGGAAGTAATAGATTTTCAAACTACTATTTCATTGTTATATTGTTGTATTGGATAGTGTTTGCAAGTAATTTCAAAGTAATAGAGTTTTCTCCTTGTAATCAATTGCAATTTTTTGAACTGTTGCTATCATACATCAAATAAAATGGCAACAAGATTCATGGGTTTCTATAGATTGGGTGGAATTAAGTCAGCGTGGTCGACTATCGCAATTACTTCACTCCGTTTCTATGATATGCAAGATTTTCAAAGGAGATTGAGAGAAAAGCCAATCCATCCCATAACAAAGAAACTTCAAGGAAGTGGATTAGTGGAAGCAGCTAGGTTTCCTATAGTAGTACAAGCCTCGAAGTTGATTTTGGAATGCATCAATCATTACAACCTGGATACAAAGCAAATTCTATTGCCTGATCAAATGGTGTTGATTTCAATTGATCATCAAGCCATAGTGAATTTCTTGCAAATTCCAAAATGGGAGGAGTTCTCTAATTTGATGATGAGTGGAGCCATGTCTAAGTTCTCTCTAAAGAAGATAGTTTGGAGGAGGGAGATCATGCAGTCTTGTTTTCAAAATCCAAGGGGAGCTAAGAGTAAAGTCCCTAAAAATCTTTTTGGCACAGACCTCAAACCAGAAATTGTTGACATTTTGGTTCGATTGCATTGACTCAAAGGTGAGGTAGAAGCTTTTAATTTTGTAGAGTAGTACTTCTTTTTGGTGCAAGTTATTTTCTCTTACACACTATATATTGACTGGGCGTATGAGGTCAGTGAACAACTTTCTAGGGCTCTCAGTGTAGCTAAGTTTTATAATTCATTTTATATGTCCTCTTTCTTGATATACATGTTGGCTTCACTTTAATTATAGTCAAGACTCCCTAGAATTGAGAATTTTCCTAATAATGTAAAAAGTTATGAGTTTTATCCATGCTTGCAATTGCAGAATAGTTATGCAGAATACATCTGAGTAAATGATGCATTCACCATGAGGATTTGCAAGGAGCTCCAAGGGTGTCCAGAGTAGAGATTCAGTCTAGAAGTGATGGCAACCATCGATCAATTTGGCAGTTATTTTATTCAGTTCTCATCATTTTCTTATTTGCATCTTGCAGCGTTTGATGGATTTTTGCTAAAGCTGCCCAGGTATCCAGATGATATGATCATGCTCATGTAGATACTGAGGCAAACAATCCAAGTGAATGTGTCAAGTGCCAGCCTGAGGAAGAAAGGGTATGAATTCCCTATAAAAGTTGGAGCATACAGTTGTGAAACTAGATCAGATGCAAAGAATATACTCAAAGCATTTGAGAGTAAATACAAATTGGAAGAGTATGAAGTAGTAAGGCCCTAGTTTGATCCTAATGGATATGCCAGAGATGTGCTCCAAGTTGGAAGCATAATCAAACATGTCACAACCATGGAAGATTATTGGGCAGATTGTAAGAATGAACTAGAGAGTCAAGATTGTGCCTTTGCTAGATTTGCAATTGATCAGGTAAAGACATATGGTATAAATTTAGATGTGGAGGGATTGGAAGATGATGGTCAAAATATGTATAGCAATACATATTTGACTAAGTTGAGGAATACTCCCATTAGTTTCGAACCATATGTTGACATAGAAGAAGATTTTGATGTCATGATGGCAAGAATAATCAAAAGAACTGGGAAGTGGGTTGAATGGATAGCTAAGAAAGGTCGGAGTAAGAGTAAAACTACTCAAGATTACACACCCGTAGCTACCACAACTTCCTCTCAGAGTGCCATTCTCAGTGCTACTACCACAGCTGCTTAAGCTCTAGGTCAATCTGGAAGTAGAGATAATCAACCCCCGGAGAGGAATGTTCTAATAACCCCAACCTATCAAGGGGGATCAGTACCAGTCATTGGAGTTCAAGATGAAGCTAAAAAAGAAATGCAAGAATAGAAAGATGGATCTCCCACTCTAGTCTCACCTCCACATGCTACTCTCCCCCATCTCCTCAAGCTTCTCCAACTCCATCTCTTCATGCTACCCCTGTCTTATACCCCAGTCATAGCACTACTCCATCTGTAAGTTCTCCTGTTCTTAAGCCTGTCGGTTCTCCTATTCAAATAGTAGAGATTGGAGATGATAAAAGTAGTAGTAGAAAATCCACTGAGTCTAATGAAGATGCCAAGAAAGCTCAAGAAGAAGAGAAAGCTCCAGGTTCATCTCGGCTCCTTTCTCAAGATCCAAAGACCCCCTTTTCTATAGCTACAGCAACAACGACTCTAGTAAAGAAGAAAATGTTCAGCATTGAATCACTCGGAACAACCTCCAAAGTGATTAATACAGAGTCTTGGCTTGAGGATACTTTGGAGAAGAAGAGGAAAAGAAAAGATGAAAATTTTCCTTCAAAGGATCTTGTATCTCAAGTTTTTCACTCAGGATCTGCCTTAGTAAAAACTAAAAAGCAAAAGACCTTGTCAATATTGGGACAAGATCCAAAAATAGGGCACCTAACTATGGAGGTAGCAAAACCAAACAAGGCAGGGAGAATTGAAGATATGACGCTAGAGGACTTCACTCTGCACTCAATTGATCTTGGAGAAGCTAGACATGATACAAAAGTAGGCCTATGGAAATCGAATAATGAGGTGATAGAAGAGCAACTGGAGAATCTCAAGTCATCGAAGGTCAGAATGAAAGCAAAAATAGAGGAGTTAAGAAGGTTCATCCGACAATTAGTTATTCCATTGGTAACTATCACTAGTGTGTCTACCACTAAAAATCCTTCAGTAGAAGAGGTACAAGCCTTCATATGATAGCTCCAAAAAGATAGGCATTTTGGTCATATTGGAAAAGAATGGATTGAGAAGCTCAGTATAGATGGAGCTATTCTGATTGATCAAATTGGGAATTTTATCCTTTGATTAGAAATTGAGAAGGATAATATCACTTCTAATCACAACACTTTGACTGTAGAAAAGGTGACGAATGCATTTCTCTCCTAAATATGATCATCCAAATGAAGGAAAAAGAGGTAGTTGAAGAAAAGATTTTGAAGAAGGGAACTAAGCCTCTATTCGAGTGGCTTCAAAACATGCAATTCAAGAAGGAGATGATTCAAGAGGCAGAGGAAGGATGCCAAGAAAGAAAGGAAAAGGTGAAGAAGATCCAAGACAGAGCTTTGAGCTCATGCGAGGATTACACACTGACCCACAAAGTAGTGGGCAAGGAAAGGCTCTCATTGAGATAGAAGTAATGAAGAATAACTTCTCCACATACTTGAGTAACCTATCTGGGATGACTTCAAGTAGTCAAAATAGAGTGGTAGAGTTATAGACACTGAGTGGATCCATGCATGTGACAGCTGGAGAGTTAATAAGTCAGCTGGGTGCAGTAAAGGAGTTGGCTCAGGAGTATTCAAAGTGGCTCTTATGATTCACCAATGTACATGTGCCTATTCACAAGGAGATGATCCAAATTATAGTGGTTGCCAGAACATATAGGGCAAAAACTGAAAAGGGAAAGAAATCTAAATGATTTATTTAACACTCCCTTTCTATTCTCTGATGTAAATGTTGCAAATTTTTGTAAATTTTGAAATTTGACAACATTGGCATCTTGCCATTTGTCATATTCAGAAGATGAACCGATTGAAATTCCCATTGTAACGGTCATCTCTCAAATCCTATATGTATGAAATTCAATGATTAATCAAAGGTCGGCAAATTTTGGTGTGAAGTAGTATCTGTTGTAGAGGTAATTGAATGACACTTCATTTCAATCATTTTTCGTTCCAGTAGATACTATAATTAGTTAGTATTTCCTTTCTGTGTTACAGAGAACTAAGAAAGAATAGAGTTTCATTTCCCCTATTTTTTGGAATTCAAATGGATGTGATAAGTATTGTTATATTTCATTTGACAAAAGGATTCTATTAGTTTTCCCGATTCATCAGTTGTAGTTCAGATTTAGATTTCAACTTATTTTAGTCTTGCGCGGATGGACTTATGAATTCATAAGAAGTGTGGATACATAAATCTATTTCGATATTGAGAAATATTTCTTGCCTGAATTAAGTTCTAGTTAGGCTTAATTTGGCTTGCCTCTCCTACTCTCGGGTTAAGAGCATACCCCGAATTAGATAAGTAGAAACAAACATAATTCATTGAAGATTATTCATATAGGGAGCTGCACCTACCAATTCAGAGAAAAAACAGTAACCATAAAATGGTTTTTCAACTATTGGGAATAGATATTGTTCACAATCTGGGCATTAAGAGTCATATTCTCATATAAGGTAAGAGGAACAAATCTGCTTACTAACAATGTCAAAAGTATGCTTATTAGGAAAATTTATATTAGACCAGCATATACATTACTTGGCATTTGAGCATTGCAAGTAAGTATGAAAACACCAATCATAATTGAACTTGAAGGACAAACTAATTCACTGAAGAATGCATTGAAAATTGTGATATGGAGTGATATGTTCCTCACATTAGCCAAGAAGAAACATCATCTATAGTTGTAGATATAAAAATAAGATTGATTTGTCAACAAATATAGTGCACTATTATAATAGATAGCAGATGAAGGAGAGACACATAAGATAGACCAAGCCAAGATGGAAACAATCAACATTAGTAACAATTTGACAAATTGAATAGTCAACATTAAAGAGCACATAAATTAGGAGTGATATGAGTATAAACAACATGATTATATTTAAACAGTCTCATTATTCATTAACCAAGAAATGTAGAGCAAAAGTAATGAAGAGAACACAACATTGGGTACTATGCATTAAATGAGTGAAAGAGAAACTTTATAAATCATATGTTGAGTTACTTCAAAGCTAGCAAACAATATAAAATAAACTTTTATCGATAAACCATATGACCAATAAACCATATTACCAATGATTGACTGTTATGTATAATGCATATTTCAGAATTATATCATCACAAGCTCATGGACATGGAATTGGTCAAGAGGATATACATTTAAGACTATATCATCATAAAGGTGAACAATAATTATAATTAGAAAAGATATACACATTTTCCACATACAACAATTATCTTAAGTATCAAAGAATGAATACAAGTGATTAAGTAAAGGAGAAGAGTGAACATGACAATAGTAATATAAAACTATCAATAATGATCATGAAGAAAATAATGTCCCTTATGATGATTGATAATTGAAATCACATACTTGTAGGATGTACACTGGTATCCTCGTCAGGTGGAAGAACTTGGTGTGGTTTCAAAAAATCCTATGACAAAACATATATACATATTGTGGTTCATGATCCATAAATTAGTATAAAATATAAAGCTTTATTGAACTATTGTCCTAGCAAAAGACTCATTATTGCGTACTTCTAGATAGCATGCTCTACATCATAATTCATTTCTTGTGGCCTCTTTTTCTTATGTTGGATTTGGATGCATGACAAACCCAGTAATTTATAGATTGCCATTCTTTAGGGTCATTTTACATAGGGTAGCATGGTCACTGCTATATACGATGTCATCATCACATAATACTATGGCTGCCAAATCAACAAGTAATTGTTATTGTGCAATTTGATCCTTTCCCTTTCCTTTTCCCTATGAATCAAATTGTGACAAAAAATATCAGTAAAACAATCAAAACAAGTCCAAAACCTTCACAAAAGTAACATAATAATTTGAGATTTTGTAAAATTAAAATTACATTTTTTTTTATACAAAAGGTTTACTTTTTCTAGAGAAGGGGTGGGAGCAACATCCTTGCCCATGTCATCTAATAGCTGGGCCATGTCACCCTATGATAAAGAATATATATAAAAACATCAACATGATCAAAGGAACAGTTTGCTTAGCAAAAAACTTATTATCAAAATGGTATATTGTATATTAGAATTCTAAATGGAAGTAATTAGTTTAAATTTTACATATATAGTACTACAAGTCCCATGATAGTGACTTTCTTTGTATCTATGCAAATCATATTTTAGTCTATTAGCAACTCTTCCCCTAAACTTATTGATTTTATCGCACATACAAAAACATGATTTCCCTCATGCACCTTGAAAATGTAATTGGATCACTTATTAGTTGACCCAGGACATGTACTATTTATAAAAGCTAAAATGTTCCCTAATTCTTTTGGCCTTCCATCAATTTACACATCAAGTGTTTTACTTTGATCATTTTCTTCCCATTGTAGATAATTTGCTAATAGTGCATACCTACGCATACTTTTTTTTTATTGAACTATCCGCATCTAGTTTTTTTAATTGTAACAAGGTCCTACTTACTCCATCAATTTAACAACCTTCTTATAACTGACCTTTATTCCATCCATGAAAAATAGGCCCAAACCATGTAATGATGATGGAGTTATGGAATATATCCTCTCATTAACAAAAAAATTAGTGTTAATTGGAGGTAATTCCTTGGGTACCCATTCTTTCTCAAAATGTGTGTACCTCAAGGGAACATTGATATCACCCTTTATCTCATCATCAGAAGAACATGACCCCCCTTTAGCAAGGAAAAATTTAATTCTTTTATTGAATTTTATTCTAATCTTTTGCCCTCTACTTTTTCTCTCTTTCATAGACATACTACATGTCTCACTATCCTCTTCTATTCCTGCATTTCCCTCACTTGAGGAAGACAAATCTTATAGATACCTATTTGGTGGTACCTGGAGCCCATCAAATGGGACATATAGTTGAAGGAATGAAATATTAGGATATAAAGTTTGCCTAAAGTTAACATCGAAAGTAAAGATAAAGAAAACATGTAATATACTTATACCTCCCAATCCATGTCACTTTGGGAAATCCTCATTAAAGGGGTATAGTTTCCTACATATGTAAATCATTTGTCTTAAGTTAGTTAAAAATTTCATGATACTTATGCTACAAAGTATTCATAGAACATAACATGAACAATATGCATACATTGCAAAAAACATAACATCATATTTTTTCAATTGGTTACCTCTACAAAAAATATATTATAAGTAATCAAAACCTAATACATTTACATTGATCATGTCATTGATCATCTTTTTCATCCATCTCATTATCATGAACATCATCATTATTCTCATCATAATCCAAATCATCAAAATCATCACTATAACCATTTTCATCATCACCATCACCATCACCAACATTATCATCTTTTCCATCATCATCATCATCATCATCAATGCCATCACCATCATCATGAACATCTTCTCCATCATCATATACATCATCATCTCCTTATTCATCTTCACCATCATCAACATCATCATCTCCTGCTTCATCTTTGTCATTATCATCCTCATCTCCTCCTCCATCTTCTTCTTCAATCACATTATACTTTACCAATCTTCCTCTTGGATCGTGTCTAACAAAAAATGACCAACCCGGTTTATGTGGAACACCAAAGTAAAACACTTTCTCACATTGGCTTGGAAGAACATAGGGCTCATTTCCAACTAACTCAAATGATCTTGTATTAATCATTGTAAATTCATTATCATGTTCAATATCAATTCTATCAGGATCATTTTGATTCAGTCGTAGCCTGTACTAGTTGATGCTGAATAGAACTTGTTTGAAGGAATTATAGTCGCACTCAATTATATCATCCAAAACTCCATAGTATCTATTTTTAGATTATTGAGGATGCATGTCACTTCTAGACAAAATATTGGTGGACTCAAACATTGCAGTTATTCTAGAATTGCAAGTTCTCTTAGTCTCATCCACCTTTTTTATGCAAAATTTATGGCCATTGTAGTATATAGATATGTGGTGCTTGACCTATTATTTTTCAAACATGTCAACATTATGTATCCATCCTTGGGATGATATTAATAAAATGGGTCATGATAGATTAACTTATACATACCTTTCCACCTCTTAAATCATTTGCTAGATCAATTACCATTGGCGTAACATTGGGATCTCCATTATGATTAGCTTCTTTAACCAATGAAGAAACACCTTCCCATGTTAATGAGCTACCATTTCATTGACATCATTCAATCCATAGCATCATCCAATCAATATTGCTTCCAATATACAAATGAAGTGCATCCCACTCACGAGAAACTGTATAAAATAAATAGATCAGTTAGAAATAACTTATATTGATGATGGATAAGAATTAATTAACTACAATACCATCTTATAATTACCTCTCACTTTCCACAATCTACTTTTCCCTATCAAGTACTACCCTTCAAATCTATTAATGGAGTTGGGATCTCAAATACAATCTACATGGATCTTTGATGTAAACTTGGGAAGATATTCACTAATGTAAACCATGGTCTGGCAGACCATATATCCCTTGACCATGGAACTCTTAGGAAGTGATCTCTATCAAACCAAGCCATTCAAAAAATTTAAATGTATCTCAACCATCCACATTGACTTAGTTGGTATAGGTCCACACAATTTGATCTCCTAAACTAGATGTATGAGGTAGTGTTCTTGTGCATTGAAAAAAGTTGAAGGAAGACACTTTTGCATCTCACACAAAAGCTAAGGATTTTTCTCTTCCATTTCTTTATGTCCTTTTTTATTAATTTCTTTAGATGACAACCACCTAGAAGATATTCATCAAACAAAAATATATTAACAAGATTAATAAGACTTCTATACAACAAATCTAACAAACAACACTTCTAACCTCATGTATTTCCTAAGATCATATATAACATTTTTGACACTCATGTTTTTGATTAGATAAACAGGTTTTATAGGGACCCTGAAACTAAAGAGTTAAAACATTAACAAGGCTGATAATAAGTGTGAAAGGCCCAGCCAAGCCAAAAAAGTTCCAGTTCAAAGGAGAGATAGAGGAGAGATAGAGGTAGAACATACTATAGTAATAATAAAATAATATTTTCAATATTTTATAAAATAAAATAATCAAGAGTACATGATATTTTACAAATTTATTGTAAATATAAAAAAACCTGACTTACCTTTATGAAGGTATGCCAATCATGCATTTCCAACCCTAATCCAAAATAACCTTTCTTCGATATGTGTAAGAATTTGGCTTAGGCCAAAATTGACCCAAGAGCTAAAGAACTCAACACAAGCACACAACAGACCAAAATAGATAGAGTATGATTAGAATGACGATATTCATTCAATATGCCAGCTTAGCCAACTTGAGAGTACACTAGGATTGCCTGTATATAAAGGCCTCAGGAGAGCTTCTAGAATGCATAGAAGTCAGCATCATGATATGTCATACAACAACACACATGTACACCAAATATGAGTTATCTTCCATTGAGCATCCGATTAAGTGCGATGATGTGAGGATAAGCCTACAATGGTGTAGCATGCAAATCAGTGGTGTAGACAACATGTGCTAAATGAGGAGTGCAGATAACCGTGTTGTCAATATGACAACTCAATGAATGATGCATACTCCTGTGTTGTAGACACCATGTGCATAATTAGAGTTGCATAACTCAATGAGAGTGCACAAACTCCTAAGTGTCTCACCTAAAATAATAATAAAATAATGCAAAAAAATTAAATAATGCATTAACCTAAGTAAACTTAAGTAAGTGTAATAAGTAAATACTTATTTACACCAACACCCCCCCTTAAGTGAAACTTAGGGGAGTGTCCTTAAGCTTACGAAATCTAGGATGATATGTAGAATGGGTCCCAGCTACTAGGCCATGTTAGGTACCCATGTACATAATGATATGCAATCTCCCATAAAGCAGGGAAAGAGGGAAAACCTCATGGGAAAAACCCTCCCCCAAAAAGAGAGATAAAGAGGGATGCATGGATGGATGGAGTAATCAAGACCCCCCCATTATGATATACATACAATATATACATAAGAGAATGATGAGAAGAGGAAGAGAGACAAAATAGCCCCCCCCCCCCCCCCCCCCCCCCCAAAAGAAGAATGTTGAATAGTAACTACTCTAATGAAGAAGCTGATCCAAGACTGTAGAATGGTGTTCCTCCCTTTAGGAAGAAATAATGTCAAGGGTACAAAGGAGACACTTCCGCTATGTGTGGAAAGAATCCCATGGATAAGTGATGTCTTTGAAACCTACTCAACTAGCTGAAGAACCTATCCCAAAGAACTATCTATCCCTACAACTAATGAAGAACCTTGCTGCAATTGCTGATCATAAGTATCCACAATCACTTCAACCTATGAGGATTGATCATGTAGAGAATGAATAAGAGATTCAGATGGAACCCTTGTGACAACTGAAGAAGGTATTTTTGCATCAAGAAGAAGAGGCAGATCATGAATACCATCCCCCAAATCTATCATTGAACCTGTATCTGGAAGACTAGATGTACCTTGTTGTTTTTGACCTATCATTGTGGTGATGTATGCATATGGATTGAACTAATGAAGTGACCTCTCACTACAACTGTCGATAGAACCCCACATTTTTGAATTTGTTAAAGCATTAGAACTGAAATCACTATTAGTTCCCATACTGTATGGTTTGCAGAGAGGAGTAGACGACAAACTGGGAGAACTTTCCTCAAAGTATACATCCTTCTCCACAAATATCTGATGTGTCTCTAGATCTAGAAATCTATATGCATTCACACCATCTTCATAACCAATGAAAGTACAAGGCCAAGGTGATTGTGCCTTGCATCCCCTGAAAGATCTATTTGCCCATGTAGGACAACTGAAGACTCTAAAGTGTGTCACAATAGGTTTTCTACTACACCATGCCTCAAAAGGAGTTTTTCCATCTAAGGCAGGATGAGGAGAATGATTAAGAATGTGAGTGGCACTAGAGATTGCTTCAACTTCTAATGATGGATCTAGAGACTTGGCATGGATCATGCAACTTTCCATAGATTTGAGAGTCCTAATCCTTAGTGCTACAACATCTGTCTTATGCAGACTGAATGTTGGCAGAGTCTGAAGATCAATACCCTTGAGTCTGCAAAAGTCCATAAGTCTTTTGTTCACATGTTTCCATTATCCATTCAGAGTATTTTGATGGCTTTCCTAGATTTCCGTTCTACATGAGTCTTGAAGGCTAGAAATGTGTCCAACACTTCATTCTTACTATGCAAAAAGTAGACCCAAGTGAACCTTGAAAATTTATCGAATAAGGTAAGTATGTAGTGACCTTGGTTGAATGCAAAAGGACTTGCTAATACCATGTGAACCATCTATAGAACACTAAGTGCTCTTGAAGACTTCCCTCTTTGTAACTTTCCCTCTGGATGCATATCCACTAAATCTATTGAATATTCACCCTTAGAAAAGTTTATTTGAGGTAGACCTTTCACCATTCTGTGTGTACAAAGTTGCTGAAGGTAGCGAAAGTCAAGATGACCATACCGCTCATGCCATAATTGCATGTTTGATTTGGATTGTGATAACAAGGCCTTTGAACGAGACTTGTGCACAAAATGAGAGAATGAGTACAACCTCTTGTTATCATTCACTTTCCCCACTACAACCAAGGAATCATCTTTAAGATTGTGCACTTTTACCAAGTTGGGGAGGAACTCAACTCTATGTCCATCTCCAAGGTGAGTGGTTTGGTAGATTGAAAGGAGATTTGAACTTAGGTTTGGAACATAGAGAACCTCTTGAAACTCTCCATTTTCCATCTCCACATTTCCTTTCCCTTCAACTACCATTTTGCTATCATTTCCCATGAAGATGTGTGGTACCTTGGACTGCTTCATTGAAGAAAAAACCTCCTTTGAAGAATCCATATGATATGAGGCACTTGAGTCAAATATCCATTCCTTTGAAGAGTTTGAATTTTCCATGAGTGCTTGCCCTTTTCCCTTTGAATCTAAAGAAGACCCTTTCTACTTGTAAGCATTAGGAAATGGAACATTATGTTTCTTCATGATGTTGGTCAATTCATCAATCTTTTTAAGATAACACTCATGCTCTTCATGACCCAATTTCTTGCAATAAGAACACTTCTTCTTCTCCTTATTATTTTCCCCTTTCTTGTTGGAATTTGAGGACTTGCCTTGTTGATTGGATTGACATGTTGTCTTTTCTACATCCTCTGATTTGTCCTTCTTTAATTTCTTCCTACGCTTTCCTTTATTTGAAGACTATCCAGCTAAGTGTTGAGAACCCTCATTGTTGGCCACCAATGCTTTGGACTGAGGTGATTTGAGAATCCCCATTGACTTCAACTTCTTTTCTTCATCATCCAACGATATACAATATTCATCAAAAGTGACTTTCTTGTAGGAAAACCCTAAGGTAGTCTTTGAGGTGTTAAAAGAAGATACAAATGTGGAATATTCTGATGGCAACTTGTTATGTATGAGATAGATCAGTCTATCATCTTTTGTAGAACTCTTACAATTAGTAAACTTTGTCCTTAATTCATTTACCTTGATAATGAAATCCTGTATTGAGTCATATGACTTAGGATCTAAGGAAACAAGCTCATCTTCAATTTTGAACACATCCTCTTTAGAGACTTTACCATAAAGGCTTTCGAGGGTATCCCAAGCTTCCTTGGATGTAGTACACTTCTTGATTTGATACATGATCTTATCATCTACCCCCAAACATATATCACCTAGGGCTTTCTTATCTATTGCTACCCAAGCTAAAATTTCACTTTCTAATGCCTTATCACCTATTAGTTTAGTAAGAGTACCATCTACATATTGTGAAACTCCATTATGCATTAAGTGATACAACATTTTGATTAACCACGAAGCAAATTTATGAGGAGCTAATTTAGGAAACTTAAAGTTGCCCATAATGCAGAAAATGAAAGAAAAGTGTAGAAAAGAGAGAACACAACACCAAGAACACCCCCCTTTTTCAATGCACCACTTACCAATTTTTGCCTTGGTGGACTTTTGATTTTGCTTGTTACAACTTCTATATGGTATACAAATCTAGAACTTTACAATGTGCTACAATTCTGAAGCATTACAAAGCAAAGAAAGGCCCTATTGCTGAAAGTGACAATTTTGTCCACACAATAGTACAATCTGATGCCAGATCTAGAAATTAGATGAAAAATAATGCACTTTAAAATAAAAGGAACTTGTTTTTTACTCCAGATGTACCCGTACAAAGCATTTGAAGTTGCAAAATCCAAGATTATACAGGTATAGTCATCAAAAAATACAAATTTTGAACAAGCCTTGCACCAAAACTAGAAAATAGCTACACCAATAAAAAATTTAGAAAATTCTACACAATTTCAAAAAAAATTAGACCTGATTTGGAGTCTAGGTGTGTGAGTTATGGCCTCCCAAAGTCAAACTACAAAAATGAAAATCAATCTAGAGAGGGGTTGCACCAGTGAATGAAAGGGTTAAATTTGATAGTCGTACAACCATTGTAGCCATTCCTAAAATGATGTCTAGATGGGCGTCAAATTTAAGCCACTAGATAGGGTGATGTTAGCAAAAAATTTACCCTTGATGACATGTTAATCGACATGGTCTTCCATACTATAGAAATTTGTACAAAATGTATGGATAAAGATGACATGGGTAGTTTGATGATGTGTCACCTACGAATTAGTGGCAGGCATGGCAGATCATGTACGTTGACTGGATTCTGTCATACTCTCATGCAAGTTTGAGTGGACTGCATGGACGAATTATAAATCACCACATGTCATAGTCTACTATCAATGCATGAACTCGTGCAACTGGTGATGCTAGGATGAAAATTGCTAATACTTGGACTATGGGTAGAATCAGAATCATTGGAAGATTCTATCAAAATCTTGTGGGTTAATCCCACATTGATGGGATTGTGAGATTTCCAACCTTTTATAGGCAAAAATCCACAATGATAAAGTCAAATGGATTTGGTTGGGAATGGCATGCTAATTTCCTTTATGTACATCAATTACACGTGTTCATCTTTAGTAGGGTGTCCTTAGCACATTGCTAGAAGAGAATTTCACAGTGCTAAAAACTGCAAATCTTTGTCGTATTTAACACTAATGGAACTAGAATTTAACCATTGTGAGGTCGAATGTAATATGGAACCCACCTAATATTAATAATATCCCTACAAATAATATAAAAGCCAAAATTCCACCAACAAATAACAAAGCTGAGTTGGGGTGTCACTACCCAATTCGGAAAAAAAATTTCTCTACCTAGGTGACTTAAAAATTCAAAAAATAAAAAATTCAAAAATAAATTGTAGAGAAGAAATTGAATATAGATCCAGAAATAAAATAATTAGATCCGAAAAAGATCATACCTAATCTACAAATCGAGGCCTCCAGGTTCCAATTTGCAAAAAAAATTTGCCTCACAGTCAACTTTCACCCAACATAGGCAAATTTATAGGCGATCTTCACCGAATCGATGCTCCAGACATAATGGTGAGGTCAGATCTAGCTCTAGAGACTCCCAATTTCTATGGATCCTCTAAATTCAGGTTGAGGTGATGAAGCATGAACAGTCTTGAACGGCTACATGACGAGAATCTCCCTCAGCTCTAATACCATGTAACAATTTAGTTTAGGCCAAAATTCACCCAAGAACTAAAGAACTCAAGACAAGCACACAATAGACCAAAATAGATAGAGTATGATGAGAATGATGATAGTCATTCAATATGCTTGCTTAGCCAACTTGAGAGTATCATGATATGTCATACAACCAGGCACATATCCACCAGATATGGGTTATCCTCCATTGAGCATGGGATTAAGTGTGATCATGTGAGGATAAGCCTAGAATGGTGTAGCATGCAAATAAGTGGTGTAGACAACATGTGCTAAATGAGGAGTGCGGATAACTATGTTGTCAATATGAAAACTCAGTGAATGATGCATACTCTTGTGTTGTAGACACCATGTGCATAATTAGAGTTGTGTAACTCAATGAGAGTGCACAAACTCCTAAGTGTCTCACCTAAAATAATAATTAAATAATGCAAAATAATTAAATAATGCATTAACCTAAGTAAACTTAAGTAAGTGTAATAAGTAAATACTTATTTACACCAACAATATGAGATTGCTTATGTTTGTAGTAAATCCTATGAGAAATTTAGTTTTTTTTTTTTTTTTTATGGCTTCATATATGGCATCAGTTTGTTGCTACATTAATAACCAAGGAATGACACTCATATTAATCTAGTTTCCATCTCTATTTGATTCAATGAAAAACTTCAATGCATAATTGGATTCATTAATGTCATTGCAAATTTTGACCAATTTTTCTTTGTCACACCTTCCATCTAATATTTTCCATAGTGTCTCTATTAGATTCTTTCCAATATGCATAGCATCAAAAAAATTCATGATTGGAAGGTGCTTGTAGTACAACAACCTACTAAATTGTCTAGGATAGCTTTTAAGTCCTTTTAAAATTTTCTCATCAATACCTTGATGACCTTCATGAACATCAATTATATAATTAGTAAACAAAATATAGTATCCAAATTTAAATTTCATATAAACCTACATCAGATGGAAAGACATTACCTCGATAATTTATTCTATTGTATTCCAACTTCCACATTTGAGGTGTCATTCTTCATGGCTTTGATGTTGTCTCTTCTTTTCCATTGAAAATATGTTTGTTGGCAATTTGATACTTGTGATTTTTGTGGAGAAAATGTCTATGCTCATTGAATACCTACTTTCCTAAACTTTTTGAATGGTGAGATTTCATCTTTAGACCACAAATTAGATATGAAAATTTTCACTTTTTTTGAAGACCTACAAGATCGTGTATAATTGGATGACATGTGTACTATAAGATTCATATTTACAATTGTCACACGCATTTTAAACATACAAAAAAAAATGTGTTAATAGTTTTACATACCACAAAAATGTGTTAGTCCAAGGGCATCATGTATAGTCCATACAAGCATTGCACAGAATTGAAATTGCCTTTCACCAATTGGTCTTCAGATGTCATACATAGTGACCTCATTCCATAACTCCAACAACTTGTCAATCAAGGGTTCAATATATACATTCATAACTTTCACTTGGTACTTACCTAGTTGAATGAACATAAAGAAAACATAATTATTAAAACCTTTTTGATACTATTTTTATTATTTAATTTATATGAATATGAAATGGAAAAACATCTGGAACAATCATTTTCAACATTATGTGCTCCCTCTTTACAAACATCCAAAGAGCAATATTATTATTAATTAAAAAAGGCCAAACTGAGTAAATAGATCTCATCTCTCCAAATGGATTGACACCATCTGCTACCAATGAAAGCTTGAGATTATGAGGTTCTTGTTTAATACTGACCACCTATCTTCTATGTCCTTAAATGTAGAACCATCTGTAGGCATTTTCATAATGTCATCTTGACTTCTATTATGTGCATGTTAATCCATAAATTGTGTCAAGCTAGTACACCTGAATAATCATTGCAGATGTGAAATAATGGGAATGTACCAAAGAACCTTGTAAGGAGCATTTTTCATTATTTTATTTGATCAATATCTACTAATGTGACAATCATGGAATTCTATTACAAATTAATATTGTTTATGATATATAATATGATCATTGGGATGTGCATGTGTTGTTTGATACTCCATTCCAATATCTTTCTTAATGGTCGATAATACTCAATAAGAGTGAGGTAAAATGTTTGATGGTGGTAACAAACGCTCACTTATCAACCTATGGAAAAAAATGATACTAATAAAAAGAACATTAATGGTATGCTAACATAGAAGATGATAAAAATGACACTATACTTTGGCATACATGAGATTACTACATTGGATATACCATTCATAACCTTGAAGTTTACCAACAAAAATACAACAAAAAGAAGTGTTGTTTGGGAGCCTTGGTACAAGGGCTCATTTTCCTTTTCAATTATAGGTATATTAAGGTTCTCTTCATCATCATCATTACATGCACAACTATCATCATCTTCATCAGTTGCGTTAGTAACACCTTCCTCAATCCTATTCTCTAGCACATTATCAACTACACCAATATCAACATCTTCAATTGCATTCTCTACCTCATTATCATCTTCTTCCATGGGAGAAATACCTTCTACTTCAATATTCACACCTCCATGTTCCACTAGTTCAAAATTTACATTCACCAAAGGATAAAAATCCTTTCCCCCTTCAATGTGATCATGTTGCGTACAATGTCTGTCAGCTATTGTGACTATAATTCTTAGATTCTTTAAGCCCTTGCATTTTTTTTAAGTACAATAATATTTTCCATCATCAATTCTTTTGAACTGAGACCACAGTCTAGCAATTGTTGCCTTATTTTGTTCTGGGTTCATATTGTTAGGTGTGGACTTTCTTCAGAAGCAAATATTCAGTCTATAAAATTATAAAAAATATAAACATACAAGCATTAGTAGTATGTTGTATATAATAAATAATAATTAAATAATTAAATATTACTATCTCTTTAGTACAGATGGCATCTAAAAAAAATCAAATGAAATATACAATATAAATATTGGCATTGATTTTGAACAATATAGCATTAGCATTGATTCTAGACTTCATTCAACTTGGTAGAAAGCTTTTGAACTATTACATCTATGAGGTAAGTCCAAATAAAGTGCATACTACATTGTGATGATCCATGCTACCTAACTGTGTCCAAGGTGTCTACACACTGAAGGCATACTTGACCTACCAGGCTGCCTACATACCTGTACACATGTGATCAAGACCCTTGAACTATTTACTCTAACGAATATGTAGTTATAGTTTCTAGTTGCTTTGATGTAGTTGTATTTCTATAACCACTTGTTTGTTTTACTTACCTAATATAGCTCTTCGCCATCATACACCTACTAGGGTGAATTAGGTAGTTTTTGATAATTACAATCCTTTAATACCCTAGTGCAACCTTTTTGTTGTAGTTTATAGTTAATGTAAGGTTAACCTATATATTTCCTCACTCCTTATATATTTATGTTTTAAATAATGTGACAAATATAATCAATGGGTCTAAATAGGCCAGTCAAGTTAATGCTAGCTAGGAACAACTGATTGTTTCCTTTATTGTACCTAATCTGATGAAAATTCTGTAGGAATTTGTAATCAACCCAACTAATCAACAACTAGACCAATTGACTTGTATGCTTCCTAACTCATTCTTTATATAGTTATTTTTAAAAACTTTTGGTCATGCTACCTATTGAGTGAGTTTTATTGTTTATATGCATACATACATACATATACACAAATATATACATATACATATATATATATGTGTGTGTGTGTGTGTGTATACATACAAATATACATACATACATACATATACATCAATCAAAAGGGCATGGAAAATTGGACCATCTGCAAGCATTCAAATAAAAGAGAAATTAAGCAAGCATATATAAAAGGACTAGACCATACCTTGAAAGCAAGTTTCAAATAGAAGATGACACATATAATGAAAATGAATCCACACATACATACATACATATATATATACATCAATCAAAAGGGCACGGCAATGAAATCCTAGATCTATAGGGGCCCTAGGTCCTAAATAAGGTGGTCAAACACCACATAGGATAGTATAGAAGGTGATAAATAAGTGTCCAAGTTGACACAAGATAGCTTAGACAATCTCAAACATGCATTTAGGCAAGTTATTTACATGTTGTAATAAGGTTATAGGCAAGTTAATCATTGGTCAAACATTGTGAGTTGACCAAAAATCTCCATTTTTATGTTTTATAATCTTTTTACATATTGTGGTATAGTTTTGAAGGCATGTGGAGCCTTTTATTTGATGTTTGTGTAAAAGTTGTAAAAATTTCAAAAAATGCAATAAAAGTTGTCATGCAACTTTTTGCAATTTTTCTTGCAATCTGGAAGCGTAACAGTCAGATCATTATTTTGATTGAACATGGAAGGATGAAGTTTTAATTTCAAGAGTTGTGACCTATAAATTGATTATCTTCAATCTAGACTGGGGTTGGAATTGTACTATACGAATTTGGAATCAAATAACAATCCTTTTGGTGGGAAAATCCTTACTCTTGTTGATTCAATCTTCATCCCACCATAACATATACATACATATATAGATACATACATACATACATACATACATACATACATACATACATACATACATATATACACACATACACACATACATATGTATGTACGTACATACATACTTACATACATCTACACATGCAATTTTATCACCTCATTTATCTCTTCATACTAGTAGGGATTTAGATGAAAAGAAGAAATTGATACATGACCATGATGACCACAATTATAACATGATTTTGGTTTAACCAAATTAAAAATTGGTAGAGGAAGCTTTTAATTGACATGAATTCAAAAGTCCTTTACAAACATATTTGATAGACCTGTTTCAAATACTTCAAGACATAAGACCCAACAAAACCCTTATAACAAAGACTACATTTTCCCTTGTTTATTTTCTGAGCCACAATCTTTCACAATGTGTTTTTCACTTTCTTGTTGTGTTGAAATACTAGAAATAATATAATGTTCAACAATTTTCTTCTGTGTTAAGGCATTAGGTGTTTGATTTTGCAACCTATCCATCTCTTATTTTAGGAAAATAAATTGAGCACAAATTGCATAATAGTAGGCTGATATAGTCACCAACATTTTGATATTTGATTTTTTTCTTTTAATTTTTCAATTTTGATGCATAAAAAAAAGTTCCATATTCAATCAAAGTAGATCCCAGTTCCCACAATGCATGCTCAATCAATACCTTACAAACACTGATTTCTTATTAAAAAGAAGCACATTATAACTACAAATCAACATCTCATGTCTCTAAAGCAACCTTTACCTTATTAAAAGCTATTCAAAATTTCTACATTGATTGCCACCTATTAATAATAGTAATATATAGTTGGCATGGCAAGCAAAGATTCAAACCCAATTGATTAATGTTTACATAGGAGAGTTGGTACCCTCTTGTGTATGCATTGTATGTCATACTTTTTGGGCATATATCTATTCTTTAATTTCAAGTTTTTTAATTATTATATAAACTCCAATTAATATGAAAATATATAGAACAAAACATTGACTAATAGTGTGGGTTAAGACTATTTTTTGGGGCTGACCAAATAACAAGTAGTTGCCACCAAGCAGTTTTCATCTACGGACTTAATATATAAATAGATCCTGGAAAATGGAATTACAGCATTGGTTAAAATCCTTTTAAAGTGAAATCTAATTGCTTTTAGTTAGTTTAAAGGATGGTACACATATCTTTGAAGAATTACAACTATCATAACCTTTAGGAAGAAAAAGTACACATGTAAAAGTTTTCTGTGCATGCTCAAGATTTATTTGTTTATTATTATTTAATCTAACTTACAATGTGAGTGACATAAGACTTTCATATGCTAAATTTGTATGTTTTTAGCTATAAGATGTAGTAATACTTATCATTGAACAAAAGTATTAATTCAAAGGTTAACATCAGATTGCAAAGATTTTGACAAACTTAATCTTTGTATTTTTTGGTTATTTGGCTACAAGTTCTTAGACAATGAATCTGGATATTTGTTTTTCAAGTAACATAAACCTTTGTCTATGGGACTAATAAAAGGTATATGAATTGATTATTGGACATTATTGTATCATTGGCTTTTTTTTCAAGAAAAAAAAATCTCTCTAGTGTGTTGAGTATTGAGCATGAAAAAATTGTTTACTCTTTGGTCTTGGAGAAAGTATACTATACCAATTTATTTTGAGGTTTCCATTGGTTCAACAATATTGGAAAGTGAATATAATTTTTTTACTTGTGTCCATTTATAAACATATGTTGGTAAATATAGAGTCTCCTAAAAATTTTCCTAACAATTTCATTTTTAGAAAAGGTATATTCCTCTAGTAAATTAATTGCCTTGAACATATCAAGCCAAATTTGTAGTGTTACATGGGGATGCATCTTGGTCCCCAACCCCCATGTGAAATAGGGACATCCTTTGGATTGGGATCATATATATCCATTACCAAGGTATCAATGCCTCCATAGAAGATTCCTCACTAATAGTCTCACTAGGAAATCAAGGAAGAGAAATAGCTTAATGCCCACAAGTCTCCCAATTTTTTTCTAGGGTATACATTTAGATTATTAAGCAATCTATTCAAAATTGAGCAATATGAACAATGTTTGAATCACCATATTCAATGACCAAAGTAAAAATTAACTTGAATTCTTACCCTGATATTAAACAAGTTGCAAACAAAAATTACCTTGAACCCTTACAATGAAATATAAATACTTTCAACCCTTATGTTGAAATTAAGCAAGAAAATAGAAGAGGATGAGACCTTACCTTGAAAGAAAGTTCCAAATAGAAGAGGATGTAGATAATGCAAATGAATCAATCAACCTTACCTTGATCGAGCTGAAAATGTCTTAATTGGTCGCGCTTGAAGCCTTTGACCCACACTTTGTTGTGTGATATGAAATGAAGTTTCACACGTCAAAATTTTGACACCAATCTTAAATATCATCAAAATTTTGACCTTATCAAGATCAATTTTTTTTAAAAATGAATTTGACAAGCCAAATTGGCCTACCATCAAAAATTAACATTGAAAATTACCCCCCAAACGTACTAGTGCACAAATTTGGTGAGCCTCTAACCCTTTTCTTTCTACTAACCTTCATCATGTTCTCAAAGTTTACATGACACAACCTTTTATGCCACAACCATACATGTTCAATTTTAGAAAATAAACATGTCTCAACAATAGGATTGAGATAAAATAAGTTACCTTTTTTTTGCATCCCAATTCCAATCAAATTTCCTTCATCATCATAGAACTTGAATTTTCTATTATGAAATTCTAGTTTATGACCTAAATTATTCAATTGAGAAACACCAAAAATATTATACTTAAGCCATTTTACCCAATAAGAATCATCACATATGATCTTATCATTCAACATTAGTGATAATTTTTCTTTCACTGGATATGGAACATCATTACCTAACTTAACAATTCCACTACCATCAATTTCTTCAAAAAATTTAAACTTAAGTCACTAGCCATGCAATGTGAGCATCCACTATCTATAATCCACGAGTCATTCTTGCTAACATGTGTAATGAAAGTAGTTTCATTCTCATACCTTTCTCCATTAGGATATTCTTTGATAGAAACATATACCATCTCAACAACTTCATTTTCTTCATTAGTATTGGACTCAGTCTGTTCTTCTCCAACAATGTAGCATGAGTTCTCCCCTTTTTCTTTGTAATCCTTTCTTCTTCTTGTACTTTTTATCTTTCTTTTCATTTATGTTACTCTTACTTCTATTAGGAAACTTATCAAAAAGGTAACCAAATTCATTGCACTCAAAACAAATCAAGGGAAATTTACCTTTGAATTTACCTTTATTTCTTGATAACCTTCTCACAAGCAATGCTTCAATCTCATCTAGATCATTTTTCTAAAATTTAGACTCATTTTCTTCATTAGTTTTCTTTTCTTTCTTTGAACTTCCAATTATTAGAGAATACTTAAAATGATTTCCAAGTATAACCATACTATTATCATAATTGCTCGATTCAAATGCAGTCAAGTGACCAACTAAATTGTCAACAATCAAAATATTACTAGGCATAGCTATTACTTCTTGAATTGTAGAAAATTTGATAGCATAAATAGATAGAAGAGTTCTAAGAACTTTACAAGTACAATTTCACTATCACTACTAATTCCTCAAAAAACTATGGTTGCACTCACAACTTATTTGATTCAATTTGCATACTATGCATCATTCTTACCTTCCTTCATTTTCATGTTATCATACTTACCTCTAAGACTTTAAGCTTTAGCTCTCAATACATTTGGATCTTCACCATGTTTGAGTTTCAATTTGTCCCATATCTTTTATATTACATTTTTTTAGTTCTTGTTATCATCAAATGCAACATCATTAAGTGCAGATGCAATCTCAATGATCAAGTTATTATAATTCCTCTTCTCAATCATTTGTTCTACAATCATATGAGCAATAGGTACAATGTATTCATTGTCCAACTAGTGATTTATATTGTCTCCATTTCCCAATAGGTTTAATCTCATTCTATCTTTCCATGATGCTAAATTCTCCTTGTTCAGCATTGGCATCTCTCTATTATACATCTTGTGATCTTTGGCTCAAGTCCCTTTAAACTTTTTTCTCCAAGCACCATACTTTCATACTAATTGTTAAATAACTAGGGGGATGGGGAGGGGGGTGAATTAGTTATGTTAATTTATTAGGTATAGTCCCTTAAAACACTTAAGAACCAATAAAACTTCAAAAAAATTATAAGATTTGACTTAGTGTTCTAATTCAACTTCACAATTAACTCACACATTCAATTTACTCCAAACTATTCATTCACTATTTCTATTTTTACCAATTATTTACCTAGTTTTTATTGAGTTCCAATAAAATTAAATTACATGAAAATTAACTTGGAACATAACAACAATCACACATTTGAGACAAATATTTTCAACATGAAAACCCTGTAAAGGGAAAAACCACTAGGGATTGGCAACCCAAAATTTTTGCTCTTCTAAACTGAGCTCTGCTAGGAGCCAACCTCGTTAAATTTTAACATACACATTGTTAATGATTCTTTTTAGAGGATTTTCACCAAAAGATCATGTAAACCTTATCACCCCTTTATCATGTCTAAAGACTAACCTTCTCTAAATGACTTATAAACACCACTAATTGATGTTACCATATAGGATTTCATAGACTTGTTAGGACCACTTGGTTAAGAGATTTTTCTACTATAGTGATTAGAAATTAATAGTAAAAAATGATTTTTTTAGGTTCAATACTACCTTGCTTGTCTAGATGATCTCCTTTCTACTTAGAATCTTTTGTATTTGTATCCTCTAATCTTTTTGCTTGGTCAATTCACTTCTTCTCTCTCTCTCTCTCACTTTTCTTTGACTCTTCTTTGATCTTCTCTCTTCTCTGCTTAGTTCACTTGGCATTTTTTTTCTCCTTCAAAAACTTTACACTTTGATCTTCTTCTTTAACATTCCATCAACATCTAGCCAACAACATCAACATCCAAAAAACTTGCTCAACTACTCCTTAAATAGTAGTCTATGTGCTTCTAGATTCTTCTAGTTAGTACACTTAATCATAATTGTTGGTCTCAGGTTCATTGCATTTAGTCACTTAGAAAATAAAACTTTCATAGAACTTTGTGCTTGTCCTTATCCTTCTTCAATCTCCATCTTCATATTTTCATTGCATTTTTCCAACATAGATCTAGTAACATACTTTGACTTGTCTTTGGAATTTTTATTTCTATCAAAAGTTATCCTCAGATTCTAACTTCACAAAGCTATTCTTTTTTCTAGTACTTGGTGAACATAACATTTCACTTGGGTAAAACATCAATCATTCAATACTAAACTTGCTTAGGTAACACTGAACTTTTTCTTTTCTTAGCCAACGGCTTGTTTAACACTGTAGTCACTTCGTAAACAATATCTTCCTTATTTCACATTGTCACTTGATACATCTTGTATAGCTCATTATATTATAATATTACATGATTGTAAACATATCAAAGCAATATTGCATTATCACTTCCTAGCTCATTCAAGTGCCCATTGAATACCATACTTATCAACCCTATCATCATCATACTTTCTTCAAATCATCTTTATCAATAAAACCCTCTTCACCAATAAAATTGATTTAGCACTCTACTATGTTAGCATAATGTCTAATCAAATAAGAGTTGACGTTAATGACAACATAACAACTAATATGACTCTTTCACATATATTTATAGCATTCTTAGTTACATCATTAGCTGGGTCTAACATATTAGTTTTATCATCAATTGTGGATAACAATCTCCGCCTTTGGTATTGATGGAAACTCATAAACATAGGATTTTACATTGTAAATATTACTCATAACATAATCAAATGTATTCATATACAACAATACAACTTTTCAGCTCTCTAATTTATTTAGGTTCTCTACAACATATTTGGATATCAAAATTTAGTCAGTCTATATCTTTAGTAGCTTCATATTAAAAAATTCTCCTTGTCTCCACCTTATGACATAGTTCTCTATTCGGCAACATCACTTGGGTTATTTCTACGATTCTCTCATTTTCAACTAGATTCTCCCTCTTATTACTTCTCTCCCCTTTAGTCATTCTCTCCCCATTTGACAACAACTCCAAGGATAAATATAAATTCAAATATAAAACTTAAAAAACCTTGTAGTAACACCTTGTGCCTGATATGTATTGTTTACATCAATTTCATTATATTTGCTTTCACATCTTTAGAAAATATCCCTAAAGAGTGAACTCTTTTATCAACTCCACAAAGATATACCTGATCATCCATGAATTGATGCAACAAGCATCCATGCTTAGTTAATCTTGGATAGGGGAAGGATCCCCTGTTTACTTCTTAGATACTCAAAAGTATATATAGGAAATGTCTTGGTAAACATGTCTACAATTTGTCCTTTAAACTTCACATATTTAAGCCTCACTTGCTTCTCTTGTAATTTCTCTCTCAAGTAGTGATACTTGAAAGATATATGTGAGGTTTTTACATGCATCACTTAATTTTTTGATATATTTATTGCACTAGTATTATCACAATAAATATTAACTACCTCAGTTACCTTATTTTCAATTCCTTCCAAGAGTTTCTTAATTCGAACAATATTAAAAAAATTAATTTCCACAACAACATACTCAACTTCACCAGTAGATTGTGAAATGCAACTTTGTTTCTTGTTCAACCATGTAATTAGTCTTTCTCCTAAAAAGAAAGCCCCACCACTTGTACTTTTTATATCATCAACATCACCAACCTAGTCTAAATTAGTGTAGACTTAAAGTGTAATGCCACCATCTTGTTTGTACCATAATCTAAAATATTCAATTCCTTTCGAATATCTAAATATACTTTTAATAGAAGTCATCTGTGTTTGCTTAGGATTAGAGGACAAATTTGCAATAATTCCAACTGCATGTACAATATCAGGTCAATTATGCAGAATATCATTACCAATCATTGATTTATATTGTGTTTGATTTACCTCTTTTGTAGTATACTCCTTAAACAATTTTTGTCCACTCATTATACATGTACTGACTAGCCTTGACTCATCAATTTCAAATATTTTCAAGATCTCTTTCACATACTTAGATTCGGTCACATATATACCATCTTTTTTTGATGAACTTGTAAGCCAATGAAAAAATTGATCTCACCAAACATAGACAATGAAAACTCTTTTCTCATTTGATCAAAAAATTATTTGCACAAAAAACCATTCCCGATAAATATGATATCATCCACAAAAATTTCAGCCATCAACACCATGTTATCATCTTAACTTTTCAAGTACATATTACTATTCTCACTTGTTCTAACAAATCCAATCTTAATCAAGTATGAATGTAACCTTTCATACCAGGCTATTAGTGTTTTTGATAGTCCATACAAAGATTTGTTCAATTTGTAAACCATGTGTTTTTTATTAGGTTTAAAAAATCCTTATGGTTCTTCTATGTACACTTCTCCAAATATTTCATTAATAAATGTCGACTTAGCATCCATATTTACATATACCTTGAATCTCTTGTAAGTAGTATAAGCCAACAAAGTGCTAACTCCTTCCAATCTTATAGCAAGAGAAAAAGACTCACCATAATCGACACCTTCTTCTTGGGCACAACCTTTACAAACTAATCTTGCATTTTTCCTCACAAATTCATCATTTTTATTCAATTTGTTTCTAAATATTCACTTTGTTCCTATTATATTCTTATCAATTGGTCTTAGTATTAGTGTCCATGTGTGTTTTTTTTTTTTCAATTTGATCAATCTCTTCATTCATGTATCCAATCTTCATTATGAAGTGCAACTTTAACAGTTCCTGGTTCAATTCCAACAATTAAACAATTACTATCTTTCAAATTACTTCTTGTCATGACTCTAGAATTTTTATCTCCAATGTTTTGTTCGAAGAGTGGTTCCTACTAACATATTTTTCTAGCACAAGTTAAATTCTTTGATGTTTAACATTATCTTTACTTAGTTGTGGCTCTTCATCTTGCTTGGGTTGTTTTGTTTATGACTTGAGTACTATATGTTGATGCTTGTGATTCTCTATTTTTATTAGGAATTATGCAGGAAGCATCATCATAAACATTTTTAAAAAAATTGTAATAATCTGGTCCATTTGTTTTACCTCGTCATTCTTATCTACAAACTCATCAATTCTTACATTTGAACTTTCAATCATTGTGTTAGTAGTCTTGTTCAAAAATTTATATGCCTTACTCTTAGAAGAGTATCCAAGGGAAATACCTTCATCACCTTTTGAATCAAATTTACCATTTGTTGAATCTTTATGAATGTAGCATCTACTTCCCAATATCCTTCTTCAATTGAACTTGGTTGAGAGTGTAGACTATTGTGCTAATAACTTATCCCTAGAACATTTGAGAAATTCCTTTTCATGTGTCGTTGCATAGCCAAAAATTAATTTGTTCCTCCCTTCAAAAATCTCCTTTTTTGTGGTGTCCTTGGTGCTAAGAATTGTCTCTTTATACCATGCCCAACACAAAAGTTAGTAAATTCAATAGACATGAAATCGCCACCTCTATCACATCACAAATATTTTAATTGTTTACCAGCCTCTTTTTCAACTCTATCTTTATAACATTTAAATATATCAAAGGCATGTGACTTCAACTTCATGAATAGAACTATCATCATCCTAGAATAGTCATCAACAAATAGTATGAAATATCTATAGCCATAATAGCTTTCTACTCTCATTGGTCCACACAAATCAGTATGCACTAATTTCATATTGTCATTAGAAGTATTTGTCTTATTAATTTTTTTTTTACTTTCTCATCTTACCAAGTTGACATTGTTTTCACATTACATTCTTAGGTTTATGCAAATTCAGTAAACCTCTATCTCTTTTTTTCTATTGACCTTCACCCTATTCTCAAAATTTACATGACACACCCTCTTTTTCCACAACCATAGATCCTCAAATCTTTAAAATAAACATGTATCAATAGTAGGATCAAGATAAAATAAATTTCCTTTAGTTTTCTCACTAGTACAAATAAGATTTCCTTCATCATCATAGATCTTGACATTCTTGTTCTCAAATTCCAACTTATGACCTGTATTGTTCAACTAAAAAACACTTAATAGAATTTTTTTTAGTCCTTGCACCAAATATGCATCATCACATCTAATTTCATCATTCAACATCAATGATCCTCTACCTTTTACTAGACATGAAATATCATATCCTAATTTAGTAGTTTTGTCATCACATTCTTGGAATTTGTAACAACTTACTAAGATCTTTGGTCATATGATGTGAGAATCCACTATTAATGATCAATTTATCATTCTTACTAATATTTGAAATAAGAGCTTTATTATCCTCATACCTTTTCTCATTCAGATATTTGCCAATTGCAACATACACTACTTCCACTCATTCCCTATCATATTTAGTATCTAATTTGGTGTGTTCTTCCTCAACAATATAGCATGATTTCTTCCCTTTGTCTTTGTATTTTATTTTGTTCCTATACTTGTCATCCTTCTTATCATTTATGTCACTCTTTCTCTTGTTAGGACACCTAGCTACAAAATGACCTAGTTTATTGCATTTAAAACATATTAGAGGTAATTTACCTTTGAATCTACCTTTCCTCTCGATAGCCTTCTTGCAAGGAAAGCTTCAATATCATACATATCATCTTCTGATTCAAAATCACTTTCATTCTTACTACTCTTCTCTTTCTTTGAACTACCAATGGTTAGTAAAGACTTGAAAGAAATTCTAATTGTAACCACACTATTATCAAAATTACTCAACTCAAATGTAGTCAACCGACCAACTAAACTATCAAGTATAAGATCATTATGACACATATCTCAAACTTCTTGAATTGTAGATACTTTAATAGTATAAATAGGTAGAAAAGTCCTGAGAACTTGATTTACAACTTATGTACCACTAATGACTCCTCCAATAGCTTTGATTGCACTCATAATTTTTTTGATTTGGTTCACATATTGCACAACATTTTCTCCTTCTTTCATTCACATGTCATCATAATTGTGTCTCAAACTTTCTACCTTTAATCTCAACACATTATCATCACCATCATGCACAAATTCCATTTTGTCCCACATCTCTATAGCAATAGTATAATTCTTGACATCATCAAATTTGACATCATTGTGGGTAGATGTAATCTCAATCGTGAGACTATTATGTTCTCTCTTCTATGTCATTTCTTCCATAGTCATATGAGGGGTAGGAGAAACATAAGAATTGTCTAGATAGTATGTATAATTCTATCAAATTCCAAATAAGTGTAGCCCCATTATGTTCTTCCATGAGAAGAGATTCTCCTTGTTCATCTTAGGTACCTCTGTCTTGTACATCTTTATATATTTATCTCAACTCCCTTTAAAATTCTTCCTCCAAGCACTTTTCTCTGATACCATTTATTAGATAGCTAGGGGGGGGGGATGAATCAGTTATGTCAAGATATCCTACATGCATTTTCATAACAATTCTGTAACCACATTCAACTTCTCAAATTAAACTTATAATTTTTTATCATTAAACTATTAGCTTATTGTCCATTACTTTATTAGGTATCAAAGATATAACTTAGCTTATAATGAGTTGCAACAACAAGTAAATAACATGAAAATCAACTTGCAACATATAAGAAATCACACATTTGATACATATATCTTAATGTGGAGACCATATAAAGGGAAAAACCACCTAGAAACCAACAACGCAAATATTTCACTCTTCTTAAGTGAGATATGTTTGGACCCAACCTTGTTAAAGGTAACATGAAATTTTTTAGTGTGATCTAGTTAAAATATTTTAGATAAAGATCATCTATACCTTACCACTCCTTGTCACTACTAAAGAGTGGCCTCTTGTAAAGGACTTACAAATATCATTGATTGATGTTACTATTAGGATTTCAAAGACTTGTTATGTACACTCAGTTAAGAGATTTTATATGCTAGAATGGTAAGGAATTAATAGTCAAATGATCTATAAGGTTTAGCACTACATTTCTTGTTTAGAACTCTTCTTCACTCTATCTTCTTCATTATGATCTCTATCTAGCTGATTCATACTCTTTTTCTTTTACTTTGCACTTCCTCTACTTTATGTTTCTTTTTCTACTCTGCTCGGTTCACCGTGTCCTTCTTTCTTCTTCTTCACTTTCAATATTTCTCCTTCATCATCTATATCTCTACCTTGTTCAACATCTATCAGCAATAATTAGCAGCCAAAAATAGTCAATCATCTTCTTAAATAGTTAACTTCTACCTTTCAAAAACTTCTAGATTGTGTTGCTTAATCATGATCCTAGATTTCTTATTAATTGAATTTAGACACTCGTAAAATAGAACTTCCTTGAATTTGTGCTCATATTCATCTTGCTTAAATCTCCTTCATAATATTTTTATTATATTTCTCTAGTTGTAGATCTTAAAACTAACTTTGAATTTATCATTTAAAGTTCTCAATCATTCTTTATTCTCACTATATGTCAGGCTCATATTCAATCTTTCTTAATGTATTTTCCCTATTTATACTTAGTGAAAATTGAGACTTAGTTGGGCAATACATCACTTGGTTAACACTGAAATTAATTGGTTAACACTATTATTTAACTTTGTTTTGCCAAGTGCTTGGTGACAACTATAATCACTTGATGTATATTGTATCTAGATCTTTAACCTAACTATTCAGTGTAACTTGTGTAGCTCAATGAATACATGAACTTCATCTCAACTTTACATGATTTTAAAATAATTAAACCAACATTATACTATCATAGTCCAATTCATTCAAGTACCCATTGAATAAAAATACTTAGTAACTCTAATATCATACTTTCTTCAAATCTTCTTCATCAATCAAATGATATAGTATTCTTATGGATTATCATAATGTCTAATCTATTAAGGCTTGACATCAATGACAACATAACAAAAGATATGACTCTTTTACATACAATAATATAATTATGAGTTGAGGCTAACCAAATGTTGGCTCATTCATCAAATTTTGCACTAAGTTAGTTTCATAGAAACTAGACTCCATTACACACTTTAAAATAAAATAAGTTTCAAGTATTAATTAGGTTTTAATGATTTCTAGGGGTGTACACATATACTTCACATTTTAGGATTTGTCCACTTAAAAAATTTATCAAATAATAAATATACATTAAAAAATTAGTAGAAAATTCTAGGATAAACTATAAGGCATTAAGTAACTTATGACTAGACTAATTAAATAATTTCAAAAAAATAGTTTTCATTTCAGGGGGAGCACAATACCCAAATCTATATTATGCTTTTACTAAACAAATAGTACCACTTTGTGTGCTCCCCTTTTTTGAGAGCCTTAAAATCCAAAATTTAATAAAGTTATTAGTAGTTTAAAAACTAGATTAAGAGGACTACCACTTTTTTTTTTTCGTATCTTAAAATTTTAAGTCTAATTATCTTCACTTTCTCATAGAAGTTTTAAAATAGTTTATTACAGGAAAAAAGTGAAGATGTAAGATGTAAGACAAGATGTTCAACTATTAAATTGTATTTAGTCAAAGAAAATAGAGAATATTAATTCACAATATTTGTGAATGGAATGGGGTAAAATTAAAGTCTTATTAAGGTTTGGTTATAATGTGATATTAAAGATGGTAAAATATGGATTTCATGTTCATGGTTGTACTGATTGTCCACTTCAAGTGGTAGATTGTTGGGATTGTGAAACCCAACAATCCCATGACCTTTTGTCTTCTCTCTTATTATCATGTGATAGTTATATATGTTTCAATAAAAAGTTGTATATATGTCATGGATGATATATTGGTTAAGTGTTGATTAAAATATCCCCACTTTGAGCTCTTGGATGTAGCGAGAATTGGTGAGCCCCTATAAAGTATTGCATTAAGTGTTTTTTCTTTATACTTATAAAGTGGTCTTAAATATGCTTATTATTTTTATCTTCATGTTAATAAATTATTGTAGTTTTCCCACAAGGTATTTAAAACTTTCTTAAAATTTAGAGAAGGTTATATGATGTTTTGAAAAAATCACATTCAATATTCAATTACAAATTATATGTTCCTTTAATGTAGCTCTAATAAACTTCATGGCTAAGGATGTATCTTAAGGAGTAGATGTTTGAATTACAAATAGGAAAGGTAAACTCCTAGTGGGGGGTGAATCAAATGTTAACACATGAACCCATAAAACTTTTCACCACTCATCCATCTTATGCATTCAATAGATAAACTGAACTAACATGTAAAGCCCATACATCTAAATCATAAAAACATATAAGAAATCACACATTTGATGCCATATATGATTACCTAGAAACCCTCCAAAGAGAAGGTAGAACTGGGGTGGGGATGACACCCAAAAATCTTCACTACTATAGTAAAAATGTGTAGCCAATTAAGGTTACAATGGTTTGACCATAAAACATGATCTGCCCTTGTTAAAGGTTTAAAGGGATTGTTAAGTCCCACCTTGTTAGAGGATTTCAGCACCTTTTTAGAAGTGTGCCTAGCTAAAGGACTTTAGAACATTCACTTGAAATGTCACCCTATTAAAGGATTTACAATAGTTTGTTAGGACTACTCTGCCTAAAAGATTTAACTAAAATCACCTGCTAGGATTTTTTAGCATAGATCTTGTGATTGGCTCTAGTTACCTGATTAAAGATCAAATCTATATACTATCCTTCTTGATCCTCTCTAATCTGATGTGTCAATGATATAGATCCTTTGTCCTTTGTTCTTCTTGAATTGATTCTACAATTCACTCTCTATAACTTCTAAGTCTCCATGAATGCTTTGTCCTCACATGCAAAATTCACTATTCTCCTCCTTCAATTCCTTACACACTCATATGAAATTTAAGGTTTCGTCCTCCTTAAGAAGACTAGAAGACTTAGGGTTAGGTATGAATCTATGGCTGAGATTCATCCTTTTTTGTTGCTTAATCCTTCCTATTTTTTGCTTGGCTGCATGTAATTGCATAGGGAATCCACATATAGATTGATCCTTATCTTCAAAAGAACATATTCTATCCCTTGGTCGATTGAAAAATTCTTTACATAGTTGTTTGTGCAATCACAAAAAAATATGTCTAATCTATATTTCTTAGCACTTGAAGTTACTGATGCTCAACACATACTATAATTCTATTTCTGATTTGACACCTGAACTACTCAACATCAACTATTTACTTAGCACTTGAATCACTCAGCATGGTCTATCTTCTTGACACTTGAGTGACTTAGCACTCATTGCAACTCAACACAATTTTGTATTTACATATCATACTCAACATGCATTACTAGTTTGGCATGAACTTAGTAAATGACTTAAGTGTGTTGACACTCAATTGTAAAAACCAATCTAAGATCAACAATCTCCCCCTTTGACATGAGTGTCAAAAACACTTAACTATACAATTATCTAATCTTGTCAAGTATAATATATTCACAACTCAGCTTATATGCAAAACTTCAAAAATTTCAAAATTTTGTATAACCTATATCCCTCAAAATTTATAACTCCCCCTAAGTTAATGTGCCTGATTTGTATCAAAAATCTATTCTCCATTATAAGTAGATTTGTCTCTATTGATACTTTTTGTCTTCAATGTGCTAATAGTTTTTATCTGATATGCTCCATTTCTGTTCTTTCTTTATTCTATTTGCTCCCCCTTTGGTTTATTTTTCCTTTGTTTTTATCTCCCCCTTTCTCTTTTATTTTATTTCCCCCTTTGCTTATTTATCTCTCCCTTTTTGACTCTTATTTCAAAGGGTCTACACACTTATGGTGTATCTATCCAAAAAGGATTTTTGGACTTCCATGATTATTTATAGAGAAACATCCCAATTGTCACATGCAACATCCAATGACTTTATTTGGATTGCTAACTCTACTGCAAGGTGAACTAGTCCATCTAATGTAGAAAGATTAGGATCTTTCTTCAACAAAGTTTCTGCATATGCTAGTTCTTTATGGAGTATCTCCATATCGGGGCTAAGGGTGGCTTGGATATTAATAAGCTTGGCTCTTATATTAGCCTCTTCTACTATTAACACAACTAGTTGACTCTATGATTGAATCAATGAGTGAAAATGCTTCTCACTCTGAGCTGGGTTCTAAGGTAATTGCATACTTGAGACTTTTAAATTTCTCTCTAGACTCATAATTCTATGGCTTGTTTCTTGAGTGAAGAGTGTGGAATCACATAGTTTGGTGTACAATGAGAATACATTCTCAAGTACCTTCTTCACTTTCTTCATTTTTATAGCCAATTCAACTTGCATCAATGCTATGCCACAAAATATATTTTCATTTACTTTCCCTTGAAATTCTCTTTCAAACCATTCCAAATGTTTTGCATTAGTGTCGTAGTCTTCATTGTTCACCTATTCCATAATTTCTGATAACTATTTCAATAGTGGCTTTGATTGTTTAGGTGTTGGCAAGCTGAATTCATCTAAGAAGATGTCTTTGATTTCTTGTAATGCTTGCCTCTATCTATACTCCTTTTTGAGTATTTCTTGAATTTTCTTCTTTTCCAAAGCCTGTTGCATTATGCCTATCTATTCCAATGTTATGGTTTCATAATCATACTTAGGTATCACTATTTCTTCATCTAGAGTTACATCTACATGGTGAATTACCTTAGCAACCTTGGAGGAACTTGAGCCTGGTGCTGAGATCTGTAATGGTATAACTTCAGTGGTTGGCTCCTGAAGGACTTTTGTAGGAGTACCAGATGTAGGTAATGTTAAGAATGCTTGAGCGGCCTCTTATTCCTTCTCCTTTGATATGTCCTTAATTTCTTCAAATCTGTTATGATCAATTATAATGATCTAACTTGCATCTTGTTTTTGTGCATCAAGTTTATCATTTGTTGTTTCTTTCTCCTCTATTGTAGTCTACCCCTACTCAATTGTGTCTTCTTTGACACTTGTGTCAACCTTGATAGATGTGTCTATTAATGTTTGTATTAAAGGTTGAGCACTAGTAGCTGAAGGGATGGTAGAAGGTAGTTCTTGTGTGTTCACCTTATCCCTTGTAATGTCAACTACTGCCTTCTGAAGTTCATCAATGCTGACCAATACTGGATTTTCACACAATCTGGCTTGTAGTGTGGATTGGTCAAGAATCTTCTTTAGATCTTTTGCAATTAAAGGATTGATGTTCTAAGCTGAATTATCAAGAACATCCTTAACAATTATAGTTTTTTTAGGTATGCTTGTGTCATGTGGAGGGCTCATACTAGGCATTTGTGTGTCTTGCACACTCTATTCTTCCTTCTGCTCTTCAGTTGTAGCCATATTATCTTTTCCCTTTTGTGTCTCCCCCATAGTAGTATCCTTTTTTGTATCTTCTTCCTCCTTATCATTATTGTCATTATCATTATTTCTTACCTCAAAGGGATCCTCTTCTCCTTCTTTGACAATTGTCAATCCATAGATCAATTTTCATGTTTGAGTGGATTTATTGACAACATCTTCAATATTGTTCTAAAGGACACTTAATGCTTTCTATTTTGGTGCAAACCATCCACGATACTGCTTATTTGCTTTGACAATGTGTCCTTTTGTCAATTCTAGCATCACCTATGCTAGTGTGGATTCTCTAATTTGTTTCTCCAAGTTTAAACAATAATGCCACTTATTTTCAACAATGGTATACAAATCCTTGGGCATTGTATTATCTAATTCAAGTGGATTGTTCTTGAATTTAGACATCATTGCATATATTGATTCTTCAATCAAATTTTTTTCTTCTCTACCAAGTTTTCTAAAATCAATATTTTTCAAATCTTTCAAATCTACATTGTTTCTAACAATTTCACAGAGATTCTCAAGATCACATTTTGGTGGATGACTTACCACTCTAAATTGGCTTGTATCTTCACATTCTATTCTTTCATCATCCATCTCTAGTTGTGCAATGTATTTTCTCCTTTCTTCTTCTACTCTGGGCCCTTTTGTTTAGTAGCCTTTGTCTTTTCTTTGGCTTGCTCTTTGGCCTTTTGTGTAGTGGCCCTTGTGTTTTCCCTAGTTTTTGGTGTTGTAGGCTTTGCTTGGTTTGGATTGGCAATCTTTATAGCCTCTTTCTTTGACACAAGCTATTCTTTGGCCTTTCTCTTCTTTGGTTTTGCCTATTCTAGTGCTTCCTCTACTTCCTCGGCACCTTCTTCTTCAATGTCCTCACCCATGCCTTGGGTCAAAGCAAGAGATTTTTAGGCTTGTTCATGTTCTTCATCTTAATCCTCTTCATCATCTTCTTCTTCTTCACCAAATTGGGCCTTTATTTTCTTCACTAATTTGTCTTTCTTCTTCAATGTGGAGGTTATCTTCAACTCCATTTCAACTTTGGATTTCATAACATCATAATTACCAAATATCTTGGCACTTTTATCAATCTTTTTTGCTAGGAGTACAGTGATGTCAATTGAGGCTTCATCAACATTGATCTCATACCCTAGGGGTCTTAACCATCTTACCCTAAGTACTGCTACTTGTATGTATGTGTAATCAATATCTACAAGAAAACATATGTCATTGTAGTATTGTTCAACTGAGGAGACAAGTATCCTCAAACTCTGCTTCATAGACTTCTTGAAGTCTTCAAAATAGCTTGTCATAACTATTTCAAAGTTCTCACCCATTTGCTCAATATATTCATTAATTTGTACGTCCATTGATCTTATTTGTTTTCCAACCTATTTTTCCAAAGGATGGGAATTCATTTTGTACATATAAAAATATGCACACAATTATTGATCCAAATTTGCATTGTACACTCTTGGTTTTCCTAACTGCTCCAAGATTTTCCATTATTTTCTATAATTGAAGCTATGCAAGATCATAAGTATGATCTTTCTTGACAATTATATAGCCAAGATCAACTGTAATGCATGGTATACTGTTTATCTACTTGACTGATAAAATTTGTGAGAAATAACCCTAACTACAAATTCAAGAAGTGGGTCTATGATGGTATTTATTGTCATTTTGTGCTTATTCCATTTTGCACCTATGTTCTTCTCAATTTCCTCCTTTGAGTCTCTTCATAGGGTCTTTAGCTGATCTAGGGTTGGATAACTAGTCACCCTATGAATAATTCTATTTGAAATCTTGATTGGTCCTCCTTCCAACCATAGACATCCATCGTGTATTCTACTTAACACTATCTTGATCCATTCCATCTTGAACACCGTGGGAAAATCTAAGGCATGAGTCAAACCCTTTCTCTGTACAATCTTAAATTCTTCCTTCAAAATTCCATTTTCACACAACTTATCATAATCTTGCTTTATTTCCATATCACCTATAACTCCTACTTTACAATTGTAACATTTTCTCACATCTTGGACCATTATGACCTTAGGTGGAATCATGGATAATGCGCCTAATGGGTCATTTTTATTGGCTATGTCTTGGATGGCTCTAAAATTTGGTTGTTTGACCTCATTATTAACTAATTGGACATCAAAAACTTCTTTCTCCTTCACATTCTTTGAACTAGAAGCCATTCTATCAAACTAGGGTTTTACAAATTTTAAACTGTGTAACTTAGCTTATGAAGAATAACTCAAAAATTTGATGAACGGGTGCTTGATTGTCACTAGGATCTTTGCAAACGCTTTGAACTAGATTTTGAATCACCTCTTTGCTTTGCTTTCTCTTGCTTGAATTTGTAATGACAAAAAATAGGTGAAAATTGACCTTATTCCCTTCAAACCTTCACATTTAATGCTTGGTGCTTGTACAACTATAAATTGGAATCAACATGATTTATGTTCCATTTAACATCTATAGAGATTACCCTCACTAGGCAGCTACTATAGGCTTAGCTCTAAATGTCTTTAACTAGCAGCTCAACACTCACTAGTATTTCACTCAACATACACAGAAGACTTTTCATGCTCGACAACAACATGAGAACTTGAAGATTTAACCTTGAACTTTTCACAACATCTTGCATCTTTTTTCATTCTAATGTAATCATTTTAGTGCTAATTTCTTTTGGAACTGATGTATAATGCAACAATTTAAGTATTAGTCCTACATACCTCTTGTTTGCTTAGTTTGATGATGTATGATCACTTGACCCATTGGGTGAAGTGATCCATTCTCCATTTGATGTATTTCCACCATCTTTCTTTTTCTATGTCTTGTTCATCTCATTCTTGATGTGTTCAACATTTTCCTTCCCTTTACCTTTATCAAATTCACAACTTTGTGCCTTGGACCTAGTTGGACAACGCTTACTTATGTGACTTGTCTTGTGACAATTGAAACATGTGGTTTGACTCAACCATCTTTTGTAGTTACCACTGAAGTGAGTCCTAATGCAATTTTCAGGCATGTCCATATTCTTGACAACAGTGATAGCTATATCTTGTATTGTAATCCCAATTTTAAGAGTTTTCATAGCTTCTTACCTTTATTGGCTTGCTTGATGACCATGTGGACTTGGATATACATTCAAAGGCTCTATGCCCATACTTTTGATAGTTGTAGCAATATTGTTAAAATCTTGGTGCATGCATGGTTCTAGTTTTACATTCATGTGCCTAATGACCTTGTTTGTTGCACTTGAACAATGAGTTATGTTATTAGGCTTAGCATTCTAATTTGTATTCTTGCTCCTGCACATGTTAGCTATATGTCCTTTCTTACCACAACTATGACAAGTAGGTTTGGAGTTCTTACCTCTATTGTTCCTTTCCTCAAAAACTTTGGATGATTCTCCTTCTTCAGTGCTTGTGTAGCCCAATCTTGATGTATCTCTCCTAGATCTAGGGGATTTTAGTAGTTTCTCAAAGTACTCAATGACTTCATTTGGCTTGTTGAAACTTTCAGAAAATTCCTTTTCTCTTTTCAGCTCATTTTGCAATTGTTCATTCTACAACTTCAATGTAGTTATCTCAATGTCTTTGACATTCAAATCATGATGAGCATTCATCATTTGGCTTATGGTATCCAATTGCATGTTTGAGATCCTAGATAGCTCTATTGACTTCTCCTCCAATCTATTTGCCAAAATTCTTTTGTCTTCTTGAATCATGGCCTTGTCTTCTATAGCTTTCTTCTTTTGTTCAGTCACCTCACATAGTAGTATAGCTTGTGATTCTTGCTCCAACTTGAGATTTCTGATCTCTTCAACTTGTGCTTTATTCTTTTCCATTAGATCTACAACTACTGCATCAAATTCACCAGAGTTGCCATCTGAAAATAGCTTTGTGGTGTCAATCTCTTTATATTGTGTGTCATTTTCTACTATAGCAATCACTTTCCTTCTCTTTAGGGAACTCTTCAAAGTATCTCTAGCTTCATTCAGTTGATGTAGTATGAGATGTATCTCAATCTCCTGGTTCTCAATGGTCTTTCCCAACTTGTAGACTTCCACTTCAAGATCTTTCCTCTAAGCTGCAAAGCTTCTTCTTTTAAGAACTTAGCTCTGATACCAATTGTTGGAATTACAAGTAGGAAAGGTAAAATTTCTCTAGAAGGGGGGGGGAGGGGGGGGGGGGGGTGTGTTGTTGGTGAATTAGAGGTTAAAAAATGAACCCATAAAACTTTTCACCACTCATCCATCTCATGCAATCAATACATAAACTGAAATAATATGTAAAGCACATATATCTAAATCATGTAAACATATAAGCAATCACACATTTGACACTAGATATGATTACCTAGAAACCCTCCAAAGAGAAGGTAAAACTGGGGTGGGGATGACAACCACAAATCTTCACTATTGTAGTAATAAAGTGTATCCAACTAAGGTTACAATGGTTTGGCCATGAAAAATGTTCTACCTTGTGAAAGGCTTACACGATTAAAGGCTTACAAGGACTGTTAAGTCCCACCTTGTGAGAGGATTTCAACATTGTGTTAGAAGTGTTCTTGGCTAAAAGACTTTGAAACATCCACTTGAAATGTCGCCCTATTAACGGATTTACAACAGTCTGTTAGGACTGTTTTGCCTAAAAGATTTAACTAAAATCACTTGTTAGGATGTTTCAGCATAGATATTGTGATTGGCTCTAGTTGCCTGATTAAAGATCAAATCCATACAGTGTCCTTGATCCTCTTTGATCTAATGTGTCAATGCTTTATCCTCTATCCTTTGTTCTTCTCAAATTGATTTTGCAATTCACTCTCTATAACGTCTAAGTCTCTATGAATGCTCTATCCTCGCATGCAAACTTCACTATTCTCCTCCTTCAATTCCTTATACACTCATATGAAGTTTAGAGTTTCATCCTCCTTAACAAGACTAGAAGACTTAGGGTTAGGTATGAATCTATGGCTAAGATTCATCCTTTTTTGTTGCTTAATCCTTCCTATTTTCTGATTGGCTACATGTAATTGCATAGGGAATCTACATATAGATTTTTCATTATCTTCAAAAGATCATATTCTATCCCTTGGTTGGTTGAAAAATGGTTTACATAGTTGTTTGTGCAATCACAATCAAATATGTCCAATATGTGTTGCTTGACACTTGAAGTTACTGATGCTCAACACATATTGTAATTTTATTTTTGACTTGGCACCTAAACTGCTCGACATCAACTGTTTACTCAACACTTGAATCACTCGATGTGGTCTATCTACTCGACACTTGAGTGACTTGGCACATGAGTGACTCGACACTCATTGCAACTCAACACAGTCTTGTATTTACATATCATACTCGACATGCATTACTAGTTCGGCATGAACTTAGTAAATGACTTAAGTGTGTTGACACTCAATTATCAAAACCAATCTGAGATCAACAATAGAGCATTTTCCAAAGAATTTATCTATGGTCATTTCATTTGAACTTAAAGGGTAGTGTTGGAAAAGGGAAAACAACTCTAATAGTTTCATTGAATTAATCATAGTTTACAAAATTTGGATAAAATATTAAAAAAATTGACCGCTCTTAAAAGTGATACAATTGAAATAGAAGAAAACTTCTAGCAAACATATCTATGTGAAAGTAATTATTTCCCAAACAAGTCAACTTATTAAAAAAATATCTAATTGATAAAAGACATGGTCAAATAACAAGTAATCAAGATGAGAAGATGGAGACGGGATCTAAAGAGGATCTTGAGGAGGATAAAGGGAAGAAAACCAAAGGCAAAACTAGTATTTTTACCAAAACCAATGTGAAGATTGATAGAGCTTTGAACATTCCCTCAAATGATGAGCCTTTAATAGAAAAGGAGATGGGAGGTAAGAAAGTGCTATCGGACAAAGGCATCAAGGAGGAAGATACTGAAAGAGATACTATGGATAAGGACGAGGAAAACCTAAATCAAACCAAGGCCCAAGATGAACAAGGGTATATGAAGGAAATCCTTGGTAACCAAAGTGTGATGAATAGGTATAATAGCAGTATGAAGGAATAGATGCAATATATTAGGAGTTATTTTGATCAATTAAAAAAGACTCCCAAAGGTGAGAGGACTCTTGGTCAACATTTGAATAGACTCTCAGATGTTATTGGAAGTGCAAAAGAAGTCAAGAATTTAATGAAGAGAGTCCCACCTCTAGAAGCGAAGAACAGAGCTATGGAAAAAATGATGAAGGATATGTAGAAAAAGATAGATGTTATGGGAAATAAAGTTTATAATACTGAGAATGAGTTAAAGAAACTTGTAGACTAGAGTTGTTCCATGTTGAAGACTATAGTAGATAACATTAAGATTCTGCTAGACAAACTAGAATAGGGGAGAATTCAAGGTTTTAAGGACATGAAAGAGGATCAAGGCCCCAGTAAACGCACAAGGGCTAATTCAAAGAAGATAGAAGTGATGGATGAAAAATAAATTGATGAGTTGAAGACCTCTACTGTGAACATGAATATCTTTGTAGATTAGGCTATTGATTTACTGAAGACCTTGTAGTTGTCCTAGTGTTGTCTTTTTATTGTCTTTTCATGTTTGATGTATTAGGGTTACTAGTCATAGTTTGTTTTATTTTTTTGGTGGTGATGCACAGTTCCTTGTGGGCTTTCTTAGCTTTCCTGTTTGATACTATGTAAAAGATTTCAGGTCCTCCAAAACTTATTTTTACTTGATCAAAACAATTAATCAAGATGAAGATCTACCTAGTATTTATATCACTAAAAGAAACATAATAAAAGCATAACCCATTTGCTGAAAAAGAAAAAAGAAAATAATTCTAAACCCAAATTCCATTATCTTACCTTCATTCTCAAATATAAATTGATTTACACTAACTTTATTTAGTAACCTAGTATTACACGTGAATACTTAAAAAATATCCCTATCTTCCACAACTATTTTACCCTAAATTCCATTTTTGTTACCCCACCCGTGCTGCTATATAGACAATATATTGGCCTTTTTGAACACACATCATTGTATTAAAAACCAGCTATTAGTTAGAAAACAACCACATAGATGTACACAAAAATATTTATTCTTTGGTCCTTTCTCTTTACTGTGACAAGAAATTATACTTGTTATCTTATCATTTTTAGCAATCACTTACAAAAGATAACGCTTTTATGATTTTCTTATGACTAAGATATGTTTTTTGATAAACGTATAATGTGGTTATTTAATAATTTGATTAATATCTTTTAAAATGATTTTTCCAGTTAACAATGTACTCATTTATAATGTAAATATTTAATTAGTACTACATTTTTTATGTCAATTAGAATCTTTAGTACTAATTGTAGACACCTAAATTTGATTACACTACTTTGGTAATCTAATTTAGCCATCTCTAAAGGCATCATTAATTAAATTCTTATTTAATTAATCCTTTGTCATCCCCTAGTTGATTAATTTAATTAATCATCTATAGTCCTAATTGATAAATCAAATAATCTATTATTTATCAATTAAATCCTTTTCTCCTATCTAATTCCAAAAATCCCCATTTATTAAATAAATCTATTTGATAAATGAAATCCTGAAATTCAAAAAAACCCTAACCTATCTCTAATCCTCCATTTAGCCTAATCCACCCCATCCACCCATACTAACCAAGCTTAGCCACTAACTCACCCACCCTCATTAATGCCATCCACTTGCACATCTCTAACATCCCTAATCTAATCCTAAACCCAAGCCTAATCCACCCCCTAATGTTGTCACATTCCTTAAACAAGTTTAAGACTTTCCTAATACAAACCAAAGTCTCCCCTCAAAAAAATCCAACCACTAAGTCATGAGTGCTCTTACAAAACATAAAGACTCTTACAAGCCCACTCATGACTCTTACACCCATCTTCCACACTCTTCCCTCTTCCACACTCATTCCTCTTACATCCCTCTTACATACTCAACCCCACTCATCATGCCCTTAACCAACCCTTAACCCTACCCTCTCACACTCATCCTCCTTGTGACAAGTGTCACCTTCCCATTGGTGCTAAAAAAGCACAATCCATGTGCTCCCCTTTGAGTGCATCTTAGCCCTCCTTAAGCCTTCATCCATCCTTGCATCTAAGCCCTCCATCCCTCTACCCCTTAGCCTATAAATTGAATCCCATCCCAAGCCATTTCATCAACAATCTTTGAGCTAAAGTTACCATGCTATTTTGAGAACCAAAGCCATCAACCATACCCTTATAATGCCAAATTGAGAGCTCACAAAGCTACCAATTTGCCATTACCCATCTCCATTGAAGCAACTTTTGAGCATCTTGAGCATACATCCACAGCAAAAGGACACATCTACAGAATCAAGAAAGCATGGAGTGTTTTCTCTCGTGAGGTTTGCACTTCTTATTTTCTTTCTTAGTCTAAGCATATATGTGAATTTAGTTTTTGGTTTGTGAATGTTTACTTTATTTGTTAATGTTCTTTGCATACTGATTCTGGTTCTACACTAATTGCATGTACGTTTTTTATGAATCAATTTATACTTATTATACTTATCATGATCTGCATAGTTTGTAGTTGAAAACAATAAAAAAATTAGAAAAAAATCACTACGTTTGAATCATGAATCTGGGGAAAAAAAAGTTTGACTTTGTTTTGTCTTTAGTACATTTTATATATAAGTATTAGACTCTTTATATATTTTTTTTAAATCAAGAAAATTAGTTACTAGTACATAATGTACAAATTCAATATACATGTATTTATTATTTATCATTACAAGTACTATACTTCATACTCATATATATTATCAAAATCTTTTTGCAATATACCTTTTCATGTGAGTCAAATAAGATTTATTATATAAGCATTAGACTTCCAAGTGATTCACAGTACAACACTTCACTTTTATATTCAATGTTCTAGAATACAATATATCTAAGAAATTATTCTACATAACTTATACAATCGTGTTCTCATAGTTGTGATAGCATATAAACATTAGACTTTAACGTCATTTGAGGCATTCACAATACAACACTCTATTTTATATTCAAGGTTCTAGAATACAATTATAACTAAGAAAATATTCTAGCAAACTTATGCAATCATGTTCCCATAGTTGCGATAGCATATAATCATTATACTTCAATGTCATTTGAGGTATTCACAATATGACACTCACTTTTATATTCAAGGTTCTAGAACATAATTATAACTAAGAAGATAGTCTACCAAACTTATGCAATCATGTTCTCATAGTTGTGATAGGATATAAGCATTAAACTTCAATGTCATTTAAAGCATTCACAATACAACAATTCATATTTATATTCAATGTTCTAGAATACAACTATAATTATGAGAATATTCTACCAGACTTATGCAATCATGTTCCCATAGTTGTGATAACATTCATTTTTATATCCATGTGACAAGATAGAACTTTTTTCCTACTTGTTAAATAAAAACATTCAAAATTCAATAGAATAAGACTAATAATTGTTCTTTTAAAAAATGGTATTGTTGATCATGATTTTCTTAATTATACCAAATGCATTTTCAAAACCTCTACCCTACCCTAAAAATAACATGCAGATTTAAAAGTAGTGGCAAATCTTTCTATAGATTTCAACCTAAAACACTTTTTAAAAATGATTGAAATATCAATATTTTATTAGGAAGAATGCCTTGCATTGGTAGAGAAACCATGCAAATACTATTGTCCCTTGGTAACCACTAGTTTATCTTATTAGACTTATTAGTATTTGTCTAGGCTAGAAATACCATTGAATCTTTTTGGGTTAAATAGTGATTAAATTCTTTTGTATTAACCAATAGGATCTTTTCTTTGTTAATTTTTTAAATTTTCTTTTATAATGTATATATGAATAATTTTTAAATTATAAAACAATCAAAAATATTTTTCTTAGTAGTGATTGGTTAATTGGTTTGATATCTTATTAGCAAATTTGACCAAAGCACTATCCCTTTTTTAGGAGATAGTTTTGTTAATTATTACATTAAAATAAATTTCATATTTTTATTTTAATTACATGTGTGCATATCTTAGATTAATTATGATTATATAATTCATAAGGGTTTTAATAAATGTAACAATTTCAAATTATTTTTGTCAAAATGTCTACATTTTTAAAAAAAATTGACCCAACATATATTAAAATATTAAATAATTTTTTACGAGAGAAAACTTTTTAAAGAATATTTATTACATCTATATATTAAATTAATAAAAAAAATTCTATCTAATTTAGAAATGTGATTTTCAACTATACTAATCATAGTCATGGAATCAATTCTATACTACAAACTTACCTATTCACATTGAATATGATATCCCTTTCTATGATTTTGCCTAGATTATCTTTGTGAATCAAAGTACCAATAATTTACACACTGAAAGATTATATCTTCTCCATTATAACAATTGCCAATAATGATAGCCAATTGTCTAATAATAAATTAAAAATATAAACTATAATTATAATATTCATTATTGTTATAATATACTATTACACTAAGGTTTAAAATATGTTATGATTAATAATTAAAAAATTATAATATATATTTTAATTAACTATTAGGAAAATATTAGCCACTACGTGACACTTGTTCTATTTACAACCATATAAAAAAAACACATTGATTATACTCTTAAAGGAAATACAATTATTTTAAAAATGTTATTTAAGTTTATTAATTAATTAAAAATAAATATAATGATTTAAAATAATTTAAGGTATAATATTTTGTAGATTTTTTTGATGATTTGCATGAATATATAGAAGCAATCATGTGTAGCTAAATTATAGTTGAACCAAAAAAAAATATTTATACTTATTTTAAGATTGTGATAATTTTATCTTTTAAATGAGGTTAAGCCAATAGATTTAGATTTTATTAAGAATTAATCTCAACTAGCTATAAATTAGTAAATGGGAAAATAGATGTGATGATGATAAATTTATAAAATGTAAAGTGTGGTGTACATCCTAAACACTCTAGGCTTTTATGTATCTAGAAAGTGTTCCATTCAGCTACCATAAAATGTGAAAAGTTTCCATAAGCTACAAACAATAAAAGTAAGGTTTGGAAATTGATTCATACATGTGAAGTGTTTAAAATTCTAAAAAATGAAATCAGATGTTGTAATGCAAAATATCAACTCACATTTGTACGTTCGAGTAAAGTTGGTATAACTATACAATCCATAAAATACGTTTGTTGTAGAGTATGTAGTTTTCCTTCAAAATTGCATATCATTCTTAGCGTTAACTCATGTATATCTCTATCCCTTAGAAAAGATAACATGCTTTTATCCTTTTCTTATGATTAAGATATACGTATTCTTTATAGATATATAATATAGTGTTTAATATATTGGTTCATATTAATATTTGTATCTTTTCATATGAATTAATGAAGACATTGATTTTTTATAAAGTTATTGTGTTTTAATTCATTATTTATTTACATTTATTATTGACAATTATTATATATATATAAGAATGTTTGGTACTAATGTATGAATTTTATTTTTTTTAATCAAGTTTTTATTATACAAGTATTAAATTTTTAAATTTTTTTTTTTATAAATTAAGATAATTATTTACTAGTACCTAATGTGTATATATATATATAGGTTCTAATTCATATGTTGTTTCATGTGAATGAAGTGACATTTATTATATATAAGCATTGAATTCATGTAAACTCAAACATTAGTTCACCATCCACAAGTACAATACTCCACTTGTATATTCAGTTTCTAGAATATATTTATAATAAAGAACACACTCTTTAAAACATATTCATCATGTTCTAATGATTGTGATAACATTTATGTCACAGAATCACACTCTTTTTTGTACTGATTTAATTAGAAACATTCATTAATTTGATAGAATAACACTAATAGTTATTATTTTAAGTTTTTTGTTTTTTACTAAATATAATAAAAAAGGTTGTTGTCGCTTACAAAGTTATAGCCTAAGCATGAAAAACCAACTGAAAATTACAATTAGCACATTACAACAAAGTCAACAATAGCTAATAGCTTTCAAAAGAGGATTGAAAGTAAAGTTTGAACACAAACTAACAAAACCTCCAAAGGGCATATTACAACAAATAATCAAGACAAGTAATGACAAGAAATAACTAATACAAAAGGCTTCTAAGGGTTATAACTTGGTCCTTGTGCTATAAACCACATTAAGCAGATGAGAAAACCTTTCCCAAATGCTTAGTTAGGAACTTCAAAGGTTCCTAATAGTCTTCTTGTTACTCCTCGTCATTTCCTAAAACCTTTTGTTGGATGAGACATGGAGAGGAATTGTGCATCTCTCGATGGTTGAATATTGTCACACTCGTCATCCAGTTTACATTAATTATGAAGGGTACTCCCCTTATTTAACAAAAACACATACAATAGAATAGAGAAGTGAAAACAATTTTCAAGAACATGAAATTGGATTCTTATTAACTCTAATATAGTGAAATTCAAATATTTAGAAATATGACATGCAAAGCCATTGGGGTGGGGATGAAACCTAAAAATCTTCACTGTTGCAACGATAAAGTTAACCTGTTAGGGTTACAATATTGTTGATCATAATATATGATCTAGCCATTGAAGGGTCTTCCTTGTTAAAAGTTTTAAGACTATTAGGTCTTACCCTGTTAAAGGATTTCACACTTATAATTAAATAGGGACTCTGTTAGGAGATTTACATAGATCTGTTAGGCTCACTCAGTTAAGAGATTTTCCTTGACTCAATCTATTAGAAGTAATTTAGTAGACCCTCAATTTTCTCAAAAAGAAAATGTTGGATCTCCTTTCTCCAATATCTCAATCTAATTTCTTAATCTGATATCTCCATTATGTCCTTCACTACTTAGGTCACTCTTTCTGGCCTTCTTTTAGACTTAGCCTTCCTTTCTCTATTCTATCTTTATTTGTTCCTTCACTTGCTTTCTCATTCATTCATTCATGCACACACTTATTTTTCTCATACTCTCTAATTCTTGGGTTAGAACCCTCGTTAATAGATAATCGTAGAGAGTTTAGGATCATAATCAATAGTTCACAATTCATCCCTTTTGTCATTTCCCTTATGATTTTTTGATTGGTTGATTTTATTTCCTTGGGATCAATACCTTCTACAATGATGCATAATCTCCATCTTAACTATCTTTATAATATTACATGTTGTGTAGAAGTCGGCCAAAATTATTTACATGAGTGTTTGTGCAATTACAAGCTCATATATCAAAACTAGTTTACTTGACATTCGAATGTTCTAACACTTGGTCATAACTAACATTCCTACTGTCACTCAACTTCTACACACTCAATCCTTTCTATTTTCTCAACGAAAATTATCTGTCAACTTTCTCGGTCTCAACTATATATGCTCAGCTTATATATACACTCAGTCTGAACTAGGGTGCTCAACAACCTTTGACTTGCTTGGCTTGTAATGCAAAATAAACAAGTCCTGATGTACTCAATCTTTACTAGATGACTTGGTCACAATGATGACTGACCAACCTTGCCTAGTAAATGATTAAGTGTTCAGAAACTAATAGAAAACTTAGCCTTAGAGATCAACAATCTCCCTATTTGACATTAGTGGAAAAAATACTTTGTCATGAATAAATCCATACAATAATGCTCCCCCTTGTCTTCAATCTATTTTTTTCTCTTTGATATATTTGCCCCATATAATACATTTCCCCTTTAGTATAATTCCCCCTTTTTTTGTCACTTAAGACTTGGGGTTGTTGGGGTTAACTTGTATTTATCAAAAAATGATTTGTGGCTTGCCAAAATTTCTTCAAAGCCTTTATTCCACTATTCCTTTACTCTTTCCAAAACTTGAATATGAATTTCTAGCTCGACAACTAGATTAGTTAAACTTTCAACATTTGAAAAAAGTGTTTCTTTATTCAATATATTATCTTCTATAGACACTTCTTTCCTAATGATCCAAATGTGGTAATAAGATGAATTGAATTAATTATCAACCTATTCCTCATTTCACTATCTCTAGCCGTGAGCTAGGCTAACCTCTATGACCCAATATCAACTTATTATAGGATGATGAGCTTAAACTTGTGCTCTTGCCCAATGAAATAACACTTTCCCTCATGTCAACATTTAATAAATCAATATAATGTTGATTCACCAGTGTGAAGAACTCAACATCACATAGTTTCATGTACAATGAATGAATAGTCTTCAAAATTTCCTCTAATTATGTGACTAAATTAGAACGCTCCACTTTTCTATGTACACATTCCCTAGAGAATTTCTCCAAAACTTTGTGCTCATACTTTCTATTAGACCATTGCATCAATTTATCATTGGTCTCAATATCCTCTATTTGAACTTTGTCAATAATATACACTAACTGATCCAAAATTGAGTGCTAACTATTCAAGTTAGTGATCCCAAATGCTTCAACAAAAATATTTTTAATATTATGCAATACCTATTTATTTGTATGCTATATCCTTAGTTGTTCTTGCTTTTCCTTACATCTCAGCAAAATTTACATTTTCTCCAATTTTAGATTGTTTAAGTGATACATGGGTGAGGTAATTACCTCATCTAGATTTACTGACTCATCTATCATCTCTTTTGATTGAGTCGCTATCTGAGATTGTGGGGTTGTATCACTAGGTAGTGATATTTGCAATTGTTTACCCTTCTCAATGGATCTAGATACCTACTACTACTATCTTGAGTAGGTGTCACCAATTGTTCAAGAATTTTAGTCAATGGTTATGATGGTTTTGCACTCAACAACTATATAAGACCTTGTATATCTTCTTTCTCTTTTGGTTTCTCATTATCATCTACCAACTTTGTTCCCTTGACTTCTTCTTCCTTCTCCTCATTTTGAAATATAGGCATACAAGTGAATTTTGGAAACACAATTATAGCCTTGCCCTATTGCTCAACACTTGTATCATCTATAATCGATGTAACCTCAAAATTATCATTCTTTTCACTTTCAATCCTTGGGTAATCTATGATTTGTAACAAAACTAGATTGGTTCTTGACATTGTTGTTTCTAACATTATGTTTTGTATATCTTCCCTAGTTAATACATTTTGGTTATGTGAAAGTAAGTTAGAAACATCTTTGATTGTGACAACCTCTTTTTGTTTACACTTGTCTACTAATTGTTGGATTTCTTATGTAAGTTTAAAAACTTCTTTTTTATACTTATCTTCAAATTATATTACATCTCTCCCTTTATTTACTTCTACCAATGGAATAAACAATCCAAATGCTTCCTTCCATATAAAAATACTATCTCTCTCAACTTCATGAGCTTTATTCTTCAAAATTTTGTATGCCCTATCTCTCGGCATGAATTTCTTTACAAAATATTTGAGGGCTATAGACATATGTATCTTTCTTGAGTCTAACATAGCTTGTGCCAATGTAATTTCTCTTATTTTCTTCTCTATGCATAATGCCCACTTCCATTTGGCATCTATCTGTTTATACAATTCTTCTGGGATACTATTGTTGTTTCACAATGCACGCCCCATTTTTCCTAGAACTAGGGATCCCCTAGTTTATTTTTGTCTCCAAGACCCTAAGTCCAAAGCCTGGGTCATTTTTGCATTCCCTTAGGAGTCTAGATCAAGCCTCGGGCTCTAACTAGGGAAGTTTGGAGTGTCAGATCTAGAGAAAAATTGAAGCTTTTGAGAGTTTGTGCATAAAGTGTGCACTAGCTAACATGCGCACCTCATCAAGGTGCACAAATGTGCTTAGTGCACAAGTGTGTGTTCATCTCCCTTTGAAGATGTGCACATACATATTTGTGCATGTGCATACCTCCGAAGAGTGTGCACATATGAGGGTGTGCACCATTGGAGGTGTGCACCTAGGGCGCCGGGTCTATATAAACCCTAGACCCCCCTCCTCCACTCTATTATCTTTTGTGCTCTCCAAGTTCCCACACCCTAGCACCTTTCCAAATGTGCTCCCTCCACTTCTATAATTACACTAAGCTAAGGTTAGCTGAAACACCAAAAGGTACGCACATGCATAGCTCCTTAAGATGCGCATGTGCATACCTTATTTCACCCCTAAAAATCTAACTAAAACTTAAGAACAAGACCTAAGTTGTCAAGAAGGTATGCATTTTCACACCTTCTTTGCTAAAAATAATACACCTAAGGTAAAAGGTGTGCATGTGCAAACCTCCTCAAGGTACACACATGCACACCTTTTTGGTACTTTCTAGAACTTAAGTTCATAGTAGGGTGTGCACATGTTTGCACCCTTGTTCACAAAACTTAAGAAAGAGTAATAAATTAAGTGCCCCCCCCCCCCCCCCCCCCCCCCCCATTATGAGCACTTACCACTGTGCATGTGTGCACCTTACCAAGGTGTACAACTATGCATAAATGATCAAATTAGGGACCATTTAGTGCACTTTTAAGGTTGTGCTACATGTGCTAATATGCATAATAGGGCTATTTGGGGGAGGGGGGGGATTGACTATTTCTAGCTCTTTTGGGTGGATTTGTTCTAGGTTTTGATCTATTGGGGTTTGGTTTTAGCTTTCTGGACTAAAGTCTCCTCTCTTGTGTAGATAAAATAACATCATCATGCTCTTTAATGGCTGAAAAGATAGGTCCCAAACTTGTTGTCTTCAAATACCAAAGTGCACTGAGAAAATCCCATTTTCAAGATGGACATGCCAAGATTAGAGATATCGAACTTGGCCACATTGACTAGAATGCATTCCTCGCCATTTGCAACAAGTTGAAAGAAAGGTCTACCATGGTATCTGCACTTATGCATTCAGGATTAGTCAACATAGCCTCACACCCAACTTCAATACAATCCTCAAAGTTGATTATGACCTTGGTAGAATATTTTGTGTTTGACGAAAATGTCATTACGAGTGTCACTAGAGAAATAGTTCTTGACCTCCAACCTTGGAACATTGAGAAGGTATTTCATCTCCCAAGGGAAGGTTAGTGCTTGTAGATCACATATGAAGGAGCTGAGAGATGGTACCATGAGAATTAAAAGGAAGCTAAAGAGATAATTCAATCATCCTTCTTGATTAATAGAATACTAGTAGGCCACAAAGTTGGTAAAGTGGATATGACACAAGTGTACATGAAGCATGATATTGGCTACACAATTGTTTTTTTGAGTAGAGCAATGAGACTCCCAACATCTAGACATCTTTACATTTGGATGGTTCACTTTATAGAAATAATTAGGATGACAAGAATGCTAATTAACTAGACCACCACTTTAAGCAATAACCTTAATGAGCCATTGGTTGTTGTTAAAGCTGATCCAAAATTCTACATGACATTATATTTGGTGTACTTATTGGCAACTAGAGCAATAGACTACCTAGGGATTTATAAGAAGCGAAGCATACAAGATGTTAATGCTTGGCCTTATGTGGTATGCCCTCAATGGGTCAAGAAGAAACTCTTAGACTAGAGCATAGAGTACAAGGTGGTGAATGATGGCTTTATATTTGTAATCATCCAATTCATAGAGGGTGATTATGCCAAAAGGATGTCACTAGAAGCAACAACCAGGATCACAGAGATCAGTGCATACTATATCTAGTTCAAAACATTTAGCTACCTTAGGGTGGCTACTACATTGGAGAATCCAAAGAAACTCCTGAGGTATCCATTGGATAGGCTCATTTTGTTGGATATTTCTAGGAAAATCACATTTGCGTACGACAAAGTGAGAAAACAACATAAGAAGACATGGGTATAGCCTATGACAATTCATCATTTTGAAGTAAAAAAAAAGCAAGATATTTCTATTTTTGATTCAGAGTGGAATCAATATCCACTGGAAGAGTACAACTCCCCTCGCCCCTACTTTGTCAATATAGAGATGGTGCAACACTTGTCAAGGAAGAAATTTATGCATGAAGATGCATTGAAAGATCATTGGATGAATGTTGTAGACAACTATGATATCCAAATAAGGGATTATTTTGAGATGACTCTACATCTAGTAGAGAAGACACTCAAAATAAAGATCCCATTAAAGGTTGTCAAGAAGGATATTGAAGATGTATTGGAGCCATTGTATAATAAGGATAAAAATCTATTACAGACCTATAATGAATGTAGAGATTGGAAGGTACAAGAACATAGATATCAATCATAGAGCTCCCTACATAGTCCAATTAATGAAGGAATGAATCAAGAAACCTTTCAAACTTGATCTAGTTCCTTATTCTATTCCTCTTTAAGCCATAACATGGCCTATTAAAGGTAAAGGTGCAAAATTTATAGTACCAACCTTCTTGGCTCAGTCGCTAGTGAGGCCAGAAATAATACATCAATACAAGTAGGAGGTTGGGTATTTTGAAGCTAATAAGGGTGTAAGAAGGAAAAGAGCTCTATAAAATGGAAAGAAAAAAATGGCTCCTATACAAGCACCGTAACAAGAAAAGGTACAACTTGAACAAGGAGAGCCCCAAGCTGACCCAATAGCTCAAGTCCAAGAAATTGAGAAAGTGCTTCCATAGGAAGAGCAAGAGAAAGTGTACGAATAGGAAGAGGAAGAAAAACAAGTGCCACCAATAGATATAGAGGAAGAATCCTCTCCCTCAATGCCTAAAAGAGTAAGAATTGAAACATAGATGGTAGGCACAAAGAGGATAAAGTTAAATAAGAAAACTACTTTGATTCCTTTGGTCCCTGAGATGATTCCTAAAGCTGAAGCTAAAGAAGAAGAGGATGAGAAGATTGAATATGTTCTCTTGAGTCAAAGGACTCACTCAACTAGGGCCATGGAATAGGAGAGAAGAAGGAGCTCAACCACAACTCCTCCACCTATTCCAAAAGAATGAATTCAGGTTTCTACTTTAGAGGATGAGCAACAACAGTGGATAGCTAGAATTGGAGGTCAAGAAACTGATTTCTTTGACCTCTTTGATTTTGATTTCATGCCAATAGGCACTGAGATGGTGGTTAAAAATATTAGAGACACTCTCATGAATGAATCCCTAGGAAAGCACTAGAATCAATTGTCACCTCTGCCTCAAGGACCTTTGGGTATACCACCACCACCATCTCAAGATTTGTCATTCTTAGACCAAGGCCCTATAACTCTAATTCCTCTCACAAAAAAAATAGAAGAACAAGCAATGGAGGAAGAAGAGCCCCAAAAAATTCTAGATGATGAAGTATCAGAGGAGGGGAAAATACCCGAGAAGCCTCAAAAAACTCCTTGTAATACAAAGGCTAGGACCTTAGCCCAAGTGGATGTAGAGACTCCAACTATTGATCTTTCTCAAAGGGAGAAGACTCCAAAGAGGACTGATAAGTGGAAGGGGCTTGCAATAGAAACCACCTCTTCAATCAAGTATATGTCTCCAATGGGCACCACACTAGCTTGAAGGAAGAGGGAGGTTATGTTTCATAAACAGAAACACTTGGATCTAACTACTAAGGAGGGAATGAGAGAGATGGTAAAAACCATCAAGATGCTTGAGCCATCAATAGGTGATCCATGAACAATGGCCTTCATTATGAAGAACCAATACTAGGACTTGGTTGTGCACATAGAAATTCATCCTCTGCATGCTGCCACCAAATCAACAACTCCTAAGGATAACTAGATCCAAGACGTCATGTTGGGAAGGCCCATGGTTGATACTACAAAAGTGATGATCACTGCAGGCATGAAAGAGGTGTTCAAACATATGGACTAAGATGAGTCTAAATTATTAATGCTATAGAAAAAAAATGATCTTTTGAGAGGCTATTTGCATGGAGCTGTGGGCTTAATAGACCTAGATAATCCAAAGATCACTCTTGTTGTGACACTAGAGAGAAAAGAAAAGGGAACTATACAATTGGATTCATTTTTGGGAGCATGCCAGCAATGGCATGACAATTTTGAAGAAAATGGTGTACAAATAATATAGGGAAATTTGAGCATGGTACATCACATTTAGTCGAGTTAGATGAGCTAGTATCCATAGTGAAGTAGGATTTTGGATTGATGGATGAGGTACATACCTAGGCAAAAGAGCCTCAAGCGCTCTAATCCATAAAAGGTCAAAGGTATCATACACTCATGGAAGTGTTCACTACTGAGGATCTTGATAAGCTTGATGATTGGATTGAAAAAGTATATGTCAACAATAAATTCATGGAAGGACTACATGTAGTTATTTAGAAGATAAGGAACCAAACTCAAGAGAAAATTTTGGAAGCAGAAAGGTACTATAATGTTGCTTCTTGAGATTTTTGAAGATAAGTCAAAGACCAAGCTCAACACAGTGCAATTAGTGGTCCAAAAATTTTGAGGAAACTTTGAAGATGCTTCGTTAGATGAAGATATTGGGAAAGCATTCAAGATTGAAGAGGTATTGTTGGAGCTGGACACCAAACTTGAGGATTTTGCGGCAACCTAGATAGAGGTCAGCAATTACTGATAATTAGTAAAGGATAAGTATGGAGCTTTGGATTTTTTGGAATCTTGAAACAATAGAAAATTTCAAGAGAAAACATCTAGACATAGTTTTTCTATAAAGGGGAAGAAAACCTAGATGCTGGAAATTCAATTTTGACACTTAGGAAAATTTTACATTTTTGGAGCCTGTCATCAAGGTGTGCAAGTGCATAGGTGTGCTATCCTTAGAGGTGCACCAAGAATTTTGAAGAAGCAGTAGTACACTGATTGTTAACTTCTAGTTTCTATTTTAAGAGCATTCCATGTACTGTAAACACATTTTGATGGTAGTTTAACTTCTAGACATAGTCAAAGAAGGTCAAGCTTCCATTTTTAGAGCTCCCAGTGACTCTCAAATCCTCTTGAAACCCTGTTCTTCTTATCTACTTCTTCTTTCATTTCTTTACATTGTGCAAAGGTGCATGCACCCATTAATGATATAAAGAAGGGTGGAGACCTATTTAGCACCATTTAGAGAGTTAGTTTGTATATAATTAGATCTATTTTATTAGTTTTTAGCATGAGTTGTATTTTAAGAACTCTCTCTCCTAACACAAAGGGAGCATATATTTTCTTATAAATACATAGATGTAATATGTACTCTAGGATGTTATTTTGATGCAATAATATATGCTATTGCTGCTCTCATTTCTGAGTGTAGTTATTCTTGCCAGTGTGTGTTATTTTTGTGATGCATGTTCATGAATAATAATGGATCCAATGGTTTTATTGTGTTGTTATGAGTTTGTGATCTTTTAGTTCTAGTGTTTGTTTCATGTTAAGGAATTCCTCTGATGTATCAACTTGGAGAAAAGCTCACCTATTGTTCATGCATAGCTTCTTATCTCACATGAGTAGACTTTTTATGGCCTTGTGATTTGATGAGAAGTGAAACATCTTTTGGTTATTATTGAGTTCCCATTTGTGATTGCATCAATGGAATTGAGGAAGCCCTACTCCTATTTTCACTGGTTTCCTACTTGATCTTTTTGATGATCTAACTCGCAAACATGTTGTTAACATGGTTTATGTTAGTTAGGAATTTCTTTTTCAAGTTAATTTCTTAAATATCTCATTACGTTAGCTTTTTTATTTTCTTTTCTAACACTTGGTTAAAATAGGAATTCATATTTTTGCATTGATAATTTGCATTTATTATAAAATAGAAAATACCAAAAATATATCTCTTTTGTGGTTACTTTTCAAAATAGTAATAGATCAAACATCTTATCTGAAATTATTTCAAACCAGCAAAAGCCTCCTCATGAACATTCACATTTATCTTCAATTAAACAAATTTTTGTAGGTCACAAGATCACTTAGAACCTTGGAGTTGGTCCTAGATTAGCTTTACAAGAGAGGAGCTCGAAAGGATTCCTATTGTTAAGCATTGTGCAAAATAATAGATCAATAGATACCATCACTTAGTTGTATAGGTGTATATCTAATTTAATCATCATATCAATCATATATTTTTTTAAAGCTTCAATTGGTCATCTTTATTCAAAGAATCATAATGAATATCTCTAAATCCTACTAAACTAGTTGTATCTCTAATCATTGTACACACTTGATCCACGGTCATTAGAGAGAGTCTATTTATAATTTTTAGTTTTCTTGGTTTATTAGGCTCATTTTCTTCGTCATCTTCTTCCTCCTCTTCTTTCATCACAAATTTTCTCTTCGACCTCTTTAGTATATTCTACTTTGGTGGATTGGTCAGTTCCCTCTTTAATGAACTTCCTTTGGTTTTAATAGCCAGGGGATGAGTTTTCTTTGATCTTGTTATAACTTTTAATTTTGGCTCCTAAGGTGTAGCAACATTTTAGGGACCTTTCCTAAGATCAACTTTTACTTTGGGATGAATAATTATTACTTCCTTTTTCTTAGTCACCTTAGGCTCAGTAACCGCTAGCTCTTTCCCTTTTCCTTCCTTGGCTTTAGCTATGTGTTTTGATCCTTCCCCTTCTTCACCATCCTTTTACTCATGATTTTTCTTCTTCATTTTCTTGTCTATCTTGGGAACTCTTGACTTTGCAATCAATTCAACCTCTATTGTTTCATATGTTCCAAATTTCTTAGTATTAGCATCAATATCTTCGAACAAAAGTGTAGTAATGGTTGCTATAACCTCATCAACATTTACCTCATAGGGAATAAGTATTAACCATGCAACTCTCCATAGTAATTCTTGTGCATATAAAAAATCTATATCTACCATAAGACATATCTTATCAAAATATTTATCCACAACCGATTTGGGAATCTTCATTCGGTTTCTCATCTTATTTTTGAATTCTTTAAAATAGTTGTCCATGATTGCTTCAAAATTTTCTCCTAACTAACTTATCAAGTCATTAATCTATTCCATAGAAGATCTATTTCTATCCCATGCTACTATGTCAATTGTAGGAAATGAATTCTATACATAGAAAAGCATACAAACTAACAAAGATCCAAACTTACATGACATGTTCTTTTCTTTCCGTATTGCTCCAAGATTCTTTGCTAATTGGTGAAATTTCCAATAAATTTAGGTTTATAATTTTACATACCATTCTTACTTATGCAAATGTTGGCTTTATGTCCAAGTTTTCCACAATGATGACATGTGGGTTTGCCTTTGGATTTTGCATATCTTTGTTCTCCATTTTTTGATGATTCTCCTTCTTTAGTAGATGAGAAATGCTTGATGTATCCTAGTCCATAATTATCCTTTTGTGATCTAGGTGACCTCATCAGTTCTTCAAAATATTTGACAACTTCACTTGGTTTGTTCATTCTTCCCAAAGATCCTCTTTCAATTCTCAACTCATGTCTTAGTTTCTCATTTTGTGACCTTAAACTTGTGATCTCCATGTCCTTTATGTTTGTTTCCTAAGTTATAATTATCAACTAATTTGTCATATGAAACTGATTGTTTATGAGTTTATGCACCTCAAATGATCTTTCTTCAAGTCTAATAGTCATTTGTCTTATGTCTTCTTTAGCCATGAATTTTTCTTCTTCTTTCTTCTTTTTTTCTATCACTTAACATTTTCTTACTGATTGGATCTCATGTTCTCTCTTGAGTTCTTTTACTTCTTTATTCATAGTGTTGTTCTTCTCCATTAGTTCTTCTGTTGCTCCATCATCACTACTAGCCTTTCCACTATCAAGTAGTTCTTCTGTATGAATTTCCTTGTATAGTGTGTCATTTTGTTGAATGGCCATCTCTTTCCTTTTTCTTAAGGATTTCATTAGCTAATTTTTTATCCTTCAATTTGTTGCATTATGATCTAGATCTCAATCATTTGGTTTTCAATGACTTTTCCCATCTTGTATTCCTCCATCTCCAAGATCTGATCCTCTCAAGTTGTTAGACTTCTTCTAAGAGAACTAAGCTCCTATACCAATTAGTAGAAATATTTTAATAGGAAACAAGATATAGAGGGGAGGGGTGGTGAATTAGGATCTTCAAAATCTTACTTGCAAAACATATTACTGATTTCACACCTAATTCATCTCATATCTTAGATCTAACATAAATCTATAATGCTAAAATGAAATCAAAATTTAACACCCATGAAAATTTCAACACATAACACAAATGATTTGGTAACCTAGAAACATATCATTGTGAAGGTAAAACTAGGGTGGGGATGAAACCTACAAATCTTCACTGTTATAACAATAAATTTAACATGTTAGGGTTACAATATTAATCATAATATATGATCTACCTAGTGAAGGGTCTACCCTATTAGATGATTTTACACTTACAATTATGTAAGGACTCTGTTAGGAAATTTACATAGATGTGTTAGGATCACTCAGTTAAGAGATTTTCCCTGACTCTTAATCTATTAGAAATAATTTAGTACTTGAACCTTGATTTTCTCTAAAAGATGATGTTGTTAGTTTGTGGTGACTAATCAGGGAAGTAATTTGCATCATAATTCTTTGGAGTTCAATAATTTTGGGCTGACATGTTATAATTAATTATAACCCTAAACTAGCAAAAATACTTGTATAAAAGTCCTTAGGGTTAGAGATTTTCATTATGATGATGCAATAATTGCTTCTTATAGTAGTATTGAGCTATAAGGGATTATAGATCATAATCAGGTTGTAATCACTAGATCACAATAATATTAGACTTGTTGTTTAGTGGACATAGCCTAGGGATTGGGTGAACCACATTAAATCTTAGAGTCTTGTATTCTCTTCTTTGCACTTCAATATTTTCTAATATTTTTTATATTTGCATGTAATTGTTATTTATTTCTGTGGTTTAAACCTAACAAGTGGTATTAGAGTGAGGTTCTTTTTAAATTATCCTTTTCTAAGCAAGTCTCATAGTTGAGTGGGAGTGATGGTAGATGAAGGTAAGCTAAAGGTTGAAAAGTTTAATGGGATGAACTTCGAGTTATGAAAAATGCAAATGGAGGAATATCTTTATTAGAAGGATTTATGGAAGTTTTTGCAAGGAAAAATAAAGAAATAAGAAACTATGATAGATGAGGACTGGATGATTTTAGACATAAAGGCACTTGGGAGTATTAATTTATGCTTGGCACCATCAGTGACATTTAACATTACAAAAGAGAAGACGATGGAAGAGTTGATGGAAAACTTAATGAAATTGTATGAAAAACCCTCTACTTCAAATAAGGTATTTCTCATGAAGCATTTATTTAATATGAAGATGGCAGAAGGTAAATCTATTGTAGATCATTTAAATGAGTTTAATATTTTTACTAATCAATTATCTTCTATGGTTATTAATTTTGATAAAGAAATTAGGGCTCTCTTTATTTTGTGTTCTTTTCCTAAAAGTTGGAATGGTTTGGTAATGGTTGTGATTAATTTTGTTTCTGGATCTAATACCCTAAAATATGATGATTTGATTGGTGTTATTTTAAGTGAGGAAACTTTTAGGAAAACCTCAGGTGTTTCTACATCAAGAAGTAGAGGAAGAACAACTAAGAGAGGAAACAATTCTAGAAATTATAGAAAATCAACAGGAAAGTAAAAAAGAAAGAGGTCTCAATCCAGAGTACCAAGAGATTGCTAGTACTATGGTAAACTAGGGCATAAGAAGAAAGATTGGTAGACTTGAAAGAAAAATGAAGGAGATAAACCAAAAGGGAACAAGGAGGAAAATTTGGTAAGCAACAAATTTGAAGAGGATGCTTTGCTTCTTTCTTTAGAAAATGTTGATGATTCATGGGTTTTAGATTCCAAGGCTTCATTTCATGCTACACCTCATAGAGGTTTTTATTGATTATGTCCAAGGGGATTTTGGGATTTTTTATTTGGGGGATAATGAATCTTGTTATTTTTTTGAAAGAGATAATTTAAGATTAAGTTGTAAAATAGGAATCATTGACTACTCAATGAGGTTAGACATGTTCCAAGGTTGGGTAGGAATTTAATTTCAGTAGGGTAGCTTGCTGATGAGGGTTGTATAGTTACTTTTAATGATAAAAATTTAAATATTTCAAAGGTTCCCTTGTAGTAGAAAAAGGTGTGAAAGTAGGCACCCTATATCTATGTACATGTCATACTATTCCTTCTACTTTGATTGTTTAAGATAAAAATGAATGTTTAGAAATAGTTGTTGTAGTTGAGCAAGGAGAACAAACAATTATTGTAGATTTTGATACATTGGTATGGCACAATATATTTAGGCACATGAGTAAGAAAGATATGAAATTAGTTCACTCAAAGAAATTTTATCAGGTCTAAAATGTGTTAACATTGATTTCTGTGAAAGTTGTGTGTATGGAAAACAAAAGAGAGTGAGTTTTGTGAAGAGTGGCAAGGAAAAGAAAAGTAAGAGATTAGAGCTTGTGCATATAGATGTATGGGGACTAGCTTAGGTATATTCCCTTGGTGGCTCTCATTATTATGTTACATTTATTAATGATGCAACTAAAAAAGTATGGATTTAATTCATTAGACATAATTATGATGTATTTCAAACTTTTAAGAAATGGAAATGCTTGGTTGAAAATGAGACTAGTAAGAAATTAAAATGTCTTAAATCTGATAATGGTGGTGAGTATTGTAGTCATGAATTTGAAGATTATTGCTCCACTAATGATATTTGTAAACAAAAAATTGTTCCAAAGACTCCACAAGAAAATGGAGTGGTTGAATGCATGAACAAGACTATAATGGAGTGTACAAGGAGCATGAGGTTGCATGTAGGGTTTCCCTTAAACATGTGGGAAGAGGCTATCAATACTATTGTATGTTTGATTAATAGAGGTCCCCCTACTCTTTTAGATTTTGGTATTCCAAAGAAAGCATGGATTGGTAAGAAGGTGAGTTGTTCCTTTCTCAAAACCTTTGGTTGTGAAGCATTTGCTCATATAGATTCTGAAAATAGAACCAAGCTAGAAGCTAAGTCAAAGAAATCTATATTTTTCAGATATGGCATTGATGAATTTGGTTATAGGCTTTGGTATTTTTAAAATTGTAAAATCATAAGAAGTAGGGATGTCATATTCAATGATAAATTATTGTACAAAGATCTGTTGCAACAACATCAGAAGAAAGAAGATGATTATGCAGTGTTGGATGATACACAAAAACATGATTTCCCACTAATTCCTCATGATCTGCAATAACCACAACAACAAATACCACACACTAGTGAATCTTAGATGGTCAACAAGGTTAAATAGACCTCTAGAAATATTTTCTCCTTCTATGTACTCTATTTTACTAACAGATGTTGTTGAACTTGAATGTTATGATGAAGTTGTGCAGATGGATACTAAGATTTAGTGGGAGTCTACAATGGCTGATGAAATGGACTCCTTGTTAAAAAATAATACTTAGGATTTATGCAAGTTTCCTATAAGTAAACAATATTTACAAAATAAATGGGTTTTTAGGTTGAAAGAAGTGGATAGAGGTAAGAAAAGATTTAAAGCTAGGTTAGTTGTAAAAAGATTTGCATAGAAGAAGGACATTGATTTTCATGAGATATTATCTCCTATTGTTAAAATGACTTCTATTCATACTGTTTTAAATATTGTGGCTAATGAAGATTTGCATTTGGAGTAGCTTGATGTTGAAAAAACCTTCCTTAACGGTGATTTGGATGAAGAGATATATATGGCACAACCATAGGGATTTGAGTCCAAAGGTAAGGAAAACTTTGTGTGCAGATTGAAGAAAAGTCTATATGGCTTGAAGAAAACACCTCGGCAATGGTATCTAAAATTTTATAGTTTTATGCATGAGCATGGATATAGTAGGAGTCATTCATATCATTGTGTTTATTTTAAGAGGTTGGCTGATGATAGCTACATTATTTTATGTTTATATGTTGATGATATGCTTGTAACTGGGTCTAACATGGATCACATTAAGGGGTTAAAAGAACAGTTAGAAAATTCATTTTGTATGAAGGATTTGGGGCAAGAAAATAAAATCCTTGGTATGAAGATTTGCAAAGATAGGAAAAATAAAAAATTGACATTATCTTAGGCTAATTATATTATGAAGGTGTTGCAACGTTTCTCTGTGGAAAATGCTAAAGTTGTCAGCACACCTTTACTTGGTTATTTGAATTTGACTAAGGAGATGTACCCAAATATAGAAGAAGAAGAGGATAAGATTTCCAAAGTACCTTATTCTTCAGCTATAGGAAGCTTGATGTATGTTATGGTATATATGAGGCCAGATATTGCACATGCAGTGGAAATCGTTAGCAAATATATGGCTCATCCAAGAATTAAGCATTAGAATGCAGTAAAATAGATTCTTAGATATTTGGGAGGAACATCTAGTAAGTGTCAACATTTTTTTGGCTCTACTACTAATTTAAAGGGATATGTTGACTCAAATTTGGTAGGGGGTATTGATACTAGGCAGAGTACTATAGGTTATGTATTTATTATTAGTGGGGAAATAGTGAGTTGGGTTTCTCGATTGCAGAAGGTTAATGCTTTATCCACTACAAAGGTAGAACATATTGTTGCTTTAGAGGTAGCCAATGAGGTGATATGGCTTTGGTTCTTCATGGAAGAATTAGGACACCCACATAGGGATAATTATTTGTTTACTGATAGCCAGAGTGTCATTCACCTTGCAAATTTTTTTTCTTTACATTCAAAGACAAAACACATTTAGTAGAAATACCATTTCATTCGATTAGTTTTGGATGATGGACAATTAAAGCTGGAAAAGATACATACAAATGAAAATCCAGTATATATGTTTGCCAAGGTAGTGACAAGGGAGAAGCTGAACTCCTCTTCAACTTCAATTTATCTTCTAGACTGAATAGAATAAAAGAACAACAGAGTTCAGGGTGGTTTGATCTAGTGGGAGCCCCATGTGGTAGCAATTTTTCTATAGGATTAGTCTCCAAGTGGGAGATTGTTGTCTAATATGGAGCCTAATCAGTCCCCAAGTGGGAGATTGTTAGTTTGTGGTGACTAATCAAGGAAGTACTATACATACTTCATATTTATTTGGGGTTCAGGAATTTTGGGTCAACGTGTTGTAATTAATTATAACCCTAAAGTGGCAAAAATACTTGTATAAAAGTGCTTAGGGTTAGAGATTTTTATTATGTGTGATGCAATAATTACTTCTTGTGGTGGTATTGAGTTGTGAGGGATTATGGATTGTAATTAGGTTGTAATCACTAGATCATAGTAATATTGGACTTGTTGTTTGGTGGATGTAGCCCAGGGATAGGGTGAACCACATTAAATCTTGCTATCTTGTGTTCCCTTCTATGCGATTTAATATTTTATGAGATTTTTTATATTTGCATGTAATTGTTATTTCTATCTATGGTTTAATCCTAATAGATATTAGATCTCCTCTCTCCAATATTTCAATTTGATCTCTTAATTTGATATCTCTATTTTGTCCTTCACACTTAGGTCACTCAGTTTGGTCTCCTTTTAGACTTAGCCTTCCTTACTCTATTCTATCCTTATTTGTTCCTTCTCTTTATTTCTCATTCATTCATTCACACACACACACATTTCTTTGTCTCATTCTCTCTCTAATTCTAGGGTTAGAACCTTTATTAAATAGATAATATTTGAGAGTTCTGGGTCATAATCAACGATTCACAATTCATCCCTTTTTTTGTTTCCCTTTTGATTTTTTGATTGGTTGAGTTTCCTTCCTTGTGATCAATACCTTCTGCAATGACATGTAGACTCCATCTTAACTATCTCTACAATCATTAAATATTGTATAGAAGTCAGCCAAAATGATTTACATAAGTGTTTGTGCAATTACAAACTCATATGTCAAAACTAGTTTAGTTTCTATTTTAATGTTTACACACTCAATCATAACTACCAATCCTTTTTATGTTATCACTCAGCTTCTACACAATTGATCCTTTTTATTTGCTTGACAAAAAGTGTCTGTCAACCTTCGCAGTCTCAACTGTGTATGCTTGGATTATATATATGCTCGATCTTGTAGACACCAAATCTGATTACATAATTTAAGTAATCCCATTTTTTCATCTCCCAAAGCATCATTAATTAAGTATTTAGTATTTAATTAATTCAATGGCATCCACTAGTTAATTAATTCATTTAGTTATCTATAATCGAATTGATAAATTTAAATGACAATCCAAAGTCTAATTATCAATTGAATCCCTATTCTCCTATTAAATTAAATAATTACACTATGCTTATTTGATTTAATTTTGTATCCCTACTATTAAATAAGTCATTTAATAAATTAATCCCCAACCCCTAACTATTTCTAAATCCCTATCATTAGTTAAATCCAACCCATGCACCCATGCTAACATTTCTTAGTCAGTTAATTAAACCCACTTAAATGCCTAGCCCACTTGCCTTCTAATTCCCCCTCTAATCCTAGCCTAATCCTCATCCTAATCATTTGCATAACTTTAATCCTAGATTAAGAATTCCTAAGCCAAAGCAAAGTCAAATCTCCTCTTATACTCCCACCTACATGCATTAAATGCTCTTACAAAAACTTAACGGCTTCTTACACATCCCTTACACATATCATATATCCCTCTTACACACACCATCCCCCTCATAACCCCTTCCCCCCCCCACTTTCCCTCCACTTTCCCTCCACTTTCCCCACTCTCTCACATCCTCTCTCCTTATGACACTTGTCACAATGATATGGGTATGAGAAAGCACAATCTATGTACTTCCCTCTCCTTGTATCTTGACCCTCCATGCTCACCATCTTTGACTTATAAATTAACCCTTCATCCTTTATATTCATATCCACTTTTTATGCTAATGTTGTAATGCTATTGAAAGAGCCTTAAAAATACCAAAATAACCTTATAATGGAAAAATCCATCCACACTTACACATGAATATCTCATCCATTGAAGCTTGAGTGTCATTTGAGCATACATCTCTATCACTTGGACAAATCCATTTTCAACTTGGAGATACTTGGAGGATGGAGGTTTGCATTCCTTTTGTAATTACCTTGGTTTCTTTTTGAAGGTCCTCTCATAAGTGTTAACCTTGTTTGTTTTTTTGAATGCTTTGGTTAAATATTGGCATTCCATTGATAATAACAATCATAGGTGATATAGGTCTCGATTTGGGTGCTTGGAAACCTCTTATTTTCTTGGCTTGTAATGAAAAATAAACAAGTCCTAACATGCTTGACCTTTACTAGATGACTCGGTCATGGTGATGATTGTCCAACCTTGCCTAGTAAATGACTAAGTGTTTGAACACTAATAGCCAACTCATGTTTAGAGATCAATAACCATGAAAATATCTTACCTATCTAGCACTCTTTGTGGGATGCTATTTGAGGATAGCCTTCAACTTCTTTGGGTCCATTTTTAGACCTAATAGTGAAACCAAAAATTCAAGATACACTAACTCCCTCTTCATAAACATGCACATCATAGAATAGGTGTTGCCATTTTACATGACCTGTTTAAGCTTTCTTTCTTTCAAAATTCTTGTTCAATGTCTCTTCTATCTTTAAAGAAAATTGGTATGCCTCTTCAATATAGATCATTCTAACCAAACTCAACACCTCTAGAATACTTGGTCTTAACCCATTAAGGTCACTAGTAACTTTTTTCTTGTCAACATTTGCATGGCTTGTTCTAATGAGGAATCGATATGAACATATCTTCTTTTTATCTTTAATCCGTGCGTTTTCTTTGGTAAATCAAGCTCATAAGAAATAGGAATGAATTTTTTCTTTAATTTTTCCACCATTCAATCCTATCGTGTGGTTTGCTCCTTTTCTCTTTTGTTTCTTTCCAACTAAATCTCTTGACACCAAATTTCTCCATGACCCTTCTACTCTTTAGATATACTCAATCAATCCATAATATCATCCATGCTCAACAAGGGAAATTGACATCTTGAGAATCTATACACATCCTCCATTCTCCATTATTCTTTGGTACTAATACTATTGGTACAACACAAGGACTCAAACTCTCTCAAATCAACCCCTTCTACAAAAACTCTTATACTTATTTTTTAAACTCTTCATTTTTTGCTAGATTCATTCTATGAGATGTATTATTTGGAAAATTGGATCCTAGAATCAATTCCATTTGATGACTAGTCTTTCTCACTAGTGGTTCTCTGTTAGGTATATTATCAAATACAATCTCTTAAAATTCATCCAAAAAATTTATAACTAATGTAGCTGCATCTTCTAATTTGTCTTTACCAAATTTTGGAACTAAAGAGAAATATATATGATCATGCCTTGTATGTTGTAGGAACTTTCTTCCATCAACTAAACATATTTTAGCACGACTACATACATTTTCTTATGTTTCCCTCAATGGCTTCAGCTTGTGCCAAAATCTATCCTTTGTCAAAGAATAGGTATTTTCCTACGCATCATGTACTATATGATAATCAAGCTATCAAGGCCTTCCTAAAAATAAATGAAAATATTCTATAGACATAATATCACATAGTACCTCATCATGACAATTCCCTATCTTAAACTTTCACAAACATTGTCCATTAACCAAAGCCTTATAATATTCCTTCTGCAACCAAGCAATTAGGTAGGCATTTAGATGCTTCTTTCTCTCTAACTTCAACTTATTAACCATTTCTTGATTAAAATGCTATGCATGCTATCACTGTCAATAATGAAAATGTGTACTTTACCATTTTAGTTACACCTTATATAGAATTTTTTTTTCCTTTTCTAAGGTTCATTCTCATCACTCTTAAAGGCTCTTATAGTAACCAAGACTTCTCTCTTAGCATCTTCAAAGTGTGATAACTTGGAATCTTAATCTACATGCACAACTTGTACATTTACCTCTAGTCTTCTATTGTTTCTTGCTTGATATTGAGGGTACTCATAAGCTCTATTTTCTTCTCCACAATGGAAAAATGTTCAATGAAAATATCCTTTTCTTGGTCTTGGCCCTCTTCATCTTTGTCTTCGATCTACGTTATTTTGATCATGGATACAATTAAAATATTTCCCCTCTAACTTTGAATGCTACTTGACTCATCATTCTTTTTCTAATCTTCATTTTGGTCTCCATAGGGTTTTCCATTGGATCCTGCAACATGACCTCTTCTACCTTACTTATTTTCAAACTTCTTGTGTAGCTTTTGTTCCACCTTTAAAGAAACTAGTATGCCTCTTCAATATTGATAATTCAAACTAGACTCAACTCCTCCTTAATGCTTGGATTTAACTCATTAATGCAACCACTAAATTTTTCTTTGTGAACTTCTAAATGACTTGTTGTGATGAGGACTAGATATAATTTATTTTGTATATTCGTAAATAAAACTTTCTGCTTGCTTCAAACCTCATCATTTTCTATAGTATACAAATCTCATAAGAAACAAGAATGAATTATTTCTTCAAATTTTCCACCATTTAATCCCATGTTGTGATTTTGATTTTTGTCAATTTTATGTAGCCCAACTTCTAGAGACCATAACTCATCAATAGTTTCTTTAATTGGTTATTATGACCTCATTTTGAAATGTTGTGATCTTTTCTACAACACTTGAGTTGTACAAGATCCAATTAGTTGAGGTTTGACCCCTTTTTAGAGCCTCTAAAGCCTTGAAAATTGAGTTCTAAGTTTATGTACCATGTTGCTAATGCCAATAATTTTTAATATCTTCAAATTTGGATTTGATTTTGAAATGAAACTCTAATGGTAGACTTATATATCCAAAGTGAACCTTTAAGGGAGTAAATAGAACATTTTGATCTCCAATTACCAAATTACTAAAAGTAGTAATTATCCATAAATAGGAAATTTGCACTAAAATGGCCCTTATTGACAAGACAAACTAGATAATATGTTTAGGTGACGCAAGATTCTCCTGAGTCCTTATGCTTAGGATGTCCCTACATCAATCAAGTATCTAATTTCTCAAGTGGATTACTTCAAATCTAAGAATACTTTATCAAATGATAAAGTAACACAACCCTCACAACTCCTCTAATTCATATGATAATTATCCTCTTCTTGCACATATTCCCCTTTAGTATTCACATTTTATAAAATATGAGTGATGCTAAAACTATGAGAGTTTATAATACACTCTAAAAATTCCTTTTGTTTCTCTTTGATGCTAACTTTCTTTTTTCCCCTATTTGATTCTGTATTTTTCTCAGCCACATTTTTATCCCATTGGTTAGCTACACCCTTCCTTCCTTCCATGATGTCAAATTTTGGTCTTGTGGTTTCATGCCCACTAGTATCATAATTATTTTAAATTTGTTAGTGTTAACCATGAATACCTATTATTCAATTAAATACATTCTCAAAATAATTACTCTAGTTACATATTCAAAATTGGTATAAAATATTATCATTTATTTAAAATTCACTCCCCTTCATAAAGAACTATAAATAATAAATATTTCCTTACACCTACAACTATCTTGATATTCTATAAGAAGAATGGCCCTATAATAGAAACCATGCAATTATTATAGGCAAAAATTTATGGTCATTGTACCATAGGAAAACCCATAAAAGCTATTTTTCTAGAATTTTTACAATGTTTTAGCACATTATAGACTATAAATTATATATTTTCATTTAATACCAATTTTTATTGAAATCTACTTTCTAATTCATTTGGTATCATCAAATTATGTTATACTTTGAGTGATTTATTGTCATTTCATTAAAGGTGTGTTTGAAACCCTAGTTCGAGTAATCAATGGCCTAAAATAATGTACTACACTCTATTCCACCAATGTAAAATTCTAAAATTTGGTGAAATGGCATGTCCCTATATAATTTTTTTTTTTTCAAATTCCATTCTAACAACATCAATGAGTTTTTTTGGTGCATGCACATAAATAATTGTATATTTGATTAAGCTTGGAAGTGGGTAGAAGAATGATTTGGTGAATGTCATTAAGTAAATTAGACCCCATAAAGGTTGGAAGATTCTAGGAAAGGGTGTGTAAGGGTCATGTTGAAAAGAGTAACTAATATGTATAGTATATTGTCATTGATGGAAACTACTCATACTTACTCTTGACCTTGAGTGGAGACTAAGCATTCTACAAAATGTTTTTAATGCCTAAGTTATGTGTGTATTAGATGTAGTTTATTGAGTAATCAGTATGTAAGGTTGGATCATATATTTTTTGGTATGGTTATTGGATGGAATTGTAGGTAGAGAAAGTACACATAGGGTTATATTTGATCAAATTATCCCAAACTTAGATGTTGGCATATGCATGAGATATTCATCATTGAATATCTAGTGGATATATTTTTGTAGAACATAGTAGTTTGGGTTAATCCATTTGTATGCATGATTTAGCAGTATTAACTCTCAAGTTAATGTTACATTTTGATGGAGTTGACATCAAATAAGATTTATTTAAATGGTTACTATGCTATGTTTTGGTAATTTGGTTATGGAATAGTCATGGATTGTACACATTTCATAATAAGCTAATAGAATTCTATTTTCTATTATAGCTTGACATTTAAGATTGAGGTTTTGGTTGAAATGGATCTAGAGAGTTGTATGATATGATAAATGGTTGACAAACATTGTGTGCATATTTGGATCCAAGATGGTATTTTCCACTAGAGCTTTATTAGGATTGTAAAAGAATTTGTGATACTACTAGTTAGTTTGGTATAGGATGACAAGTCTATTTTTTAGTAAGTATTTGTTTGTATACCTTGATGTATTGGATTGTATACTTATGTAGTGATCTCTAGGATGTAGGATTGAATGAAAATGCATAATTGTCTTTTGTACTCAAGCCTTTAAACAAGTTTCCTTTAATAGGGAACCTTATTATTACATTAGTGAGGTATGTGTGTATATTATCCCCATCAGGGTTTTTCCCTTGGTAGGGTTTTCCTTGATAATAAATCATCATATTATTATTTTCTTGTGTTGGATCTCACTTTTTTAAATTTCTTTTACATTCAAATATCAATATGGTTTAGATCAAAGAAGAAAGTTATTAAATATTGTTGCATTGATTCACCCACCCCCTCCTCTAGATGCTTCCTCATCCTAAAAATTGGTATTAGAGTGTAGTTTCTTTGAAGAATCATAATAACTTAATAAGAATCCTAATAGAATCATCTAAAATTATTCATAGCTCTTGATAACTCTTAACAAATCAAATTCTTTCATTCTTGACTTAGAGGACAAGTTGAGAGAATATTAGAAATTCATTAACAATATGGAAGATCAACAAAAGAAATCCATAGATAAGAGAAAATAACTTTTTGATTTGTTATCATACAAATGAAGTGCTTCTAATGATGGAAAATATAAAGACTAAAAGGAAGTAGTATAGGAGAGATAAATAACTTGAACAATGAAATGCAAGGAATGGAAATCAAGATGATTGAAGAAATTGAAGCTAAGAATACATGAACAATCATTGTAAGCTAAAACTGAAGAATATACTAAGCTAAACAATGAGATTAGATAGTTACATATTTTCATTGAAGAATCCAAGCATAATGAGAAATAATTGGAAGGATTAAATGAGATATTAAGGAGAGATTGAGTGGAGAACATTATAGAAAGACAATCAACAAAGATTTGTGGTTACAAATAAAATTTGTGAAGAAACCCAAGCACAGTGAAAAAGGTTTGTGAAGTATTATTTATCCTTTTGGCATAATCATGAATACACCTCAAATAGTTAGTGCCTTGGAGAAGCCAAGGTATAAGTTCAAGTTACACCCATTTAAGTCTTTGAAGAATGATGTGGAAGACACATTCTCTCATGTGTCCCATGGATTCTTACATGTTGAAGATATGGTACTTATATTTACTCCAAATTAGAGGAGATTGTAAGTCTAGATATTTGTAGTTATAATGAATAATTGTGTGAGAAATAAATCCTTAAAGATGTGTACCAAAAATTGAAATAGATTAAACTAATTTGGTATAAAGACTTTATTGAGTTAATAGAACTAGAATGGATAAAAATTACCTTGAGAGGGACTCATGATAAATTCTTCAAATTAGAGGATCACCTGATAAAGATTACTAAGTAATTAAGTTGTGATGTTATCTAATTCATTGCTAAAGGAGAAGAATGGATTTTGAGATCTACTAAGAAAAAAGTTATCTCAAAGTTAACAAAATCCAGATGGGATGGAAGAACGATGACTACAAGTGATATCATTCAACCTAATGTGAAGTCAACATCCATGATTCTTGGATACAAAGCTTATCATACCAAGAGACTCAAATTTTACTATAATCATTCACATTTCTTAAGATAGATTAATGTTGCATAGAGTAATTTAAATTGAGATAGATGTAGATACCTTTGATGGAATATGAAGTGATTTGGATCTTATTTTGAAATATGTTGATGAAATGTTGTTGAGCCTAATTGATTTTAATGCAAAAACATTTGGTAAATTCTCTAAGAAGTATGTATAAGTTAGGAGTGTTTGGATTAAAAAAAATAAGAAACAAGAAGATTGAAAGAATGGTTGATAAGGTTTTTGACAAAACTAGGATAAGTAAGGAGGAGATGAATGAAGAAAGGAAGAAAAAAATAAGAAATGGAGAATATTGATATTGATAGGGAGACATCCATGCCTACTACAAGGGCAAAAAGAAGTTCATCTCATATTACATCTTCACCAAAGGTGAAGAAGACTAAGTCAAAACTAGTAAGGAGAAGAACCAAGAAGAAGACTTCAAGTCCGAAGAGAAAGAAGGAACAAGATGAAGATTCTTCAATAGAATCTATTTAGTCAAAGACAAAATTTGAATAGAAAGAGCTACAAACAAAATAAATTGTTAACAAAAAATAGTGTTGGTAATGGTGAAAATGCAATTAATAAGATTCTTATTGAACAATTAAAGCATGTCATTTTAAATCATGTTAAGAAGTCCTATTAGTTATTAAATGAAGAGGATAAGAGGGAATTGCAGAAAGGAGTAATTGACAATTGAATAATTTTAGAAAAACACTAGTGGAAATTAAAAATCGATTACATGGATATCTTTATAAGTTTCTAGAGGAGAAAATGTTGATAGCTCTAGATGAAGATCATAGGATTAGAGAACCATCTCTATTATTGATACTCCCTTTTCAATAATGATGATATGAGCAACATATTAGAGAAAGCTAAGAGAAGGCTTGTTGCTAAAAGAAAATAAATAGTTTGATGTCTTGGAGATAAAAGGAAGTTATTTTAGAAATTGGTGATGTTATAAGTAAAATTATTATGGAAGAAAGATAGTATGTTCCTAGGAATAAAGAACCTAAAACAAAGAGGAATGAACATAAAGGTTTATTGATTATCATTTTTTCTCTACTGATAAAGAATCACATGCATTTATTACAGGTGTTCTAGTTACTATCAACTCACAATAACATATCAACTTTGGGAAGGACAAGCTCAAAAATTTGGAGAATAGTAAAGAATAACCTGTGACTAGGCCTGTGACTATTATAGGTGCACCAAATATTAATCTACCTAGTTTTTAAACAAAGAGATCACTGATGCTATTGAGACAAGGATATATGACATCTTAAATGTCTAAGTCTTAGAGGATATCAATAAAATAGATATTCCTAAAGTATTAACTATTGATGTAGTGAAACTTGTTGATGAAACCAATCTCACTCATACTCAAAATGGTACATCTTTTAGTAGGATTGAACTATTGTTAGAAATAGACAAGTATTGAAATCTTTTGATTGATTGTAAGTCATGGAAAACTAAATTTGGAGAATATGGATGGACATGAGCTATTGAAGAGAGATGTTCTTACTTGTCCAAAAGTTCATGATAAATCACTAAGCAAGAAGGAGAAAGAGATCAAGTTGATCAGTAGAGCATTTGATGTTCTTGTCAAAGTGATACCCAATGATCATATTATCTCTAGTAGTGTTCTATTGCAATAGATGGAGGTTTTGTTGAATATTTTTGATAATAATTTTGAAACTTTAGAGAAGTATGATGTGGACAAAGTGCATAAAGACTTGTTGACATATCAGTCAAGTTTGTTATTAGTGACAACACTTGTTCAGATTTTGTATGGCTACTGAGCTCATTAAATAATATACAATGTTTTCCATGTAATTCTATAGCCACTAAATATACAATTACTACCAAGTCTTTTGGACTAATTCCAATGGCCATCGAGTATTCCAATGGTTACCAAGAGAATTCAGTTAGTGTGAAGTGCAATAGTTCAAACCGAGCAGAATCAAGTAGTGTGAAGTCTAGCAGTTCAACCCAAGCACTCCATTGGTTACTGAGCTTTGTAGTTTCTAATAAGCTAGCAGTTCATGTGATGTGAAGCTAGTATTAATCGAGCCATATGTGAAGTTAGTGTTTACCAAGTGAAGTCATGGTAAACTAGTAATTCAGTTTATGCCAAGTGACATGGTATTTATCAAGTCACCAGTGCAGACCAAGTTCAAGACTATTTTGAGGTGATTAGTATGGACTAAGCTTCTACTTCTACCAAATGCATGATGATGCTAAGTAATGACAGTGGACGTTGAGTATTAGAACTTCACCAAGTCAGTCTTCAGAACCCGAGTGTCTTCATTTGGGCCAACTTTGTAATATTGGTGTTAACTTATATGATGGCCAACTTTGTTATTATGTAAATTGAATTGGTATATATGTAATGTATTGTATCATATCCAATGTGTGTGAATATGAAATTCATGAATATAAGTGGGTAAGAATGTAAAAGTGATCAAGAAGTAAATAAAGTATATATTGAAGACCATATCAGAAAAGGAGAAACAAAGACATATCCATCACAAAAGGTGATCAATACTTTAAGGAATCTCTATCAAAAATTCAATTGTAAGTTAGAGATCTACTATTTCATTCTAATAGGTGAATTAGTCTAAATCCTTTAACAAGGTAGACTTAATTGTCTTTCTCAAAATCTCTTTACCGAGTGCATACTTTATTGTGTGTTTGTAAATCCTTTAACAAGGTGGACCTAGTAGTTCTAATTGCTCCTAATAAGGCAAATCATTAGAAGTGATCAATGTAAGCCTTAATAGACCAACTTTATGCTATAGTATTGAAGTTTTTTGGGTATCATCCCTACCCTAGTTTTACTTTCTATTTGGAAGGTTTCTGGGTCACCAAATTATAGGGTTCAAGTGTTATGAATGTTTTATGTTTTCACTTTCTCATGCATGCAACTAGATCAAAAAATGATAATTGGTATATTGCTATAAAGTGCTAAAATTGATAAAGTTTTAGAGGTTACTAATTCACCCCTCCCCTCTCAATAACCTAGCATATTCTTGAATATTTCCAATAATTAGTATTAGAGCTTTGTGGTTCTTAGGACAAAGTTTAATATATTGAACAAAGATCAAGGATATGGAGATATTCAAACTTGATAAGGCAATTGACAATGAAAAGTTGGATCTAGAAATGGCCATTGCACAACTTAAGAAAGCTAAGGAGCAACTTTCCCAATCCCTAAAAAGAAGAAAGGAACTTGCAAATCAAATGAATGACCATCTCTACATTGAAGAAAGAATAGAAGACTTTTTCCCTTAGAGTAGTTCAAATGAAGCAAATGATGTAATCAAATAACTCGTAGAGAAGAATGGTTCCCTACAAGAAGAAGTAAGAAAGCTCAAAAGAGAACAAGAAATTCAGTTAGTAAGGCTATGTGAAATCTTGGAGTAAAGGAACAAGATGAAAGAAGAAATGGATGGAAGAAACAATGAAATCTAGAACCAATCCCTTTAGCATGCAGATCTTATGGATCAAATCTCCAATGTAAATGAGGAAATCATGATCCAAAGATAGATTAATGAAAGATTAAGAAATAATCTAAATTTGGATAGACAGAACAATGAAAGAATAAGAAATGAGCTGAGGTCTGAAAAGAAAATCACTGAAAGATTGAAAAATGACCTAAACATTGAAAAGAAAATCAATGAAAGAATGATGAAATCCCAAGTAGATATAGACCAAAGAGTAACGCAAGAATTGGATACAAAGAAGAAGGTGAATCTTTCGAACAAGGTGCTCAAAGGAATCAAAGACCTACTTGCAATCACTATGGTAAGTTAGATCATACATCAAACAAATGTTAGAGTAATGATAAAGAAAAATTTAATGGAAAATGCTACAATTGTAGTCAACATGGTCACAGGGCTAATGAATGCAAAGAGAAACCAAAATTTTAAGGCAAGTGTCACAAATGCAAGAAACAAGGTCATAAGGCATTAGATTGCAAAACTAAGTCATTCAATCCAGTAGAACAAATTATAAAATAAATATTTAGTTTGGACTACAACACTTGGTGTAGATGTCATTACCGTGGAGAATTTGGACACATTGGCATGAATTGTGTTAAACATCACACAAGGAAAAGAGATACCAACATAAGTTGTTTTACTTGTACCAAACTTGGTCATCTAGCCAAGAATTGCATGAATACAAGTAGAGTTGAAGATGAAAAGAAAGAAAAAGTAGATAACATTTGAAAATAGATGAGGCAACAATGGATCCCCAAATCTACTAAGAATGCTAGTTCAAGTAATGATGGTCATGCTGCTCAAGAAGTGGGTGACTCCACCATTTTCAACTAGGTTTCTAAAGCAGAACTAGAACTACACTATCATGATCAGATTCAAATAGTTCCAATTGAAAAGTGACAAAGATCCAAATCAGTATTCAAGATACAAAAGGATCACTGAGAAAGATCAGTATCAATTATCATCAAGTTACCTTCTCTACCAAGTAAGGTTGGGTCATAGACTTTACAAAGAAAGGCTGGGAGTAACAAGACACACATGGTTACCAAGTCACAAAGCCTTTACCGAGTAATCATTTGAATAGTGGATGGCAGACTATCAAGCATAATGTCAAGCATGATGTCAAGAATGATGTCAATCTAGCTACCTTCATACTAAACATTAATGGCAAAGTTTTAACAAAAATCATGAAACCTAATTCATTTTTCACCATGAAATTTATAGTGCTATTATGAAGAAGTGATTTACAAAGTGATCAAGCAACTTTAAGTGAATTTGTAGTAGGTTATCAAGGTTTTCATAGTGTACCGAGTACAATGGCATCAAGCAGTAGTAAACCAAAAAAGGGTCTGAGATGTTGGTTCGAGGATTCAAGTAGAAAGCACCAAACTTCAACTTCTACCTGCAATTGCAAAAACTCTTGACTTAGTCAGAGCTCAATCACAAATCGCACCTAAGGTACTCCTTATTAATGATATTCAAAATCATTTCAAGTGTTCTATTCAAGAAATTGGAACCCTAGAAATGGATGATGCCCTAGGTGAATTGTGTGTTAATGAAGTTATCAAACTTGAGCATAAACATTTGGAAGACAAAGGTTTGACCCACATTCCTCACATGCCTTGGGGTTTTCAAATCAAGTGGATTAGATACATTATAAGTCGAGTACATAATGGTTAGATATGGCTTGAGAAACCAGTTGTAATCACAAAGAAAATGATTCATCACATTACGGGCCTCCCCATGCTCACTAAAGCTCAAACCACCAAAACCCTAGGTTGAGATGAGCTAGAAAAGAAAACCCTAGCCAATTGGGATAGTAGAGGGATGCAAATCAGCAGTGTAACTAATGTAGAATTGAAATTTAGGATACATGTGATAGCTCACAAGATATATAGTTCGATCCACCTCAATAGTGTATCATGTGAAGCTGTGGACTTAGCTTACAAAGTTGTGAAGAACAATTTGTCTTATGACTTGGGAGATCTATTGTTGAAACAATTCAAAAAGAACATGGAAAGTATTCAGACTTCCAAGAAAAACCCCTACAAATTTGGCTCTTTGTTGACTTGTCTATTCTTCTATGTTTAGAAGTTCTTCCTTTCCAAAGGGACGGTAGCATGGAGAAAAGATGTGCCTATACTATACCAGATTAATGAATACATTGTAGAAATGGGAGAGAACTTTGTTAGCGTTATGGACAACTACTTTGAAGCATTCAAAGAGAAATTGAATAATAGATTCAGAATACCTAAGAAGATGATAGGAGATTACAAAGATGATGTTTATTTCATGGTAGACAGTGACAAAGTCTACATTCAGGCAGTAAAACCCAAAATTGTATGGGTAAAACCTCTTCCCTATGAGGTGAACATTGATGAAACAAAGGAAATTTTTGAAGCTCTAGTTAATGAACCTATTGATCAAAAGGCACCATACTTTGGAACATATGATGAGGCAAAGGTAAGGATAGAGCTGGAGATAAAGCTCACACAAGTGGTTAACAAAGATAAGAGGAGGATAACAAAACTAAAATCAAGCACACCTCTTATGTTAACCAAGGGAAAAGGAGAAGATATAGATGAATATGTAGAGGATGAAGAGGAATTAGAAAAAGAAGAAGAACCTATGAAGAAGAAAGGCAGTGAAATTGTCCTTAGCAAACCTCCTCCCACCTTCCTAGAAAAGTTGAAATAGATGGAAGAAGGTGAAAGCATAATAAAATTCAAATCTTTGAAGTATGAAACCAATATAGAGGCAGAGAAGAAATAGGTGGAAGAATTGGTGTTAACCAAAATGAGAAAATGGAAGTATTCACCAGATCAAATAGCCTCCCAAATCTCTAATGAATTATTAGAGAAAATAAAGCCAAGATGGGACATTGTAATACAAATAGAAAAAGAAATTTATACGCAAACCCTGAGGTAGCTACTACTAAGCATGATAGATGCTGAGGTAAAAGAGTCCTTGAAGAAAAATGAAGTATAAAATTACTCTTAAAGTTAATACATGTTTAATTTTGATCAATAATTTAGAGCATGTGGTTAAGAATGACACAAGCATGTGGAAAAATGTTTATCATTTGCATAAACCAAGTGACTTCCTAGTAGATGTTAAGGATAATGATGATAATAGTGATGATGAGGAAGAAGAAACTTATACTGAACCCACACATTTTGACAATGAGGAAGTTGAAGAAGATAAAGAGGAGGAAGCTACCAAGGAAGATAAAGAAGATGATGTGGAGACTAACCCCATGAAGATAGTAGCTGGAGTCATTGCCTTACTCCCTCACTCTCCAAGAAAACCAGTAACTGTATATGAGAAATATGTTAGCAAGTAATACTAATCTATTAAGAAAACAAAGCATTAACTAGCATAAAAGACATAACATATATGAGAGACAAAGTGAAACCCTCAAATGAGAATATGAGCCATGGAATGGCTCTCCCAATGAGGATAGTCACTTGATTTAGGGATGAGTCTATTTGATAGGATTTGGGATGTATGCTCAAGCTTCAAACTAGCTTCAATGGAGATTTTTGGAATTTTTGGTGTGGATGCATGCAAAAGTATGGATTTGGCTTCAAAATGGCATTATAACTTTACTTGATGGATTGTGATTGAAATGGCTTGGGAGGGGATTCAATTTATAGGCTAAGGGCTTGAGAGATGGAGGGCCAAGATGGAAGGAAAGATGAAAGCTTAAGGAGGGCTAGGATGCACTCAAAAGGGAGCACATGGATTGTGCTTGTTTAGCACCAATCAGGGAGTGACACATGTCACAAGGTGAGTGGATGGAGGAAAGGGGAAGGATGAGTCAACAAAGGAGGCTCAAAGGATAATATCTTCATAAAGACCCTTCATTATGGCTTGTAAGAGCTTGTAAGAGTCTTTATGGCTTTTGTAAGGGCATTCATTGTTGGGTGGTTGGGATATTTTGGAGGGAGTTGAGATTGTTGACTTTCCTTGGCTTAAGAAAGTCTTAAGCTTTCTTAGGGAATGTGACAACATTAGGGGGTGGATTAGGCTTGGGTTTAGGATTAGATTAGGCTTGTTAGAGATTTGCAAGTGGATGGAATTCATGAGGGTGGGTGAGTTAGTGACTAAGCTTAGTTAGTATGGGTGGATGGGGTGGATTAGGCTAAAAAGGGGATTTAGGATAGGTTAAGGGTTATTAGATTTGAGGGTTTTATTTATCAAATAGGTTTATTTAATAAATGGGGATTTTGGAATTAGATAGAAGAATAGGATTTAATTGATAAATAATAAGTTATTTGATTTATCAATTAGGACTATAGATGATTAATTAAATTAATCAGCTAGGGGATGGCAAAGGATTGATTAAATAGGAATTTAATTAATGATGCCTTTAGAGATAACTAAATAGGATTACCAAAGCAATGTAATCAAATTTAGGTGTCTACAGTAACTATATCAAGCTCACATATAGCTTCAACAAGTTTTATTGTGACAACTACAAGTACTTCAAACATCCAATCACTCTTCACCCCCACACAACTCAGCACATCATTGATAGAAGTGACTACTACTTCACCTACTAAGTTGTAGGCTCCCTCTTCTTTAGCTCTCGAGTAGTAGTCATTATCAATGGATACAGTGTCTTCTACAATTTTGAGCTCTTCAATAGTAAGTACTTCAATTTTGGATTCTATAATTTTGTCTACTTCAGTAATGGATACTTTAGTTATGACTTCTTCAGTTTTGGATTTAACAAGCATTACTATTAGTATTCCATTAGTTAATACTATATTAATTTTCACAAAAAGTCCTAGTATATCTACAATTGTTTCCATCCCAGATACAAAGGCATTAAGTACAAGGATAGTTGAACCCAAGGTTCAACCAAGTACATGATTTTTGAGTAGAGGTAAGAAGATAGAAGAGGATATAGACCTAGATAAGGAAATAGAAATTCTCAAATGGGACTTTTGTAATATTACTACGTATCAAATGTATATAGCTGGTCAACTCCTCCAAAAGAAGGCAAAGCGGTAAAAAATTGAGAGAAGAAAGAAATAGAGAGTATAAGATTATAGATGATGCCAAGAACATTTTATCTAAGGCTATGGGTATTGAGGTTCATACTTCTCAACCTATTTTATTGCAATTAGGTAAGGTAGTCCAAAAGTTTAATGAGGACACTAGTAGTCAAGATAAGTTAATTGAGAAAGCTAAAAAGAAATTTGACAATAAAGTGCTTAAGCACATTGCTCAACAAATTGCTATCCATCAAGTTGAGCTTTCCTCAATTTTGACCAATCTTCAAACCTCTTGCACTAATGTGACATCACTTTTTGGAAAGTCTCGTGATGTTACCAAGTTCACAAAGGTGATAAAGAAAAAATTGACAAAGATTGATGAGGATCTGAAAGCTAGTGCACAACAATTATAACTTGACTCTAGTTCAAGCTCTACAGATCATATGAAGATCAGATTTCTATCAGACATGGAGGTAGAGCTGTTGAGAGAAGAAGCAAGGATCCGGTCCACATTGATAGATATTCAAAATATGATCCTTCCTATCATGGATACAATGTAGAAACATACTATTTATTCAGAAACCTTGATCCATGACAACGACTTCTCTATTGTAGATCATATGATAAAACTCTCTTCAAAAGTACAAATTGTTATACATACATGCAAGATTTTGCAAGAAAATTGGGATAAAACTCTAGCACTTATCCTTAAGTTACATTCTGAGTTTCTATCTCATTTTGGTGTCTCCATGTAAATAAGTTTTGAATGCACCTTTGGCATTATTGTCAAAAAGGGGGAGAGACTATGTATAGTGAGACACTATGTATATTGTATGGGGGAGAATCATGCAAAGGGAGAAAATGTATATAGCAAAGGAAAATTTTGCAGATATGTTGTATAGTACACTATATATGCTTACAAAGACAAATCTTTAAAAATCTAAAAACATTATACCCTACCAAGCTAGTATTACATGGTGATGTATATAAGTTTTGGCTAATAAGTGTTTTTGTCACTAATGCCAAATGGGGAGATTGTTGACATATCAATCAAGTTTTTTATTAGTGACAATAGTTATGCAAATTTTGTATGGCTACCAAGCTCATTGAACAATCTATAGTGTTTTTTATGTAATTTTGTAGCCACCAAATTCTACAGTTGTTGTCGAGTCTTCTAAACTAATTCCAGTGGCCATCGAGCATTCTAGTGGTTACCAAGGGAATTCAATTAGTGTGAAGTGCAACATTTCAAATCGAGCAGAATCAGGCAATGTGAAGTCTAGTACTTCAACTCGAGCACTCTAGTGGTTACAGAGCTTTGCAGTTTCTATCTAGCTAGTAGTTCATGTGATGCAAAGCTAGTATTAACCAAGCCATATGTGAAGTTAGTGTTTACCGAGTGAAGTCATGGTAAACTAGTAATTCAATTTATGCCAAGTGACACAATATTTACCAAGTCACCAGTGTAGACCAAGTTTAAGACCACTTTAAGGTGATTAGTATGGACTAAGCTTCTACTTCTATTGTGTGCATGATGATGTCGAGTAATGATAGTGGATGTTGAGTATAAGAACTTCACCAAGTTAGTCTTCATAACCTAAGTGTCTTCATTTGGGCTGACTTTGTAATATTAGTGTTAACCTATATGATGGCCAACTTTTTTATTATGTAACTTGGATTGGTATATATATAATGTATCAAGTATTATATCCAATGTGTGTGAATATGCAATTCATGAATATAAGTGTGTAAGAATGTAAAAGTGAACAAGCAGAAGATAAAGTATATATTGAAGGCCATATTAGAAAAGGAGTAACAGAGACATATCCATCACAAAAGGTGATTAGTTCTTCAAGGAATCTCTATCAGCAATTCAGTTGTAAGTCAGAGATCTACTGTTTCATTCTAATAGGTGAATCAGTCTAAACCCTTTAACAAGGTAGACTTAACAATCTTTCTCAAAATCTCTTTATCAAGTGCATACTTTATTTTGTGTTTGTAAATCCTTTAACAAGGTGGACTTAGTAGTCCCAATTTCTCCTAATAGTGCAAATCATTAGAAGTGATCAATGTAAGCCTTAACAAGCCAATTTTATGCTAAAGTATTGAAGTTTTGTGGGTATCATCCCCACCCCAATTTTACTTTCTATTTGGAAGGTTTTTGGGGCACCAAATTATTATGTTCAAGTGTTATGAATGTTTTATGTTTTTAGTTTCTCATGCATGCAATAAGATCCAAAAATGGTAATTGGTATATTGATATAAAGTGCTGAAATTGATAAAGTTTTAGAGGTTACTGATTCACCCCTCTGCTCTCAGTAACCTAGCATAGTCTTGAATATTTCCAACAAGAGTTTGGTACAAAGATATTTATGCATCTATGTACTTTAATTTCTAAAATGGAAGACCTCTTTTTGATGTTGGTATCATTCATATATATATAAATATTGATTAAGGAAGCATGTCTCTAAAAGCTTGTATTGATTCATTTTCCAAAGTAAAAGATATTGATGAACTTTTCAAGGAGAATTAGGAAGAACTAGCAAATAAAGAAAATGGATTTGATTCATAAAAGAAATTTAATTCTACTTATATACAATATATTATTAAGCTTCTTGACACTATAGACACACTTGAAGTTGAATTAAATAGATTGTTTGGAAAGTCTTGTGACTTATAGAATCAAATACTTCCTAAGTTAAATATTCTAGAGAGAACTATGGTGGATGCTCTACTATGAAAAATGCTCCACATCCATCATGTCTTATTCATGTTGAAGAGATGGCCTATTCTTTGTATGCTTAAATGTAGATATTGGATAGTTCAATGAGAATATGGTTAGCTAACATCACTACACTAAAAAGAAACTTTACAAACATTTTTAAAATGATGTAAGATTTTGTTATTAGTTGTACATGTGTATAAGTGAATAAAGTAAGATTTTGGAAAAATAGTTTTGCATTCATATTTGGCCTTTCCTTTTCCATTGATGTCAAAAGGGGAGAAGTGAAAAAATGACTAATCAACTCAAGGGAGTTCAATTTTTAGAAGTTTTTGGTTTGACATATTTTGGATATATTCTTAGTCATTTTTCACTCAATTCCTACATCAATGCCAAAGGGGGAGATTGTTGAAAACGTTAACTTGCATGTATCGTATGTTATCATTGATGATGACTAATCATACTTACTCTTGCTATCAAGTGGAGACTAAGTATTATTCTGCAAGATGTTTTTGATGCTCAAGTTATGTGTACCAGATGTAGTTTATTATAGTGTTGGTATGAATAAATGGTCATGGTCAATTGTAGAATTTTTATTGGATGTGGTTGTAGATAGAGAGAGTAGACATGAGATTATATCTAATTGGAGTGATCAAAAACTTAGATGTTCGCATATGCATGAGATATTCATCATTGAGTATGTAGTTGGCAACTTTTATGTAGAATAGAGAAGTTTGACATGGGATTATATCTAATTGGAACGATCACAAACTTTGATGTTGGCATATGCATGAGATATTTATCATTGATTATGTAGTTGGAAACTTTTATGTAGAATAGAGAAGTTTGATTTAATCCATCCATATGTATGATTTATCAATATTAATTTTCTTGTTAATGTTATATTTTTATGGATCTAACATCAGAGAAGATTTACTTTTGTTGGTGTGTTATGTTTTTACAATTTTTATGGAAGATTTATGGATGGTACACATTTCATTTTTTGAGATGAAAAAGTTATATTTTGTGTTATATCATTGAGTTTTTGGCTATGATGGATAGATAATTATGTAATATGATGAATGGTTGGTGAACATTATGTGCAGATTTGAGTTTAGTATAGTATTTTATACTAGAGCTTCATTAGGATTATATAGGCATTTATGATGCTACTAGTCAGTTTGATATATTAATATAAGTTTATTTTTTATTATGTAATTTTGATGAAATATCACTTAAATGAAAATTTGAAATTCAATAATTAGAATATTTTACCATGCTTATTATTTTAATCAGCTGACAAGATTCTCCTTTGGAGTTTCTTGTAACTAAAAATTGACCAATGCCCATAAACCACAACCAAAAAGTACTTTTAAACTACCTTTTTTTATCAGTCTTGAAAAACTATTGTTGTCACTTAGATTGTACCCTTGTCCTAAAGTTTAACTTTCAACAATCTAATGAATTATGGGATCCTCGACTTGTGGGTATGCCATAAAGAGGATCAACCTCCATTATAAATGGTTGGCTTCCCTTGAATCACCTACTAAATTTGAACTTGAACTTGGTAGGAAAAGGGAAGAGAGAGAGAGAGAGAGAGAGAGAGAGAGAGAGAGAGAGAGAGAGAGAGAGAGAGAGAGATAATTAACATAAACTTGATTTGAAATGAAGGTGATTCACCAAATTTATCAGGATGATGTAACTTTGAATAAACAAGCCACAACTTGAAATGATTATAACAACTTGATCATAGAAAGATACCACTAGATTTAGATGCATAAATTGTAATGAGGTGTGGGGTTTGAAATAAGGAAAATTTGTTCACAACTTTTAAACCTATATTACACACAAATTACACTTTTTTTCATAAAACTATCTCCCATATGCCTTGTAAACATTTAACTTTTAAGCCAAGGATTTGTAAAAATCACACTAACTTAAAGTTGGAAACACTTAGAAGACAAATGAAATATTGGACATAGGGCCAAAAAGGATCTTTTCTATATTATTTTAGAAGAAGCAAAGGTGTAAAATCTGCATCACAAAATAGAACTTGAGCTACAAAAAATACTAACTCTCCAAGGAGGAAAAATGCCAACTCCAAGGAGGTAGAATGCAAGAACTAACTCAAAAACTCCAAGGAGAAAGATATAAATAGGTTCCAAACCCAAATAGGTAGAATGCAAGAACTAACTCAACAACTCAAAGGAGAAAGGTATAAATAGGTTCCAAACCCAAATAGGTAGAATGCAAGAACTAACTCAACAACTCCAAGGAGAAAGGTATAAATAGGTTCCAAAACCAAATGTGTAGCATTACCCCAAATTGGAAACATATCCATGACTTGCATCAAATTTAGGAATGGAAAAAGTAAATGTCATTTGTTGAAATCTGGCAATCTGCATATGAAATCTTAACTCCATAGATCATGTTGAATGCTAGAAAATTACCTTGGATGGTAGAAAAAAAATATAATAGATTTAAATCCCTATAAGAAATGAATAGGCATGGAAATGCATTTTCATTGCACAAAAATAGCAAAAATAGCTTTCTAGCATTAAGGAAATTACCCTAGTAATTTGCCATGGTCACAAAAAATCAAATCATGTTGTTGTCAAAAAATAAAAGAAGGGATAAACTAGAGTGTTAACCAACCTACATACACCTATTAAGTTTACCCATTGACCTTCACCATTCTGCAAGGAAAAAATTCTTTGTGAAAATGTGAAGGAAATGTGTTCATTGATCATTAAAAAAATGCACACCACAAAGTTGGAGAAACATAACATTAGCATGGGCATACAACTCCTGATGGCATAAAAAAAGCCTTACAAACTCTAACCTAAGACATCTCCCCACAAAAAATTAGCAAAAGAGGGCACAAGAAGGGATAACACGAAAATTCAACCCTTGCCATCTGGCATAATTCTAGGGCTTAAATCCTTGAGAAAATGTTGCATTACCAAAACTCGCAAGGGTAAAGACATGTGGTAGGAAAAATGCAAGAGCACAAAAAGTTAAGTTTTATTATGTGGGCCCAACTCCATTAATCACTTAAAGATGCATGACATGAAATCTAGGATACATGGAAATAGCATGGGCATTTGAGCATGAAGGAAAGAGGAACTACCATCTCTTCACTAGAATGTGACATGTGGTAGAAATGAAAACATGGGATAACATGAAGGTTTGTGCACAACCACTACCGAGCTACTCGGCAAAAGAATGGACCAAGTTACTTAGCCAAATGTTAACTGCAAGCTTGTTGTATTAACTCACCTATGAAGAATCTATCCCATTGAATATTTCTCATACCAGTTATCTATGATGGGATGAATGGAAAAAATAGACAACATTTCCAATGATTCAATGAGATACTTGCCTATGAAGCAAAACATTAGTAGCATTAAGAAACCCATTGGGCATGGAGTCTTGATAGCTTAGAAATGATCTTAAAAGTACAATCATGATTTTTGATATGTGTTGTTGATTCTCCATTTGATTATAATAGGTTCACTAATGTAGAAATTCTTCACTGGATAAGATTGTCAGACAAGGCCTCAAAATTGGCAACAACAAACAAAATAACAAAACCAACTAAAACTAAAAATTGTGTTTCTCCAACACTTAGGGAAAAAAAAAAATGAACCAACTGAAAGATGCAACTAAAAACTGAGCTAAAAATCCAATTTATGCTTTACACTTACTGAAAATGTCAACTAGCTACTAGTATACAAGAGCGGAAATTAACCTCAATGGCATGGTTTGAGGTGGATCCCATTAACTATGATAGGAAGCTCTTCTCCTTCTAGATTAGAGAGTTGGAAAACATTCTCTTCACTACATATTGAAATTACAAATGGGCCACTCCACAATGCATCAAACTTGGTGTGTTTTCTAGGCCTCCTCTTAAGTTCAACCCACATAAGTACCAAGTCTCCCACATTGAAGGTCCTAGGTGCTGCCCTCTTGTCAAATATCCTCCTTTTTTGTAATTTATGTGTAATGCCCTACCAAGGAGCCCAAAAGAAATTAACCTAAAGTTTCCCTAAGTTTACCAAACATTTTTTTTCAAAGATAATAACTTAATATAATACAATGGAAGAAATAATAATAAAAGATAAAATAGCAGAAGCAATAACTCACATACATACAACCATCAAAAATAGATTACATCTCTTAAGATTTCATGACGTTGAATCACATTTGAGTTTTAATACTAAATCCAACACACAACATAACCATATCAAAGAATAATCACAAGTACAAATCCATTTAAATAATATACAATTTATATAAGATGCCACCTAGCAATAATCAACAATGCTTAATCATCCATTGTACAAGTCACAAGGTATGATAAGCTCAGAGAATATAAAACATTTATAAAATAAATTATCTCATATGATCTATGACAAATCAAGTATAATATGACAAGATATAACCATCCAATAGAAATATAAGATAGAAAGAAAGGACTAATTGCATAGGTACATCCAACAATGACATCCAAGAGTCAAATCTCAATGGTATAAGAAAAATACACTACCACCTAACTTGATGGAAACTAAATGGCCCACTCCCATTGCGCCAAGGTGATAAACTCAAGTCCTATATGGATATCAAAATACAAGTCATAACCAACATCTAGGTGTAAGGAACCACTTGAAAGAAAACTATCCCAAATGGTACTAAGACACAAGTATCACCTAATCCTAGAGGCAAAAAAGACACGTAGGAAATCTACTATGTAAATGGGCAAGTGTCATCGCATGAGCCAACTCTAAGGTTACCCTAGTAGCCTCTATGGACTGTGCCCCCATGGTGTCTTTATATGACATCAATATCCTTTCATACAGACAAGGCATACTAACGAGTCAACTCTAAGGTTACCCTAGTAGTCTCACAAGACTCTTGCCCCCTAGTCACTTTATGTGGCATCGATATCTGATTAATTCATTTTAACCCATTTAATGAAATGTTATCACTTATTAAAACAACCTACAATGGGTTACCTAGGTAGCCTCTTTAGGGCTTTGGCCTCCATTGCAAGCCACTTCCCAACATGACATACAGATAACCTATCGTAAGCTCAGTAAAAAGAAGAAGGTCTCATATGACCATAAACCATACATCATTTCTTAAACAAGCAACTTGAAAGTACTGAAATATCACTAATCAAAATCACAAATTTCACCAATGCAATCATCCTAATAAGATTGATCCAAAATTAAGTACAAATATACCAAACCATGACATAACATGACATCACTGGAAGCAAATCACATAATCACCTCAATCCTATACAAGCAATTAGGAAGCAATCCAAAGATAATTGATCAAAGACTCAAAGACTACACCAGAAAAGTCAGACCATTCACTTCAATTCTACATAAGAGAAACTAGAAATCAATAAAAACTAATAGATCAAACTCATCAAAGAAGATATTTGTCTACATCACAATGGTTAGGTATAAAAGATTGGATACATAACATTAGCATAGAACAACTCCCCAAGCTTCTAGTAAACATCCTAACTGGTCAAAGCACTAAGTCAAACCCAAAACCCACAATAATAAACCACACATCACAAAAAAGTACAAAACAATGTATCTTTCATAACTCATTAGGTTACAAATACCACAGTTTAATCTCCACTAATAGATTTTCAAGTTTTCATTTTCATTTTTAAAACACAAAGATTCGATAACAACTAGGGTTTCAATTTTGTTTTCCTTAACATTAGATACATAACATTAGCATAGAACAACTCCCCAAGCCTCTGGTAAACATCCTAACTAGTCAAAGCACTAAGTCAAACCCAAAACCCACAATAATAAACCACACATCACAAAAAGTACAAAACAATGTATCTTTCATAACTCATTAGGTTACAAATACCACAATTTAATCTCCACTAATAGATTTTCAAGTTTTCATTTTCATTTTTAAAACACAAAGATTCGATAACAACTAGGGTTTCAATTTTGTTTTCCTTAAGTGTCCTATATGTCCAAGTTTTACGGAGTTCATAAATATAATATGATTTCTTTTGTAAAAAAAAAAAAAATCATAACAATTGAATCCCTTCTAAAATAATATTCTTCATAACAAAGATATTCTTAATTACAAAAAAGAAAAACATCTATTCATTTATTTTAATATATAATTATTTATATATAAAACAAATAAATAAATAAAATACTTCACTATACAAATCATTTAATTAAATATTATTTTTAGCATTTAATAATAATTATTAATTATTAATTATAATAGTTGTAAACTTATTAATAAAATAATATTTATTTATATTAAATTATTATTATTATTAAATATTAAATTAAATAATATAATAATTAAATTCTTAATATTAATATAAATATTATTAATAATATATATTCAAACAATAGGCAAGAGCCTACAACATAATGGTAGCTTGTGAGCCTCTCATGTGGGAGGTCTTTGGTTCAAATTTTCTTAAAACATAAAAATAATTAATCTAGGCTTCAATCATATATATATAATTATAAATTTTATTTAATAATAATAAATAAAATAAAATCACTAACCACACACCATGTAGTTGAAAATGCAACCCCATAAGGGGAGGCCTTTTAAAGGCTATGTTGCTTTGGCAACCCACTGCCTCGATAGTGCTTCCTGCCTTGGCAACAATTGCTACTTTGGCAATGATTTGCCATCGTAGGGCTAGGGAGGAAGTTCGCAACCTCCTTCTCATTCAATATTTTTTTTAAAATTTTATTATTGTAAATAAATGCATACAAACAAAATAGTGCCCCCTCCTAATTTAATTCGCCCAAAACATTAAATTCACACAATCCAAAGTTGTATGAGTAAAAACAAAAGCATAAAAAAAAAATATGTATATAAAATTATCACAGTATATATATATATATATATATATATATATATATATATATATATATATATATATATATATATATATATATATATATATATTCGTAAAATAATTTTTATAATAAAACTGATAGGGAAGTTTATGAACAACCAAATGGATTTTAAATCTCAAATTTATTTGATTTCTTATTCAAACCCTATGCATAATAAAATATAATTCTCTAAAATTTACAAAGCAAGGGTTTTGACTTTTCAATTTGTTTATAGAGGTTTTAGAAAAGAAAACAATGGATTCACAACATGGGTTTTTGATTCTCAATTCATATACAGAGGTTTCTCAAACAAAGAATGATAAAATCATAAACAAGGGTTTCAACCCAAATGAATTCTAAAAACAGAGACACAACAAACATGGAGAAGATAGATATTTTCAATGTAAGAACTACTAAGAAAAACTCACAGGATCCTACCTAGATCTGATGCTAAATAACAAATGCACCAAACATGTAAAATTTTCCTTCTCTTTTGAATTCCCTCTTCTCAGAAATCAGCTCCTCCAAACCTTGGTAGGGAGAAATGCATTCTGATTTCTCGATAAAGAGTTTTTCACAAAATTTAGGGCTTTGGTTGTGAAATCATGCAAAGAGCCCTTTTCCTTTATTATTTTACTATTTTAATTTCATGCACCAGCTTTATGCAATTTAATTAAAATAAACTTTATTAAATTAATATTTTTGCTTTCTTATTAAATCACAAGATATTTTTAATATAATGTTTATTAATTTAACTAATAATATTATTTAGAGTTTGTTATTAAAATGAAACTCCTAAATAATTATTATTAAATTAAACAAATATAAATACACCCAAAATTAGAACTTTAATAAAAACCTTTTAAATTTTAATTATTTTATTTAATTAATTTCTTAATTAATTAAATATAATTAAATATTGAATTTCCCTTATAAAATTTTCACTAAAATTATCTTTTAGTTTGATTTAATTATAACAAAAAATCACAATAGATCCACAAGATTAAATAAAACAACTCAACTGAAAGTGAAAGAACATAATCAAACTTTAGGGTCAAAATCACGAATTCATGTCACTTGATGAATTCATACGAGTAAACAACTCAAATACTTGTCTTACTTTCTAGGACATTTGGCTTAGGTTAGGATTTAGACTCAAGAATTATCTCCCCACTTATACCATTGAGATACTACGATAGGGTATGCTCATCCTAGCAATTTAGGGAAGTTGATACTTGGTACCTGCAATCTGCATAAAATTTATGCATGTACATACTCATGTATTCTAAACTAAATAGGCAATGACAAGAAGTGGTACATCATGTAGATCCTAACTAGCAGGTGACTACAACTCCCTCCCTCAATTGTATTAAGAATGTCAATCATAAAGTAAAATAGACAAGTACACCATACACATGCAAGTATGGGTTAAGTAACCATAGAAACTGCATATAAATCATTCCTCTAACTAACATCATGAAATAATTGAAAGTCACTAAATGAACATATGTATCATCATTGAAATAGTTCTAAAATAACTAAAATAACTAAATAACTTGTTACATAAATCAACTGAGTATGAAATGACATATAATCAAATCCTATAACTAAGTACAGATAATCATAAAACACAATCAAAAAATTGGCCAAAAAGAAACTGGCAATACAACAAAAAAAGTCAATTAGGGATAGGCATTACATCCACTCCTCCTAGACTTATGCGTACTCCTAGAAACCTACAAGAAAGATGAAACTAAACTAGGGTTAGGCATTACATCTACTCCCCCTAGACTTAGGCTTACTCCTAGAAGCGTACAAGAAATATAACACTAAAGCACTCAATGTCCAGGTCCCATTGGACCCTTTCCCTCTATAGGAGGACAAGGCTCCACTAAAAATACCCAAGCGAGCACAACAAAAAATCTCACAAGTCAACAAAGGTATACCACCTTAAAGCACATATCATAAGAAAATATGTTTGAAATCCAATGCACAAGTTTTATCTTTTTCTGTGTTTCAAAAAGTCAAGTTGAAAGTTTCCAAGTGTTCAAGTTTGTAAAAAATACATAACACTATTTAAGTTTCGATTTAGTTAACTAGTTTAAGTGTTTCAATTTTGAAATAAATACATATAATAGTTTAAGTTTTATTTTTGTTCAGCTAGTTAACCACTAGCAACATTCCAATATACCCAGAGCTCCCAATGTAGAAACTCATGCTCTAATACCAAATGTAACATCTTGCCAGGGAACCCAAAAGAAATTAACCTAAAGTTTCACAAAGTTTATTGGAAACATTTTTTTTGTAAGATAACAACTTAATAAAAAATAGATATAATACAGCAAAAGAAATAATAACAAAAGATAAAATAGCAAAAGAAATAACTTACATACATACTGTAAGGAAACTCAGGTGTGAAAATAGCTTCCTACACTAATCTCATAAGGAAAGTATGAAATCCAATTAAAATCTTCTACACTTACAGATTCAATATCATGTAAACAACAATATTATAGCCAAACATGCATACAGAAAATAGACAGAGAAAGGAACACATAACACAAGGATTTGCCAGTGGGAAAAACCTTTCAGTAAAACAACCCCACCCCTTTAGAACCTGCACAATGTATTATCTTCAACACACGATTACAATACACTTGCAATCCAAGTTCAACATCAACAACAGAAGACTCTAGTAGCTACTCGTAGTACCAACAATACACCTTTTTCACATCACATCTCTTTGCAACCCTAAAAATTCTTATAACATGTGCTTCAGTTTAGGGCTACTCCCAAAAGGTAAACCATATTAGGGTTTTACCATTCTCTAAGAAAATAGGAACGCCAAAAAAATTTTTAGGTAGAGTGTACAGTACTTGATGCAGGAGCATCCAGAGGTATAAGGGCAATCCTATGTCACCCAAAAAAAAAATGTAGTTAGACTTAGTTTCTGTTTCATGTCTTTACATTTTTGGATACCCATTTGGCTCAAATAAAGGTTCCAACTCTCATAGTTCAACTATCAGTGCATTTGAAAATCTTGAAAAAATAGGAGCATGCAATTTGGCCACCTTTTTGGTGACCTAGAAGGTGTGACTTGGCCAGATGAATGTAATTGAGATTTAGAGCATTCTAGAAAAAGAATCAGGTCAAAAGGTCCCACGGTTTGAAAGTTATTGCAGTTTTTCGAGTTTTGGAGACCTCCTAAGAATGCTTCAAAGTCAGGTTTGGGGCATTAAATGACCTTGAAAAGGGTCAAAAAATGGGGTATGAGAAAAGCTTGTCCATAGGGCTATAGAGCGCTTCGAGAGCTTTCCGAAAATGTAAACGGTTTGTCAATCGGAGCTACGGTTCAAAAGTTATGCCTCCCAGAAGTTCGGCTACTGTTTCTGGATTCTTCTAGATTTGCACCGACTTCTAACGCGGCTTATGGAACCTTCTATTTTGTCGGTGGATGCCTACTAGAACTTTCTAGAATGTACTCCTAGTCCTTAACCCTTTGGGGTCTATTTAAGGAGATTTTTGGCATTGTAAAAGGCAGTTCGGATTGGAGCTTGAGAGGAGGTGCTAAAAGGAGAAATATTCTCCAGAGTTATGCTATTGTAAGCCCGTAGGGCATGTTTTGAAGTTTATTTTCTCTGCACTGTTTGTACTAGCTGATTTTCTCAGTTAATATAATTCCCCTTTTCTATTGTGTCCATTCTGTTGTTGGGTTGTGCCCCCATCAGTACTCAAATATCTTAGTTGCCACATGTCTTCACCTATCATTGAATCTTCCTAACATAGCTCTTACGTGTCATAAGAATCCGTCATAACCGTTTTAGTCATGATCTCCTTACACACAATTCAAGATGTCGACACATCAACATTATTTTTAAGAAATAAATTTTACAAAACAAATAATAAAATAGGAATCATACAAGGTTGAGACACCTTATTACTAACATTCTCCCACTTGTCGAACACCTTGTAAGAGCAATAGGAACACAACAGGAACTAACCGCTATAGGCAAAAAGGCCCATAGACTCCGAACACCATTTGAACTTCTCAGCACCCACTGGTTTTGTTAATGCATCTGCAAAATTCTTCACAGTATCTACCTTTTGCAAATTTACCTCTCCATCTTCCACCATATCTCTCACAAAGTGATACTGCACATCAATGTGCTTCGTTCTGGCATGGAAAGTTGGATTCTTTGCAAGGCAAATAGCACTCTGACTGTCACACCAAATAATAATCTTTTCTACATCAACACCAACATCAGAACACATTCTTTTAAGCCAAATGGCTTCCTTACAAGTATTAGTAGCAGCCATTTACTCAGTTGTTGTAGTGGACAAAGAAACCACAGGTTTTCGCTTGCTCATCCAATTGATGGCACCACCAAACATAGTGAACACATAAGCACTGGTGGATCTCCTATGGTCAATATCACCTACCCAATCTGAATCCACAAACCCATGAATACAAACTGAATGCGAAGATCCAGAAGAGTTACCATGATAACATATGGAGTAGTCTGATGTACCCCTCAAATATCTAAATACTCGCTTAACTGCATCCCAATGTATTCGTCTAGGATTAGCCATAAATCAACTCAAGACTCCCACTGCTTGGGTAATGTCTGGTCTAGTACATACCATAGCATACATAAGACTGCCAACTGCACTAGCATAAGGCACTCTACTCATGTCCTCTACCTCACTAGGAGATTTTGGACAATCATCTACAAATAACTTTGTTCCCACAAGAATAGGAACACATAATGGTCTACAATCTACCATGCTAAACCTGTCCAACAAAGACTTCACATACTTACTCTGACTCAACCAAAGTTTTCTGTTAGACCTGTCTCTACTGATTTCCATACCCAAGATGTACCTAGCTGCCCCAAGATCTTTCATCTCAAACTGTGCTGACAACTGAGATTTAAAATCAGAAATCATACCCTTACCCTTCCCAAATAGCAACATATCATCAACATATAATGCAACAATAAGAAGGCGATCATTTTCAACTCTAAAATAAACACAATGATCTGATTTCGATCTTACAAATCCAATTGACAACACAAAGGCATCAAACTTAAGGTACCACATCCTAGGAGATTGCTTCAAACCATATAGAGATTTCTTTAATCTGCAAACTAAGGATTCTTTACCTTTAACAATGTAGTGCTCAGACTGTGACATATAAATCTCTTCCTCCAAATCACCATGAAGGAAAGCTGTCTTCACATTCATCTGTTCTATCTCTAAATCATATGATGTAGCAAGAGATAATAGAAATCTAATGGATGTCAACTTTGCAACAGGAGAGAATATTTCACCATAATCTATTCCCTCAACCTGTGAATACCCCTTTGCAACCAATCTAGCTTTGTACCTTTCAACACTGCCATCTGCATAGAATTTCTTCTTGAACACTCATTTACAGCCAACATATTTTCTCCCTTTAGGCAAAGGTACAAGGTCCCATGTTTTTTTTTTCTCTAATGAAGCCATCTCATCATCCATAGCCTCAATCCAGGAACCTGCATCTTCCATGCCCAAAGCCTCTTTCACAGATCTAGGCTCATCAGTGTTAGTAATCAAAGCAAAAGCACAACTAGAATCTAACATAGAATAACCAAAGCTTTCTGATTGCTTTCTTTCTCTCGTGGATCTCCTCAAGGGCTGAGGTTGAGGTTTTTCTTCCTCTTCTTCTGAACTATCAGAGCTGCAAGAGCTCTCCTCATCATTAGACCCAACATGGTCTCTCTGTTCAGTCTTCTTAGGGGTAGGAGGCAACTGAACAACATCTTTTTCCTTTTCTTTTTCATCTGGTTGTATCACAATAGGAGAAGATGTTGGCTCTCTAAAAATAACATTTCTACTATACAACACCTTACTAGTCATAGGATCCCAAAGCTTCTATCCTTTTACACCAGAACTATACCTGATGAAAATATATTTAATAGCTTTGTTTTCCAACTTAGATCTTTTCTCCTTTGGAACATGTGCATAAGCTTCACAACCAAAAACACAAAGATGTCTAACTGAAGGCTTCTTACCAGACCACACCTCCATGGGTGTCTTACCAACAAGGGCTGATGTAGGAGATCTGTTAACCAGATAGCAAGTAGTGGCCACAGCTTCAGCCCAAAACCTTTGTTCTAATCCAGCTCCACTAAGCATACTCCTAGCCTTCTCCATCAGTGTCCTGTTCATTCTCTCTGCAACTCCATTTTGCTACGGAGTATAAGGAGTTGTCTTATGCCTCTTCATACCTTTTTCTTTACAAAACTGTTCAAACTCTGCTGAGCAAAACTCACCACCATTGTCAGTTCTCACACACTTAATCTTCTTACTAGTTTGATTCTCTACAAGGGCTTTAAATTCCTTGAATCAACTAAAGACTTGTGTCTTACTTTTAAGGAAATAAATCCATGTCCTTCTACTGTAATCATCTATGAAAGATACAAAAAATATAGACTTGGAGATTGAAGGAACTTTTATAGGACCAAATACATCAGAATGAATAAGATCCAAAACATCAAAAGATTTGTGAGAACTAGAGTAAAACTAAACACGATTTTGTTTACCATATACACAGTGTTCACAAAAGTCGAACTCAAGATTGCAATCATTTAACCCCTCAACAAGATTTTTATTTTTTAGGGTTCTGAGACCCTTCTCACCAATGTGACAAAATCTCAAATGCCACAACATTGTCTTTTCTATAGGAATTTTTCCTTCCAAAGTGTTTGCACCCTTAGGTACACTTGTTGCACTACCATCAGAAACACTAACCATAGTCTTCTTTACTGCTCATTCATATGGTGGGGATGAAGTGATAGCTACTCTCTTCTTTGAAACAAAAGAACTATTACACTAAGAAATGTGTGCATCAAGCTGAAACAAAGTACCTCTCCTAGTACCCTTAGCAAGCACCATAGCTACTCTCATCATCTTACATCCATCTTTAGAAAAAACAACTTGCACACCTACATCATTCAGCATACTTATAGATAATAGGTTTCGTGCCAAACCTGGAATGTGCATAACTCCATTGATTCCCTTTACTTGTCCATCAGGAAATTTGATAGTGACCCTTCTGCGTCCAACTATCTTTAGGTGAGAATCATCACCCAAGTACACCTTTCCACCATCAAACTCTTCATATCTTGAGAACCAGTTTCGATGAGAGGTCATGTGAAAAGATGCACCTGAGTCAACCAACCACACATCATTAGATGCATGGGCTACCAAAGCTACGATGAATGCATCGCCATCTTCTTGAGATTTTTTAGAACCAGAATCTGAGGCTTTCTTCTTCTTCTTAGGCTCTTTACAATCTTTACAAAAGTGCCCAGTCTTATCATAGTTCCAACATTTTTCCTTGGACTTATTGGAAGTCTTTGACTTCCCACAGGATTTGGATCTACCCTTATTGTTAGTCTTATTGTCATTTTTCTTTCCTCTTTCCGTGGATCTCCCATGTACAACAAGGGCTTCTTTTTTTGAAACAAAAGCCTTTCTCCACATCTCCTCTGATAGCAGGAAAGACACCACATCATCCATTTTGAAGGTGACTTATGTGCTTCCGAGAGCCATCACAAGATGGTCCCATGAATTCGGTAAAGAACACAAAAGTGTGTAGCAACGATCCTCCTCCTCTAACTTGACACTAGCTGATGTCAACTGTGCAACCAACAGATTAAATGCATTTAAATGATCCGTTAAGGATCCACCTTCCTCCATTTGCAGAGAATACAACTTCTTCCTTAGGAACAACTTGTTCACCAAAGATTTGGCCTGATACATGGCCCCAAGTCTCTCCCACAAACTATATGCAGTTTTCTCATCTAGAACATTCAAAAGGACTGCATCGGTTAAACAAAGTCTTATGAGACCCTTAGCTTTATGATCTTTGATATCCCAATCTGCTTGAGCTATAGTTTCTGGTCTTGTAGTGCTTGTAGTCTCTTCCCATAGGTCACGATCTTCTAACATGTCTTCCATCTTGAGTTTCCACAACTCGAAATTAGTGCCATTAAATTTCTCCACCTCCATTCTTCCATATGATGAACTCGCCATCTCAATTTGCAAATAAGATTTAGGATGCTCTGCACAAGACTCCCACTCAACTTGAGATTAGCTCAAAAAACCCTACCCAACAACTAGGATCAAAAGTTGATCAAGCTCTAATACCACTTGTAAGGAAACTCAAGTGCAGAAATAACTTCCTACACTAATCTCATAAGGAAAGTATGATGCAAATCCTATTAAAATCTTCTACACTTATAGATTCAATATCATGTAAACAACAATATTGCAGCAAAACATGCATACAGAAAATAGACAGAAAAAGGAAGACATAACACAAGGATTTTTCGGTGGGGAAAAACCTTTCGATAAAACAACTCCACCCCTTCAGAACTTGCACAATGTATTATCTTCAACACACTGTTACAATACACTTGCAATGCAAGTTCAACATCAACAACAGAAGACTCCAGTAGCTCTTATGTGTCATAGGAATCTGTCATAACCATTTTAGTCATGATCTCCTTACACACAATTCAAGATGTCGACACACCAACATTATTTGCAAGAAATACATTTTACAAAACAAATAATAAGAATAGGAATTATACAAGGTTGAGACACCTTATTCCTAACACATACAATCATCAAAAACATATTACATCTCTTAAGATTCTATGATGTTGAATCACTTTTTAGTTTAATTAATACTAAATCCAATACACAACATAACCAAATCAAAGAATAATCACAAGTAGAAATCCATTTAAACAATATACAATTTATATAAGATGCCACCCGGCAATAATAAAAAATTCTTATTCATCCATTGTACAAGTCACCAAGTATGATAACCTCAAAGAATATACAACATAAATAAAATACATCATCTCATATGATCTATGACAAATCAAGTATAGTATAAGAGGATATAACCATCCAATAGAAATATAAGATCAGAAAGAAAGGATCAACTGCACAAGTATATCCAACAAGGACATCTAATTGTAAGATCTCAATGGTATAAGAAAAATACACTACCACCTGACCTCATGGAACCTAAATGGCCCACTCCCACTATACTGAGGAGATAACTCAAGTCCCATACAAATATCAAAACACAAGTCATAGCTAACATCTAGGTTCAAGGAATCACCTAAATGAAAACCATCTCAAAGGGTACCAAGACACAAGTATCATCTAATCCCAGAGGCATCAAAGACATGTAAGAAATCTACTATGTAAGTAGGCAAGTGTTATTGTGTGAGCCAACTCTAAGGTTACCCTAGTAGCCTCTATGGACTTTGGCCCCCTAGTGTCTCTATATGGCATCACTATCCTTTCATATAGACAAGGCATACCAATAAGTCAACTCTAAGTTTACCCTAGCAGTCTCACAAGACTATGGCCCCCTAGTGACTTTATGTGGCACTAATATCTTATTAATTCATTTTAACACATTTAATGAAATGTTATCACTTATTAAAACAACCTATAATGGGTTACCCAAGCAACCTTTTTAGGGCTATGACCTCCATTGCAAACTACTTCCAAATATGACATACAGATAACCTACCCTAAGCTCAGTATTAGAAAAAGGTCTAGTACGACCATAAACCACACATCAGTTCTTAAAAGAGTTACTAGAAAGTACTAAAATATTGCTAATCAAAATCAAAGATCTCACCAAGACAATCATCCTAACAAGACTGATCCAAAATTAAGTACACATATACCAAACCATGACATAAAATGACATGACAAAAAATAAATCACATAATCACCTTAGTCCTATACAAGCAACTAGGAAGCAATTTAAAGATAACTGATCGAAGACTCAAAGGTTACACCAGAAAAGTCACACCATTCACTTCAATTCTACACAAGAGAAACTAGAAAGCAATAACAACCAACAGATCAAACTCATCAAGGAAGACATGCATGACTACATGACAATGGTCACGTATAAAAGATCAAATACATAAAATTATGATAGAACAACTCCCTAAGCCTCTAGTAAACTTCATGATTGGTCAAAGCACTATGTCAAACCTGAAACCCACAACAGTAAACCACACATCACAACAAGTACAAAACAAAGTATATTTCATAACTCATTATGTTACAAACACCATAATTCAATTTCCCCTAATAGATTTTCATGTTTTCATTTTCATTTTCAAAACACAAAGATTCAATATCAACCAAGATTTCAGTTTTTCTTTCTTCAAGTGTCCTATCTATTTGAGTTTTCCCCAGTTCACAAATACAATAAGATTTCTTTTGTAAAAAAATATTTCATAACAATTGAATCCCTTCTAGAATAATATTTGTCATAATAGAGATATTCTTAATTACAAAAAGGAAAAAATCTATTCATTTATTTTAATATATAATTATTTATATATAAAATTAATAAATAAATAAACTATTTTAGTACACAAATCATTTAATTAAATATTATTATCAACATTTAATAATTATTATTAATTATAATATTTATAAACCCATTAATAAAATAATATTTATATATTTTTTAAATTATTAATAATAATAAATAATAAATTAAATATTATAATAATTAAAATATATATTAAAATTATTGTTATAAATTTAATTTAATACAACTCATAATAATAAATTAAATTAAATTGTTAACCACATATCATGCATTTGAAAATGCAGCCCCATAAGGGGAGGCCTTTTAAAGGTTTTGTTGCTTTGGTAGCCTGTTGCCTCAACAATGTACACTGCCTTGACAATGCTTGTTGCCTTGGCAGTGGTCTACCATCATAGGGCCAAGGGTAGGGAGAGTTCACAACCCCCTTCTCATTCAATTATTTTTTAAATTTAATTTTTATAAATAAATGCATATAAATGAAACAACGCCCCCTTCAAATTTAATTTGCCCAAAACAATAAATTTGCACAATCCAAAGTTGTATGAGTAAAAACAACATCATAAAAAAATTAATATATGTATATATATATTCATAAAACAATTTTCCTAATAAAACTAATAGGGAAGCTTATGGACAACCAAACAAATTTTACATCTCAAATTTATTTGATTTCTTATTCAAAATCTACCTATAATAAAAATATAATTCTATAAAATTTACAAAGCGAGGGTTTTGACTTTTCAATTTGTTTATAGAGGCTTTTGAAATAAAAACAATATATTCACAACATGGGTTTCTGATTCTCAATTCATATATAGAGGTTTCTCAAATGAAGAATGATAAAATCATAAACAAGGGTTTCAACCCAAAGGAATTATGAAAACAAAGACACAACAAACATGAAAAAGACAGATATTTTCAATGCAAGAACTCCAATTTCCTGATAAAGAGTTTTTCCCCAAATTTAGGGCTTTGATTGTGCAATCATATGAAAAGCCCTTTTCCTTTATTATTTTACTATTTTAATTTCATGCACCAACTTTATGAAATTTAATTAAATTAATGCTTTCTCTTTCTTATTAAATCATGAGACAATTTTAATATAATATTTATTAATTTAACTAATAATATTATTTAGAATTTATTATTAAAATGAAACTCCTAAATAATTATTATTAAATTAAATAAATATAAATACACCCAAAATTATAACTTTAATAAAAACCATTTAAATGTAATTATTTTATTTTATTAATTTCTTAATTAATTAAATATAATTAATTATTGAATTATGTTTATAAAATTTTCATTAAATTACCTTTAAATTTGATTTAATTATAATAGCAAATCGCAACAAATCCACAAGACTAAATACGACAACTCAACTAAAAGTCAAAGAAACATAATCAAACTCCAGGGTCTAAATCATGAATTCATATCACTTGATGAAGTCGGATGGGTAAACGATTCAAATACTTGTCATACTTTCTAGGACAATTGGCTTAGGTTAAATTTGGACTCAAGAATTATCTCCCCACTTATACCATTGAGATACTGCGATAGGGTATGCTCATCCTAGCAATTCAGGGAAGTCAATACCCGGTACCTGCAATCTGCATAAAATCCATGCATGTACATACTCATATATTCTAAACTAAATAGGAAATGGTGGGAATTGGTACATCACGTAGATCCTGACTAGTAGGTGACTATGACTCCCTCCCTGAACCATATCAAGAACATCAATCATAAAGTAAAACAAACAAGTACACCATACGCATACAAGTATGGGGTAAGTAACCATAAAAGCTACATATAAATCATTCCTCTAACTAACATCATGAAATAACTAAAAGTCACTAAATGAACATATATATTATCATCCAAATAATCCTAAAATAATTGAAATAACTCATCACATAAATCAACTGAGTATGAAGTGACATATAATCAAATCTGGTAACCAAGTACTGATAATCATAAAGTACAATTAGAAAATTGGCCTAAAAGAATCCTGCAATACAACAGAAAAGTCAACTAAGGGTAAGCATTACATGATGACCTTCAATATTTTACAATTCTTTGCATCTATTTTCTTCTAACTCAATCAATTCAACAAGTTCAACCTCCATAGATCCTTCCTCCATTAATTCTAACTCTTTTAGTAAAATCAAAGTAGGTAACTCAATAGAAATGGGTAGTCTTGCCTCTCTACTATACACAAGAGCATAGGGAAAGTTACATGTTTCCCTTATAGGTGTAATTCTATCATCCCAAAGAGAAAACTTCATCTTGTTGTGCTAAGCTATTTTATTATCCACAATCACTCTTCTTATAATCTAAATCAAATTTTTGTTTGTGTATTCAACTTTACCATTACCCTATGGATAATAATTAGATGAGGTATTCAAATAGATGTTATTACTCAAATCCCATTCTAAAATATTCATACCAACAAAATCCAAGTCATTATCAGAGATGATAGAATCTAGAACACTAAACCTAGTTGCAATATCCTAGTAGAAATTCAAGACCAAAGTTTCATTAGAATCCTTAAGAGCTACAACTTATGTCCACTTAGTGAAATAATTAGTGGCTATTAGAATCTATTTGTGACTAGAATTGGAAAGATTGTTAATAGGACCGACAACATCTAATCCCCATTTAAGAAATGGTTGTTTAACTTGAATAAGATGTATGGGAAGAGTTGCTAGCTTTTTCTTACTAGTGAATAGAGCACATGTTTTGCCTTTCCTTACCCATTTAACTACATCTTTGTAGATATCAAGCCAATAGTATCCAACTCTCATGATCTTAAGAATTGTGGTCCTAGGAGAAAAGTGTTTGCCAACTACTCCATCATGGAATTCCTCCAAAATCTTTTCAATCTAGTCTGGTTCTATACATCTCAATAATAGTCCATGATATTCCTTTATGTAAAAAACTGTTAGAAATTAAACTCCACCAAGATAACTGTGAAGGGTATGGGGAAGAGAGTTATCAAATCAATATAACTTTTATACACCTTATTAAGCCTTAAGCATGTGAACAATATAATATGCGACCATAAGAATTTATAAATACACAATAACACTAGATATGTTAGCTAGGCAAACCCTTGATTAAAGGGAAAACCCCAATGGGGATGGTACCCAAAAAATGATGTACTACTATAAAAGTTCCTTGTAAGATGATGGAATTGTTATAAATAGGGATTACTAAGAGGGGGGTTGAATCAATAATCTACAAGCTTTAGTCACCAATTGGATATTATTTCTTACTTTAAACCATGCATAACAAATCAATAAAGTAATAAAGTAATGTTGAATAGTAGCATTAATAATGCATAAAGATAACTCATAACACAATTTTGTGTTAACTAGGGAAACCTTGGCCAAGGAAAAACCCCGGTGGGGATGATACCCACTAGATAATATACTGATATATAAGTTCCTTGTTAGAGGATGGACACTATTAGGAGTCAATGAGAAAATTCAGTATAAGGAGTCCATGTTAGGAGACAATGAATCCATGTTAGGAGATTCCAACCCTGTTAGGAGTTGTAGTATAGTAAATGCAAGATGAGCCCACTACCCAAACATGCACTTCCAATTACAAGAAGAGCTCACTACCCAAACAAGTAATAAAATTTCTAGAATATAGATACTATAACTTCTTCCTTGACTAATCTCTGATCTTTAGCTTGATCTCATATCACAAAATAGCTTATGCAAAACTTCGCATATATCACTTTCACAAAAGTTTGCATACAACCACAATTACAAAATAGCACTTATAATCACACTTCTAATCAAAAGATGTCCTTTGCATAGATGCCATGCCTTTACAAAAAAATTTGTTGGGTTGGTTAAGACCATAATCCACTTTTCTAGCTTAGAGTAAACATCTAGGATGTTAGCACTAATTGGACAAGTAATTATCTTGTAAACAAAATAATTATTTCTTTCAATTTTGTTATGCTATTTTGGTTCAAACATGATTATCTCTATTCTATATAGTCTGTGCTGATTTCCAAGGTTATACATGTCATCACCGACATGTATGCTATCTCCATCTAACTTTGCTAGTCATAATATGATGTAAGCAACAAGTTATAAACAAAACAATATACTATTGTAAACCAAGTTCTATAATTAGACAATTTTTTGAGTACCAAATACTAAGTATCTTTATTTTAGAAGTTTCTTGTGGGCATGTACATCATGTGTTGCCATAAATGACAACAATTACATATCTCTATTAGCCAATTGTCAACAATCTCCCCCTTTGGGGTTGATGGCAACAAAATAGGGAAAATTGGCTAAGTAGCAAAAAAAAAACTTAACACAACAAAATAAACATGTTAAATCTATTACATATGCTCCCCCTTATATTATGTTCCACATTATGTACTTACAATATTCTCCCCTTTTGACAATTCAAGTATTTTCCAATTTTATGCAACTACTCCCCCTTTGACATCAATGACAAAGGTCAAAATGTCATAAATCTGTCCAAAACTATAAAAAAATGTCTTCCTTCCTTATGTTGATAGGATCTTCATGCAATCATCAAAATTTTCCTTCAAACTATCCATACCCTTAGCCCATCTCTCCTTGGTGGATTCAGTTGAGGTGAGAATTGCACATAGATCATATGATGCAATTTCAACTGCATTAAGATCTAAATATAAAAAGTTAGAATATGTGTCCTTGGACTTGACATACTCCTCCAACTGTTTCTCAAGAAAAGATATTTTTAGAGCTATAGACTCTCTAAAATCTGATATCCTCTTCAAAATTTGTTCCCTCTGAAGTTCTAATTTCCTAATATCACTGTGAATACTAGCCACTTGTCCTTCAAAATCATCAACTTTGCAAGATGGATTTTGGATCTAGTTGGATAAAGCCTCTAGCTCACTCATCTTTCCTTCTATCTAACTATTTATTTCCATGGTCAGCTTTAATGATAAGGTACACTTGATATACAATTTTTCCCCATCCTATTGACATTTCCAAAGTTCTTTGATACAAGTATCAAGATTAACCAAATAATTCTTAATGTTCTTACAAATGATTTGTGAGATCTATGCCTTTGCTTCTGCCACATTTAACAAGTTAGTAAATTCTTCATCAAATGATTTTAGAACTACTTGTTCCCTCTGTTTAGGATCTGATTCAGTGTACTATACAGCCAAGGTATTATGCAGTCTGTCAATAACATCCATCAAGGTTTTCTATAGGCTCTTTACTATCCTATTTTTCTATATAAGCTTTGATAGGGATGAGATCAAATTTGTTTGATCATCAACATCAGATGCTATGTTGGCAAGAGAGAGTGAAGTAGATGAACTAGATAGTTTACTATCATGCTCCCTTTGTTTCTTAGCTGCCTCTTTTGTTCTTCTCACTTCTTCCTCTTTCCTATTATTTTCTCTCTTCTCTTCCTCTGCCAATCTCTTCTTCTTATCTTCTTCTTCCACTATATTCTTTTCCTCCTCTTCCTTTCTTCTCTTCTCATCCTCAAGTATTTTTTTCTTGGCCTCCTCTATTTTCTTCTTCTCTTCTTCAAGTAGCCTCTTTTCCTCTGCAATTTGTCTTAGTTTATCCTCAATATCCTCAATATCTACTTCATTAATTTTGGAACCTTCAAATGGATTGGTATCATCAATGTTAATGGTAACATTGGTTTGATCATTTTTCATAGTGTCACCACTCACTGACACTTCTGAGGTTCTAGATGCTAGAGGTGATGTTGGCTTTGATTTTGTCAACATCTGGCTAATAGTTGTTGCAGTCTCACTTCTTAGTTTATCTTTTTCACCTATCATAAATAGAAATGATCTCACTGTATTTCTCAAATACAGTGTGAGATTATTCAATAATCTTTTAATCTCTTCTTTATCATCAGTCTTACAAATAGTTCTAAGCATAGAATTTTGAATTTCTAGATCTTCTTCTCTTGCAGGTGCCTTCTTCTTTATGAGTCTTTCATAGACTTTTTGATTTACTACACCCTCAATATATTTTAATTTCAGATTGTTTTCTATGATATATCTAATAGTAGAGATATCAATCTGATCCTTCTCAAAGTTATTATAAAAATCATAATATTTTTTAATTTGAACAAAGTTACCTTCATTAGCAATAGTTGTGTTAATCTTCTCTATCTTCAACTTCCAGTGTTGTCGAGCTTTTCCTGCTAACTGCTTTGAGAATGTTACTTTCTCTGCTTTATTGATCTCTTTTTCTTCTTCCTCTTCATCTTTGGACTCAACAATTGTGAAAAATGTCTTTTACCTTTTGATTGGTTCAGTGGCTTGTTGTTTTACCCTCTCTTTCCTAGTAGTTACTGCTTCCACAATCTTTTAGGTTTTCTTTTGGGCTTGCCACGCTACATATCTGACACTACTACATATAGAATGATTTGCTCCAAAGATGATTCTGCAATAGATAATAATAAAGGTTGCACATTCAATATTCCTTTCTTCATAGTTTTCCTTATAGCCTCAAACTCACTCTATGTCATACTAGCCTCTAATAGTGCTTTCATCATTATAGATTCTATCATTTTGTGTGATGCCTTCTCTAAGATTTCTTGATGAGATGACTAGGTAATCTTATCATAGGTACCAAATCTGCATTCTACTTTGTCTTTCTCTAATTTCATAATAAATCAATATAACTAGAATTGTTGTATCATCATTCAATTCATAACCCAAGGGATCAAGAAATGTTTCTCGAGGTTCCCCTTCTTAAATATAGGTAAAATCTATATCAACCAAAACATAAATGTCTTCCTTAAATCTATCTACAATTCCAAGTGCAATTCTAAATCTTTGTTTCATTTCATTCTAAAATGTTCTCATTATCAGGTTGCCACTATTCAATATCTTATCTAAAAGATGCCTTCTACATACTTTTGTAATCTTTTCCATTATACATCTATCACTACTCATTATGTCTGTGACTGATAAATAAGGAAATATTTTTAAGTACATGAAAGAATATGTGATTGATTAATGACTAAAATCTAAGCACACCATTCTTTGTCCTCTTGATCTTTTCTATCTTTTTCTATGAGTTGCATTCTTAGATCTCACTAAGATTTACTTGTTCCTTTTCTACACATATCTTATAAGTTGCATAGATGAATCTGGCTAATAGTTCATCAATCTTTGAGCTTGCACATATAGAATAGGCAATGATTCTACTCAAAAATCTTACATCATCTTGCTTGATGGTTTTGATCACCTTAGCCTTTCCATTACACACTACTTTAGTGTAGCTCTCAACTTTCTTCTTGACCATTTTCTCACCTATAGGAACACTTCCTTGTTTACTAAGACCAGTTACCTCATGAATAAGATTAGCATAAGTATCAATTACACTATCTTGCATCCACAGTTTACCATCATGTATCCTACTCAATATGATTTGTGTCCATTCATTGGTATCCAACTCATAGTAAAAGTGATATTTGAATAGGTCTAGTTCCCTTAAATGTTTAAATCTGGGCTTCATAGTCATGTCGTGATTGAAAACTAATTCCATATCTGTGTTCATGTATTCACTACCAATTGACTCAAACTTACTATTTAGATAACTTCCTACATCTTCAAGATATACTACATTTTTTAGAGTGATAAATAATGCTACATCAGGTTTTCCTTTAGTAGGTTTTATGGAAACAATCTTCAACTTAGGTCTATCCTCATTCTCAACACTGTGCACTATCAACATATCCATGATTCTATCAAACAAGTACTTTTGTTGAACAAATTTGCATTAAAATGATAAAATACCTCTTCCCAAAAATAGGGTTTTCTTCAAAATCACTCTGACAAGTCGCTTCTAAGTGTTCTTCACTTCAGATGAATTTTCAATGAAGTGAAAATCAATTCTATACTCCATTTATTCCATCAACTTGAACTTTCATTAGTTGTATACTTTGCAAACATGAAAAATATGTGACTTACACACTATAATCAAATAACTGCTCAAGATCATTTGTCTAATCTTCAAATGCCACCTGAGGTTTTCCATAACCATTTTCCATCATGAAAAAAATCTAGAAGACTTCACTTCATGAAATTCTTTGTAAAAACATAATTTTCATCTTTTATTATAGAATTAACCTTTACTATAATACCAATAACTCTAAGTTCTTTCATAACTTGCTTTGATAAGCTCCAAATTACAAGAAAGCTTAGGTACCATCTAAAAATAAATGGATACAACTTTTTTTACCTCTAATTTGATCTTTAGATGAAGTTCTCAAATTTTGATGCTATGAACAAGCTTAATTCAACTTAGTTTAATCAAACTCAACAACTGACTTCAATCTTCCTATCTTATCATCATCTAACTTTCCCTTTTAGATATCTACTCCTTTTACAAATGCCTCATTAAGTTCTTCTTGAAGTTCACTAACAATGTTTCTGTGTTCCTCATTGTCTCAGTTATTTTTGAAGTTCCTTTCATGGTGCCTTCTATAATTTTTGATGTCCTTTCCATTATTCCTTCTATTCCAGAAGTTACTATCCATTCTGAAGTACTTTGTTGTATGTCTGAAATTGTTGCATAAATGACATACTAGTGTTCTACTTCTAAGATTACATTGATCATTAAGTGCAGAAGAATTTCAAACAATGTGTCCTAAGTTGTTACACTTATAACACATGATTTTTCTTCTATCTTCATAAGGTCTTCCTTCTCTTGACATCCTTTCATTATATCTTCTTCTATTTGTAGGGTTAGTATTTCTAAACATTCTACTATTTCTTTTATCATTGTCATACTTAGGTTTCCTACAATCAATTGCATTATGACCCATACCATGACAATTATGACAATAAAAGTCCTTAACATGATTAAATGACTTATTTGTACAATCTCTTTTCATATGACCTATTTGATTACATTAAAAACACTTACGTCTAAATTCATATCTAGTTTCATTAGGAGATTCCACTTTCTTTGGTTCATCCAAAATTTTAACTTCCTTGTTTTGCTCAATTTTTTTGGATTTATCAAAAGATTGAATGGATTCAATCTTACCATCAGATTTATCTTTTTCTTTTGAATTTGATCAAATCTTAGGTTTCTTTGCAAACATGTTAATTAGATAACCAAGACTAGTCTTATCATAAGTAGGTCTTTGTATTGACATTAAATCATCAAGGTTTCCCTACTAGAATAAAGCTTCTCAAGTTGTAGCTTGCATTGAGTTAATTCACCTTTCACAATAATATTGTACTTATGAATTTCTTCATGATCTTCTTTCAATGTTTCAAAGTTAGATCTTTTCATTGCTAGACTTGCTCTGAGATCTGTATTTTCAATCTTCAAATCAGATTCAATTTTATTGGAATCATTTTTCAAGGTCAACTTCAGATTCATAATCTTCAATTCATGCTTCAATATTTTGTATTTTGTCTTCAACTTTGAATAATCATCACCACTAGTTCCAGATTCAATAGATTCAAGCTTGGATTTGAGATGTTCAATTTGTTCCTTTAGTTGACCAATGTATACTTTGGAGTCTTCATATATGTCATTCAGCTTATCTCTTTCTTTAGTAAGGACTCAATTTGTTCAAAGGCTTCTTCAAGATTATTCATCAAATATTCCATATCCATAGAGATCTTACTCAAGTTGTTAAGCCTCTTCAAAGTAATTGTGCTCTGATACCAATTGTTAGAAATAAAGGTTACTTAGGGGGGGGGGTGAATCAGTAATCTACAAACTATAGTTGCCAACTGGATATTATTTCTTTCTTTAAACCATGCATAACAAAGCAATAAAGTAATGTTGCATAGTAATAGTAATAATGCACAAAGATAACTTATAATACCATATTTTATTAACTAGGGAAAACCCCGATGGGGATGATACCCACTAGATAATATACTGATATTGCAATGCCTACCCATATTTTGCTTTTATGTTCTGACTACCAAATTCTTTTAGGCCAATTTTATGTATTGATTAGTTTTAGAGATACTAGATTTATAGTTTTATGATATTATTTCATGACTTGGATTAGTGATATATCAGTGATGATTACTTGGTTGACTATATTTCATGTATTGTTTAATGATTGTGGTTACTAGTGCATTAATGATGCTTTAATGATTTTTAGTTAATAAATGAGACTTCTTTCATAGCGATGTGAGATGATGTTGTTAATGATGACTATTTCATATGCATAATGATGTATTGTTATACTTGAGCATTTGATGTTTGACTTGTGATTATTATGATACTTATCTCATACTTGCATGTGTATGGTGCACATGTTTATTTTATCTTTTTATCTAATGTGTTTGATGTGGTTAAGGGAGGGAGTTGTAGTCACTTGCTAGTCGGGATCTACATGATGTACCACTCCTTGTCATTGTTTGTTTAGTTTAGATATATTTATATACATGTACATGCTCATCTTTTATGCAAAATATAGGTACCAGGCATCAACTTTCCTAAATTGCCAAGATGAGCATGCCCTATCATAATAACTCAATCATAAGAATAGGGAGATAATGTTCAAGTCCAATCTTAGCCATAGCCTAATTACTTGTCCTAAGAAGGACATGTATTTGACTTTCTACCCTTTTTAAACCTGTGAGTTTATCTTAGTCTGTGTTGTTTGATTTTGAGCGTTAGTCTATTTTGGTAATGTTGCTTTTATGTGGATTTCGCTATGTGATTTATTTAGTAAATGATTTAATTATAATATTTTGGTTAATCATATAATATTGACAATTATTAAATATTATTTGATCAAAAAGAAAATATTAAAGTATGCATATTTAATTAATTAAATATGTGCTTAAATTTGAAAGTCTTAATTTAGAAGTCTAAATTTATAAAATTGGTTCAAGAGAAATTAGAATATGATGATATTTAATTAATTAATTAAAGATATACTTCAACTTAAAAGATTTAATTTAAACGTCCAATTTAAGAAGTTGGACAAAAAAAGAATTAAAATATTAAAATATTAAAGATTTAATATTGCTTTATTATACTATTTATTTAATAATAATTAAATTAGAGTTGTATTTAAACAGTGAGCTTTGTACATTATTATTAATTTAAATAATAAACTATGCTTTAATTAGTGCTTGCATTAATTAATAAACTGGAGGAAAAGAAAATATAAAAGAATGTTTTAATTAAAAAGTTCTTTAAGTGTGCATAAAAGGATTAAATAATAAAATTTTATTTTAAAGAGAGGTCTTTGCATTTTCAAAAACTAGAAACCCTAGATAGAGTTAAACTCTTTATTAAGATATTCGAGCTCATTTCTACACACATAGGTTTTGGGGAGCAAAATTCAGAATTGGATCAAAAGAATTGTTGAAAAATCTAGGGGGTCAAGATTTGTATGCATTCACAAATTGTCTCATATTTTAGTTGGGGTTTTGAGGTAGGTTTTGAAAACCCATTATAGAATTTTATTGAAATATTTATCTACTTCGTGTCTTCCTAGGTGTTTGCATATTGCTTATTAATTTATTGTATTGATTCTTGAATAAGGAATTATGTTATAGATTTTGAAAATGAAAACTTATTAATCAAGAAAACTTGACTGAGGAAAATTATGGAAAAACTATAGAAAATTATTATGATTGTATTCTTTTAAAACCCTTTTAGATAATATAGGGAATATTTGATTGTGAAAATTTAGAAAAAAATAATAAATTGAATAGTTAAGGTTTCAACTTTAAATTTGTTGTCAGAACAATGAGATTATCATGAATTTTTTAAATATAGATATATATTATTCTTATATCTAAAATAATTTAATTGCAAAATTTATTGAAAAAAGAAAAAAAATTAATTGAGAGGAAAGCATGTTTTAACTAAACTTATGCATGCATGTGAAAAAAAATATGCTAAAAGTAGAAAACTAAGTATAGGTTGGTTACATGCATGTGAAAATAATTATGCTAGAAATAGAAATCTAAGTATAGTAGGGTTACATGCATATGAAAACAATTATGCTAAAAATAGAAAGCTAAGTATAGTAGGGTTACATGCATGTGAAAATATATATGCTAAAAATAGAAAACTAAGTATACTATGGTTGCATGATTTGAGAGATCAAAGATATGTGAAAATACTAATTGCATGTATATTTTTATTTATATAGTTCAATTTTCAGATTTATTTATTTAAAATAATAATAATAATTTATTAATTTCTAAAATGAAATAAATGGTATCCATTTAGTTATAAAGTGAATATTAGTATTAGTAATTATTTAAGTTTAATTAAACTCTTAGTTGTATATAAATGTTTTGATAATTATTATTGCAAGAGGGAGGTTAATAAATAAATATTTATAATTTTATTATATTTTAAGAGAATTTGTGGTAAAATAAAAGAAATTGTAAATAATTAAATTAAATTTATAATTTTATCTTTATTTGCATTACGAATTAAAGAAAAATTAAATGTTAATATTGGACTAAAATAGAAGTCAAATTAATATTTTAGAAATAAATTGATATTAATATTTAATTTAATAATATACATTTATGTTATTAATTAAATCATTTATGATTTAAGATTGAATATTTAAAAACTTATTGATTTAAATAAGTATATTAGCATAACAATTTATATTATGTATTTTCTTACCTTATTTCTAAACACATCATTGTGACCTAAATTAAACAAGAGAAATTGATGGAATTAAATCACGTGGCTAAAAAACTATGTGTTTTCTAATATTCTAGTTATAGTCTTGTGATGTTTATTTTCATGATGGTTTTTCTTTGTGGGTTGTTTAGTTGGCCAAGTTAGGATGTGAACTAGATGCATTTTTGAGATTTCTTTTATGATTATTTGATGGGATGTCATGATGAACTTTATGATTTGAATTGAGATTTATATTTTATGAGCTTTATGCTATTAAGCATTTATGAAAACTTGGGTTTTGAGAACTAATGTTATTTTCGGATTGCTTGTTAAGGAACCATATTCAATCAATATTACTCATGTGGTATGAGACACTATTGTGGTTTATGATTTTTGGAAGGTTACCTAGGTACATATCCTTGGGAGTGGCTTACAGTAGGGGTCCGGGACTCGAAGTGGTAAGTGCTAGGGTAACCTATTGTAAGTTATGTAATAAGTGATAATCTAGTAATTAATATTTTGAGGAAACACATTAAAAAGATAAGTTAGAGATATTTGCCTTGCCCATACCTTGAGTGCTTGTATTGACTAAGGATGGAATGGGATGACAATATGACTAGTTTGCCTCATCTTCTTGACAAGGTTTTCTAGTTCCACATATGTCACTTTGACGGTCTGGGGTTCAGAGTAACCATTATAGGGTAACTCAACACTTGAGGGTCCAAGATCTATTGAGAGACCAATCTAGGATAACTCAAGTAGTTTGACCATGTAATGACACTCCCTAGAATGTAGCCTGAGTTTCCTTCGTAGTTTTTTCTATTTACCTCTAGTGGTGTTGTTATTGGTGGTGTACTTGTTGTTGGATGTATTTAATGTGGTTATTTACTTTCATTGATTGTGATTGGTGATTTATGGTTGATGTAATTTTGGCATGTGCCTTTTGTCTTGAGGTAGATATCTTTCATTGACTTTATCTTATGATTTTGGTGATTTGATCTATTTTTTGTATATGTATGATGTTGGTATTGGATTGAGTGTTCTTCCTTCTGGAGTATCGTATCTTCTTGATTAGTAAGTGTTACCTTTGAGGTATTTTAGGCTATCAGGATTCCTTGCCTAGGATTACTTTATGATTTAATTATCTGTGTGGATCGTACATTATCTCTCCTACATGTGGGGAGTGGGAGCTTGATTAGGTGACCACATGATCGCGGGGTAGTGTATTCTTACCATTTGGGTCCTCCTTAGATTGACTAATGTTGGATTCTCCTTGATACAATGTACCATTATCATTCTTCCTCTTATCTTGAAGACTTCTATATTCATTTGATGTATATATGTATCATGTGTTTTGAGATCCTACGGGATATTGTATAGTATATTGATGTACTTGTATCTATTTTCACATACACTATGACATGTGCAGAGGATGTTATTCATTAGATGTGCTTTCATATTATTAGTTGTACTTATGTATTTGATTATATGACTATGTATGTGTCTATTCATTCTATGATTATGGACAATGTAATTGAGACTTAAACTTATTAATAAAAGTTTCTTAAATGTGACTCAATATAAAGGAACATTTGAGGAATTGAAGCTATATTTGTAATTGATTGCACATTTTTGGTATGTATGTTTATATTGCTTCTTTATTATTATTAGTTTGATGTTGTCTAAACTTTTTAAAAAATTATTTAGTAAAATTTGTAACATATTAGGTTTATTTCTTTTGGGTTCCTGAGTGACGCATTACAAATATATAAGTTTTTTGTTAGAGGATGGACCCTATTAGGAGTCAATGAAAAAATTTAGTATAAGGAGTCCCTATTAGGAGACTTTAAATCCCTATTAAGAGATTCCAACCTTATTAGAAGTTGTAGTATAGTAGATGCAAGATGAACCCACTTCCCAAACATGCACTTCTAATTACAAGAAGAGCTCACTACGAAAACAAGTAATCAGACTTCTAGAATATATGTATTGTAACTTATTTCTTGACTAATCTCTAATCTTTAGCTCAACCTCAGATCATAAAATAGCTCATAACAAACTTTTCATATATCGCTTTCACAAAAGTTTACATACAATCACAATTACAACATAGCACTTATAATCACACTTCTCATTGCAAGATCTCCTTTGCATAAATACCATACCTTTATGCAAATTGTTGTTGCATCAGCTAAGACCATAATCCACTTTTACAACTTAGAGTAAACATCTAGGATGTCAGCCCTAATTACAAGTAATTATCTTATACACAAAATAATTCTTTCTTTCAATTCTACTATCTTGTTTCACTTCAAACATGATTATCTTTATTTTGTACAGTCCATACTAGCTTCTGAGGTTACATACATCATCACCAACATGTATAATATCTCCATCTAACTTCACTAGTCATAATATGACATCAACAACAAGTTATAAACAAAATAATATACTGTTGTAAACCAAGTTATATACTTAGACAATTTTTTATTATCAAACACTGAGTATCTTTATTTTTGAGGTTTCCTATGAGCATGTACATCATGTGTTGCCATAAATAACAATAATTACATATCTCTATTGGCCAATTGTCAATAGGAATCTATTAGGATCCAATTAAATACTATCAATACATATCAATCCATGTTAAGAGACGTTGAGGCCCTGTTAGGATATTCCAAACCTATTAGGAGTTGTAGAAGGAAGACAAACCCACTATCCAAACAACTTCAGGCGAAAAATCATTGAACTCACTATCCAACTAGTCTTTATATTATTTTCCTTATAGAATAATAGAAATGAAATTGAACTCTTTCTCTATGCTAATAGTACACCAAACACTTACTTAGATCTCAATACTAGATCTTCAAAATTGTATCACACTAATCCCTTTGATCACTTGCATGCATTTACAAACTTCATATATCACTTTCATAAGTTGCACTTGCATATTCACTCACATCTCTTGCACACTTCTCCACAAGGAAAATAACCTTCTTTTATACCATATCATTAAAATAATTTTTTGAGTTAGCCTTGGGGCTTTCCCAATTAATTATAATAGGACCTCATTAAGATATTACAATTCATTACATCTTTTTACAATTATAAAAAAAAATTGGTTCACAGTAAATAAAACTTCTCACACATGCAACCTTTGATCTTGCACACTCACTAACATCATTAGGCTCTCTATTATCATTGTCTAACTTTTCTCATCGTGATTCTATTCATGTTAAGAGATACAATCCAAATATCAGAAACAACTTCTTAGGTACTTTGTCAGTACACTGTCCTCTATTACTCTTGAACTCTTGCATGTCTTCAACTCTCTATATGCACACTTATCCACACAATGTAGAACATATCCTCAACTATTCTTGATCTCATCATTAATATAGAGTTTGTATAACCTCATTCTTTGTATGCTACTTTGTCAGTCTTTATATAAATAATAATGTAGACATCAATGGAAAACATAGTTATGAATGCAACATCTCAACCACCCCAACTATTCTATTAATTTTTAGTATACTCCCCCAAAGGAATACCATCAACATTTATGCTAACAATCTCTTCCTTTTGTATTGATGACAACATAGATGAAAAATATCTAAGTTCCAAGAATACCAAATCCAACTCTATTGTTGTTATTGTTGCTTCTTTTCAAAATGCTCTTCATAAATCAAATCTGAAACTCACAAGAACAACTCTCCATCTGTTCTTTCTCATTCTTAAATGGATGGCATCAATTGTTCACACTTCTCTCCCATTGATATACTTCCCATTTAGATAAATGTTTCATGAAAAATTCTCCCCCATACATAAATCTCCCACATTCTATCAAAATATTTTTTTCATCCAATCTTTCCTATGTTGACATCAATGGAAAAGGCATATTTATGTCAATCATCTACTCAAAGTCTTCAACCAATGCAAGTGTCCAAATACATTGTTTCATACCTACTACCAAGAGTCATTGGTGACTCTTCTCTACCATAGATACTCCCCCATATAAGAAGCATGAGCATTCAGTCCAGATAAACAATAGTGTTCTATACTACTAGACTAATGCACTCTCAGCATCATCTATTCAAAATTAGGCACACACATAACCCCAAGCATACCTTTGAAATCCTCAAATGTATCCTTTGGAAAAGGCTTTATAAAAATATATGCAATCTTCTCTTTCATTTTCATATACTCTAATCCTATTTTCTTTTCTACAACTTTCTCTCTCAAAGCATGATACTTAATTGATATATGCTTAGTCCTAGAATGCAACAAAAGACCCTTAGAAATACTCAATGTACTTGTGTTATCACAATATATGATAACAAATTTAGAAAACTCTATCACAATATCTTTCAACATCTATTTTATCCACATGATCTAATTATCAATTGTTTTTTTTTGCTACATACACTACTTATGTTGTACTCTGTGAATAACAATCTTATTTCTTGCTCAACCAAGAAATCAATCTTCCTCTAAGGAAAAGTGCTCCACCACTTGTACTCTTTCTATCATCCATATTGTCTATCTAGTCCACATCATTAGATGCACATAGAGTAAGTCATTTGATATGTCATTCCATAAGCCAAAATTAGGTGTACCCTTCAAATATTTGAATATTATTTTTACTACTACATAGTGTAATTCCTTGATGTCTCCTCAAAATCTTGCTACTATGCCAACTGTATTTTTTATATCTATTGTGGTGTGAGCTAGATATTTTAAACCTCCAATCATGGATCTATACTTCCTTTTCTCAATTGTAGGTGTCTCACCTTTACTCGATAACTTGTGACAAGTTATCATCGGTGTATCAACAAGATTACAAATTTTCAAACCAAATATTTTCAACAAGTCTTTCAAATACTTAGTCTATGATAGTAGAATACCATCATTATTTTGTACAATCTATAAACCTAAGAAATATTTCATCTCACCAATCAATACTCATCTCAAATTCATTCTTCATTTCATCAGCAATTTTGTCACTGGCTTTGTCATTACCTCCAAGGATTAAATCATCCACAAATATCACAATAATCAACAAACCATCTTCAATTTCTTTCAAATTTAAATTACTATCTACATTACCTTTAGAAAATCTCAAATTTTCAAACTACTTGTCTAACCTCGCATACCAGGTACTATGTGCTTTCTTTAGTCCATACAAAATTTTCTTCAACTTGCATACCATGTCTCCTTCTATTGGAAAAGGAATTCCTTTAGGTTTCTCAATGCAAACTTATTTTTCAAGTTCTCCATTCATAAATATTGACTTCACATCCATCTGATACACTTAGAACTTCTTACTTACTGCATAACCCAAAAATATCCTTACTATTTCAATTATGGGCACAAGGTAAAATGTCTCTTCATAGTATATACCTTCTTGCTATGAATATCCTTTACATACCAATAATTCTTTATTTCTCATAACTTTTCATTGTTCATTCATCTTATTTCTAAAAACTCATTTAGTTCCTACAACATTCTTATCTTTAGGTCTAGGAACCAATTCCCATGTCTCATTCTTCATAATTTGATCTAGTTCTTCCTTGCTTGCTTGAATGAAATGATCATCCATGCATGCCTCATCTATAATATTTTGTTCAACTTAAGAAATCAAAATAAATTCTTCATGAACCTTGTTTCTTGCCATAACTCTTTTTTGTTCTCTTCCAATAATCTGATTAGCAGGGTTATTCTTTGTCAAATTCCTATTAGGTATAGCTTCCATAGACTCAATTCTCACTTCTTCTCTAGGTTCAAATATTGGATCTTCTCTTTGTTCCATAGCTTGAATATCATTCTGCAAACCATTGTTAGTCTCAAAGAAAGTTTCAATATTTTCTATGATAGGTCTAGGATTAGTTTCTTCTTCTTTCTAACTTGTAAATTTGGACACATTTTTCAATGTGCATTGGTCAATTTTTTGACAAACTCCCTCATTGCTAATTTATTGTCAGAATTTTGATGATACAAGGTAGCATCAAAATTTTGACCAACTATGGCATTGGAAAAAAGGTGAAACACTAGCCAAATGTGGCACCCAAATTAAATTGGTTTTCATCAAAATCTTTGAATTTCGACATTGGGAAACATCTACATTTGATGAGGATGCTATAGCATCGATTCCATACTCATGAAAATTTTTGTTAGAAAAAAGTTGTGGATGTCAAAATTTCAATGACAATGAGTCATTGACATTGAAATTTTAACAACAATGAGTAGTTGGTGTCAAAATTTTGAGAATAGTAATTTGTTTGAAAAAAATTAAATTTAGTAACATCAACCATTTCTATTTGCATTACTTGAATCATGAGAAGAAGCATACACAAACCAAAATCTACACCAGACTCCCCCTTGAGGTCATGAGGGAATGGATAATAAATGTTCCCCAAACACATTATATTTATAGACAAAGTTATTTTTCCTTCTTAAAATAGGCTTAATTGAATGAATTCTTTAGGGAGTTTTTACGTATTTCAGATTTTCATACACATAGTAAGATCCTAGACTTAATAAAAGTTCTAAATTAAAACCGAATCAATCAATTTTTTTAAAAAGAAAGTTGCATAGTTATGGAAAGGTCGCTTCTTCCTACCACTATTCTACTCAAGTAAGGATAAATGACCATCCAAGGGAATGAAATATGTATAAGAGATAATTATAGAAGAATTTTTGAAAAAAAAATATAAGAGGATTTAAAAAGGATCAGGCACAAGAGATGTTTCTTTTTAAGGAGAAGTATATCATTGTAAGTTGTATTAAATAAACTATAGATAGATTCACATAATTCTCATGACAATATGAACAAAAGAAATATTAAATTTAAACTATGAAATATGATGGCTTTTGATGTTGAAACAATGTTAAGTATATTAAATATGTAGTATATTGAATAGAAAAGTAGAAAGAGAAATTCCACAATTAAAATATAAAATACAAATGCCCAAAGATGTTTATTTCAAAAATATTAATAGAAAAATAGTTTCTGTTTCAATGATGGATGGTATCATCAATTTTTGTTCAAATGATATAGTCACTCATGGAAACACTATTAAAACTACATTAAAGCTAGAAATAGTAAACATTGATCGACAAAGTTCATGTCTTAAAAGAGAAATCCTTAGAAATAATAGTAAGTCGCAAGTACTTGTATTAGAGAGTCAAAGCTTATTTATCTCAATCATCATAAGACCCATAATAGAATTAATGCACAATTTCATAAGTATGCAAATCTTTTAAATGTGCAACTACATCTATTACATAGAAAAAGTGCAAGCTTCCAACATTTATATCATGTATTTGATACTTTGATATCTATGATATATAAAATGGACCAATCAAGATAACTACATTCTAGCTATCTCAAATGCCTCCATAACCCATAGTATTATGGTGGAATGAGGCAAAAATTTGGTAGGATTAGCTCATTATATTTCTGTTGAATGGGTAAAGTTAAAAAAATTATCAAAGCACTTCATAGAATAATAGGAAGAGGGTCTATTCACAGGGCTCCTATCATTGCATGATCAAACCAAAGCTATTTCCAAAGCTCTCAAATATATGTAATTGGTACCATTAGTTTCTATCAAATCTATTGGAGTTATGAGTGGTCAATGTAATACAATGAATGCCATCTTGACGCAAATAAACATATAGGGGTTATGATGTATTGGGAAGAGAGTTTATGGTATTTGATAGGTTTAATGGGAGTAAGAGTTTACTGAATTCCATTGGTGAAGGTGTATTTTATGAGATTGCATTGTACAATAATTTTAGTAATTTAAATTATTTTTATTCATCTTTTGAATCATCAAATTTCAATTTTACTTTGGGAGATTCACATTTTAAAGTTTGACTAGTAAACCTTCATTTTAAGATATATCTATCAACTTCAAAATGTAATTTATTTAAGGTTCAAATTGAATGAGCCACTCATTTTGGAAAGGGATGAGATGAAATATTTATATTATTTGTCCAAAAAAAATTAGTTCATCATGTAGCCAATGTAATGTACATTTGGTCATTAAAAGATGACTGTAATCTGTCACTGGGAGGGTTTGATAGAGAACCAAATTGCAGTAGACTTTGTCTTTTGAAGTTGGTGATTAAAATTTAGTTTGACTATTATGAGAGGAGTATACTAAGAGTAACTTTATGTGTGGAAGGCCTCTATGAATTCTTAAGAAAATATTTTTTTCTTGGATCAAAGAAAGGTGTAGATTTGAAGTAGATTGTGATGGCATGGTAGTAAGGTATAAAATTGATTTTGTTTCATTTGGATTTGATGCATAGTGAATCCACATTCTGTATAGTTATGGGAAATTTTTTGGATATGTCTAAATATTTCTTTCATGGTAGGGGTAAGGAATATACTATATGGTAATATTAATTGATAGTTGGGTTATCCTAAATGACGATAGGAAATTGCAAAGTTGTCAATCTTGGAGTTTTGGGTTATGGGTAATATGTAAATGATGACATGATCAAAATAGAATGAATGGTTGATGTAGGGATGATCAAGAGTATTTAAAAATGGGTGATGTAAGGATGATCATGAATATTTAACAAGGTGTGATATAAGGATGATCAAAAGAGTATAATCAACTAGGAAAAGGTGTAGATTTATAATGAAGGATGAAAGTTTGAGGATTATAGTTCAAATGTAAAGATTCTTACATAACAACAAAAACTATGTATCAAGCTAATATAACATTATGATAGTAATACATTGCTTTTATTATCAAATATAATGGAATATTACATGCATTAATAATTGATAATTGCTACATGATTAACCCATATATTGTTGTCCATTACATACCACCAAATCATATAATTAAAAAATTATCTTGTTCAAAAGATTATTACAGGAGATAATAGTTTATACAAAAGATACCTTAGTTCATTCTGATGAGTATGTTGAAGTTAAATAAAACTTCAATACTAGAAAGTTTTAAAGAGGAGGATCATTCACACAATACAAATGGAGATACATCGATTCCATTTAAGTTTGAAAACTTTATGGAAGAATCCTTGTTGCATCTTCAAAGAGAAATATCAACACAATAATAAATCATAGCATAAACATATTGGTAACAAAATTTATAGCCCATATCAATGAAAATGGGTTTCATTATAACATTACAAGGGTAGAGATGGCTATCAAATGCCATTTTTATTTTCAGACATATTAGTAGAAATTAAACAGAGAGTTTGTATGAGGCATGTGAGTGATAAAGAAATAAGTTCTGGAAATGATTTATTAGATATATAGAGTAGCATGGTCATTTGCATCCATATGAAAAGATGATAAGCATGGTCATATCAATTATTTACTCCAACACACTCCAAACAACCGAAATATTATTTCTAGATGAGAGTCACTTTAAAAGTGCAATTCTAGCTACCAGTTTGAAGAAATTTGATGAATTATAACAATGGCATGCATAACATAAACATTTTCTTTTTTCTTTTTTCTTTTGAGCAACAATAATAAGGATTTGATTAATTATTTCAAGAAAATCAAGCATAGATATGCATCACAAAACACCCACAAATGTCAAAGATACAGACTCCCATAATTACCAAGCCTCATCTATGCTACCACATTTTATCAAATAGTTACTATGCCTCATCCATTCCTATTTCCATAAATAGAAGCAACAAGTGTCTCAATTTTCTATTTATAAAGCTAAAGGGATTTGATGAGTGACATTCCTATTTCCATAAATAGAAGCAACAAGTGTCTCGATTTTCTATTTATAAAGCTAAAGGGATTTGATGAGTGACATTCCTATTTCCATAAATAGAAGAAACTAGTTTTCTCATTCATACATTCATTTAGGATTTAAGAGTGAATATATATTTTCTCTTTATGTGTCCTTGTCATCTATGTCTTTGTACTGACCTTTTTCAGTGGAGATGGAAGACAATAATAAGGGAAATAAATTATGCAATAAGCAATCCAAATAATCCTTAATCGATTGATTTATTTTTTAGAAGGTGTTTTGTGAGCCCTAGTTTTTTATGTTACTTACTTTCTAGCATTACTACCAAAACAAATATACTAAGCATTGGCACAGGGCATTTATCCCAATTAAAGAAGGACTTACCAATGTCGTGAGTTGACATGTGCAACTAAAAACCTTTCCTCCCACTTGTGATTTTTCTAAAAAAATGAAATGAGATTTGCCTTTTTTTTTTTTCTTTGTATCTTGCATTCATCAAAATTTTAAAAACCCTTCCTCTCCCCCACACGTGAGCTGCCTAAAAAAATGAATTGAGATTTAATTTCCTTTTTTTTAATCCTTTGTTCATCAAAATTTTGACACTAAACTTAAGTGGCATCAAAATGTTGACAAGAAACTTGAGTAGCATTGAAACTTAAAAGAAAAACTAAAAATTACAAGCCAAAATGACCTTTGGTCAAAAGTCAAGAGAAAATGTACTAGTGTCTCAACCATATCAAGCTCATCATCTTCATCACCACCATCATTCAAGAATATTTCCATACTTGCTTTAACTTTTTTATCATCGTCAAAAAGGAAATCATTTCTAGTCTTTCTTACTCTCTTAGGACATTGGGATGAAAAATGAGCAAATTATTTACATGTCCAACAAACAACAAATTTCATACCATCTAGCTCTCTTTTCATAAGTAGGGAAATTCCTTCTTCAATCCTTCTATCTTCTTCAAATCTAGATCTATCTTCACATGTGCTTGCACTCCTTAATTATGTAGGTCTATTCTTTTGTATGCAAAAAAATGATTCTGGATCTAGAAATGTAATATTTTGTTCTATACATAATTGTGATATCTTGCTGAGGGACTCCATCTTCTGAAAATCAAAATTAACTCCATCAAACTTTAGAATTTTTTTATTTAAATGACCCGCAATTTATCTCTTTAATGTGTTAATATTTTCCTTCAAGGGTATGTGCTCTAATACCAAGTGTTAGAAATTAAAGTCCAATAAGATAAATAAGAGAGGGGTGGAGGTGAATCTATTATCAAATCAATATAAATTTTATCAACCTTAGTAAACCTTAAACATGTGAACAATATAATCATAAATAATAAGAAGATACAAATACACAAAAACACAAGATATATTAACTAGAGAAACCCCTTGATTAGAGGAAAAACCTCAGTGGGGATGGTACCCACAAAATGATGTATTTTAATATAAAAGTTCCTTGTAAGAGGGTGGACTCTATTAGAAACGAATGAAATACATTCAGTACATATAAGTCCTTATTAGGAAATTTTTTATCCTTGTTAGGAGATTCCAACCCTTTTAGGAGTTGTGCCAACCCTGTTAGGAGTTGTAGAAAGCAGGTGGACCCACTATCCAAATAGCTTTAGGAGAAAGACCACCAAACTTACTATCCAATTGGCCTTTGTATTATTCCTTGCAAACTAATAGAAATGAAATTGAACTCCACAACTCAAAATCTTTCTCTATGCAAATACCACACTAAAAACTTGCTTAAATCTCAATACCACATCTTCAAACTTGGATCACACTGATCCCTTTGATCACTTACATGCATTTACTAACTTTGCATATTGCTTTCACAATTTTCACTTGCACAGTTACTCACATCTCTTGCACACTTCACCACAAGAAAAATAACCTTCCTTTATATAACTATATCCTCAAAATAATTTATTGAGTCAGCCTTGAGGATTTCCCAATTAATTATAATAGGACTTCATTAAGATATTACAATTCATTACATCTTTTCGCAATTACAAAACACTATTGGCTCACAACAAGTACAACTTCTCGCACATGAACCTCTGACCTTACATACTCACTAATGTCATCATTAGGTTGTTTACTATCACTTTATAACTTTTCTCATCATAATTATATCCCTATTAAGAGATACAATCGAAACATTAGAAACCAGTTCTCAAGTTCTTTATTTGCACTCTATCCTTTGTAACTCTTGAATAACCCTCACATGTCTTTGGCTATCTTCATGTGTACTTATCCACATCATTAGGACATAATGTAGAGCATATCCTAAACTATGCTTGATCTCATCATCAATAAAAAGTTTGCACAACCTCATTCTCTTTATGGTACTCTTCCAGTCTTTAAAAAAATAATACCATGTTGACATCAATGACAAACATAGTCAGGAATGCAACATGTCAATCTCCCCAATGATCATATCAATGCTTAGGATACTCCCCCAAAAGGAATACCATCAGCATTCATCCTAAGAATATCAATAACTACAAATGGAATGGCTTACAGTCAATAATACCTTCTTTTTGCATTGTTCAAACCTTGGGGACATTGACCTGTCAGAAGATAATGTTTCATTTTTTCTACCCAACTAGAGGTATTTGTCACCTCTTTATTCTATCCTACATCACCATTAATTAACAAAATTTTCATATCTTCTAGTTCGCTATCAATAAGGTTCCCAACTAGCTATTTACATAAGCTTTTTCCTCTAGTTAGTTTAGTAATCTTAATCTTAACATCATATTTGAACACTTTTGTGATCCAGCTAGCCCTCTAATGATTAAAATCCTTGTTCAATAGAAAATCTTTAATACTAGGATGTGCAAACATAAGATGAATAGGGTAATGTGAAACCAAATGTCTAAATTTTTTTAGACCTCTAATAATAGCCAAAATATTTTTTTCAACCATCCAAACCTTGGCTATAGAAGGCTATAGGATCCTCCTGATTATCATTATTCTTCTATAACAATACTACAGAAATACATTTTTTTCTCACAGAGGCATACAAGATAAAATCCTTAGAAAAAATACAATTGATAATAGTAGGTGTTGTAACAATAACTTCTTTTACCTCTTCAAACTAATGTTTAGCTTCCCTGTGTTGGAAACTATAATTGGAGAAATTGTTATGTTGTCATTGATGTCAAACATATTGGTAAGACAAAATATCAAACCTATTAGAGACACTACTACATTTCAACCAGAATTTTGATGGCAGGCCATCGCAATTATGACATCTACCTATCGCCCTAGTGACAAAACCACAAATTGGCACTCGTCAGACTTTTTCTATCACAAATCATGATGAAAAGGGCATCTATCATAATAGCAACAAATGACATTGTCATAACTTCGAAGAAGGAAGGGACAAGAGTTCATGTTCATGATAGAGCAACTACAATAGTATGTTTTCATAATTACTATTGGAAATATAAGAGGAGTAACTAAGACAAGAGGGGAAAATTAGTTACCACTAAAATAAATCCTAGATCCCTTAGATGTCAAATAAAATCTAGATTGATAAAACTGAATACTACTAATACTCAGTAAGCATACATAAATTGTTGTAACTCGATAAATGTAGAGTGTGTATTACTTAGCAAATATTAAGATATTATTATTAATTTACTTGCAAGTATGAAAGAAATAACATGAACACATATGACACTAGGATTTAACATAGAAACCCAATTTGGGAAAAACCACCAAATGTAACTAGTTACTATTTTTCACTCTTCTAAAGTGAGCCCTGTTAGGAGCCAACCTTGTTAAAGGTTACAAAACACATTGTTAGGTGTGACCTTGTTAAAGGATTTGATCACCCTATTATGAGTCACCTTGTGAGAGGTCTTGAAACAATTCAATGAAATTCCCACCTTGTTAGAGGATTTAGAAATGGCTATTAAACCAACTCTATTAAGAGATTTTAGATCACTGCTACAATGGTTAGAGAGTAACAATGAAATTGGCCTAATTGTGATGCAACTGAATTGTTGATTACAAATCTCTATTCTAGATTATACTTGATCCATCCTGATCAAATAATACTTTACTACTCCATAAGGATACCTGTGTATCCTTCAAGTTTGCTTCCTCTCTTCTTATCTCTTTCAACTCATTCTACTTGCATATCACACACTTTGAAATCACAACTTGACCTTTTACTTATACCTTCCAGATTGTCAAGTTGGCTCAAATACAAATTAGAATAACCAATATTTATTACCATAGTCAGCTAGAATCAATAGGTAAAACAATTAAGCTTCATATGCCAAAATAACCAAATACTTTGGTAGCCAACCCAATTTGGTAGAAATTGATTCTAAAGCAATTTCCTATTGTAGACACCCAAAAATTGGCAAAAATCTAAATCACATAATCTCAATTGATCAAGTCCAAATTAAAGAGAAAATCAAAAGAAACACAATAGACTTTCAAATAAAAAATCACATCAGCTCATTAATCACCTATCAAATCGACAAGACCTAAATCAACTTTAAAAGAGGAAGAAAACAATTCAAATTCATAAAATAAAATTCAAAAAGGGAGGAAAGAAAAAGACAAAGTGTTGAAAATAAATCATTTACTAAATCAATAAAATCATTTTATCCTCACAAGATTGAAAATCTCCCTTTTACCATTTAAAAGAATTTGAAAAATCCTCATATTATCCTCAAAACCAAGTCTGTTGGACTCTTCCTCCTAGCCTCTTATGAGATATTTTGAGTTTCACTTTCACTCCTAGTCAAAAGTGAAAATCTTGGTTCTTACCCAAACCCCTTCCAAAATCTTATAAATAGGAGGGAAATCTAAGAGGCAAGGGACCCAAGTTTTTATGCATCTACACTATAGGCATATTTAGACTCATTGTTTTACCATTTTCATCGTAGCAAGTTCATAGCATTTTTAGCATAATTGTGTATCATTAAGCATCATTCAGCATCATTTGGCTTCATTTATTGCATATTTAGTTCATAGCTTGATCATTTCAAGAGAATTTCTAGGAGTTCTATTTCACATATAATTTGCATTTTAATCATAGATCTTGCATTTTTCATTGCAGATCTACAGTTTTAGCACAATCCAATTCTTTAACTGTGACTAAGATGCTGGTCTAAGAGCTATTTTTCATAGTTGTAGTTAGGGAGACAAGAGATGTTTGTAGAGATTACATTCTGATGATGATATCTTGGGTCTAGTATAGTTTGTCATCAATCCATTTTCTTTCTACGGTAAGGCTTCATGAATACGCATTCATACCATGTACAAAATGGTGCCCACCATGGGGCCTAAAAAGACACTGGAGGGGTCCAAAAAGGACACTTGGGCCTTGAAAAAGGTGCTAGAGGGGCCTAAAAAGGTGCTTTGAGCCTAAAAGGCACTTGAGGGGTCCAAAAAGGACACGTGGGCTTTGAAAAAGGTGCTAGAGGGGCCTAAAAAAGGCACTTTAGGCCTAAAAAGGTGCTAATGGGGTCTAAAAAGGATGTGTGGGCTTTGAAAAAGGTGCTAGAGGGGCCTAAAAAAGAACTTTGGGCCTAAAAAGGTGCTAGAGGGGTCTAAAAAGGATGTGTGGGCCTTGAAAAAGGCACTAGAGGGGCCTAAAAAGGTGCTTTGGGCCTAAAAAGGCACTGGAGGGGTCCAAGCTTGCACGCTTACTCTTACTTATTCTATGCCTCTATTTGAGTGAGGATGAAAATTTTTGATGGATATCTGGGCTTTCAAGATAGCATTGACATATTTGTTGAAGGAGGCTAGACTAATCGTGGCCACTAAAACTTAAATAAGACTAATGATCATGGGGAATTGGTGCTCTTGACAAGAGGAGGGAAACAAGGGCACCTCTTGTGCTATCCGCATTATGCCAAATTTTCCAATGCCCCTCTTTGAGTAGGTTCCAATTTTATTTCTGACATGGTGGGATATTGGCAAAAAAGATAGTTAGATTGGTTTACGATACCCAAGTCGATGTTGTTGAGCAAAAGGTGCCAATAGGGGGTAAATAATACAAAAGGAGAAATAAATGCCACTTGGGGGGGGGGGGGGTGTTAAATAGGTCAAAAAGACCTTTTACCTTTTTCATTTTCACTTTTGCCTTTTTCATTTGGTGATTTGGAGCTTTGAGTCAACCAGGATGGTGGTTCTATTACGTGAACATAGATTCAAGAGGGGCCATTGATATGAGCATCCAGCAGACTACGATACCTCAGTAAGTCGTCAAGATCCTCTATGTTTAAAATTTAGTGTTTTTATTTATATTTTGGGAGTTTTGCATGGATTTGTAGGGTAGATGTGTTGATTTTAGCACTTTAGTGCATTTAAAGGTTCTTTTAGTGCATTTTTATTAATTTAGCACATTCAAGTAGTGATTTAGAGCATTTGTAGGGAAATTTAGCGCATTTGAAAACCCTAGTTTTTGGGTAGATTAGCACATCTGGGGAATATACTAGCGCATATGAATCAAATAGCACCTACAAACAATTCTATAGGACATTCACATAATGTATTAGTGCATTTGCATACAATTACACATATTATGGATAAAACAATGCATTTACTCAATGTTGTAGTGCATATAATGAAATAGTGCATACAAGAGCTATTGTGGTGCATGTAGATAATGTTGCAGTGCATATGAATAAAATAGTGCATCCACCCAATATAATAGTGCATATGGGATCCAATAGCACATATGTTATATAGAATGACACTTTTACAAGTTGTAGTAGGGCATTTGAATTTTGGAACTCATTTGACAGAGTAATTAGTGCATGTAGCTAAGGAAATGATGTAAAAGATTATCGAAGGGTGAAAATGGGGTGTATGTCCTTTGTGGAGCAGAAGATAACACCAAAAATTAGAGGTTTGGGCTATCAGCTAGTGATGGGCATAACAAGTAAACATTAATAGTTAGGTATTCATGAAGTGATGTTTGTAGGATCAATCTAATAATAGATAGGTCATGCCCCAACTTAGGATATAGAATACGGAAGCCAAACCAGTCCAACTCAGGATAGAGAAAGATGAGAAATAGGTCCAAGATAGAACCAATAGCTAGATAGCTAGATGTAAGTATGAGATTAATTTCTGATGATCACTTTGTGACAAAAAACTGATGCATTGTGTTTGTTTGATGAATAGAAGGTGCATGGGAAAAAGCTCATGGTATGAGGACTCTATTCGTTGTCATTAGAGGTAGTGGGCTAATTGTCCAATGTAGATAGGTAGGTGATAGATAGGTGTGGATTCACATATTTGCTGCAAATGCCCCAGTTTTGAGTGAATAGGGGATTACTAACAACTATGGCCAAGCGGTGGTACTCAGACCACAACACATTCCATTTGTCGATGGGGGAGATGACGATGACTCCCAAGGACATGTATAGGTTTTTCTAGATCTTGACTATAGAGGATTTGGTTTATTATGATCAGACTATTGGTGATCAGACTATTGGTGGGGCTACATTCCAAGACTTGTTCAAAGATGACAGTGTTGGTGATGATAGCATGTCTTGGTTTCAAATGTTACAGTATGATGCATTAACAATAGTATTGGCAAGACTGATAGGAGGATTTTTGTTGCCAGATCACCAAGGGTAGTGGTATCTAGTTGGATGGGGTAAGCTAATTCAGGAGATGATCAATGAGCCACAGAGATTTGCATGGGGTAGCTATATTTTGGCTCATTTGTATCATGATTTACATCAGATTGTATATTTTGGGGCCTCATCATTATCAGTAGGGGTCATTTTGTTACAGGTATGGACATGGGAGTATCCACCCATTACACATCCAATGTGCATATGATAGCAATCATAGGGTATGCCATATATGTATACTTATTTTGGTCCAATCATGTAGCCCCATTTGGGAAAGATAGAGTATTGGTGTTGGATTCTAGATGATATTGATGAGGTTGTATGGAGACCTTATAGATTTATAGAGCCATGGGTAGAGGAAAATGATGAGATGGTATATTTCTTTAGCCTAAGGTATTTACTTGGTTAGTTTCCTTCCGTACTAGAATGGTTTTGCTTTAGGCAAGTGGCAAGGCAGTTTGGTTGGTGGCAGGGCATGCCACAAGGGACTACACATTATGCCTAAGTTTAGTCAGAGAGCAGTGTGGGGACTGATGGTGGAGTATGAAGCTTGTTTGGAGGCCTTTTTATAGATGATAAACACACCATAGCCTTGGGCCTTGTGAGATGGGGTAGCAAATGTAAGGATGGAGGGGGATTATGCACACTAGTTTCAGGATCATCCATTCCTTAGATACACAGATCTGGCTGAGCCGATGGAAAGTATTGATGAGCCATCGAGTGGAGAGGATGATGATGATGTGGGTGGTCTAGGGAGAGGCAAAGGGAGACAGCAAGCTAGGGTCAGAGTGGGTAGAGCACAAGGGAGATGAGGTTGGGTAGCCATGGTGTTACCATAGAGGGGAGTGGTATGAGGCCTAGTGCAGGGACTAGAGAGTGTAGGGAGAGTCAGAAGTATTCATGGTCAGGGTGGTGCATAGGTGAGAGGAGGAATGGTTGGGAAGCATGATGGAGTAGAGAAAATGAGGGAAAGATTTCCAGAGGATGTACAGCTTGTCTACTGACAAAGACCACGAGTGCATGGGCCCATCAAATATCCACCAAGTGCACATCCATAGGTGTAGTAGTAGGTACCACTAGAGGCACAGCTACTAGAGAGGTCTAGAGGATCAATTAATTTGGAGACTTACATGGGTGAGGTGTTGAGTGCCTTGTAGACATTCATAATAGTGATGACACTAGGACAACATCACCATCGAGGACAAATGGGGCATCTTCAATTCAGATGGTTGTGATTGGACCAGTTGCAACATTGATAGATGTTACAAAGCAGTCATGACAAGAGGATAAAAGTGCCCCTAGTGAGTAGGGATCATCAGATAAAGCATCCTCAGAAGGATGAGTGTTTATCATTTTACTATGGCCTCATTCTTCATTATGTATGATTATTCACATGATGTTCACTAGACATTTATATTGATGTACTTAGTAGATCCTTGATTTATGTTCTTTGGTGTTATATGATCGTATGATGTGTGTGTTGATGCATTTTATCTATTGTTCATGTGACTATAGACTTTTGATAGACTATCTAATTGTCGTGTTACTTTATGAGATATCTGAGCTTGTTAATGTTTTAGATGTGCACACTTTGTTATATCATGGACTTACGTTGTCATGTGATTGTTTGATTTGATGATTATGTTGCTAGTAGATGCAAATGTGTATATATATATGTGTGAATGATTAATTTAGATGGATCATGATTTAGATATATGGTAGGTTATTGATGATGCAATGAAAATGTGATGTGGTAACAGGGATGTAGTGACATGAAATGAAATGAGATGTGATAACATGATGTGTAATGTAATGCAACAAAATGAATAGTGAAATGAAATGAAATGAGATGTGCTAACATTATAGGTAACGAGATCAAATGAAATAGGCATTGAAAGGAAATGAAATGGGTATTGAGATGAAATAAAATGTAATGAGGTGAAATGATATATAAGGACATGATAGTTAATGAAATGAAATGAAATGGGCAATGTAATGAAGTGAAATGATAATGAAATGAAATGATAAGTAAGAGGTAATGGATTGAAATAGGGAATGAAATGACATGGGATGAAATGAAATGAAGTGAAATGTAATAGGTAATAAAATGGAATGAAACATCTAATGAGAGACAAATGAAGTGTGAGTAAAGGTGAAAAATGGAAGGAAATGAAATTGTTTGAGATTCAAAGGTTCTGAGGTGGAGTGTCAACTTTTGAGATTCAAAAGCCACAAAATGAATGAATGATATGGGGAAATGAAGGAGATGGAAGATAAGAAAAGATGATGCAATGAATCAAATGAAATGGAAGGTGACCAAATGAGATTGTTTTCAATTCAAAAGCCACACAAGGCTGTAGATGAGGTGGTGCAATCTGATAGTGACAAAAGGTGTCATAAGCAAAGGCCACATAATGTAATGAGGGGGATGAAGTGTGAATTCATTAATGGCCCAATGAGTGATCACTACATAGGAGGTAAGTAAGTTGGTGGAGAATGTGTTCATGGAAATGCACCGAACAACAAAGGTACATTAGGAAGCCACTTATTCGATGGGATGTTATTATCATGCATTCCTACATGAGGATTAGCCAGAGATGCAGTTTATAGATAAAGAATTTATGCATCTATTAAACACACAATTATGCGATGGAAGGTTTCCAATTCCTATGGAAGCGATATGGACAGATAGGGGGTTGACACTAGGAGCTTCTTTGTTTCAAGCTAGGCTAGAAGAGACACCATTATTTGGACACCCTATTGTGCCACCTCCCTCGGGAGGCCAGTATAAATACTCCACTAGACATTGTTGGGATGTAATGTGGTTAATGCTGTCATAGGCGAATGTAAAAGTTTGTGTTTACTATTGTGGCAACTGATGTGTTTGATGCTGCAGTAACTGGTATTGATCATAATGCATTGTCATGTGTATTTTTGGTATTTTCAAAATATATTTGGATGTCTTTTGTGGTTTTTTTGAATATTTAAATGTTGTTGGGATGTTTAGTAAATATTTGAATTTTTTTGTGTTTTTGTGATAAATATTGGAATGGTTTGACTCTTATAAAAATGGGACCAATACCATCTATAGAGTGAGAATAACCATGACTAGTAAGCAAGCATGTCTATGTGTATATGAAGAACCATAACAAACAATAATAAGGCCAATGGGGGGATGTTTCTCTAGGTGTGTGATGAGTTGGGTATTCTTGAGGCCTATGAAAAGGTTTTTGGTGCCCAAAAGAGGACATTGGGGTCTCAAGTAGGTGAAATAGGGCGTTGAAAAGGCATTTTAACTTGAGAATGGCATGTTGGGAACCCAAAAGACATTGGGGGTCTTGGAAAATGGCGAAACAAGGCCTATAAAAAGGTGTTTGGGCCGAAAAAGTCATTTTAGGGGCCTAAAAAGGCATTTGATGGGCCTAAAAAAGGCACTTTAGGCCTAAAAAGGTGTTGGAGGTGTCCAAAAAGGACACTTGGGGCTTGAAAAAGGCGCTAGAGGGGCCTAAAAAGGCATTGGAGGGGTCCAAAAAGGATGCATGGGCCTTGAAAGAGGTGCTAGAGGGGCCTTAAAAAAAGGTGCTTTGGGCCTAAAAAGGCACTAGAGGGGTCCAAAAGGACACTTGGACCTTGAAAAAGGTGCTAGAGGGCCCTAAAAAGGCACTTTGGGCCTAAAAAGGTGCTAGAGGGGTCTGAAAAGGATATGTGAGCCTTGAAAAAGGTGCTAGAGGGGCCTAAAAAAGGTGCTTTGGGCCTAAAAAGGCATTGGAGGGGTCCAAAAGGACACTTGGGCCTTGAAAAAGGTGCTAAAGGGGGCCTAAAAAGGTGTTAAAAGGGGGAGACCAATCTCGTACACTTACGCTTACTCATTATCTTCCTCTATTTGGGTGAGGATGAAAGAGTCTAATGAATATATGGGCTTTCAAGATAGCATTGACATATTTGTTGAAGGAGGCTAGACTAATTGTGGCCACTGCAACTTAAATAAGACTAACGATTCATGGAGAATTGTTGCTCTTGACAAGAGGAGGGAAACGGGGCACCTCTTGCCCTATCTACATTGTGCCAGATTTTCCAAAGTCTTGGGAAATGTTTCAAGACATTACCATGCTTCTTCTTGATACCAATGGGGCATGTTGGGTTCAAATAGCTAAAGTCCTATTGTATAGCCATAATTGAGCAATTGAAAGGAATTTTGGGGTGTTGTTGATAGGAATTGCCCCCCTTTTGGGTAGTTGTGATTTTTTTGTTATTTTTAGATTATTTTTGAATTTTTTTGATAATTTTGGATAGTTTTTGAATTTTTGAGCATTTTTGGACAATTTTTGAATTTTTTTGGCATTTTTAAGCTATTTTTGAATTTTATTTTTTATTGGTGTTTTTGGATGATTTTTGAATTTTTTTGGCATTTTTGGACAATTTTTGAATATTTTTTTTATAGTTTTAATCTATTTTTAAAAAAAATTGGCATTTGTGGATTTTTTTGAATATTTCTAGCATTTTGGGTGAATTTTAGAATTTTTTTTATAGTTTTATGCTATTTTTGAAACTTTTTGGCATTTTTGGATGATTTTTGAATTTTTTTTCGATAATTTTGGATGAGTTTTGGGATTGTGGGGGTGAAACTAAGGATGTCAGAAAGATTTGGTGGAATACAGGGGTAACTAGGACCATATGATGCCAAATGGGTTGACTGAGGGCTAAAATAAATATTGGAGATCATTGGCCAAGGGGGATAGTAGGGATGTGCATTTATTTTCCTACAATTCATGTCTATGGTATCTCAATACATAATCAGACTCCCTATTTTTTTGAATTTTTTGTGTTCCCTATTGTTGCTGTCATACTAGCTATTTCCACTATTGTGTACATTCAATCAAGGAAAAGGGCTTTGATTTGCTCTTGTTATTGGTATTGTTGTTATGAGCTCTCTTTCCCTTGCTCTATTGTTTCTATCATACTAGTTATTTTTGTTGCTATGAACCACATTTGATGCCAAAAGACCGCAGAACTATAACCCATAACTGTTTCTCAATTGGGTATGTTTGAAATTAATTCAGCAGTACTTGAAACAAGAAAAAGATGTCCAAAGATAGTTGCTTGAGGACTGTCTTGACTCTTTTTTAGCATTGAAGGACTTGTGTTGTTTAGGGAATTCCAAAGTGCTATCTCTTGCTTCTTTGCAAGCCAAAAGTGGCATTCTCACTTCTTTTTTACTAGTTTTTTTTTTTTTTTTCTTCTGGTATTTCTTTTTTTTGTGTTATTTTTTATGTTTTTCTCAAAGCTTTTAGACATAAAACTATTTGACATGGATGTTATTGATAGGTTCTACTAATTCTGCACCATCACAATTTGACAGTCAATAGGTAACACTCCCAAAGGATTTTGTGATAAGGTAAGGACCAATCTAGTTGGCCTCCCATTTCCCTTTCTTTTCCCTTGCTACTTGGTTCTTAGGGTTTTCTTTGAGCACTAGGTCACCAATCTGAAAGACATGAGGTTTGACCTTTTTGTTATAATGCCTTGATAATCTATTTGGATACACTTTGAGATGTTCATGTGTTGTATGCTGATATTCTTCTAACAACTCTAGTTGTTCTAAATGGGCCACTCTATAATCCTCATTTGATAGGACGTCTTGAAGAGTAACTCTCAAGGATGGGATCTCAACCTCTAAAGGGAGAAAAGCTTCATAGCCATAGACCAAAGAGAAGGATATCACACATGTAGGTGTCCTGGCACTCATCCTATAGGCCCAAAGAGTGGAGTTTAACTGTAAATGCCAATCCCTACTAGTATCATTGATGGTTCTTTTGAGGATGTTGATGATAGTTTTGTTGGTAGCTTATGCTTGGCCATTGCCTTGGGGATAGTAAATTGATGAAGAATGGTGTATAATATGAATTTTTTCACATAATTTATCAATTATTTGATTTTTAAAATACAAGGCATTATTTGTGAGAATGGCATGAGGTATGCCGAACTAACAAATGATATGGTTGAGAAAAAAAGAGATCTATTTTCTCGTAGAGTCGGCAAGTGGCACCACTTTAATCCACTTGGTGAAGTATTTGGTGGTGGTGATAATCCATTTATGCCCACTAAAGGAGGGTGGATGGATGGCTCCAATCAATTCAAAACCCCACTAATAAAAAGGCCATGGTATGGCAAAAGGATTTAGCTCTTGGACTGGTGCGTCAACAAGGTTACCATGGATCAAAACCAATAGAATCATTTTCCATGGTTGGCTAGAAATAGCCCATTCTAAGAATCTTCTTTTCTAATGTGAACCCACTAGAGTGTGACCTACAATCCCTACATGGACTTCTTGCAGAGTGATTGTAGACTCATCTTTTTTGAGACACCAAAATATAGTACTATCAAGACCTTTCTTATATAGCATATCATCCACCAAGGTGTAATGGGAGGCTTGGCGAATGAATTTTCATTTTTTATTATGTGAGAAGTCAGATGGAATGGTGTTATCATGGAGGTAAGTGATAATGGGATTGTATCAAAGGAAATTGAGGGTCTTTAGATGACAAACGATAAGGGAATTCAGTTGAGTAAATGCAGGTTGAACCACCTCTTCCACTAGGAACTCATACTGCTCGTGTTGTTTTGGGAGCTGAAGTAAGGAGGCCAGGGTGGCCAAAGAATTTCCACTTTGTTCCTTTCTATAGGAATTTTTTTGAAAGTAATGTGAACAAAACATGCCTTGAGTGTATCAACTATATGTTTATAAGGAAACAATTTTTCATCTTTTGTCTGATAAGTATCAGTAACTTGATTGATGATTAACTAACAGTCTACATAAACTTCTAGGGCTATCGATTTCCATTCCAAAGCCAGCTTAAGACCCAAGACCAAAGCTTCACATTTGACCATGTTGTTGGTGCAAGGGAAGAGTAGTTTGTAGGGATGTTAACACCAAGTGGCGTAATGAACAAAATATCAGCACCCAACCCATGGTGTGTGTAGGAACTGTCAAAGTAAAATTTCCATGTTACTAGATCTATCTAAAGGATGTGCATATCAAGGAAGTCAACTAGGATATAATTGGAACCTTTTATAGGCGTATCTACCAATTGATCAGCAATATTTTATCTTTTTATTTCCTTCCTATCAACATAGTCAATGTCAAACTCGCTTAGGATCATCACCCATTTAGCCAATCTACCCGTTAATATTGTCTTGCTAAGAAGGTATTTGAGAGGATCAATTTTGGAGATGAGCTTGACTTTATGTGTCAAGAGATAATGACGTAGTTTTTAGGAAGCAAAAACTTGGCCAGGCAAGCCTTTTCAATGAAACATTAATTAAGCTCATAGTTGACCAAGGTGCGACTGATGTAGTAAATGGCTCATTCTTTTCCTTGGTCATTTTCTTGTGCCAGGAGGGCTCCAATTGACTTATCCATTATAGAAATATACAATAGTAATGGTTTGTGTGATACCAGAGGTACCAACACAAGAAAATTCATCAAATAGGTTTTAAGTGTTTCAAAAGCCTTTTGACATTGATCATCCCACTTAAAATTTATGTCTTTATGTAGCAAGTGTGTGAAAGGTATACACTTTTCCACCAATTGAGAAATGAACTGACAAATTGATTGAAGCCTACCATGAAGAGAGTGTAATTGATTCAGGTCCTTTGGAGGCTTCATACTAATTATGGCTTGTACCTTCTCGGGGTCAACTTCTATCCCTTTGGCCAAGACAATGTATCCTAGGAGCTTGCCTAATTTGATGCCAAATGCTCATTTCTTGGGATTAAGCCTAACCTTGAACGCTTCTAGGTGGGTGAATATTTTGGCCAGTATGGGAAGATGTTCTTCTTGACTATGGGGTTTGACAAGAATGTCACCCACATAATCTTCCATGAAGATATGCATCAAATCGTGAAAGATAGTGGTCATGGCCTTTTGATAGGTAGCCCTAGAATTCTTTAACCCAAAGGGCATTACATTCCAATAGAATGTGCCCCATGTACAAGTAAAAGCTATTTTATCCTGATCTTCTAGTGCTATTATGATTTGATTGTACCTAGAAAACCCATCCATGAGTGAAAACATGGAATGACCTACTATGAGATCGACAATGATGTCAATATTAGGGAGGGGAAAGTCATCTTTAGGATATGCTTTGTTTAAATCCCAAAAGTTGATACAAATGCGTATGCTACCATTTTTCTTTGATATGGGGACAATGTTGAAGATCCATGATGCATATGCTAGGGGCCAGATGAAATTGGTATCGATTAATTTTTCCAATTCTACCTTGACTAACAGGGCTATATGAGGATGCATCTTCTTGAGCTTTTATTTTATTGGCTTGACCTCCGAAGAAATGTTAAGAGGGTGGAGAATTAGGGTTGGGTCTAAGTCGGGCATGTCTGCATAAGACCATGCAAAGTTTATATGTCTTTCTTTGAAGAATTCAATAAAGCCCTTCCTTTCTTCTAGGTTCAAGGACTATGCCAAGTAAATGACCTTTTTTTCTTGTGTTGTACTAATTTTAACTAGTTTAGTCAGCTCAATCAAAATAGAAGATCACTCCTTAGAATATTCAGGTACAGTATCGATTACCCCATCCATGGGTGCCATAGTTGGGTTTTCACCTTGGGATACATCAATTCTATTTATTTCCATTTTTTTATCAAGATTAGCCACAACTTGGTGGTGGTCAATAAGTTTGTGGGATGCTTTCCCTGCTCTACTGTGACTGAGGTTATTGATACCCAATCTGACTATATGCTCTTCTTTTTTTCTTCATTGAAGAGATGGTTCAACCACATTAAGATAGATGAAAAATGCATGGTTAGTGTCAAAATGAGGGAGGTGATGAGGTTTGGTTGTATCCTAGTTAATGAGCTCAAGATGGACTAGGGAAAGTGATTTGTAGTATGGGAAGGGTTCGATAGGGTTTAAAGACATAACTTCATTAGATGGCTCATACACTGTATCCATCAAATCTATGACATAGACTTCTTCTAGAGTGATGAGGAAAGAAGAGATTGTGAGAGGCTCATAGTAATCATCTTTGACTTTTACTAGAAAGAACTCAAGGAATAATGTTTGAAATTGAAACCCTTCAATGTGTTCATCATCTTCTAATCCACCCTGATGTACTATGTTTCTTGGTGAAGTGGATCTTGAACTATGAGTTGTTCTTTTCATAGACAAACTATCAGGGGTGGGTATGTGGACAACATCACATTCTTTATCTTGGAGAGATTCCTTAGATAGTGACTCAAATTCCCATTTAGCAGAATCATCATCATCTTCATTATTGGAGGTATTTATGGGTGCTTCTTCCATAGAAAGTGCATTTGAGAGGGACAAATTCTCATTTATGATATCAATTGTTGCCAAGGTATAATTGTCCTTTTGTTTGGGTACCCACACCAAGGTAGAAGAGATATGCACCTTGTCCTATCCATCATACCCTAACCTTGTTTTAGATTTACTGGGCCTGAACTATGCCATCAAAGGTTTGGTGATTCCTTTCCCTTTCCCTAAGGGACCATCTCTTGTGTATTCCATATTTTTCATTAAGTCAAAGCCTTTCCTGTGTAGGTAGGAGGAGATGTCAATGTTCTATTGACTGATTTCTTCCACTAGGTTTGGAGGTGCACCACTTGCTTTGATACAATGTGCATGATATGGTTTGATGGATGTCAGTTTTCCATGAGACCTCAGAGAAAGTTGGGGATCAAATAGGGTGACAAATTACTTTCCTACCCCTTTATGGTGTAGCTTGCATTTTCTATCAAATTCCTTCATCAGTTTATCCACTTCTTCATAGTGTAGTTGTTTATGATCTTTTGATGATGATGGAAGTGAAGGAATGGAAGGACCCAAAAAAACCACTTTCTCTTTACCCTTAGTTGATGTTGATAAGTGGTTTCTCATTTGGTTAGTGGAGTGTGAAGTACCTGTAACTTTGGACTGACTGCTAGCATTTGTTTGTGTATCAGCTTCTTCTCTGTTATGAGGGACAAGTGAGTTATAATACTAGACAAAGTGTGGATCTTCGGGTATGGTTATCTCTTGACCCGTGTATGGAAATTTAGGGCACTAGTGGTAGGTGGAGGGAATATCTTGCATGTCATGAATCCATGGTCTTCCTAGTAGGATGTTGTAAGTTAACTGTAGGTCTAAGACCTGACAGACAATGTCTTTAATGATCGGCCCTACTCTAATGGGTAATACGACCATGCCTTTGGAGGATCTCTCTTCATCATCATAATCTTTGATGGTAATCTTTTTTCTTGGGTCAACAACATCTTTTGCATACCTAAGGGCTTTCACTAAACTTAGAGTGCAAATATTGAGACCAGCCCCACCATCAACCAATGCTCTCTTAACTCAGTTCCTATGGATGAATACTTCTATGTGAAAAGGAGAATTTTGTGGCTGTATGACATACATGTCATCTTGAGCTACTCTATCAGGATTTTTCATAGGTCCTAGTAGTATAATTTTTGAGGCCTGACCTCGAGTGATGACATTTGAGGACTATTTTTTTTTTAATCTTTAAATATGATGAAATTTATAGTATAATCAAATCCACAAATCATGTCAATTGTATTATCATAGTGGTACACATAATTAACCTTGTTATGCAAAGGTGTGTTCTAATTGGCCTTGGAAGACTCCCCCATTTCACGACTCATGAATGGGTTCTTGAAGGCTGTGTGGTCTTCATTATTGCTGAGATTATTTACTTCAATGGTTCCATTATTTGTTAATTTTTGGATGACCCTCTTGAGGGTGAAACAATTTTTTATTAAGTGCCCCGTACTAATGACAATAGGCACAAATGTGTTTCTCATTCCACCATTTTGGCTTGACTTGGGGTTCATATGGTTTAGCCTCAGGTAATATGATGAGGTCATTAGCCAAGAGTGTTTGTAAGGAACTCTCATAGGACACCCCTATGGGTGTATACTCGTTAGGTATATCAAAAGACTAATATCTTTGTGGGGGAGGAGCTTGATTGTAAGCAACTTGTTGATTAGATGTAGAGGGAGTCTTTGTGTTACGTTGATAGAATGGGTAGGCATTATTTTGTTGAGGTGCGACAATGGGATTCGATTGATTTAAAGGGGGTTGAGTTTGAGTTTTGACATGATTGGCTTCAACTACCCCATCATTTGTGATGTTTTTATTATTGTTTCTCCACCATGATTTTTATTTTTTAGTGGATCGATTAGAGGAATTGTGCCTTTGTGTGGAATTGTTGGAGAAACCTTTACCATCTTTAGATAATTTAATTATTTCATTGTTTACCAAAGTTTCTTCCACTTTAGTGGCATTTTATTAAGGTGGTTTTAAAATCTTTAGGCCCTTGGAGTTGGACACAATAATTCATTGGCTTCAAGAGACTGTTGATGAAGATATCGGTCTTCTCTTTATCTAGTATATCCCTATGATATTTAGCAAACATGTGCCTCCACCATTGTAGGAAGACCTTGAATGATTCACCTAGGAGTTGTTTTGTGTTACATAGATCAATCATTATAACCTCTCTTTCAATGTTATAAGAATATTCGGTGATAAAAATGGAGGCCAATCAATCAAAAGTTTTAATATTGGAGGGTAGTTTGGAGAACCACTCCATGGCTTGCCCCCCAAGGCTCCTAAGAAATAGATGCATTAGGTATGCTGTGTCATGGACAAACTCCATGCTTAGCATATAGAATTTCCTCAAGTGATATTGTGGATCTATCATGCCAAAATATTTATCATATTTTGGTATCTACACTTTTGGAGGAAAAGGTGTGAAGGTAATGTTTTTATCGAATGGTAGGGGACACACCTTTTTGAGGCTAAACTCTACAGATTGTGTTTTTCCTCTTTATCTTTTCCATTTCTAGTTGTACATCTTGCAATTTTTGTGTGACTACATCTAAAGGTGACTCTTCTTCATCTCGCTTCAAATTGGTCGCATTAAAATCAGATGGCAATTTTGCACCTTGTTGTGCTAATGTGAGTATATAGCATTCTCTGTGTTTTTCTAGTATCTTTTCCATGATATCGACAAGTTAGAGATTTTGCTAAAAATCTTCAATTTTAGATTCAATGTTTCTATCATTCCATGTATGAAATGAGCCCATTGTGGCTAGGGATTTTGAATTTTGATCAAATAAGGGTGACATAGGAGTAACTTCATTCTGTGCACAATCTGTTGTTATGGTAGATTTGAGGAGGTTTAGAGGTTCTGTGTGTTTGATAGTTCTACTTGCTATCCTAGGACACACTTGTATGGGCGACCATTTCAGTTTTGTTGGTACACCTATTTTGCTTGGTGGCATGAAAGGTGAGTTGGATTCTTTTAGCTTTTAAGCATTTTTCAAAAAGTGTGATTTTTCATTAACCGTTATTTGTTTGTAGCAACAAGCAAGATTGGAGAAGGTGTTTGCTAATGTTGATAGGATAAGGTTCACTTTCATGAAGTTAGGAAAAGAAACGAATGTGTGTCTCTTACCATTCCTAGCTTGATGTGTAAAGCAAGGTAATGATAACTGTTGGGTTGATGATGATGTAGTTTTGGTTGTTTCAAAAGATGTCTTCGGTCAAACACAAAAATTCTTAAAATTTCTAAAATACCAGCAAGAAAAAGGGTATCTAAATTTATTGTTTGTTCGCTAGTATTATGTTTGTAGATAGCCTCTATTTCATGTTTTTGCAATGTCTTTGTCTTAAACTTGGTTTCTCGATACTAGTTTGAGGTTTGTCTTTCTAAAAGATTTATGATCAATACTGGGGTTCATTATTAAGTTTTAAAGCACTTCCAAGAAAAATAGTAGTGAGATCAAAACAAATAGGAAAATCACACACACCTAGAAAATGAAAAAAATGGCTTCCTAGCAAGGTTAATATCTAAGGTCGGTGACTAGTGGGTCTTAGTGTTCCAACTATGTTCAGATTTACCTCTCCTGTGATAGAGAGCTTCCCACTAATGCCAAGGAGGTTTGGTGCAATCCCTTGTGGGACTACTAGAGGAAGGTTATATTTTAAACATAGGTGGCTTGCATTCAATTAGGAAAAAGAGATTGGGGGGCAATCCCTCTCACTAGCCCTACTAAGGAAACTCTGGAGGTAGCCTTTCTATGGCTAGATTATCCTACCTAGTGAAAAGTGAGAAAAGGAAGTCACAAATAGGTCTAAGAATCTGATTGCTCAAGAAGAGTGAGAGCATATCCCTACTATTTTGGCTCCCCAAACATGATAGACACAAAGATTTAATTTCAAGCCCTTATACTATTAAAGATAGGGGGGCTCCTAATTAGACTATATGTGGGTTCTCTCCGAGTTCAATTGTAACTGATCTTTACAGAAGGTTGGGCATTCTAATCAACTCAAAGGAGTTGAGAGCATAGGCCTACTTCTTTGTCAAATCAGTAAGATTGAACATTCTTATTAAACTATGTTTGAAAACTTATAAATGCCACACTTTTAATTAACAAGAGCCAAGGTCCACCTACCTGATTCAGAGCTAGAAAAGGCTAGGCACATTTATGGGGGTATTCATTCCTATTGTACATGTCTACAATCTAAAAGGTTATTTTATTAATGCAGAAGGGACATGTAAGAAAAAGATATTTAGATCTAGAAGTTAGATTCAGGAAATTGCAACTTTTATCAAATGCGCTACAAAAATGCTCATATGCATCACAAAAGACCTCATATGCGCTATAAGAAAATCAAATGCATTGTAAGATGCTTCATATGCTTTATAGAAATGATCAAATGCATTACAAAATTATTCAAAAGTGTTGTAAGAATAAGCAGATGCATTATTGAATTATGCAAATACGTTACAGAGAAATGTAAATGCATTACAATTCTATGTAAATGCATTACTGAACTATGCAAATGCATTATAGAACAATGTAAATGTGCTACAATAAGATTAAATGCATAATAATAGAGTTCATAAGCATTAGAATATCTCTTAGAAGCATTGAAACAAAGCGCAAAAGTGTCAGAAGATTCAAATTTGGCCCTTCTATGCTCAAGAAAGACTTTGGAATGTTGTTCTTGCTGATATGAGGTCTCCCAGATGTAGTAAAACCTATATTTAATCAAATATGCATAAGAGAATAGCCAAAAAAAAAAAAGATCTATACTAGAAATGAAAGATTAGACTGAAAAACTTGAAAATAGAGAGGCTTTTAGTTTAGCCCCATGGTGGGTGCCATTTTGTACATAGTAAGAATGCGCATTCATGAAACCTTAACATAGAATGGAAATGGACTGATGAAAAACTATACTAGACCTAAGATATCATCATCAAAATGTAATCTCTACAAGTGTCTCATGTCTCCCTAACTACAACTACTAAAATAGCTCTTAGACCAGCATCTTAGTGATAGTTCTAGAATGAGATTGTGCTAAAAATGCAGATCTACAATGGAAGAATGCAAGATCTATGACTAAAATGCAGATTATATGTGAAATACAACTCCTAGAAATGCTCTTGAAATGATCAAGCTATCAACTAAATATGAAATAAATGAAGCTAAATGATACAAAATGATGCTAAAATGATATGAACTTGCTACAATGAAAATGTTAAAACAATGAATCTAAATATGCCTATAGTGTAGATGCATAAAACTTGGGTCCCTTGCCTCTTAGATTTCCCTCCTATTTATAGGATTTCGGAAGGTGTTGGGGTAGGAACCATGATTTTCACTTTTGACTGGGGGTGAAAGTGAAACTCAAAATATCTCATAAGAGGGTAGGAGGAAGAGTCCAACAGACTTGGTTTTAAGGATAATATGAGGATTTTTAAAATTTTTTTAAATGTTTATTTTATTGATTTAATAAATGATTTATTTTCAACACTTTTTCTTTCTCCTTCCTCCCTTTTTGAATTTTATTTTATGGATTTGAATTTTTTCTTCCTCTTTTAAATTTGATTTAGGTCTTGTTGATTTGATAGGTGATTAATGAACTGGTGTGATTTTTGTTTTCAAAGTTTGTTGTGCTTCTTCTAATTTTCTCTTTAATTTGGACATGATCAATTGGGATTACGTGATTTAGATTTTTGCCAATTTTTGGGTCTCTACAAATGCCCCTCTTTGAGCTAATATGTGAAGCATATTAGTTCAAATACTATCTTGAATTTCTAATTTTAGGTCAAATTCTGATGACTAGATGTCTTTTCGATGATATTCTATCATTCTGTCATTGTCGTGGTCTCTGTCTGTCGATGGCTTGATGTTTGATCATTAATGATTTGATGATTTGATTGTCATTGATTTGATGATTGGATTGCAATTTTGATTTAGTGTTGCTTGGATATCCTGGTTTTGATGTTTAGGAATTTTTGGCTAGGGTAGGTCATATTGTATGTTTCAAAAAAATTTAATGCCTCGGTTTGATTTGATGTTTAAAATTTGGTTATGGTAGAGCATTTTTGATATTTCAAAAAAAAATTGATGCCCCCATATACTAACCCCTTAGAAATGAAATTGGAAAAATTGATATGCAAAATAGGGTAGTTCCAATTTTATTTGTGAAAATATTTGATGGGAACAGTTGATAGGGAATGTGTAGTCACAAATTGATGTGTAGGATCAATTAGGTAATCTTGATAGATAGAAAAAGTGCCCCACTAAAGATATAGAGTAGGGAAAACTACATGTCCATCTCAGGATATAGAGTACGACAAAAAACTAGTTCAAGATAGAACAATTAGCTGAATAGCTAGATGTTGAGATTTAGTTGATGTAGGATGATCACTTGTGATGAAAAATTGATGTCATTGTTCGGTGTTTGATTGTTCAAGATGGGATGAATGCGCCCAGCGAGCAAGGATTTTTAGATTAGATACAGACAGATGATGTTTGTAGCGTGATACAAGGTTTATTTATGGAGCTTTTGTATTTTTTTTATTGGCTTGGCATGTATATCATTTATGATGAGGACCCTTTTATGTTGATGATGATGACATTTTGATGTTGATGTTGATGACCTTTTGTTTGGATTTTGATGACCTTTTGATGTTGGTGATTCAGTCTTTTTTATTTTTGAGATATTCAAGCTTGTTGATGTCTGAACTTGTGCACTTGTCATATCATGGACTTTTTTATGCATGTGATTGTATGAGTTGATGATTATGGTAGCAGTGGATGCAAATGTTTATATATGTGTGAATGATTAATGTAGATGGATCATGAGTTAGAATAGATGGTATGTTACTAATGATGTAATGAAAGTGTGATGTGGTAATATGAATGTAATGAAATGAAATGAAATGAGATGTGATAACATGATATGTAATGTAATGCAACAAAATGAATAGTGAAATGAAATGCAATATAATGAAATGATATGAGATGTGATAACATGATAGGTAAGGAGATCAAATGAAATAGGAATTGAAAGGAAATGAAATGGGTATTGAAATGAAATGAAATGAAATGTAATGAGGTGAAATGATATATAAGGACATGATAGTTAATGAAATGAAATGAAATGGGCAATGTACTGAAGTGAAATGATAATGAAATGAAATGATAAGTAAGAGGTAATGGATTGAAATAGGGAATGGAATGACATGGGATGAAATGAAATGAAGTGAAATGTAATAGGTAATAAAATGGAATGCAACATCTAATTAGAGACAAATGAAGTGTGAGTGAAGGTGAGAAATGGAAGGAAATGAAATTGTTTGAGATTCAAAGGTCATAAGGTGGAGTGTCAAATTTTGAGATTCCAAATCCACAAAATGAATGGATGAAATGGGGAAATGAAGAAGATGGAAGATGAGAAAAGATGATGCAATGAATCAAATGAAATGGAAGGTGACTAAATGAGATTGTTTGCAATTCAAAATCCATGCAAGGATGCAGATGAGGTGGTGCAATTTGATAGTGACAAAAGGTGTCAGAAGCAAAGGCCACATAATGCAATGAGGGGGATGAAGTGGTGAATTCATGAAGTGTAATGCTGGCATGGGTGGGATGAAGAAACAAATTCCATGATAGTTGAGTGTTCATAAGCTCACTTTGAGGTTGATCTTGATGTTTTTGTACATGTTGTTTATAACCAGTTGTGAAATTGTTGAGTAATGTCAGTGAATTGTACCTTAATTTATTTCTAACCATTCATTGTGCAAGGAATCCCAGATGAAAAATTCAAACTAGATGAGTGCAACTAATTGCCACTTTTTCAAAAAGATGCTAACTAATTATCATCATAGAGCATTTGATAAAAGTGACTAAGTACAACCACCACTAGCTCAGCTATAGTGATATGAATACTTTGTTACACCGAGGAGTACCAGCAAAGAGGAACAATGTACAAAAACAACATGACAATTAGAAGCTATAGTTCTAGAATAATAAAATAGGCATGCCAACTAGTCACATGTCAAATAAAAGACCTAACTTAAGGTAGTGCACATAATTTGTTGAGATACACATGGCATTCCATCTAAAAGGAAGCTCTTATAAGTGGACTCCAGTAATGTGTGAAACCAAAGGATCACAGGAGTTAAATAGTGAAAAACCAACAAAATATCATGACTTCATCATGGTACCTCTAATCAAGCACATCATCAAGGTACTAAAAGCACATGATAGCATAGAAACCATTATTTGTGAACTAGGCATGCTTCCAGTTGTGTGCAATAGTTTTGCATTGTTGTTTTGTTTAGGTCTACCAGGGAGGAACTTGTTGTACTAGGTAAATGGGAAGGCATGGGATGTGTTAGCCATGATCTAATAGTAGAATCTGGTGGTCGGTGTGCATCGATGAAAATTTGGGTGACTGAATGTTAGAGCTGAGGGTCAAGTGTACCAAGTACCAGTGTGATAGGATGCAGAGAGTGGATATGTGGAAGACTAGTATAGAATGAGCCTTGAATGAATGATGGCTATAAGAAGGTGAATAATATGATAATGAATCAAGGTGAAGTGAGGAGTAGAATGTTATCATTGGCTATAGTGAGAAGTTGTGGGAATCATGTAAGTGAAAGTATGACAAACTCACCATATTAGTCATATACCCAGCGAAGGTGGATGAGGCAAGGGCAAAGAGTAAAACACATTAGGTGAACTTTCAAGGAGTGGGTGGAACAACCAAAACTCTAAGTGTTAGTTTTGGGTCTAAGTGAGACAAGCCAACTAGGACAAAAGCCAGCACAACCCGAAGGGGTGGGGATGGAGGCCAAAGAAATGCCCTTGCAAGCTTTAATGATGTTATTAGGGATTGTAGTGTAACATGCATTGCAAGGGGTAGTAGATGATAGGCCAATGACATTGATGGATGATAGTCTGTCTAAGAAGTTGAAGAGCATGCCAAGAGTAGAGGAGGAAGTGGGGGAAATAAAGTCTCCTAAAAATTCCGTGGGAGAAGCTGTGAAGGCTGTGGGGGGTGTTAGTGGATATGAAGTAATGATCTTCCCCTATAGCACTTCTCTTCACTAGTAACATCCCTTAAATTTGGTATCCCATTAGGCTGCATTCCCATAATAATCAAAAAAGGTGTTTTCCCTATACTCCTATTTATATAATTGTTATATGCAAAGTCATCTTGTGCCACTAGCTCCCAATTACTTGGTTTGTCTCCAACTAAACATTTCAGTGAATTTCCCAAGCTTGAATTCACAACCTTTGTTTGTCCATCTATCCATGGATGTAATGTAGAACCAAACTTCAACTTAATACCCATCTTCTTCCACAAAGTTTTCCAATAGTAACCAACAAACTTAATATCTTCATTAGAAATAATACTTCTTAGTAATTCATGCAATCTAACATTCTCATTGAAGAAAATATTAGAAACATGCTCAGCATCTAATGTCTTCTTACAAGGTATGAAATGAGCCATTTTAGAAAATCCATCCACAAGAACAAATATAGAATCATACTCATTCATTGTCTTAGGCAATCTAAGAACAAAATCCATATTTTTTTCACTCCAAGGTTTCTCAGGAACAAAAATAGGTGTATACAAACTAGTATTTTGACTTACTCCTTTTCCAACTTGACAAAATCCATAACTCTTTAAAAAATTATGAACATCCTTATACATTTGTGGCCAATAATATTTATCCTTCAACAAACTTAGTGTCTTACCAATTCCAAAATGTCTAGCCAATCCACCACTATGTTTTTCCTTAATTAAATTCAACCTCATAGAACTCTTAGGAATACACAACTAAACTACCTTAAACAACATACCTTCTTCAATAAAATATTCATCAAACTTACTCAGTTGCTCTATCAAAATAGGTGCTTTGCACTCTCTCCACATCTAAGAAAAATTAGGATCAGTTTCATACAACTCCTTCATCTCATGAAAGCTAAGAACTTCAACCTTCATCATGGTCAACAAAGAAAATCTTCTACTCAATGCATTGGCAACTTGGTTTGTGACTCCACTCTTATTCTTATTCACAAATGTGAAACTCTACAAGTAGTCAACCAAATTCATATGTCTCTAATTCAACTTATGTGACTTCCCTAAGTACTGTGAGGCTTTATGATCAATATACAACATAAACTCCTTGGAAATCAAATATTGTCTCCACTTTTTCAATGCTTGAACAGTAACATAAAACTCTTGACCATACACATAATACTTCCTTTTAACATCATTCAACTTCTCACTAAAGAAAGCACCATGTTTACCTTTTTTACTTAACACAACTCCTCTTGCACTACCACTTGCATCATATTCAACATGAAATACCTTGTTGAAACCAAGTAAAGCCAATATAGGTAACTCAGCAATCTTTTGTTTCAAATTCTCAAAACTCTTATCATCTCCATGTGTCCATGTGAATTCCTTTTTACCTCTTCTCATTGTCTCAGTCATAGCATTGCAAACAGAATTTTTTATAAACTTCCTTTAAAAATTAGCCAAACCATGAAATTATCTTACCTCACCCACATTCTTAAGTGTAGGCCACTCCAAAATTTCTTTAACCTTATTAGGGTCCATCGTCAAACCATCAACTGAAATCAAAAAATTCCAAATGCACAATCTTGTCTTACATAAAAGAACACTTATTCAAGTTAGTCATCAAGTTGTCCTCTTTCAATCTCTTCAATACTTGTCTAACATGCTCAAGATGTTCTTCCTTAGTCTTACTGAATATGAGAATATCATCCAAATAAATAATCACAAACTTACTTAAGAATATTTTGAGAAATTCATTCATCAACCTCATGAAAGTACTAGGTGCATTAGTCAAACTAAAAGGTATAACCAACCACTTATACAAACCATCTTTTGTCTTGAAAGTAGTCTTATATTCATCTCCTTCTTTGATTATGATATGATGATAACCAATCTTCAGATCAATCTTGGTAAAATACTTTGCTCCACTCAAATAATCCATTATGTCATCCATCATCAACATTAAAAACCTATATTTCATTGTGATCTTGATAATAGCTTTGGAATCAATACACATTCTCCATTATTCTTAGGTGATAATACAATAGGTACAACACATAGATTTGAACTTTCTTTGATCAAACTCTTTCATAATAATTCATGCACTTGTTTGTTAAGCTCTTCATTCTTTATAGGTGTCAATCTATATGGTAACTTATTCAGAAAGCTAGCTCCATAAATCAGATCCATGCAATGACTTATGCTTCTCATTGGAGGTAAACCATCAGGTGTATCCTCTACAATAGTATCTCTATACTCATTCAAAAAAATTGTAATTTCTAACTGACACTCAGTTAACACAATTTTCTATTGCTCGGTTGCTACTAACACAACTTGGTCTCCTAGGAATTATAGAAAAACATATTTTCTTCTTCTTCATTTCCTTTTCAAACTGCTTTCCATTAACCATGCAAATTCTCATTTAGTACAATTAACTTCATCTAGACTTTCAATCAAAGGTAGAAATATTTTCTTTATGCCATTCATCCAAAGAGTATATTGATTCAATCTTCCATCATGTATATCATATCTATCATATTTCCAAGGTCTACCAAACAGAATATGATAGAAAACCATAGGCATAATATCACACAATACTTCACCAAAATAATGTCCACTCTTGAACTTCACAATACAATGTTCACTTACCAATACCTTATTCTCATCTTTGATCCATGAAACATGATAGGGTTTAGGATGCTCCAACCTGTACAATTATAACCTTGTAACCAGTTCTTCTGATGCCAAATTTGTTGAAGTTCCACTATCAATGATCACCTTGCAACATTTTCTAGCCATCTTAAATCTCATCTTGAAAAGACTTCTTCTTAGGACAAGTTCCTCATCACTTCCCTTATTTCATATGGTTCTTCTCACCATCAAATTTTCTCTAGCTTCAAGTCCACTTGGTGAACTCTCAATGTCTCATCGTGTCGAAAATATAAGAGGAGTAACTAAGAGGGGAGGGGTGAATTAGTTACTACTAAAATAAATCCAAAATCCCTTAGATGTCAATAAAAAATAAAGTCTAAAAACTAAATATTGTTGATGCTCAGTAAACACAAATAAAATGTTGTAACTTGGTAAGTGCTAATTATGAAAATCTTTAAATGTTATTTATGATTACCCTTACTTTGACTTAGTTACAAACTTTGTAGATGATTTTGATACTGCTGATAAAATCCAAAGAAATTTTCTTTGGTTTAGAATTGAGGAAACAAAGAGAATGGCTCTGATAGCTTGGGATCAAATTTGTAAGCCTATCAGGGAAGATGGATTGGGAATCAGGTCAGTGCGAAGTATGAATAGAGCTCTTTTAGCTAAATAGGGATGAATAGTTTATCATGATGATAAGGAATGGAATACTATATGGAAACTTAAGTATCTTTTTAATGCTCCTTCATTATCTGATTTTCTATCATCTCCTTATGTTCTTTTCCCTTCTACTATCTAGGGGTTTGTGCAAGGAACTAAGAATACCTTAAGTAAAGGATGTTCATGGAAAGTTGGAAATGAGCAGAAGGTCAAATTCTGGGAAGATATTTGGATACTGAGTCATCCCCTCATTGAGGAATTTGAGGATAGGACCCATATTGATAAATGAAAACAATTGTATGGGACTCTTAAGGGACATTACTAGCTTAATAACAATTGGGTTAACCTTGTTGATCCTAACAAGGATTTTCATAATATCTAGATTATGTTGAATGTCTTTTCCTTGTATCCCCTTGAGGAGGATAAGATGATATGGAGTTCTAATACAAGTGGCCATTTCAAGGTTTCCTTTGTTTTAAAATTTGAGGAGAAAAGTAACTGCCCTTTATGGACAAGATCTTGGATAAAAGGTTTAATATCAAAAATAAATATCTTTTATTAGATCTTGCTTCAAAATAAAATTCTTACTTAGGAAAATTTGAAAAAGAGATGCATTAATGTGGTTAATAGGTGCAATCTATGTAAAGAAGGTTATGAAGACAAAGATCACTTGTTCTTAAACTATAGTTATAGTCAACAAGTTTGGAACTCTATTCTCAACTTCTAGAATATCACTTGGATTCACCAGGATAATATAGAACATTGTTTTAAGAGCTAGATTTGCCCATCTAAGGATATTGATGTTGATTTCCTATGGAAAATTACTCTTCCCCATCTCTAGTGAGGTATCTAGAAAGAAAGAAATAATAGAATCTTTAGAAATAAAGAAATGCCAGAGTGGGTGCTTGGCCAAAACATTGTCAGGGCAATAAAAGAAAACTTCAATTCCCAAAGAAAGTGTAATAAAGATTTTCAAATTGATAATCCAATGTTTTCCAAAGGCTATTATATGAAGAAAGAAGATCTAAGAATTAATACTAGATGGAAGGCTCCTCCTATGGGATGTATTAAAGGGAATTTTAATGGTGTAGCTAATGGAAACCTGGGCAAAGTGGGTTGTGGAGGATTTTTGAGAGATCACACATGTAATATAGTAGATGCAATTGATATACCTATTGGTATTTCTAATAGGCATAAATTTGAGACCACTGCAGCTTTGTATAAGATGAGGTTAGTAGTGGAAACTAGTTTTTGGTACCTTTGGATGGAAGGATATTCCTTGAACATTGTAAATATGCTTAATGGTACAAGTTTGACCACTTGGTCTATCAAAGCTAGTGTAATGGAAATTAAATCTTTAATGGATAAATTTGAGAAAGTCTTCATATCTCATTCTTTTCGTGAAGGTAATGTTGTGGCTGACTCAATCACTAAACAGGCTATCCAACGAGAGTGTAAGATGATATGGCATGATGACCTAAGTAGGAGTGTGGATTTGGAAGCTCTTATTAATTATGAAAAAACTCACATGACAGAGGGAAACATTTGCTAAGATTAGCAATTTAATGATAGATGAAAGCAAGGTTACAGAAGCCAGTGTTATTTTCCCATGAAAGTACATAAATGTAATTATTATCCTGGCTTGGCACATATGTGTTTTTATGAGTGCCTTCATTATTTAAATGAATATTTCATCTTTTCATAATACTTTATGTCTACCTATCTACTCAACTTTAGCATTTTTCAGTAAAATGAAGTTTTCAAAAATGGGCGGGGAACCAAGAAAATAGGAACCAAAGAACTATAAAGCATAGAAGGCCAAAGCTTCTATTTGGTAGATTCTATAGAAGGGTAATGTCACCGGTTACTTGGAGCACCTTCATGGAATAAACCACATGTCATAGAGGCTTTCTTCAAAAATTGGATCAAGGATAGGGTTTTTATGCATTGGGTGATGGTGCATTTTTCTAAAGATTTCATATTCGAGGTGACAGGGTTGCCTAAGGATAGCATAAAATTCAGTAAGAAAACAAGTATTTCTAATGCAAATTTTAAGAAATTTCCAAAAATGGATGAGGAGGAAAAGAATCTGGAGAAGAATGGTTATTTTTATGAGCTAGGTCAAATTAAGGTTATTTGGCAAGATTTTCTCTCTTGCATCCATGAGTATTTTATTTTAGATGGTAGGGCTAAGTGTGTTCATAAATTTCATTGTGTGTTCCTAAATCACTTTTACTATAAGGATAGGATTTCATTTCCTTTTTATCTAAGATTTTTTTTTCTCCAAAGTCTTCAAGGCCATAGGAAAAAAGAGTCTCATCTAATTTTACATGAAGGGTTATTCCTACTAATATAGAATTACTGTAACAACAAGGCTATTGTTTCTTCCCCTCCCTCTGAGAAAAAGAAGGGATCTATTAGTGAAACCTACTCTAGGAAGAGTAAGGATGAGGAAGGGGTTAGTAGGAGAAGGAGGAGTCTGAAGAAGGAAAATCCTCTAAAAAATGTGGAGAAGATTACTAAGTCTGAGAATTCAAAAATAATGATGAAAAGAATATGGAGGAGAAGGAGAACATGGACATGGGAGATTTTAGTTCAAACTTGGAGGGTTACCTTGGCAGCAAGGGTGAGACTAGTAAGGATGAGGTTGATGAAAGCAATGATAAAAACATAGGGTCAAATAATGTTGGAGAAGAGGAAATAAATCAGAGCGAGCATACCCTGAGAGTGAGAGATGAAAAAGAAGAAATGGTAAAGCAACCTCACTAGAAAGGATGCTATGAATGTAGAGGAAGATACAAGGAAAGAGAAGGATGAGTCTACTAGTAAGGAAGAAATGGGGAAGGAGAAGGATGAATCTATTGGTAAGCAAACTATGCTTTCTTTCCGGCATACTACTAAGCTTAAGGTTGATTCCTCACTTCAAGGTGACTCCTGGATGTATAATGAGTTAATGAATTTGAAAAGAAAAGTGGGAAAGATACAACAAGACCAAGAAGTTGACCAAGCAAAGATCATTCAAATGGAAGTTTAAGTTGGTAATATACCAAATAAATTAAAGGAATATGAACACAAACTTTTTATTTTGATCAAAGAGAGTGGCAATAAAATGGAGTAGGTTACTTCTAGCATTTGTGCACCTACTGCAAACTTAGGGAAGAGAAATAATGAAGAAATCATGTCTCATGGTGGTTACAAAAAACTCTTCTGAAGTGAGCCCTATTAGGAGCCAAACTTGTTAAAGGTTACAAAACACACTGCTAGGTGTGACCCTGTTAAAGGATTCAATCACCCTATTAGGAGTGGCCTTGATAGAGGTCTTAAGACGATTCAATAGAACTGTCACCTTGTTAGAGGATTTGCAAATAGCTATTAAGCCAACTCTATTAAGAGATTTAGATCACCACTACAATGGTTGGAGAGTAACAATAAGATGACCTAATTTGAATGCAACTAAATTGCTGATTACAGATCTTTGTTATGGCTTGTACTTGATCCTTCCTGATTGGATATAGCTTTTTTGATCTACAAGGATATTCTTCTTATCCTTAAAATCCACTTCCTCTCTTCATTATTAAATCTTCAATACATTCATAACATCTTCATACACTCTATTTGAATCCATGACTTGACCTTATACTTATATCTTTCATATTATCAAGTCAGCTCATATGCAACTTAGAATAACTAATATTCATTATCACAATTAGCTGGAACTAATGGATAAATTAGTTAAGCTTAATATGCCAAAACAAGAAAGTCCTTCATTAGCTAACTAAGCTTGGTAGACACTAACTCAAAAGCAATTTCCTAGGTTAACCAATAGAAACTTGGTTAACATTGTATACTTGTAAAGATCCTTTGGCAAGTGAGTGAGTTAATTAATACTAATTCCATTCAACTTTTCTTAATTAACCAGGTGAACTTAGTTAGTACTCATCTTCTGCAAACTTTCCTTCAACATCTAAGTGATCTCAGTAGACACTGCCTTCTAAACTAGGAAAACACAGGAATACTCAGTAGACACAGAAAACTATCTTCACTACCTAAGTGAGCTTCATATACATTGACTGATAATGATATGACATTTGTGTAACATCAAAGACAATACAAAATTAATCAATTGTATCCATCAATCTCCCTCTCTGGCATTGATGGCAACACAACAAGTCATAACACAATAAAAATTTGGAACAAGAATAAAGTAAGGAATATATTCTTCATGAGAACTCCCTCTGCCAGAGTGAGCTCTTCCTTTCACTAGTTTCTCCCTTTTTCTACAAAAAATTCTACCAAGTTGATTTAGAGATAATTCTTCATAAAGTTTCTATGATAGCAAAGTTCTCCATCTTGGAATGACAAAAAAATCCTATGAGATATGACAATAAACTTCTCCCTCTTTGACAATGCATGCCAAAAAGAAAAACTTTATTAATATCAATATACCTTAAGTACTGATTCATTTGCAATATGCCCTTGTCAATTTTGTACCAACTAATTGATCCTCAAGTTGCTCTTGTTGATGCATCACTAAAATTTATTTAGTGAGCTTTAGATAGCTGAATGACCCCTAGCTTAACTCTTAGATATGGAAATTCATCCTTAGGTAATGTCTTGGTGAATATCTCTGCAATATGTTCTTTTGTATTTACATATTCCAATCTAACTTCTTTATTCTACACCAACTCTCTTAAGAAGTGATATTTTATAGAAATGTGCTTTGTTTTGGTATGCCTCACTAGATTCTTTGATATATTGATCGTACTAGTGTTATCACGGTATATGACTACTAGATCCTTGATCTCTATCTTCATTCCTTCCAACAATTGTTTGAACCAAACAATGTTAGAACAATTAATTGTTGCTATCACATATTTTTCCTTTTTTTTGGATTGAGAGATGCAATTTTGTTTCTTGCTTGCCCAAGACGCTAGTCTTTTACCAAGAAAGAATGTTCCACCACTAGTGTTTTTACTATCATCAATACTTCCTGCCCAATCAACATTAGTAAACACCTTTAAATCTAAATTGTCTCCAAGTTTTTACCATAAGCCATAGTCTTCAGTACCTTTTAGATATCTCATGATTCTCTTAATTCCCATCATGTAATTTTCTCTAGGAATTGTTGAGAATCTTGCCACAATACCAACTGCTAGTACAATATCAGGCCGTATATGTACTACATACTATGATTTTTCAATCATTGATCTATATATGGTCTGATCTAATTCTTTGGAATCATCATTCTTGGAAAGCTTATGTCCAGTAAACATAGGGGTTCCAACTAGTCTTGAATATTCCATTCCAAATTTATTTAGTATCTTCTTGATATACTTAGATTGAGTGATGTAGATACCATTTTTTCTTTGTTGTATCTACAACACAAAAAAGAATCTTATCTCACCAAACATGGACATATTGAATTCTTTACACATTTCTTTAAAAAAACTTTGCACAAGTCATCATTTCTTGTGAATAAAATATCATCAACAAATATTTCTGCCAACATAATCTTCTTGTCTAGTCCTTCTTTGACATACAAACTACTATTATCATTTTTTCTTTGAAATCCAATCTATATAGAGTAATTATGAGACCATATAATGCTTTGTGTAAGTTTCAAACCATGTCTCTTTTGCTAGGATCTAGAAAACCTTCTGGTTGTTCAATGTAGACTTCCTCATCAAGAATTCCATTCAAGAATGCAAATTCAACATCATTTTATATACTTCAAATTCTCTATGTGTTGTGTATGCTAGTAAAGTTCTAATACCTTATCTTGAAATAGCAGCAAAAGTCTCACCATAATCAATACCTTCTTCTTGAGAATAACCTTTACATACCAGTCTTGCCTTATTTCTAGAAACATTTTCATCTTCATTCAACTTATTTCTAAACACCCACTTTGTGCCAATTAAATTTTTATCTTTGGGTCTAGGAACAAGAGTCCACATTTTGTTATTTTCAATCTATTATATCTCTTTATTCATTTCTTCAACCTGATTTTCATTATCCAAAGAATTTTTAACATTTCTAGGTTCAAATTCAGCAAGTAAACATGTATGTTTGAATTTTCTTCTTGTCATTGTTCCATCAGATTTCTCTCCAATGATTTGATCTAGTACATGATGCCTTCTGACATATCTTGATAACATAGGTTCTTTTGGTTTTCAATGAGTTCCACTATTTTCATCATGAACTTCAATATCAAGCTTGGGTCCCACTATCTGTAACTCAAGTCCTTCATATTGAGACTCGAGTTGCATTGTCTACAACTTGGTAACTATTGGAGATTTTGGGAACTTGGGAGATGAACCTCCTTTCTTTTAGATAGGTTTGGCAAGGTATCAATTTCATTGTAAACAAATCTTCTATAGTCCTCTGGCTCTTTGTTTCTTTCTTCTTCACTCTTTTCTACAAACTTGTCAATTCTAACATGTGCACTTTCTATTATTTTATAAGTAGAAAAATTCAAACATTTATATGATTTAGTTCTATAGGAGTATCCTAGAAATATGCCTTTATCACCTTTTATATCAAATTTTCCTTTTCTAGACTCTTTTAGGATATAGCATTTGCTACCAAATACTTTCAAGTAACTTACATTAGGTTTGTAGACATACCATAGTTGATAAGGAGTTTTGTTTGAATCTTTCTTCAACTGTACTATGTTCAAGGTATGAACTATAGTGCTTATAATTTCCTTCTAGTATTTGATAGCAACATTCTTTTCTATCTTCAAGGTTCTTACACAATCCATGATAGATATGTTTCTTCTTTCAACTATACCATTTTGTTGTGGTGTACCAGGGGCTAACACTTGTCTTTTAATTCCTCTTTCAATGTAGAAATTATTGAATTTATTGGAGACAAATTCACCACATCTATCTGATCTTAAACATTTCATTCTCTTTCTAGTTTCTTTTTCTACTCTTTCCAGATACCATTTGAACTTTTGAAAAGCTTCTAATTTTTCTTTTAGATACTTTACAATCATTATTCTAGAATAGTCATCAACAAAAATAATGAAAAACATTTCTCAGCTTTAACACTATATTCCAATAGGATCACATGAGTCTGTATGAATAATTTCTAAGAGTTCTTCTGACTAATGGTTTTTTCTTTTGAAACTAGTCTTTCCCATCTTACCAATTTGCTAATTCTTGCACTATCAAGTTTCTTCAAACTAGGAATACCTCTTACTATTCTAAACTTTCTTATCTTAACTAGATTATCAAATTTTACATGACATAGTCTTTTGCACCATAACCATATTTATTCTACTTGAGCAATAAAACATGAGCATTCACTAAGATCAAGATAAAATAGATTACCTTTTATTTTCTTTCCAGATCCAACTAGATTTCCTTTTCCATCTAGTAGTTTGGCCTGTCCATTCATAAATGCTACCTTGAATCCAATGTTATTCAACTGTGCCACACTTAGTAGATTATGCTTTAGTCCTTCACCCAATAAGCATTATCACATACAAGTTCTTTAGTCAATGAAATACCTTTTCCTTTTATGTTATAAGGTTCATTGTTTCCAAATCTCACACTATCTCTATTTAATATTCCATATGCTCAATTTTTGTTTTATTTCTAGTCATATGATGTGAATAGCCACTATCAATAATCCATATATCATTTTTTCTAACATGAGAGTTAAGCATCATCTTATATCCTTCATCATTAGATTCATCTTTTACATCAATATATACCATTTCATTAGCTATAAAATAATATTTATTACCTTTGTCCTTGTAGTTCTTATAGTTCTCAAAATCCTTCTTGCCTTTATGCTTATTTGTTTTCTTTTCATATTTAATTTCTTTGACACCTTGCAACAATGTGACCAACTTCTTCACAAGAAAAACAAATCAAAGGAACTTTACCTTTGTACTTTCCTCTGCATTTGGAATACTTTCTTGCAAGTAAGGCTTCAACAACTTCAAGATCATTGTCTGAACTTTCTTCTATTTTTTCTTCTTCACTTCCTAATTGACTAGTCTTTGATTTCTTACCCTTTTCTTTGAGTGAGAGTTTATCTTTAAAAGCAGACTCAATAAATTTTTAACTAGGAATATAGTTATCAAAGTTATCTAACTCAAAAGCTTTCAATCTTCTAACTAGAGCATCCAAATATATTTTGTTATTTGGATCACATCTCAGTTCTTGAATAGCAGACACTCTAATTGCATAAATAAGAGGAAGATTTCTAAATACCTTGCTTACAACTATTTTCTCTTCAATGTCTCCTCTAGATGCTTTAATTGTACTTATACTTGATTTGATTCTTTCTACATATTTTGTGATATTCTCATCTTCTCTCATTTTCATCTAATTAAAATGACCTCTAAGACTTTTAACCTTAGCTCTTCTTACATTTTCATCTCCTCTATATATTTTTTTTAGTTTGTTCCACATTTCATGAGCTATTTTGCAGTCATCAACTTCATCAAATTCAACATAACTAAGAGCAGATGCAATATCAATCATCATGATGTTATGATTCTTCTTTTCAATAGTATCTTCAATTGATAATGTTCTAGTGTGAGTCTTGTATTCAGTATCAAGATATTTTCATGCTGAGTCATTAATAGTAGCCAAATGTAACCTCATCAATCCTTGCCATGCTGTAAAATTGTCTTTGTTCAGCTTAGGAATCTCTCTTCTATAAGACATCTTGATCTTTAGCTTAGGTCCTTGAAACCTTCTTTGTAAGCACCAAAAGATCTGATACCAATTGTTGGAAATATAAGAGGATTAACTGAGAGGGGAGGGGTGAATTAGTTACTACTAAAATAAATCCCAGATCCCTTAGATGTCAATACAAAATAAAGTCTAAAAACTAAGTATTTTGATGCTTGGTAAAACACATAAAATGTTGTAACTTGGTAAGTGTTAATTATGGAAATATTTAAATGTTATATTTGATTACCCTTACTTTAACTTAGTTGAAAATGCATAAAATAAAATAGCATGAACACATTTGACACTAGGATTTAATGTGGAAATCCAATTTGGGAAAAACCACCAATTGCAAATAGTTACTATTTTCACTCTTCTGAAGTGAGCCCTATTAGGAGACAACCATGTTAAAGGTTACAAAACACACTGTTAGGTGTGAACTTGTTAAAGGATTTAATCACCCTATTAGGAGTGGCCTTGATAGAGGTCTTAAGACAATTCAATAGAATTGCTACCTTGTTAGAGGATTTACAAATAGTTATTTAGCCAACTCTATTAAGAGATTTAGATCACTACTACAATGGTTAGAGAGTAACAGTGAGATGACCTAATTTGAATGCAAGTGAATTGTTAATTACATATCTCTATTCTAGCTTGTACTTGATCCTTCTTGATTGAATATAGCTTTTCTACTCCACGAGGATATTTTGCTTATTCTTCAAATTCACTTGCTCTCTTTGTTATTAAATCTTTAATACAATCATAACCTCTTTGCACACTCTTTTTGAATCCATGACTTGACCTTATACTTTTATCTTACATATTTCCAAGTTGGCTCATATGCAACTTAGAATCATAGTTGGCTGGAACCAATGGATAAATCAATTAAGCTTAATATGCCAAAATAAGAAAATCCTTCATTACCCGACCCAACTCTATATACACTAACTCAAAATTGTTAACTAACAGAAACTCGATTAACACTGCATACTTGTAAAGATCCTTTGGCAACTGAGTGAGCTTAGTTAATAATGGTTCGATTCAAATTTTCTTCATTAACTGAGTGAACTCGGTTAACACTCATCTTTTGTAGACTTTCCTTTGACACTCAAGTGAGCTTGTAGACACTGCTTTCTGAATTAAGCAAACACAAGAATGCTTGGTAGACACAGAAAACTATCTTCACTACCTAAGTGAGATCGGCATACACTGACTAATAATTATATGACATTTGTGTAACATCAAAGCCAAAACATAATTAATCAATTGTATCCAACACATTGAACCACAAAATTTTTGTTACCTTTCCCACTTTCAGAGGATCTACACTCAAAGGATATGTGCCCTTCTTTACCACATCTAAAATAATTACTTCAAAAACCACCTCTAGAATAAGAATTACCTCTTCCTTGATAAGAACTGGTACCTCGTTGGTAAGAATCACCACATTTTCACTCATTATTTTCCTTATCATCATTATTCCAGTCATAATTTCCCTTATCCTGCACAAAATTGTTAGATCTGTCACCTTCTCCATAAGATCTGCATCTTCCTCCCTAGAATCTACTAGCTTTTCCACTTTTTCTTTGTTCATGCTTCTTTTTCAATATCTCCTCAAATTTCAATAAAATTTGATAAACTTCCCCCACACTTTCCAATTTCACAAAACTTATCTCATCTTGAATTGTAGATCTCAATCCATTGATGTACCTTGCAATTTTCTAAAGATCCTCATCTACATGTCTAGACCTAATGTCCAATCTAAAGAATTCCTCAGTATACTCCTTCACAATCATGTCCTTTTTTCTCAAAATTTGCATCTTTCTTAACAAGATAACTTAGTAATTAGTAGGAAGGAACTTGTTCTTTACCTTGTTCACCATTTTCGGCCAAGTCATAATCTTCTCCTTTCCTCTCCTTTTTCTATCAGTTTGTAAATGCTCCCATCGCAATAAGGCATGACCTTTCAACCTTGTAACTAAAATTTTCACCTTCCTATTATCAAAGGAGTGTAGAGAAAATAAAGATGAATATAATGTCAATCAAGTTTTATACATGTAGTCTATAAGATAAGTGTAGATAAAGTAAGGGTGAATATGTGTGAGATCTTAAGAGCATAGTTGATAGAAAACCTAGAGAGGATAAAGAAAGTTAAGAGCAATAAATTTAGATTCATGTCACTATTATATTACATATTTTTCCACTTGATTAAGAGATTTCCATTCTTATCTATGACTAAATTACTTAACAATGATAAGTGCACTATTGGGAAGATGATTTGTATAGAAGATATACTCATGACAAGATTAAGAGCAATGTGGATCTAGTTGTGAAGACCTTTCAAGGTGAAATGAAATATAGGTACATGATCCCACCCAAAGTTGTAAGTATAGAAATGACATCTGTTTTATGTTCAACACTAACTTTACTTGCATAGGGCCAGTAGAACCTAGAATGTTGTATAAGGAACCTCTTGGTTACGAGGTCACTAAGGAACAAGTTGAAGGATATGTAGAAATCATAATGAAACTAGCTAGAGATGAAGAGTTCAATAGTTTTGGAACTTATGAATAAAGTATGCAAATGACTAATCAAGCTCACCTTAAGAAGTCATAAAAGAAGAATGTAGAGGCTACCATGAGGAAGATTGTAGAGGAAGAACAAATGATCCTAGAAGCAGTAGTAGTTATGCAGAAAAGTAAAGGAATGAAGCAAAGTAGTCAACAAGGTATCATCTATGTACCACCACTTGTAGTAGAAGAACCATTAGAAGGCTACTGGCAAACCTCAAGTAAAAAAATCATATATTCCTTATGTAGTAGTAGAAAAAGAGAAACCACAAAGCACACTCATTATTCAATTAGTGGAGTCGAGTGAAGAGGATGGAGAAATAAAAATTATGGAAGCAAAGAGGAAGTTGGCTAGATTTGGTGAGACTAAGAAGGAACTAGAAAAATCATAGAAACACAAAAGAGTAAATTAGATGGTAGATGGGTTGGGTAAAAGACAAAAGGTCCTAATGACCCATGAAGGGAAAATATATGAGATCAGATAGAGTCACCTAAGAAGATCAAAGACACTAAGCTAGTAAAGGAAGGAAACCATGGAATCCTATAGTTTAGAAACTGAACAACACAATCACAGATGAAGGTAATTTTGTTCAGTTAAATAAGTTTTATGATCTATACAAAAATTTGGATAAAATATAGTTAGAGAATTCTACAATTAGATACATGATCTTGAATAAGAAGAAATTTGAGTATATTAAAGAATATATTACAAATGATCTTAATCAAAGGTTGATAAATAGAAAAATGAGACTACAAGAAGAATACATAGATCAGAGAAAGTTTGATTAAAAACTTTGTGTAGTTGAGAGTGAAGAACATTTGAAAAATTTGGTAGAGAGTGTTGAACCATTCCTAAGGAACAAGACTAGGGTTATTTTGATTATGGGTAGTGGTTATGAGAAGGTGAGATAAGAGACTCGAGAAGAAATTATACAAATGATGAAGAGAATCACACACTCCATCCATCAAACTATAGCAGTACAATAGTTGCAGTAGAGACTGCATAGGTAATAGTTGGTACATATACAATGCAAATTGATACTACCAATGTTACTGTTGATATAGAGGAATATTATTTTAAGGATTTTGGTACAAATGTTAACAATTTGGTGAGCTATGAGAGTGTGGGAGATGAAAAAGAAGAAGAAAAGGATTTAGAATAAGAAAAGAAGAATATAGAAAAAGAAATGCTAGAAGAGGAGGAAAAAATTAGAAGAAGAAAAGAAGAAGATAGAAGAAGAAAAGCTAGATGAGGAAAGAAAGTTAGAAGAAGGGAGAAAGAAGCAATTGGAAGAAGATGAAAAAAATTTAAAGAAGAAAAGAAAAAAAGGAAGAAGAGGTGAAGAAGGAGGAAGAAAAGAAAAAGAAGGAAGAAGAAGATAGAAAGATAGTAGAAGCAAAGAGAAAGGAGGAAGAAGGAAAGAAGAAAAAGTAGGAGGAAGAGGAAGATAAGAAGGCAATTGTACCAAGTTCTTCTAGGACACCCCTTGCATTATTAGTTCTTACTAGATTGGATGATAATGAACAAATTAAATTGATTTCATCACTTAGCAAGATAATTGAGAAGAACAACAAAGTAAATAGTTTGAATATTTCACTTATGCAAGTAACAAATAGACTACATAACACAATATCAATGAGAATGATAGAACTAGATCCCTAGAAAAGAGAAAAAAAATTGTTCAATCTTTTGATACAAAGACTATAATTTTTTCTGATATAGAAGCAGTTAAGGCACAAACTTTGCATGATGCACAGATATTCAGGAAATTTTATAATGACATCAAGGATGATTTGAAGAACCTTGATGAAAAGATCAAGGAATTCAGACATTTTCTAACAAATTATGTTGAAAAAAACACAATTATCAAAGATACTACAAATGAGATGAGTACCAAACTCATAGAACTAAAGGCACTGATGTGTGAAGTGAAATATCCCTCAACCAAGATTGTAGACCTTCATAACAGAATTAGAAAATTCAATGATGACATTATACTTTTAGAGCTATAGAAAGAGATTAAATTGAAGAGACTTTCTTTGCTAAGGAAACACCTTGCATTGAAAATTGACCTTGTATAGGAGCAAATGGAAGAATGCTTGGAAGTGAAGGCATCTTATGACAAGTTTTCCTATACAAATCTAAATGTAGTAGGGATAGAATCTTATGCTTTTTGTACAATTTTGAGTGTTACAGATGCAGTGATGGAGCTCACCATGTTGATACATAATTTTTTATGATTGCATCTAACAAATCGCTAGTTAGCATCAACCTTTAAGGTAATAAAGAAAAACTCTAACTTGTACATAAATTTTGACACATTTTTCATTGACGTAAATGGGGCAGAGATAAGGGAACTTGTATGTGTGTGTAAAAGGGAGAGATAAAGTAAATTGCATATAAAAGAGGGATATTGTATAAGTAAGTGGGGCAATGTAGAATTTGGATTTATAATCAAAGGGGGGATTAGAATTTAATTACGAGATGTAAGGAAAAATGGTTTATTATATGTAATGACCCACATTTTTTAAGTTTTTTTGAAATTTTAAAATTTTGTCTAGGTCAATTTGAGAAGTTTTGATTTGGGACTTAGCTAATTTTCCTATGTTTCCATCAATTCTAAAGGGGGAGGTTTTTGAAAAATTACCTATGTTATACTTTTTGATGTTATCATTTATGGAAACATATCATATTGGTGAAGTGGGCAGATTGTGAAGATGAAGTTATGGCAGTTATACTTAGAAAATTATTTGAGTGTCATATAGTTTATCTAGAAGAACAGGTAGAATTTTGATTGGTGAGCATCACCAACACATCAAACATGCATGAAAATATAGGTATGAATTCAAGGCACTATGATGATGACATATGCAAATGTGTAGGATAGTATGGACTGTATCGACAGAGTTATGGTTAGTTTACCAGTTACAACAATATACAAGTAGAACAGAGAATGATAAAGAAATGGGTATTTTGAGTTTAAAAATTATTATTTTTACCAAATAATTACTTAAATAATTAGGGATGAAATCCTATATGTTAAGCCTAAGATGGAAAAACTTGATTTTGTTTTTTGTAAAGTGTATAAAGACATGAAGGCTGACTACATAAATAATTTGTAATTAGCAAAGTATAAAGGAAAGATTGTGAATTTGAATTTAATTGTATAAGTGGGTAATTTAATGTGATATTAATGTAATTCTAGGTGATGTGAGTTATGATGTATGATTAGAGGAATGTAAATTATGTGATGAGCAACAAAAGAAAAATCATATATTGAAGATATCAGTAGCAAGTGTAATGATTTTTTTTGTATCTATATCTTTGTATTGAAGGGGCTATATTATATATTGCATTTTTGGGAAATGGGATCATCTTGCATACATTTTTTATTTTTTTATAACAACTATTAATAGGGTTGAGGCTTCTAACAAGACCTATTCCTATCACAAGGATCGAGACACTAAACAGATCTAATAGACTCCTAACAGGGTCATCTCTTTTACAAAATACTTTTGATTAATGGATCATTCTATGGGTACCATCCCCATCATGGTTTTCCCTTGGTCTAGGATTATATGGTATTGGGTTCTCTTATTGCATTGTTATATTTATTGTTCAACATAGCTAGTTTCCTTTCTTATGCATGTTCTAAAGTTGTTAAAGATATCCAATTTTGGGCTAAATTTTGTGAAATATTGATTACCCCCCTACTCATTTTTTCCTATTTCTAATAGCAATTGATATTATGGATGAGAATATTTATAAAATCATTTGGATTAGATTATATAAAAATAAATACATACATACATACATACATACATACATACATACATACATACATACATACATACATATATATATATATATATATATATATATATATATATATATATATATATATATATATATATATATATATATATATATATATATATATATATATATATATATATATATAGACACACACACACACAATCTAATCCACAAGCTTTCATGAACATTCATATGGATTGTGGAAATATGATAACTTTGGTGGATGGTATTCCATATTCTCCTACCAAAGAAGGGAAACATGCAAGTAAATGAGTTGTAAAAATTCTCAATTGTGCAAACAAAAAATACAAAGTTTCTATAATGTTGGTAGGGTGAGCCAGACAAGAGGTTTAATTTTCTCATCCATGTGGCTATAATCGAGGAACCCAAAGAGGATGATTGTCATTAGGAATAAATAACCATTGAATAATTTATTGATGAAGATAAATTTGATTAAATGGATGCTCATGCCATCTATGGAGATGATTTTTTGGTCATGTTCTAAGAAAATAAATTTTAGTTGGCCAAAATGAGAGGCTGAAAATTCATCATTGCATACTCAAAATGTAGGGTTAGCTTTAGAAATGGGGTATGCTTTATGTTACTATTGTACAATTGGTATTATGTAATTAATGGGATACAAAAAATAGTGAAAATGGTGATATTATCTATATGCAAAACCTTAACATACAAATTTTCTTTTATTTCAATATAAAGTGTCTTGCCCCAACTTGGCTATATAATTATCAAAAAATACTATTCATTTTAATATACGTAGATATTCATAGAAACAATTGTTGAAGATTCATAATGCCACACACCAAGACAACAAACAATTTTATTTCAAACCCTTTTTCCACTACATTTATAAACTAAAATCTCCTAGAAAGTGTGTTTAAGTTCATAAAAGGAAACCAAAGTTTTCAAAAAATTATTGATATGTGATATGTCTATAAATATAACATTGAAAATTAAAACCTAAAGAACAATGAATCTTCAGAAATTTTAGATTTCTCATGGAAATTAGAACACCCCTAATTCTATCAAAAAATTATAACAATCCCTTTTAAAGCCAAAATGTGATTCTCTTAACTACAAAAAACTAAAAGATGGTATAAAGGTAGTAGTCAGGTAGGGCACTAGAAGTGATATCCTCATAAGATATTGATATCTACATCATCTAGCACTATTACTACTAGTGATAATTGCATTACCAAAAATTGCCACATATAAGGGGAAAAATCCCTTGCTTTAGAAAAAGTACTAAGCTCTTCACCCCTTTATCCTATGTAGATTGATTTTGAGAATAGACATCATGAAAATTCCTCCATCCCTCCTTAGTCTAGATTTCATTAATGAGAAACTATTTTTGGAGGAAATCTCTACCAATCAATGCTCATTTTCTCTAACATGTTAATTCCACATCACTTAAGTTCATAATAAATGGTTGTTGAGCCTCATTTTGGAGTTTCTACTAGATCTTGGGTGTATCTTTTAGCCATGGGATCCCCAATCCTATTTTTACCAATGTGGAAACTTGAATATTATCCCCTAAGGATTCTTCTTTAAATACATACCTTACCAATAGTAGTATCTCCATCTTGTCTCCTCCAAGGTCTATAAGACAAGCCAAATGTTGGGATTTAATGTCCATATTTACCCAGATCTATTAATATATACCAAAAATTCACATCCCAACACCATTTGCATGACCTCATTTTTTAAAATTCTAGCCTCCCTATAAACTGATTATCAACCAAATATGAATATCCATCTTTATATTCTTCATTTAATTGTCATAATTTGTCTTCCTAAAGAGAAATAAATATGAAATTTACATAACCAATACACTTTAACAAATTATTGTTTTTGAATTAAAAGTAGCCAAAACTAGGGGGTTGGCCCTTTAACAATCATACTGGTCAACAACTAGCAGATAACCATCAACCAAAACTACCCCCTACCATTTAATAAAACAAAAACAAGGTTTGAATCCATAATTAAAAGAGTATCAATAGGCCTAACATACATACTGCCTATATAAAAACCAATAAAACTACACTAATATATAAACAAAGGCATGAAAACCTTAAACCCCTTCAAGTTCAATAACCAACAAATTAATAGCATAAAAACAAAAAAGGAAAAAACCATTATGCCTTCTTAGCCTCTTTCTTCCCAAGAGGATGTTAGCCCAATCTTCTGCAAGGAAGTCAAACAAAATTTTTGTATCCTCCTTTGGTAGGTCCCAATCTGAGTCCTTAACTAGGTTCAATGTGATGGTAGCAGCATGTGTCACTTTGATAGTGAACTTTGTCAATAGGTGCATTATCTCCTCTAGTGCATGAATTCTTTCCCAAACCTCACTACCAACCTTTTTTGTGATCTCCATGTTGACCTCTTGCATGTCACGAATAAAACCATCCACTTGCATCATAGTAACTTCCTACACAATTTGGGGTTTAGCATTATCCTTGGAAAAAGCCTTAACAGGGGAGGATTTTATTATGGAGGAAACCCTATCCACCATATTAGGGAACTGGTCCATTATTAAGTCCACAAATCCCAGTCTGATGGTTGCCAAAATATGTGACACCTCCTTTCTCTCCTTCAACCCCTCATCCAAGCTAGACCAAGAAGAATATGAGATCTCCTCTTCCTCCCCCTCCATTCTCCCTTCTCCAAAAGTGGAAGCCTTCTCTTTCATCCTCCATTTGGGGTGGCCCATCTCTTCTAAATCTATCTCATCCTCTTGTGAGGCCCCTTCTTTCAATTTCCTTTTAGCATTAGATTTAGCTAACCTCCCTGACCTCCTCCTCTCCCCTCTTGCCTCCTTCAACTCCACTAATTCTTTCTCTTTCTCTTTTTCTTGTCTCCCTTTTTTCCCAAGAGGAGTGGGGTTTAATTCCATAGGGGATGGTCCAGTAGGCAAAGGTTGTGGGGTAGGGGATTTGGGACCCATGATCCTAAGGGGAACTAGTTGAGGTTGGGGGTTTAGATGAGCCAAAATATCAACCTCCACTATCCTAGGGGGGACCTGGGCAAGGTGGAACTGATATAGTTGAAAAATTAGCCGCTTTTCTTATTTTTTCTTTTCCATCAGTAACTATGTCCTCTAAATCATGCAATAAAAAGAATGTGAAATTAAATCACGGTCATGAAAATGATTTAGGAGGGGAAAGTGGTAGTAATAACAGACATTGTACCTCCCTTCTAGCATTAGGTACTTCATCAACATCAAACAAACCTCATTCTATGGCTCAAGGAGCTTCTCCTTCATAAAATCACCTTTATGCTGAATAGGTTCCTCCCCACCTAGGAAGAAGCATTGCAAACTTTCTTCATTGACCACCCTTGTCACCTTCTACCACTTCCTATCCTTCATGGCCAAACTCATCACTGGATAAATGACTTCCTTAGAGATATGGAATGATATGCCATTTATCATGACTCTATGTTCCTCCCAAGAATTAACAAATTGCATGGAGCAATTTTCATCATGCCCATTAAGAGCCTCCATAAAAGGCACAAACCTGCCTTCCTTCAGCATATACCACACCAACGGCTTCCTCACATTCTCCTCACTTGTGGACAGCTCACTGTGCATAAGATCGCCACCCATCTTTGCAAATTTCCCTAATCCTTTCTCCTTCCTCAAGACACAAAAACAATTGCTAAGAATGACACCACACTTTAGCCAAAAATCCCTCAACCTATAATAATGACCATTATTATTAGTAATTCTATTAGTGTCCCTAGTAGAAGTTAAAGTCACATGTCAAATGCCACCATCTTCCTCCCAATCTCTTCCATCATTTCTGATACACACTAACCATTTAAAATTTGAACCTTTTTTCTGCAAGATGTACGAGCACACGCATAGGAAAATCATTAAAAAAACTTTCCTCTCAAACTTCAAAGATCTTTTTTTAGGCCATGCAAATTTATTATTACTACTACCATCTCCTTCACTCCTAGTCATCTATCCTTCCTAGCTTCGTCCTTTTCTCCAACTCAGCAGCATGATAAAAAAAATTAAAATATCTATCCAGCTAGGATTCATCATTCTTTATTTCTTAGTTCACTCTCTTACCAAATTTGGCAAAACATTAAGTTTCCTCCAGCATCTTAGTCCTTTTTCCTTTAAGCCTAACACTACCATACCATCTGCCTCACTATTTCCCTCCCAAAATATATTATTCAAATCAAACCTATTAAAATTGGGTAATAGGTGTCTAATATCTTCTGTCACACATTTTATATCCCGTCCTTCTTTCATATTACATTTAACAGTTTCTATGATGATTTTGGAATCACCTTCAATTCCCACATTTCTCCAACCCATTCTCATCACCAACTTTAAACCCCAATACAGTGCCATCACCTCCATGGTATTGTTAGAAACTTTACCTAGTTATTTGGAATATGCCAATAGCATCCTTCCCTTGCTATCTCAGACCATTCCTCCTCCCACTGATCCTTCCTTCCTGGCAGCACCATCAAAATTATGCTTAACTCAATTCATAGGCGGAGGTTCCCATCTAGTTCTTTTCCTTACCAACAAGTTGGACTTATCAATCTCCAATATTCCCTCCTCCACTATCTAGCCCCTAGCCACTTTGACCTTTAGCCCTCCTGGGGGGAAAGTTAGCTTTCTCCACTTGTAACTCATATTCTCTACCATAACTTTATATATCTTTTCCACCACAACTTCTTCCTCTCTCTCTTCATTCCTAAACACCCTATTGTTTCACTCCTTCCAAATACCCCAGCACGCATGGGACGGATAACCTTCCACAACTTGACAAGGAGGGGGTGAGTAAAGGGGCCTTGCCAATTCTCCACAAATTGTTTTAGATCCTTATTAAACACCCAGTCAACCTCCAACTTTTGTAAAAGCCTCTCCCAAACATTGGAAGCATACCTACAATGCAGGAACAAGTGGGGAATATTCTCCTCCTTCGTCTTACACAAGTAGCATCTATTTGGTAATTGGAACCCTCATTTCGTGAGGTTGTCTATAGTGAGTATTTTCCCATGGATAGTAGTCCACCAGAATATATTACTCTTAGGTATTACATAACTAAACCATATATTCCCCCAATGATTGGGTTCCAAAAAAAATTCAAACATTAATTTATAGGCAAACTTAACAGAGAACTCCCCTGTCGAAGTGGCCTTCCAAATGAATTCATCATGTTGATCCCTTCCTGAGATCATATACCCTTCTAGTAGAATATTTAGCTCTTTTTTTAGGTCCCCTCCAACTATAGCATTATATTGTAGCTTGACCTTCTTCCACTTCCTCCTCGGCAAATAAAATCAACTACCATTCCTCCCCACTGCTCTTGAAGGTTGTTCCGGAGAGGTCCAAACTTTTCTTTTGTTAATAGTTTATCTATAAGCCACAAGTCCTCCCAGAAGTTGATTTGATTTCCATTCCCTATCAGCCACCTTACACCTTCTTTCAAAAGGGTTATGTTCTTTACAATTTCCCTACATTTTAGATCCCTTAGGGAGAACATTTCTCTAGGTCCAGTGAGAGAACCTCTGATTCCCAAGATACTTAGCCTTCCTGATATTGCACCAATTGGATTCCTCCTTCATTAGGTTACTGTTAAGTTTCAAGATTTGCACCCTTTACTGAACAGGAAAATGTTCAGTAACCCTTAATTAACATGGGATTCACTACACTGTATGGGATTGGACAGTGAGATGAAACCTTCAGATTCTAGGCTGGCTCCTATTGAATCTCTCAGTGATAACCTCTTGAAACTTAAAGAAAACTTGAGGGAAAAGGGGAAGAAGTTACTGAAAACCAAGACCAAAACCTTAAGTCTTAAACCAAGGAAGTGATACACCAAAGAGGGGTATGGAAATGTAACCCACATGTAACAGAGAGGATAACACAGCTTTATGAAACACAGATGAAGTACAACTTCATACAAAGGCTTGCACAAATGGTTTATAATAAGGTTTTCCACTGAAACTACAAAAAGGGAGACAAACTAATACCTTCCTTTGACTAATTTCAACCAAAACACATGTTATAACCTGCAAACAAACTTATTGTTCTACACAAAGGTTCTGAAATGAGACAAAAAATAGGGAATAATGAAACATTCACAAGTTAACCTATCCAATCATTTTAAAATGCACACAGAAATTGTAGAAAGGAAAAGGCTCACGGATAACTTCACCAAGCATGATCACACTGCTGCAACCTTTTTTATTTCTCCAGAAATGAATTACAGACTCTATAGAATGAAGCCCAGGACTCAGAGAAAAGCCACAAAACCTTCATCCCCACAAATCAGAACTTCTCAAAAATCAGTTGAAAAACTCATACTTAACATCTTTTTCCAACTGCATTTTTACCAAAAACCATAAATGTTGGGTCGGATTCAACCCCAAAGGCCAACTTGAGTCCTTGACAAGACTTCAAAAATGTGTACCAAATAGCCCAAAAGGCATGGTCTGATAATATCACCAACTACCCCTCATAAATGTAGCCCAAAAACCTTTTCCAGACTCAAAAAGTCCTCCAAAAGCAATAACTCCTCAACTGCAATCTTCTAGGTACTTTTGATTTAACCCTTTGAATTAATACCATAACATATGTAATGATTCTTTTCTCCCTCCTTTATATTCATTTAATTCTTCCCTTGCATTTAAAATAGGAAATAATATTTAATGATTTATAATTGATCATTTAAATATTATTCCTTTACAATGAAATAATCAATGCAAAAAAACAAATTAAACATTCTTACTTGCATATTAACAAAAGCATTAAAATAAGTAATTTTAATGTTTTTTTTAGATTTAAAACATATGCAAAATTAAACAAGTGTTATAAAATCCTTGAATGATTTTAAAACTCACGTCTTTAACCTTATGAAAGGGATAAAAATCCCATTTGTTGACTGCGGATCCCAAACTTTATACAAAGCAAGAAAGGCATGGATATTTTGAATACCCTTAAGAGTTTACCTTCATCATTTTACACATTCGCATTTAGAAGTCTCCATAAGAATGAGGCATTTGCGAGGAGGTAATGAGGGTTTCAGTTTGCACTATGGAGAAAAATGATGGCTGCCATGCTTGAGTTTTACTGTTATTTGAAGGTTGAAGTCACCATTGTTGAAAGACTTGCAGGTTGCTTCTCTTTAATGAGGCCACCATTGATGTCGAGCTTGGACGGCTTTATATTTTAGTCGTAAGTCCTCTTTTACTCCTTGCGAATTTTTGAGCATTTTCCTTTTGTTTTAAACGCCATGTTGTTGGATGATTGCCGATTTTGCTGGTTTAATATGATGGTTATCATCTCTAGTTTTGGATTCCATCATTTCCTTCCCTAGATTATTGCATTTTTCTACAAAAATGAAACTCTTGCTACTGCACACAGAAGGTTTTTCCATGAATTGGCTATTTGAAGGTTTTACCACTTCCATATCGAAGTCGCGTATTTGCCAGTACTGTTGAAACAAAAATCTTGGCATAATCTTTATATATGCCGCCAGCCCCTTGTGGTAACCACTTTGGTTTAGTTGTGAGTTCTAACAAAATGAGATCATTTCTAGCAAATTCAGCCCGGCTTCTCAGTCTTCCCATCTCCAGATAGGTAGCTAACACCACTCTTGCTGGTTCATCCATCAGCCTTGCAGGATTTGCTTCATCTAATAGAGCCTTTTGCAAGATATTCGCCTAACCGAGGATGGCCAAAGTATCCCACATTGACATGGACTTGTTCATCTTCTTCATGTTCTCCACGATATTAAATGGCACAGCGAAGTGTGATTTCTGATGTGCTTTAACAGCACCATGCTCCACTGACCTATGAACAGTTTCCTTAGTGACAGGAACGTGAGTGTCTCCAACTGCATTTGTGGGACTTGATGATGGTTCAGTAGTATTAGGTAGTCTACCCTGATTAGTTGTTTGCTCTATTTCAAGGGCTCTTTTCTTAGCTCGGGTATTTGCTGATATTGGTGAGTCATTATTGACTACACAAAACTCATCTTTCTGCCAGTTAAGGAAGCTGGTTTCAGGAGTAGGTGCATCATGCTATTGTTCAGGTGCATCATAAGTGGCATTTTTCTATCCTGCCACTGTATTTTGTACCATTAATGCCTAGTTTATAACTCCATTTGTGCATGTAGCCTGATTATGCGGTTTGCTATAGGGGTAACACCATTCAAAATCCACTGCAAGGTTATTTTGCATGGGGACTATGTCTCTTACTGGATTCGCAGCATTAAGAGGGGCCGGGTTATAAGGTCGAAAAGGTCTTTGATTGATATTTTTCCTATAACCCATTGCATTACCTTGAAATGGTTGTCTATTTCCTTGGGCCTAACCTTGATTTTGCTATTGGTAAGGCGGCTTTGCAACTGGATTCTGCTATTGGTAAGGTGGCCTAGGCTGGAACTGTTGTTTTTTAAGATTAACCAGCTCGTTACTAAAAGTTTGCATCATGTTTTCGATCTTGAGCTGACTATTTTTTATCTCCTGCAGCTCTTGTGAAGGGCCTGCGATAGTAATTTCTTGGCTGGGAACAGTAGGTAACTGGTTAAAAGGTGGAATTTTCAATGGTATAAGGTGGAATTTTCAATGGTATATTTGGGTGGATGTAAGAAAAAATGGGCATTAGAGGTCTAGGGGCTATTTTACCAGCCTGGATAAGCCTCTTTTCAGCTCTAATGGTGATATCATAAGCTTGAGGCAGCGAAACACCTCCCATAGATTGAATCATTACTGATATATTGCTATTTAAGCTTCTCAAATAATAGAGAAAAGCATGATCGGCTGAGGGTCTTACCATGATGGGTATTCTAGTCTAGGTTCTTTGAAACCGGTTGTTAAAATCCATCATTTTCTCCTGTGGCATGCGCTTTATAGTTGTGAGCTGCTCTACCAGCGACAAGAAGTCGGACTTGTCCTCAAAATGCTTCATCAAAGCGTCACCTAAAGCATCCCATGAGCCTATGGAGCCAACAATTAGACTTCTGAACCACTGTAATGCTTTCCCCTTTAAAGATGTCGCCAACAACTTAGTAGCCACATCCTCCTCTGTAACATGATGTACGTTGCACAAAGTAGCAACATCCCTTATGTGCTCATAAGCTATAGTCTGATTTTCTCCAAAAAAATTTGGCAGACTCTTCAATGCTGCAAGTGGTATGTCATGATGTTGGGCAAAATTCAAGGGGCTCCCTTGGTTAAAAGGCACAAAAGGAAACTGTCTCGCCATTGGTGAAGGTTGTTGTAGAGGCTATTGTACTAGTCGTTGCACAGGTTGTTGTTGTCTAGGTTGCTATTGAGCAAGAACACTTTGTTGAAAGCTCGTATTTGTTGTACCTACTGGTATAAAACCAATACTTGTTGAATTTGTAGGTGAATCAGTAGATATGTCAAATAATTCAGCCCTTACTAATGGACTTGCTAAACATCTGACTTTCCTTTGGCCTGTTTTGCTATACACACGAAAACTAGGGGCTGATAGTTGCCTTCTTGGTGCTGGCTTCGTTCTAGCAAGACTCCTTCCACGTCTTTTTGGAGTTTCTAGTTGTAGATATTCAAAAGAACTGGAACTTCGTGTTTGTATCTTTCTCATTAATTCATCATTTCCTACTGGCTGGTTGAAACAAGGCTTTCAGTTGTACTAGCACAGTTGGAAAATGTATTCGGGTCCCACCGGGCGTGCCAAAACTGTTAAGTTTCAGGATTTGCACCCTTTACTGAATGGGAAAACATTCAGTAACCCTTACTTAACATGGGCTTCACTCCACTGTATGGGACTGGATAGTGAGATGAAACCTTCAGATTCTAGGCTAGCTCCTATTGAATCTCTCAGTGATAACCTCTTGAAACTTAAAGAAAACTTGAGGGAAAAGGGGAAGAAGTTACTGAAAACCAAGACCAAAACCTTAAGTCTTAAACTAAGGAAGTGATACACCAAAGAGGGGTATGGAAATGTAACCCACATGTAACAGAGAGGATAACACAACTTTATGAAACACAGATGAAGCACAACTTCCTGTAAAGGCTTGCACAAATGGTTTATAATAAGGTTTTCCACTAAAACTACAAAAAGGGAGACAAACTAATACCTTCCTTTGACTAATTTCAACCAAAACACATGTTATAACCTGCAAATAAACTTACTGTTCTACACAGAGGTGCTAAAATGAGACAAAAAATAGGGAATAATGAAACATTCACAAGTTAACCTATCCAATTATTTTAAAATGCACACAGAAATTGTAGAAAGGAAAAGGCTCACTGATAACTTCACCAAGCATGATCACACTGCTGCAACCTATTTTATATATCTAGAAATGAATTACAGACTCTGTAGAATGAAGTCCAAGACTCAGAGAAAAGCCACAGAACCTTCATCCACACAAACCAGAACTTCTCAAAAATCAGTTGAAAAACTCATACTTAACATCTTTTTCCAACTGCATTTTTTACCAAAAACCATAAATGTTGGGTCGGATTGAACCCCAAAGGCCAACTTGAGTCCTTGACAAGACTTCAAAAAGGTGTACCAAATAGCCCAAAAGGCATGGTCTGATAATATCACCAACTGCCCCTCATAAATGTAGCCCCAAAACCTCTGCCAGACTCAAAAAGTCCTCCAAAACCAATAACTCCTCAACTGCAATCTTCTAGGCACTTCTGATTTAACCCTTTGAATTAATACCATAACATATGTAATGATTCTTTTCTCCCTCCTTTATATTCATTTAATTCTTCCCTTGCATTTAAAATAGGAAATAATATTTAATGATTTATAATTGATCATTTAAATATTATTCCTTTACAATGAAATAATCAATGCAAAAAAACAAATTAAACATTCTTACTTGCATATTAACAAAAGCATTAAAATAAGTAATTTTAATGTTTTTTTTAGATTTAAAACATATGAAAAATTAAACAAGTGTTATAAAATCCTTGAAGGATTTTAAAACTCGCGTCTTTAACCTTATGAAAGGGATAAAAATCCCATTTGTTGACTGCGGATCCCAAAATTTATACAAAGCAAGAAAGGCATGGATACTTTGAATACCCTAAAGAGTTTACCTTCATCATTTTACACATTCGCATTTAGAAGTCTCTGGAAGAATGAAGAATTTGCGAGGAGGTAATGAGGGTTTCAGTTTGCGCTATGGAGAAAAATAATGGCTGCCATTCTTGAGTTTTACTGTTATTTGAAGGTTGAAGTCACCATTGTTGAAAGACTTGCAGGTTGCTTCTCTTTAATGAGGCCGCCATTGATGTCGAGCTTGGACAGCTTTATATTTTAGCCGTAAGTCCTCTTTTACTCCTTGCGTATTTTTTAGCATTTTCCTTTTGTTTTAGATGCCATGTTGTTGGATGATTGCAGATTTTGCGGGTTTAATATGCTAGTTATCATCTCTAGTTTTGGATTCCATCATTTCCTTCCCTAGATTATTGCATTTTTCTACAAAAATGAAACTCTTGCTGCTGCACACAGAAGGTTTTGCCATGAATTGGCTATTTGAAGGTTTTACCACTTCCATATAGAAGTCGCGTATTCGCCAGTACTGTTGAAACAAAAATTTGGGCATAATCTTTATATATGCCGCCAGCCCCTTGTGGTAACCACTTTGGTGTAGTTGTGAGTTCTAACAAAATGAGATCATTTCTAGAAAATGCAGCCCGGCTTCTCAATCTTTCCATCTCCAGACAGGTAGCTAACCCAAAGTTCTGCTTTGTCCTAAGGCATGTTTGGATGATTTTATTTAATCCATTGTTTGCTTCATCTCCTTATTCACACGACTCATGTTCTTATTGGTGAGATTTGATTGTTGCTTCCTTTAAAGATGCTACAAGCCACTACCATTGATCTTTGTTGCATTTTGAAATTAGTGAATAACAAGGTTTGCATGAGTTTTCTTTTTGTCCACTTAATATCTGTTTTATACTATTTCTCTGAGAGCTGTAACAAGCCATCGGATAATGTTTAATCTTCTCCATAAATAAATATAGATCCTCCATTTCCTTTAAATAACCTTTCTCCAATAAATGATTTATTTCATGCACGCCATACTAAAACAGAGTCTTTTGAGCCCCTTGAATTTTAAACTTTGCATTACTTGGTGCTGTTGTTGTTAACAAACAAGTGTGGGAACATGATGAAGCTGCTACTAACACAAATTCTCCTCATGCTGGGACCTTTTCTTGAAGGAAGGAATGATTTTGAAACTTGTGAAGTTGCTGAAACTGACAACAAACTTGATAAATTCTGCTTGGAAAACCGAAACTCCAGCTTTGAAATGGTCTTCCTCTTTTACTGGTGGCTTTTATATTCTTCCTCAGAAAATCACAACAAAGTGGACTTCTTGCTTTTCTTTCCGTGCTTGGGCTCCTTGCTGTTGTAGAAGATATTTGGCACATTCTTCACTTGATATCTCTTTCTCTTACTGTGAAATTTGCACATCCGACAACACCCTTCCATTTAATGATAACTTAAAGTTTTGAAAGATGATATGAATTCTGTATTCAAACCTCTTGTTTGATGACTAACTGTTTGCATCATATTACTTATTGGAAGTGAAACCATGGCTGTTGTAATTAGGAAAAATTTAATATTTTCAAAGTCATTTCATTTGCTGATTACTGAGTAAGTCTGATATAGCTATTCTTTGCTAGTATAATTGCACGCTCATGATATCAAAAACCTCTTATGTCTTATGGCACGACTTTCCATCGCCATGGATAACCCTAGCATGTTGTTTTAGGTTGCTTCACACTCACATGCATTGAAAAATACCATTCATTTGCTTGCTAGTTGCTGTCCACAACGTGAGATATTATAGTTAACATTGCTATAGCATTTTTCAACAGTCCTAAGCCTCAATTCATACTATCATATTGGCGTAAAGTTAGGCCAGAATCACTTGGTCATAGATGCATGCATTACCGAGTTACAGTACCTTTGTTATTTATCACACTTTTGCCTTTCCAACTTATAGTTGCGGTTACATAACCAAGCCGTATATCAGCACCATGTCTTGATTGATATTTGCTTCCATATCTCTTTTGTTGAATCACGATCTGGAACTTGGATTCCATTTGCATGTTTGCATGTATGTTTATAATAACTTCATAATGGAGATTTGTTAGTCTGTTCATCTTTTCTATTCTGTTGCATATCTTATGAGGTTCAAGCACGGGCTCATGACACTCACAAATGGTTTTATTTCTTTTTAACATTAAATGTCAATATCACTACTTGTTTTCCTTCATGACGGAATGCATTGACAGATAGAAAATATAGTCGTAGAGGTATGTAGTCATTGCTTAGATCCCTCGGGATCTAACATCAGTTGCTTTATGTTTTTGCAGCTACTGGAGAGCGTGGAGCTTGGAGCTGGACAAGTGCGGGAGGAAAAGAAACCATAACCAGTCAAAGCAACAAGCAATGACTGGTTATCTCTATTCCTATTTCTTTCATGTACATATTTATCTGTTAGTGTATTTCTTGATGAAAGAAAATTAATCATTTATCCTCACGGATTGTGTGAGATTTTCTCCATTCAACACATTAATTCATTTTATATTGTAAAAATGAAAATTGTACATATCAGTGATGATCTATACAATGAACATTTGTATCTCTTTTGCGCATGGTTTCATAAATGATTGCAAAATGATAAAAATGAATAGAAATGAATACTTTCTTTTGAAATGTTTTTTGTGATGTTACTTCTTAGTAAAATTCAGCATGTGTGAAATTTTGGTAACAGTTCCACCCCATCTTGGTGAGAAAATTACAAAATAAATTGGCTTAAGCCATCTATAGAACCTAAAAAGGTTTTGTCCTTATTAATTCCTTATCTAACCTTGTTATTAATCTAATTCATTTATCCTTAACAAAGGCCAAATGAAGCCATGTATATTTCCAAAATCATAGCAATCAATCTTTGATATCTCTATTAAGAAAAATATATGAATGTAAGAGTGTGGGAAATTTAAAATCATGTCTTCCCTCAGCAATGCATCTTTTCAATAGGAACGTTACCCAGGGGCACACAAAGAATGCAAAGTGAGCATACCAAACCAAAATTTTATCAAAACTTCAACTTTCAAATATCAAGAAAACAAGAAACCCCAATTTCCCTAATGTCATGCATAATAAAAGCGTATTCATTCCATCTAAATACTCTTGATGAAAGCTCTAACCTTAAAAATGTGCAAAACCCTCACACTTAAGAATTAAAACAAATTACCATAAACACTTGAATTCAAACACTAAAAGCATTTTTAAAATACCAAAAATGGATTTAAATCAAGATTTAGGAAAGAAGTCCAACTGTACCTCGCAAAGTTAAAGAAAACCCTCAAAGGACTTGCTAATCAGTAGATTCCTCACCAAATGAGTTAAAATTTTGAAGAGATGGGGGAAATGAACCAAAAACCCAAAAGTCCAATGCTCGTAAAAGCTTCACCACAAAAATATGTCTCTCATTCAAATTCAAATTTCCAAGTTTTTTATGAGAAAAAATCCAAAATGTTGTAAAACCATGTTGTGCAAAATGAAATTAAAATCTCATTTTAATGAAAATTCCAAAATAAATTAAACCCAAAATAAAAATAGGAAATTGTCATATTGCTAAATTTTCATCAACAATTAAATAAATGCAAAATTTGATAAATATAAAATATTAAAAATCTCAAAGCAATAAATTTCCTCTAAATACTATTTAGCTACAACAATTATGCCCAAACTCATAAGCGAGTTATATTTAGCAACACAGGCACACACACCAAAAACATGAATACAATACATCATGGAAACTCAACATATCATTTATCCTATTCATGTATGCTAGAATAGCCAAATGTTACTACACAAACATAGATGGGTGTTCATACATATAGGGAAAATTTGTTGTCCAAAAGTTAGAACAACATTTTTGGTTGAATTCAAAGCAGCCACATGACTACATCCATATTTAACCACCATATGAGACTAACCAATTCAAGTATCATCAAAATTTGGTACTTGTTCATGTTGCTACAATAGCCAAATTATGCACATACACATATTATTAAATTATGGCAAGGAGTGATGGGGATTAACATGTCATAGTTAAATCCCAAATAGTGGCAAGCAAGGATGAATTCCTAGTTACTCAAATAACATCCAAAAGTAACAAAAATATAAAAATAAATAAAAACATCATTGACTTGTAAATATCTAAGTAATCATTATCATATATTGCAAAAAATGCAAGCACTGATCATATAACATAAACATGCCTAACACATCAATTAATCTCAAAATAATGAAATCTTAAGCTTTAACAACACCATTAATATTATGAGACATAGTGTGCATTAACCAATGAGTCCATCAACATAATATATAAGATAGCATGCACCATCATGGAAACTCAAGAACACATTTTGTTTCAAATCCAAGGAACATCATTTATAAATATATAAATATATCTAAACACCATCATGTAACATCATGGCAGCTACTAGCATACTCATTATACATACATGATCTCTACTAGATTATCTAAATCATTGACTACTCACATTAACAATGACATCATATTGATAAAAGAATATATCAATAATGTAATGCATCATATAGTAACATCTTAAGAGTCTAGCTCATACAAAAAGAATAAAAGAATATATCAATAATGTAATGCATCATAAGGTAACATCTTAAGACTCTAGCTCACACAAAAAGAATATACAAATAACATGATGCATGCATGGTAGGCCCTATTAAAAGCCTTTTAAAAATTTTATTTGGTGGTAATTATTTATACATGGAAAAATAAATATCAAGGTAAAAAATAAAGTGTATATCTTATTGGTAGTGGTAGGTTGACTCCAAATGCTTCATCTACGAGAATAATTTAAGACAAAGTACTTGTTACTTTAAGCAAACAATCTTCAAGATTGAGTTGGTGGGTGTTAATAGCATAGTCCATATGTCAAAAAGGTTGCTTCATAACATAGTAGTACAATTATGTGATAGCTTTTTAACTATATGATAATTTCAATATATGACCATGTTAGCAATTCTTTCATTAGTGCTTTAGATTAGATTACATGATCCATTATCAAGATGAGTTGGATATAAATTTATTTAGATGAGAGAGAAAAAAACCATCATTCTCTTCTCTAGCCAACTCATCATCATGATGAATATTTGAGTCAGATATAAAATGTTGATAAAATTAATTGTTACATGGTGTAATCCAATATTTAGGAATTTCATGTATTTAAAAGCTTCACAAATCCAATGTGTGGGTTAGAAATGATGACCAACACTCACAAGATGAACAACAATAACATTTCTGCCAAGGTTGTTGACCAACCAATAGACCAAATGATCAAGAAAAGGTTCACTTTCCATGTCAATATGACAAGATTTACATCACATTCACAAATTGATATAAACAAAAACCAATTTAGATAAATAAACAATATTTCAAAATGATCTAACACATCAAAACATATCTATAATACCTATCTTAACACAGATGATATATTCCTAGTTATTGTCTCACATATACATCAAAATCTACTATAATTTAAATAAGCAAATATATAACCATCATTCCAATAGCATTAATTCTTTACACCTCCAAAGATTCTTAGTAATATGTTCAAACATAACCCCTTTAATTGATATCCAAAATCCTATTGATCGAATGGAACAATCCCCATGAATGATTATTGTCTTAACATAATACATTATATTTGAAAATCAAATCACATCACATCATATAATTAATTAAATAAAAAATAAATACATAAGGATGCATGATAATGTTTTGGGTTGTAAAGGAATGATAATCTATTCACATGATCCAAACTTCATTATAAGTTTTTCCCTTGTTCAAGCATAAGTCTCTATTCTCGTATAGTAAAATGTGACACGCTTTTATATACAATCATGGGGATTTGCCTTTTTATGAAATGACTTAAAGTAGCGAGTCCATGAAAACTAGAGTTTGGAATAGACATGAGCTCATTGTTTTGAGCATAGCAAAAGTGGGTTCCATCTATTCTCAATTTCTATATCAAAGAAAACTTGTATGTAATCATTATGAATATAATAATAATAATACTAAAAAAATGTTTGACGTGAAAGATATAGGATCCTATTTAACTCTATTGGAGTGAAAGATAAATGTGTACAATGTAAAGGAAAATATTGTTTTCTTATGTTTAACCCCAATTATTTAAATAAAAAACTATTAGCCTAAATTAATGTAGGATATGCTTAAATTAATATAGATTATATAAGCATTGGTCCAAATTGATTTAAAAGTGTAAATTGAATATCTGTAATATATAACATGATGTTTTATTAAAATAAATAATTTTAAAATATATTTTTTATTTATGTCTTATTTGAACAATTGGTGTGTTTCCATATAGGTAAAATATGTTTATAAGATTAATCTTACAAAATGTATGTATAATTGATACAAATAGGTAACCTATAAATCATAAAATTGATTATAAGTACTTTGACTTTTACAATTTATATTGCTTGAAAAGTTACTATAGATTAACCATCAAGGATTAGTAGAATTTAAATATATTCTCATAGATCAACACCCTTGGTTCATTATAATTATGGAATGGACAATTTCAAACAACAACTTAGTCCTCCAAATGTCCTAGAATCGTTATGCAAGCCTAGTTTTTAATATGCTACAATTATAGAGATTCCTAGAGTAGAATTTCTCCTTGAAATGTAAATAATAGTTGATGGGTTCTATATTGTGAAAATATGTTCTTTAGTGGTATTGCATATCAACTATCCACTTTAAAAAGGTACTAACTCAAGGAAGGAATAAATAGGGCAAGAGTTGGTAAACTTTATGCCTGATCTTCAAAATTTAAGCATCAATTCTACATGGTGTAGTATTGGTCGATATACTACAAGATTGATAGGGGTAAAATGTTATCAATTTTGAGGTAAGTAATTAATGCATGAATTTAAAGCATGTGCATTTGGAGAGAGAGAGAGAGAGAGAGAGAGAGAGAGAGAGAGAGAGAGAGAATCATTTAGAGATGTGGATAGGAATTACAAAGTAAAACACAAATCTATGAATGGCATCACTTGTAATGTGTGTGCAATGTGTCAACATCCTCTTGAGGATAGACTAATCTTCCATAATAAAGGGGGAAGAGAAATGGCATGTTCTCACACATGTACTGGATGACAAACTACATGTAGGGATTCTAAAGATATCCCAAATTGAATACAACCAAGGAAATATTACTAATCTTAGACAAGTGCTAATATAAATAAGATTCAATAGTGAAAGAATGCATAAAACTATTTTCCCCTAATATGGGCAAGATTTGTGTAAGATCATACATTAAATTTCTTTAAAATGGCATGAGATAAATAAAGTTAATGATTAAATATGGGAAGTAACTAATACTACACATTCATTTGACTCATTAATTGATATGTTTATTCTTAAATAAAGAAATTTGATCACAATGATAATTGTCAAGTCATCCAAGTCACATTATTTGGTACATAGTCATGAAAAAGGATTGAATAATAAGTGAAAGTAGTCAAAGCTTAATCCACACAAGGAAAGATTTTAATTGTCCTCTCCCTTACATGAAGATGTTGGAAACCACAATTGGAATAATTCTTATTTTGTCATTGATGTCAAACCTTACTAGTAAGACATTTACTAATAGTATAGAGTGTCATATATAACTTGATTGATGAAGAGGATTTGAAAAGAGAGATAGCTAGATGAACTAGTAAAGTTGTTAAGTAAAGAGGAGCAAGTATGTTGGTATTATAGTGGGCACTTGATAAGTTAGTCTTTGACAAGATCATGTGTTTTTAATCATTATATGAAGTGAAGAAGACAATTGAGTTGATGTATAGAAGAGAAGAGAAGAAGTTGAGTAAAATGCTAAGCTTGACTAGGTAAGAGTTTTACTAAGTCAATGAAGGAAAAGATTAAGGAACTTAAGAGATAGTTGAGAAAAATAGTATCATCTAAATATTATTATGGTCAAGAAAGATGAAGGAGAAAGGTACTAATGACTAAGTGTAGTGAAGACCAAGTGAGCTAGTGAAAGCCAAGTGAAATAGAATAGTAGAGATCAAGCTACAATGTGTTAACCGAGCAAAAGAACATAGTGATGACTGAGTGTTAACAAAATAATATTTTGTGAATGAATCAAGTTTAGAGGTCGACATAGTTAAATTTTTTGATTGGTCAAAATGTGTAAATGATAAGGATTGATGAGTTGGTGTATTTAATGCATGAATTGAGTTTGTTATGTGATCAAAGGAAAGGATTTAAAGAGAAGTTTCTAGAAGTATCAAGAAAGGAGAAGTAGGAAAAAATGATGAATAGATTCAATGAATCTAATCAAACCTAACTATCAAAAGTATCAAAGCTAACTATTTAAGGAGGGACAAAAGATGATTTGTAAGGTTGGTTCATTGTTGATTGGTGATTTTTGTGAAAAAAACCTATGTAGAATAGAGAAGCAAAAGAAAAGTGAGAAGATTGTGCAGTATGCAATAGTCTAAGGAATAAACTATGGAGGAAGTGAATTAATAAATGCAATTAATGCATCATGATATGATCTGACAAAAGGAAGTATTTGAAAATATTAAATTTAGAATGCAGAGGGCTACTATGGCCCCTACCCAAAAAAAGAGAAACAAAATTTTGTAAAAATTTGGCACTTTAGGTTGCCTTAAATCTTCAACTATTAGCCAAACTTAGATTCCAAAATTTCAACTATTAGTCAATTGGCGAATATTAACGACAATGGTTACAAAGTCTTCTGGTGTCCTGGGCGTAGCCACCTCTCTGGCTCCTTCTCAGGTTAATGTTCCTTCTCTTGTTTCTATTGTATCTTCCTCTGCTGCAGTTTTTCCCCTCGCTTCAGGGGTTTTAAGGTCTGGTTATGGCATTGCTGCTTCTTAGAGCCAAATGGATGTTGGTTTGGTGGGGGTTGGAAGGACCTCAGTAAAAGGAAATATAGTCATGCCCTCCACTTCTTCTTTATCAGCCTCGGACCTTCCTATGCCTTCTTCTCTAGTTGCAGATATTCATGTTGCGGCCTCTTCCCTGGTCTCAAGGATTTCTGGGCTTGGCTCTGGTGTTGCTGATTTATGATGGCAGAAGGCTGCTAGCTTGGTGGAGGATGGATGGATTGTAGTAAAAGGAAAAAAGATCAAGCCATCCACTGCCTCTTTTGATATGGCATTACGTTCTCAAAAGAAGGGATATAAAGGCGAAGCATGACTAGTCTTTTCGGCCTGTCTTACTTTTTTTGTCCCCTTGCTTTTGGCCTATTGTATTTGTTGTGTATCATGGTTGGGGACTTTTTTCCCTTATCTTCTTTGGGTTTTAGGAGCCTAGAAAAAACCTATGTTGGTGGTTGTTATGTTGCCACTTTGGTAACCTTTTGTTTGGTGATCTATTGTTCTGGCCTTTTGTTTGGCCGTTGTCCTTTGGTTGGGCTTTAGTTGCTTATTTTCAGCCTTTTGTATTGTTTCAAACTTGGGTTTCAAGATCCCTGTAAAACTTGTTTATCTAATCAAAAACAACTAGGTTATATTATTTTTCCTAATTTCTATATAACCCACTTCAACTGCGAGAACATAATGAAGTCGAGTCAATGAACCAACAAATGAGGTAAATGGAGATCTAAATTTGTAAAGTGAGTTGTATCTTGCCAAGAAGATTAGATATGGAAAACATAATGAAGTCCAATCAATTAACCAGAAAACAAGTTGAAGGGAGATATCATTTGCATATCTAGTTGTATCTTAGCAGATCAAACCTAGATGTTACTTTCTAACCATTGTAGAAATAAAATCATTTAATCAAGCTTGACCTAACAGTCATTATGTAAATCCTTTAATCAAGGTATACTTCTAATGGAATGATCTAAAGGCCTCTAACTAAACCACTCCTAATAGGATGATTAGATTCTTTAACAACCCCCTCACACCTAATAGTGTATTTTGTAACCTTCAACAAAATTGGCTCTTAACTGCTCTCACTTCAGAAGAGTGAAAAGTGGTAGCATGTTACTTGGTGTCATATATATGTGAATTTTATTTTCATGATGCATTATATTTATTATTATTTATTTATGTTAGCAGGCATTTATATAATAGAGAGCTAAGTACTGAATGAATAAGTTAAGTTGCTAATGAGTTTTTATATTGGTCGAGTAGTTTTATGAGTTTTAATAAGTTATTTGAAGTTAGTAAAAGTTGAATTGGTACATCTAGACCTAAGGATTACTAACTCACCCCTATTCTCAGTTATTCTAATCATTCTAATAGGAGATTCTAGATCCTTTCCTACTAAGAAATCATATAATAAGTAGAAACCTACATTTGAATATTGCATGAAGATAACACATGAATAAATCTTGTTATGAGAATGATAGTAATGAATAGATATACCTTCTTGAAAATAATAGTATCAAACTTTCATTAAGAATGTTTACTTTAGCCTCTTCTTCCAAATATCCAAATTTGATAATGAAAAAAGCAACCCTTTTGGGACAAATAAGAACAAATGGAAAGCTCATCATGATTCAAGTAGATGGATTATAGATTCAAGGGTGTATCATCATATGGAATATTTAAAGTCTATTATCATCATTTGAGCCTTGTAACATATCACCTAGTGATGTAGGAGCATTTTGGGTATAAGGTCAATCTTGCATGAGTCAAACACATTTATGTTTCATATTTTTAGTAAGGGTTATTTCATTGCAGAGTTTCTATTTCTTATTACTATTTTCACTCAGAATGTATTGATTTCAACCATGGAGGTTCATTTAGATAGATCATTCTACCAACTTACTTTCATTGCAGTACTAAGTGAATTGGGTAAGTTATTGAAAATTTTCAATATAAAATGTTTGAGCTCAATTTTCAAGGCCTTAAAGGATCCAAAACAATTTCAAACCCTAGGAGACGATACTTATGCAACTAAGGCTTTGTATTTTTGGAGGTGACATTCCCAAATATCAGTTAGCATAGTCAATTAAAACTATAGTTAAAAAGTTATGGTCTTTGAAATTTGTTCTACCTTAAACTATAAAAATGAAATTATTTGGGTTGACTCTAATGTAATAAAATATGAGTAATAATAATAATTTAGGGTTGGTCAACCTTAGGGTCTTGGACTAGAATTCTATAACCTACTATTGCTAGTGGATTTGGCTTACAAAATATTGTAAGGAAAATGCTCATGTGGATTTCTATCTTGTATTTATGAAATTCTTAATTCCATACTTTTTGAGATAATAAGAAGTTCATTTTTTGTTCTTGCAAAAACAAATATTCCCCTATTTATTGTATGTGTATTTGTGTGGATAAGGGGAGTAACCTTCATTAAGTGGTATCAGATATGGGTTTCTTGAGTGTGTAGATAGATTTCCAATTGTGAAGTGGTTTACACCACAACCATGGTTGTTGGTCTAAGAAATAAGAATAAAAATGCCTTCATAAAGGGAACATGGTAGAAGAGATGACAATGTGATAGTCCAGGATTTTAGATCCCTCCAAAGACAAATGCAAGCATTACAAGTGGACATTCGTAGAGAAGTGAATATTGTAATGAGAGATGAAAGTGTGGATGAATTTCAAAAAGAAGGGGATGTTGAATAGGAAGGAGTAGAAGCAGCAAGGGATGTTGAGGATGATAGATTTCTCAAAGCCATTTCCAAGATTGAGAAAAGCCCTAAGATTGAAGTTCCCACATTTCAAGGAAATCTCAACCTAAAGGAGTTGACCAATTGGATTAATGATCTAGAAGAATGTTTTGAGTATGAATAAAAGGGCATACAAAAATTTGGTGGCAAGAGATGCAAATAGAGCAAAATATAAGACAAAAAGATAAAATCACAAGATAACTCAAATGGTGGAGAAATTGAAGCAACAATTCATTCTTGTCAACTATGAACTCAACCTACTAAAGAAAATGAAAGGGTGGAAGCAAGAAAGAAGATTTGTTAAAGAGTATATAGAAGAGTTGCATCAAGTCCTCATGAAAACAAGACATGCCAAAGTTGACAAGGAGAAACTTTCCCATTACCTTAATCGAATGAGGCCAAGTATTCAAGAAGAAGTGATTTTTTTAGAATGGCCAATATTGAAAACGCATGGTGGTTTTCCTTAAGAGTAGGGGAAAAAATAAACACAAATTTTGAGAGTAGATAATGTGGAAGAGGTTGTGGTGGAAGATCTATTGAAATGACCTATGGAGGCCAAAATGAAGACTAGAAGGAAAAAAAAAAAAAAGGATGAGGTTAGCAGTAGTCAAAATCAGATAGAAACTAATTTCACTCATTTCCATCATCTAAATAATAGTAATCAAAGAGGAAGAGGAAGAAGGAAAGGACCAAGAAAAGGAGGCTTTACAGAACTTGTTTCCATTGTGGTGAAGAAGGTCATAGAGAATGAATTTCCTTGACACTAAGGAAGGACAAATAGGAGAGTTGAAAGTTGGGCAAAAGTTGTAAATGTAGATGATGTCAAGATATCACATATTAAAAATGTCAAAAGGGGAGAATTATTGATGCAGTGAGAATCTAAGGGTACCCCTATTGGAGGTAAATTAGATCCCTGTAAATAACCACATAGCAGAAACACAATAACAAATCAAGAAAAATGCAAGATTTGATACCAAATACAACTCTTTATTCACAAATAATTGTTTGTGTACAATATGTTTGGTTGTAGGGACTTCCCAATTAGGGTCAAATACAGTAGCAATTACAATAATAGTTTTGCAAGATCTAACAAGATCTAATCCAAACACTACTCCCAGCTAGCCCAGGTCTGCACTTTGGTAAAACACCTCCAAGGAAATCTTAACTTGTGCTTGCAAGCCCACCTAGCAATCTCCTAGTTTTCGAGCCACAGCTACTAGCCTTTCAAAGTTCATATCCTTTTCTCCAAGATCGATCATATGTAATGCCTACCCCTACTTGACTTTTTTCATTTGTTTTGACTAGATTCTTTTAGGCCTATTATATTATTATTTTTTATGATTAGCGTTGCTAGATTATCAGAATTGATTAGTTGTATTTTGATCTAGCAAGCCAATCTCAACTCACAAAGCAATTAATAAATTCATAACAAAACACAATACAAATTCAAACTCTCAATTCTTCATTCCTCCAAACTACTTCTACATGGATTTCTAACTCCATTAAATAACAACTACTACAAAAATAGGAAATTTCCAAATTTGGTAGATTTCAACAATAGGAAAAACATGTCATTTTTGGTAACTTCTAAAAAACCTCTGAAAGCAATTTCAAAGTTTCCTAAATCTATCGTTTAAACCAAAGAGGTGAATTACCAACTAATCTGCAAAATTTAGAAAGAAATTTCAAAGTTATTACAAAGCAAAAAATCAAAAAAACACCTAAGATATTTTTAAAATGAAATTTAGAGGTCAAGATGGAATTTCTGGCTTTCAAAAAAATAATTGAAATGGTCCCAATAGAGCTGGTTGAGTTGGAATCCACCTCAACTATAGATTGTGAAAAAAAATCGAAAAAAATCTAAGAAAACCCAGATTCGAGTCAAAAGTTATATATAGGTACTTAGTGCTAGTTATTTTAGTTATTGAATGATTTTAGTTAGACAAATGATTTTTATGTGGTTTTTAGGAATACTTACCCCATACTTGCATGTGTATGGTGTGTGTGTGTACGTTTTATTTATGTTTGACATTTCTAATGTGATTAAGGAAGGGAGTTGTAGTCCCCTACTAGTCGGGATCTATACGATGAACCACTTCCTACCATTACCTATTTAGTTTAGAATATTGTGTTTGTACATGCATGAATTTTATGCAAATTGCAAGTACCAGGTATCGACTTCCCTAAATTGCCAAGATGAGTGTACCCTATCACAATATTTCAATGGTATAAGTGGGGAGATAACTCTTGAATCCAAATCCTAAACCCTAAGCTAATTGTCCTAGAAAATAGGACAAGTATCTAAGCTAGTTTACCCATCTGAGTTCATCAAGTGATGTGAATTCATGATTTTGACCCTGGAGTTTGATTATGTTGTTTGCCTATAGTTGAGTTGTCATTTTTGGTTATGTGCGTATGTGGTGATTTTTTGTCATAATTAAATCAAATTAAAAGATAATTTAATGATTTAATTTAATGGAAATTTTATAAAGAAATTTGTTATTTAATTATATTTAACTAATTAATAAATTAATTAAACAAAAGAATTAAATTTAAAGATTTTATTTAAATTTCCATTTTTGATGTATTTATATTTGTTTAATTTAATGATAATTATTTAGTAGTTTTATTTTAATAATAAACTCTAAATGATGTTATTAATTAAGTTAATAAATATATTATTAAAGATATCTCGTGAATTACTTAAATAAAAGAATAAAATTTAAAGATAAAGTTATAGTTCAAATTTTGGCATATTTATAATTATTTAATTTAATAATAATTTATCTAGGAGTTTTATTTTAATTAATAAACTCTAAATAATATTATTAGTTAAATTAATGAGTATGATATTAAAAACGTCTCGTGATTAATTAAAGTGAGAAAAAAATTAATTTAATAAAGATATTTTAATTTAAATTACTTAAAGTTGTTGCATGAAAATCGTATATAGAAAATTCAATATTTAAATTATATTTAATTAATTAAAAAATTAATTAAATAAAAGAATTAAATTTAAAAGATTGAATTAAGGTTCTAATTTGAGCATAATTATATTTATTTAATTTAATAATTATTATTTAGGAGCTTTATTTTAATAATAAACTCTAAACAATATTATTAGTTGAGTAATAAATATTATTTGATTAAAAAATAAAATATTAAAATATGTGATTATTTAATTTAATTAAAAACTAACTAAAATTATGCTTTAAATAAAAATTCTAAAATAAGAAGTCTAAATTAGAGGTCTAAATTTAGAAAATTAGTTAAAGAAAGATTAGAATATGATGATATTTAATTAATTAGAAATTAATTAAATATGTACTTCAATTTAAAATATTTATTTTAAATATCTAATTTAAGAAGTTGGATAAAAATAGAATTAAAAGATTAAAAGATTAAAGATTTAATGTTATTTTATTATGATTATTTAATTAATAATTATTAAATTAGAGTTGCATTTAAATAATGACCTTTAATTATTCTTATTAATTTAAATAATAAACTATGCTTTAAATAGTGCTTAAACTAATTAATAAGTGAAGGAAAAGAAAGTATAGAAGAATATTTTAATTAAAAAGTTCATTAAATGTGTACGAAAGAATTAAATTTAAAAGATTTGTTTAAAGTTCTAATTTAGGCATTTTATTTTTAATAAACTCTAACTTGGGAGTTTTATTTTTAATAAACTCTAAATAATATTATTAGTTAAATTAATAAATATTATATTAAAAATGTCCCATGATTTAATAAGGGAGAGAAAGCTTTAATTTAGTAAAGTTTATTTTAATTAAATTTCATAAAGTGTGTGCATGAAAATTAAAATATAGTAATTAAAGACAAAGGGTTTTCGCATGATTGCATGATTAGAGCCTTGATTTGGGAGAAAAACTCTATATTAAGGTAATTAGAGCTCATTTCTAGATACATAGGTTTGGAGGAGCCAATTTCTGAAAAGAGGGTTTTCAAAGGAAAAGGAAGATTCTTGCATGTTTGTACGTTCATTGTTTCAGCATCAAATCCAGATAGAAACTTGTGGGTTTGTGCAATAGTTGCTCATTCTTTGAATTCCTATCTTCTTTGTGTCTATTGTGTTTCTATTTTCAGAATTTCTTCAGGTTGAAACCCTTGTTTGAGAAAATTGATTTCCATTATAGAATTGTCTATGATTTAATTTGAAAACCTTTAATAAATATTGAAATTTAGGTTTTTCAAAACCTAATGAATTATGAAATTCACTTTTGTATGTGCTTTATGTGATGTGTGATTTACTGGTGTTAGAGTTTTTGAGTTTTTCTTAGCTTTGGCCAGTCAAGACTTTTACTAGAGGCTTGGGGGTTTGTTCTGTGATGTCATGATAATGTTTGTATACGATTTTTTATACTCAACCATGGTAATTTGTCTTGTATGCTCTATGAGGTGTTTTGATCTATTGATTGTTGTTTCTTTTTAGTGTTCTTGTGTGAAACCAAGGTGAATGGTGTGACCTATCTAATATAACCTTTGAGTCTTCGATCAGTTGTATTTGGATTGCTTTGCAGTCACTTTTATAGGACTGAGGTGTTTGTATGATTTGTTCTTCGTGATCTTATGCTATGAAATACTTGACTTAACCTTTTTGAGTCTTCAATCACTATTTTTTGGATGTTTTCCAATTGCTTGTAAAGAACTGATGGGTTATTGTGAATTACCTTTTTATGCATTCTAGTCACTTGGATAGGACTGAGATGAAATACTCTGATTCTTTGTTTTGTGATTTTTTATGAGCTTAGGGTAGGATATATATATATAATGTCAAGAAGTGGCTTGCAATGGAGGTCGGGGCCCAAAGTGGCTACCAGAGTAACCCATTGTAAGTTGTTTAATAAGTGAAAATACTACATTAAAGGGGATCAAAATGAACCTAATAAGAGTCTTTGTATATTCTTTCCCATGCCTTGAGTGCTAGAAAAAACTAGGATGGGAGTAGAGAGAACACTTGGTTGTGACCATGCATTGTTTGTATGCCTTATTAGTATGAAAGGATACTAGTGCCACACAGAGTCACTAGGGGTGCAGGGTCAAGTTAGACTACTAGTGTAACTCGAGCATTGATTCGTACGATGACAATTTCCTACTTGCATAGTAGATTTCCTACGTGTCTATGTTGCCTCTAGGATTAGTTTATACTTGTGTCTTGCTACCCTTTGAGATAGTTTTCTTTCAATTGATTCCTTGAACCTAGATGGTTGTTTTTGACTTTTGAGTTTGTTATCCTATTTGGGACTTGAGACTATCTCCTCAGTATAATGGGAGTGGGCCATTTAGGTTCCATGAGGTTTGGTGGTAGTGCTTTTTCTTATACCATTGAGATTTGACTGTGAGATGCCACTATTGGATGTGTTTGTGTAGATGTTGAATAGTTTTGCTCTAAGTGTATTGGATTTGATTTCATAGATCTTACAATGTGATGTAATCTATTTCATGATGTATATTATTTTAGCATTTCATACCCCATGCCTTGTACAATGGATGATTGTGCATTAAGATTATTGCCAAGTGGCATTGGGATAATTGTATTTTTTTTAATGGAATTTATACTTGTAGATATTCTTTAATATGGATGTGTTATATATTAGTGTTAGTATTAATTAAACTTAAATATGATTCAACATCATGGGACCCTTAAGAGTTGTAACCTGTTTATGTGTCATTGATGTATGCGTGTATATAATTTCTTCTGTTATATTATTTTATTGCTATTAAGTTATTATCTTTAACTTTTAAAAAAAAAGTTTGAAAAACTTAGTGAAACTTTAGGTTAAGTTCTTTTGGATCCCTTGGCGAGGCGTTACATCATCCTTACTAAATACTCCACAAGACCCCTTACTTCTACCCAACTAAGCCACAAGTCAGCCAAGTTCAATACAAATTAAATTAAGTCCCTTACATTAAATATATGTTGAGCCACAAGTCAACTACAACACAAATTAAATACCCAAAGTTGGCTATAACACAAATTAAATACCCAAACTCGGCTACAATATGAATTAAATACCCAAATTTGGCTCACAGACAACTCTCTAAAGGAACCTTACATACTCATACATCAGTTATAGTTAACAAAAGAGTATTGTTGATTAATGAGAATGGCACTGAACAAAGAAGGGGCTTGTTCCATACTATGTGCAGGTGTGAGGATAAGCGTTGCCATGTGATTATTGATAGTAGGAGCACTGAAAATTTTGTATCAAAGGAGATGGTCACAAAGTTAAAGCTCATGAGAGAGAAAAACCTACATACATACTAAATGAATTTCCTGGGTGAATGATGACAATAAGGTTTTGGTGAATGGGTAGTGTCTAGTAAAGTTCAAGATCAGGAGATACCATAATGAGGTACTATGTAACATCGTACCCATTGATGCATATCATATGTTAATTGGAAAGTCTATTGGAATAGTAAAGATAGATAAGATGTTGAGAGGGGGGAAATTAGTATCCTCTAAAATTTTCACCTTCAAACAAATTTTGTCCTTTCTCTTTTCTCCTATTGTAACTCGATAATCACTAAACCTTTACCATGTTACTTTCTGAAATGTCCCTTTACTGGTTTTGTATGATATTTCCAACCTTTAATCAGATCTTTAAGATCAAACAACTGATATCACAAAGATCCACCAAATTTCTCAAGAAACCCCAAATCGGGTATGCTGAAAATAGTGCTAAAAGCTTCACAACTTCACAAATTATTAATGAATCTGAAAATGGAAATTTTTATAGAACTTTCAGCAGCATAACATCCTACAAATTGACATGTCCAGATCCGTATAGCCTTTACACAACAGCTCGAAAATGTAGGACCAAAACTATGCTCATCGGGTTCCCGAAATAGCACAAAATATGCTCGGAAACACCGCAAAAACCTAATAATCTATCTCAGAAGTTTAATCACGTCCCAATATATATATTTAGCTCTATTTTAACATTTAAAAGTCTGATATACAGCAGCAACCCAAACTGATATGAAATACTCAACTGTAAACACCAAACTCATACAAAAACACACCCAGAAACTCACAAATCTGCACTATTCAGCACAAAGGCATACTCTGTATGAGCATGCACGTGGAATGGCTTCAAACTCCCATCCTTAGCCTTTTCGAAAACCTGCAAAATCCCGTTCTTGGGTCTCCCTAGAAACCTGCAAACTCCCGTTCTTGGGTCTCCTTCTCCACAGGTTTGGCAGCCTCTGAAGAATAACAAAGAATGAGCAAAAATCAAGTTCTGGAATGAGCCCAAAATGCCTCCGAACCCCTTAAAAGATGGCATAACTGTAACTCACGTCCAAGAGAGGTTAATGAAACTTATTTTAATAATAATTTTCATTTATTAGTCCAACGGTTTCCAAAGATTAACCCCCTTTTTTCGAAACTCCACTTTCTTGGGCTTGCCTGCCTTAGCAAAGATTTTCTTTTTTAATTATTTGAAAAGGGGACATGACACTTTCTAAATAAAAATTCCATAACTGATTTAACATTTGTAATTCAAAACATATAAGCTCATGAATCATAGCACGTAATACAAATATTGAGTATCAAAAAAACCCTTGGTCAAAGCTAGGAAAATTGTGGTGGGGACGATAACCACAAATCCATCACTACTGCAGTAGAGGTTTCCTTGTTAGGGCTATAATGTTTGTCACTTTTGGTGACTTACTCAGTTAAGAGTATACAAGAAGACCTATTTAGATCTACCTTTTTCAAGGATTTTACAACACTCTTCAAGTGTGTCCTCGATTAAGAGATTACATATAAGACTATTAAGTCTTCCTTTTTAAAGAATTTAAGAAACTACTACAGAAATTAAACAATAGAAGAAGATGACAACTTTAAAAATAATCTCAAATGCTCCTTTTATAGTTTTCTTATGTTGTGTGCTAAAATGTTGTCAAGAATGAGCCCTCACAAATCAATCCATAGCTCTCTACTCATAGAGTGCAAGGGTTTGAAATGGAGGCCCTCAGTTTGACCTATTTTTGTGCCCATGCAAGTCCACCATGAGATGAGAGATTCAAAGAGGAAAAGCAAGAATGCTAGTCTCCATGATCTTCAAATATGCATGAAAATAAGATCTATTCTATGAAAGCAAAATCTAATCTATAAATGCAAAATCTAAGCTAAAAGCCCATGATGGGTGCAAGAGAGAAAAAGAAAAGAAAATAGAAGTTCTCCACAAAAAGCTTTTGTATACAAACTCCTTCAAAAATTGGTCTTCAAACCTGCAGCATAACGATAGCATAATCATGGGTGTCTAACATGAGGAGAGGGCTCTCCCTTATAAAGGAAATTATGGAGGTGAGAAGCTTCTCACAACCAATATGGGATAATAGAGCTTGATCCATGTGAGACAAAATTCCACCAATGAGAAAAGAGGAGTGGTTGAGAAGAAAGTGGTGATCCATGTGAGACAAAATTCCACCAATTAGAAAAGAGGAGTGGTTGAGGAGAAAGTGGAAAGATAAATCCCACTTAGATCACTTTTTTTAAGTGTAGAGAAATTAAATAAAAAGAATTTATTTTATTTCCTTTTTTCATCAAAAGAGATATTTAAGTGGGATTTTTATTTAATTAAAAGGGAGCAAGTTCTTTTTAATTAAATAGAAGATATTTAATTAAATTAAGAGAGAGGTTTTTCTCTTAATTAATTAAATGTGGATGAACTGTTTAATTAAAAGAGAGATTTTCTTTTAATTAAATGGGGATTTTATTTAATTTAATTAAAAGAGAAGATTTTCTTTTAATTAAATAAGACTTGGAATAAAATGATCAATCTTAGAAATGAAATAAATCGAATTTCATCAAGGAAATTGATTTGAATATATTACAAACCATTGATTCAGAAAATTTGATAAATTGATAAATTGAATAATGGGGGCCCATAGTCTAGGCGACCATTTTTGGGTGCATACATATGTCACCTTACATCTTGACCTAATTAGGGTTTTAGAAATTTATGGAATCATTATCTAATCATGATCAATGGTGCTAAAATTATTTATCATTTTCTTCCTTTGCATATTTATTTTCATTGGTCCTTCTACCTTGTAATCAACAACAATAAATTCACATTCTTCAATAAAATGTTTTCAAATCTATTACCTCGATTCATGTAAACCATTTTCCTTGCTCAATAGAATTGGATTGCATTAGAATCTATGCCATTTTAAACTCGAATGTTGTTTATGTATCAATTGGTAGATACACTTTTCTTCCTTATTGATACTCAATAAACATTTTCTTAGCATCCTTTGTGTAGCTCAATAAACTTTGTACTTAGTGAAAAGGTTGAGTTATGTGATATTATAATGGGCACTTAATCAATTAGACTTTGGTAAGATAAAGTGTTCTTTAATCATAATACTAAGTGGATAAGATAGTTGAGTTAAAGCCTAGAAGAGATGATCAATAAATAAAAATACTTAGGCTTAACTGGGCTTCAAAGAGGAAGATTAAGGAACTTATAGTTCAAGACAAGCTATTCTAGTGTTGACCAAGTAAATGGTAGAAGCTGAGAGAATTCGGTGTCGACTGAGCGCTAGTAAAAGACAAAGTAATAAAGAAGTTGGATTAAGTGTCTGTAAATGGATCGAATGAAGATAGTATAAATAGAGTGAGAGAAGATAGTGATGTCTGATTTATCTAGTGATGTTCGAGGCCGAGGAACACAATGTTGGTCAAGTGACAACATTTTACAATTTGTGAAGGAATCTCAATTCTTGGAATATAGAAAGTGTGTTGAAGATAAAAATTGATGAGATGGAACATTTAAGTCAAGGAAAACCATGTTTGAGTGTTTCTCTATATGCATTCAAAGAGAAGCTTCTAAAAGAGCAAGGAGGAAACAAAAGGATGGAAGGATTCAATGACTCTAACCTAACCCTAAGATCAATGGTGGTGTTTAAGAGGGAAAATATCAAGATACCTATTTAAGGAGGCATGAGTGCTAATCTAAAGAGGTTGGCAGAGACGATGAAGACCTTAACAAGGTTAGATTAATTGTTGATTTTGCTGATTGGAGAATTTGAGGAGAAGGTTGAACAATGAAAAGTTGAGGAGTTATTGCTTGAAGGGTTGCCAAGTGAATCAGTGATGGAGATGATAATGAAGGCTAGTCAATGAGTCAATTGTTGAACCAACTTTTTGATCTATATTTACAAAGTGAGTTGTATTTATTTAGTTCAACATGTTGTTACTTTCTAATCATTATATCAATTTGAATTCCTTAAATCAAGGTTGAGCTAATAGTCATTTGTAAATCCTTCAATCCAAGTGACATTCTAATGGAATGTTCTTATGTCCTCTAACAAGGCTTCTCCGAAAAGGATGATTAAATCCTTTAATAGGGTCACACCTAATAGTGTGTATTGAAACCTTTAATAGGGTTTTCTCCTAACAAAGCTCACTTCATAAGAGTGAAAATATTGGTGACATGTTACTAGAGGTTTTTTTTCAAATTGGTTTCCACATTAGATCCTGGGGTCATACTTGTATGGATGTGATTTGAGATATTTTACTATTAATGTTTTACATTCTACAAGTTTTTTATTATTAGGACAATGGACTGCAAGTTTTATGTTACTAATATATTGCTATAGAGACTGAGCTACTTAATGTTTAGATCTAAGTTGTTTGAAATGTCTAAAATTTTAATTGGTACATCTGGACCTAAGGATAATTGATTCACCCCCCCACCCCCACCCTTCTCAGTTATTCTAAATCATTCTAACAAATAGCCAATATGAGTCTTTGTAGAAATAACATTCTCCCCCTTTGACATTAGTGACAAAAACATTATGTACACAAATAACTTGACCTTTATACAAAATTCTCCCCCCTAAACATATGCTTCCTCTTGGGATAGCTTTTTGTTTTGTAAAATAATTGTTAAAATAATTGTTTATTTTTTCAATATACATATAATATCTCCTTATAGCTTTGAAATACAAAAAAACAATCATATATATTGAGAAACACATGCACGCACACACGCACACGTGCACACACACACACACACACACACACACAATATATATATATATATATATATATATATATATATATATATATATATATATATATATATATATATATATATATATGTATATATGTATGTATGTATGTATGTATGTATGTATGTATGTATGTATGTATATTCCCCCTTTTTTAACACTTATGTCAAAACAATTATTAACATAGAAAAATACTTCATTTGGGGAGAATCCAAAATGTTCCAAGAAATATTTGTGACTTTTCAATATTATTTCTAGAGTATTGTCCCAATTGTACCTTGTCAACTCTAAACTCTACTTTTTAATCTTCAACTTGGCTACAAGATCAATCATATGATCTGAGATGGATAGACTCAAGGTGGCTATGTGAACCTTTGCAACTCTGATATGTATTTACATAACCTCCAAATGAGGTTGTATAAAATATTAAATTGTATTATTTTTTGTTCTTAGATTGCTTTCCTCTTTTACCAATTCATGCTATAGTCCTAGGAGGAATCTCACTTGGGTATAGTGTAGTGAAGATGTACTAATGTCTTTGCTTAATTCATCTACACTAGAATTCATATCTTCATCAATTTTCCTCATCTTATCTTTGACCTCTCTTGTAATAAATAAATTATAACACAATTTATGAAATAATGATAATAAAAATGGAACAACAACCTCCAATATTGTATCAATAGTGGAGAAGCCCACTTTCCCAATAGTGATCTCAATTAGGACTTTCTCCAACACTCTATTTTCAAAGTTTTTCTTGTGCTCTCTCCTCAACCTCGTTTGCTTCTTCTTTCTTTCACATAGCTCTAGATAAATATCCATTTGGTCATCATCCAAGATATTTGGATCCCAACTTGGTATAATGATATCTTCATTCAAATTTATTGGGTTGGAATAAAATGTATGTGACTCCTCTTTAAGATTTTTGCCTCTTTTGGTGCTTGGTGAAACTATTTAGCACAATAGACCTTGGATTTCCAGACTTTGAAATGTAATGCTTGCTTTTATTTGTGAAGCATCATCCTACTTGAGTTTTTCATCTATAGATAATTGTGGTAAAAATGGTACAAGTGTCATGCTCAGTGTTGTGGCCTTCTCTTCATGGTTCTTTTCCTTAACACTTGATATCTTCTCTACTTTAACTTCAAATAATCTCAAAATTAATGTTTGTAAAAATATAGGATCAAAGGGAAAACTTAAAAAATTACTTAGGAAAGAAAATCCTCCAATTTTAGGTTATTTTACAATTATTAGTTAGTCATGCCCAATTATTCCCTCACTTAGAGGACCATGGGCCGGTGCTAGATCACCTGTGGTAGAATTGCTTGCATTGTGCTCCATGGAGTCTCATCCAATTTAATTATGTTTAGTTCTAATATCTTCATCTTCAATACTTATTTCATTTCCCCCTTGTGCTTTTTTATTAGTACTTTCATTCAGTTGTTGTCCCTTAGTTCGTACCATGGTATCTACTAGCATATGTAAGGAAGTGCTTGGTATATCATTAATGTATTATTCCTTTTGCTTCATAAAATATATGATTTTCTAAATGACTAGCTAAAATCCAAGCATGTGTGTATGTTCGAGCTTTGTAGTTACTCTTATATCTTCAACTTTCTTCTATGGATCGGTTGACAATGTATATGTCGTATCTTAAATTGTCACACTTTCCTTATTCCCAATTATGTCTCTCCATATTTAATGTATAGAATCTACCAAATCTAGTGGGGTGATTGTGTGAAATTGATCATCTTTATTTTTTAGGCTCAACATCTTGCTTGATTTGTGTGTCATCCACATCAATTATTTCATTCAAATCCTTAATATTTTAAATTTATCTCCATATCATTTCAAATTCTTCATACACTAGTTTCAAATTATCAGAAAGAACACAAATATCTCTATGTTTTGGGACAAATCTATTCTTATACTTCTCTACAGCTTCAGTAATATCTTTCAAACCAAATTTTTGCCAAATCTTTACTTCTTATTTCTTTATCTATTCTCAAAGCATATTGCTGCTGATTATTAATCCTTTCAAAAATTTCATCGGGAATTTTGTTTCCAATTTATAGATGTGCATATTTAAAACATTTCATCATGCCAATCAATGCATCTTCTATTCTCTTCTTATCTTCTTCACTCATGGTTTCATATTTGTAATATTAAAAGTACCTAGGCCATTATTCTCACTAAGATCTTGTGCAATGTCATCCATATTTTTGAGCTTTTTATAAGTAGCATCTTGAGTGTGACTTGCCTTATCAGATTGTGTTTGTTCACTGTCATCTTCATCATCTTTTTTTATGAGTCTTCTTCTTCTTTTCTATATATGTCTTGGCCTATCTACTAGATGAATCATTAATTTTTTTCTCTTATAGCATGTCTTCACTTCTAGTGCTTTAGGATTTTCAATTTTGACAAAACCCCTCCTCAATGGTGTAGCTTCTTATGTTGCTCAAGTTCTTAACCATGTAGCTTTGGGGCTTGTTAGGGTAGCTAGTAGTATTTTCATTCCTTTTGATGATTGTGGCTCAAAAATAACTATTACTTTTCCCTTCTCCTCTCCCACTTCTTCATCTTCTCATGTACCCTTGGTGATCATTAATGGTTTATCAATTTCATCACCAGCAAATGTACTCTCTAGTGCACTTAACCTTTTCTTTGATTTCTTCTCAACTTTAGTAATAATAATGTCAATTTTTATCTTCTCCTTGGTCTCCTCATAAGTACTGAATCTTGGAGCCTCTTTTTCCATTGGTCTTTCAATAATACTTCAATGGCTTTAGTATCCTAATCAATATTCACTTCATAGTCCATTGATTCTAACCATTAAACTCTCAATAAGACAACTTTAACAAGTGTATTATCAGTATCAGTAATAAATCATACATCATTATGATGCTTTTCAACTAAAGAAGGGCGTATCCTATACCTTTGGTTGATCATGATCTTGAAATTCTCAAATTAGTCATCCATAACACTTTCAACATTATCTCTCAGTGCCTAAATGTATTCATTGATGTGGTAAATGACTAGAATCTCTAATTTCTAGTTAGCTTGAATGACTAGTGAGAAATTTTTTTGAATGTAAAAGAAAATACATACCAAAAGTGATCCAAACTTGCAAGTATTTATTCTTGAAACTTGAATGGTCTTCAAATTATCTATTAGTTTCTTAATTTGAAGCTTGGAAATATCGTATTTGTGACCTTTATTACCAATTTTGTAACCAATATCAACAACCAAGCATGAAACATTATTCAATCTACTAGCTTGGAAAATCTTGTATACCACCACATATACACCAAATTTAATCTCCAAGTTTGTAATAGTATTCATTCTTAAACCTCTTCCATCCCATGGAGTCTTAATTGGGGGGGAAGTGTTAGCATTAATGATGATGGCATTTTTTTGGGGGGTATGCTAAGCATCAAAGATCATGTGGTAGTATTGACATGTTTCATTCATGACTATATTTGTTATTGATGTCGACATAGTAGTAATTTTGTAAAGACTAGCAAAGTAGCACATAAACATCAAGGTAGAACTATCATAGGTTTGACAAACAGATTATGCAAAGATAAGGATGTGTTTCCCAAAGTGTCTTTATAGAGAGGTTAAGTGCATGTAACCTAAGTCAAAGAGATACATAAGTTATATGTGATTTATAGTGAGCAGTACAGAAATAGAGCACCTAAGAAGTAGTTTCTGATGATTGCATTATATCTTCTAACAGAGATATAATTTAGATATGTGAAGTTACATAGTGGAAGAAGATAGTCCAATGATGATGTTTGTAAGTGTCCAAGCCCTAAATGCACACATATGAAGAGTTACATAGATTTTGAGATGGTAGTGGTATCATGATTATAATTAATTATCTTATTATCATCTTATTATCATTAATTGGGAAAACCTCAATGCTAACTCAAGGAATTTTTTTAACGAATTGGTAAAAATTAAGGAAACTATTTTCCTTTATTGTAAAGTGTGCAAGAAAGTGTGAACAAGAGTAGAGTATTTGGTAAATGTGAGTAAGCAATCTAAGGGATTATTGGATGTGAAGTTTGTGATCAAGTATTGAGATCAAAAGGAGAAGAAGTCGGGTTGATAGGATAGAGAAACAGATGGAGAAATATAGTATAATTCTATTATTCTACAAGGAATAATACATATATCATTTGGATAGTGGGTTCATTGGTTATTTCCTTGAACCTATTTGGACAGTGGGTCCATCTACCTTCTATAATTCCTAATAGGGATTCAAAGTCTCCTACTAGGGACTAAAATGTACTAAATGTATTTCATAGACTTCTAATAGGATCCATCATCTAATAAGGAATATTTATATTACTACATCATCTTATGGGTACCATCCCTACTAAGGTTTTCCCTCTGATCAACGGTTTTCCTCATTAACATATCTGGTGTTAGTGTGCATGAGTATCTTCTTGTGGTTTCTAATTATATTGCTCATGTGGTTAAGTTTTAATAAGATTGATAATTGTGATAATAGTTGGATAATTGATTCACCCCTCATACATCCCCCCTAGTTATATTGGTGGACTATATATTATAATAATTGGTATCAGAGCATCAAGTCCTTGAAGAGAAAGATTAACAACTTTGTGAGATCAATGGTGAGTCACTTCATAAAATAAAGTCCTAAATCAAATGGAGAAAATTTTGACACTCAAAAGATGGAGATTCTTCATGTGTTATCAAAATTGTGTAAAAAATAGAGTATTGAGTTTCCAAATCCAGAATCCTTTTGTTGCATATAAAATAATAGAAGCACAAGTAAAGACAGATCTAGATCTGAAGAAGACATGAAGATCAAGGAAGGTATTGATCTGCTTATGAAAAGGGTGCCAAAAGGTATGGAATTTTTCATTTGTTGGACATGCAAAGAGTTTATTTATTTTTCATCTAGATGTTCTAAGAGAGTAAGAAAAACTAGAAAGAGTTCACTTTCTAAAGAAGATGAAGAATTTAAAGAAAGTATGGAAAGATTCTTGAACAACTATGATGATAAATATAATGAGCTTGAATTAGTTAAGAAAGAGGAATTAACAAAAGAGATAGCTTTGGTAACTATTGTTGATCCAAAGGCTAATCATGAAAATGTACAAGTTTTTTTTGATACTAACAATGATCTGCAGAATGATATGCAAATTTTTGAGAAAACATCTAAGCCAAGAGAAGAAATAAGAGTTGAATTAGAAACTCCTACCTCTAACAAGAACCTAACAAATAATCACCCTCAAGAGCAAATAATTAGAAGAAAATATAAAGGAGTGATAACAAGAACTAGAGTTAATGAAGAAATATGTCTAATTTCTCAAGTTGAACCTAAGAGTACAAATGAAGCATGTAAGGATGATGATTGGATTCAATCAATGAGGAATAATTAGATCATATTATGAAGAATGACACTTGGGGATTAGTTCCAAGACATAAAGACAAGAATGTTATTGGAACTAAATGGGTATTCAAAAACAAGATGAATAAGGCCAAGTTGAAAGAAATATGGCTAGATTTAATGCAAAGGGTATTCATAGCAAGAAGGGATAGATTATGAGGAGACATATGCCCCTCTAGCTAGAATGAAAGTAGTGAGAATATTCCTAGCTTATGTAGAAAATAAGAAGTTCAAAGTGTATCGGATGGATGTTAAATTAGCTTTCCTAAATGGAGAACTTGAAGAAGATGTATACATTGAGAAACTTGAAATTTTCCTCTAAAAGAAGTTAAAGATATAGTATACATATTGAAGAAAGCTCTATATGGCCTAAAGCAAGCACCTAGAACCCAGTATGTAAGATTGAACAGGTATATGGAAAAGCCTTGATTTTATAAAGGTACAATAGATAGTAACTTATATTTGAAAGAAATTGAGAATGATTTTCTGATAATAGTAATATTTATTGATGACATCATATTTGGAGGTAATGATGAAGCAATTGACAATTTTGCTAAAGAAATCAAGAATGAGTTTAAAATGAGTATGATAGAAGAGATGAAGTTCTTTCTAGGTTTGTAGATTGTGAAGAATAGTGATAGCATCATTATTTCACAAGTGAAGTATTTGAAAGACTTCTTGAAGATATTTGACTTGGAAATTTATAAACTTGTCGGTGAACCAATGATAACTAGTCACATGTTATCTAGAAAAGATTAGACACCTACAGTTGAGCAAAAGAAATACAGATCCATGACTGGAGGTGTTCAGTATTTGACTCACACTAGACTAGATATAGAAAATATAGTTGGGATTGTAACTAGATTTCAAGCTGATCCTAAGGAGTATATTTATGCAGCAGTATAGAGGATATTCAAATATTTGAAGGGAACGTCTAATTATAGAATATGGTATGATAGATCAAGTGATTTCACTCTATATTCTTATACTGGGCTAGATTGGGTAGGTGGTATGGATGACAAAGAAAGCACCAGTTGTTGAGCATTCTTTCTTCGAGGAAGATTGGTTTCTTGGCTAAGCAAGAAACAAGATTGTATTTCATAAAGTAAAACTGAGGAATAACATATAGCAGCAGAAAATAATTGTGATCAAGTAATATGGATGAAAAAAATGCTAAAAGATATTGGGATAGAATTTTCAGAACCTATTATCATATATTATGATAACACAAGTACAGTAAGTATGTCTAAGAATCTTGTATTTTGTTATAAGACTAAGCATGTATCTGTTAAGTATCATGCTCTGAAAGAAAAGATAGCAGAAAAGGACATAAAAAATGATTACGTGAGTACTAAAGATCATATTGCAAATATCTTTACAAAGGTTGTACCTAAAGATACATATGATTACTTGAGAGGTATGCTTGCGGTCATGCCTCTACCTACTTTAGAGTAGATGATGTAGAGATTTCATCAATCTTATGGTACAAGGCACTATTGTTTGACTAGACTGAATGTTGATGCTTCTCAAATAGGAGAGTATCTAAGATGAGAAGAGTCATTAAGAACTCCTGGCAATTGGTCTTACATAGTGTCTTTGGACACTTGAGCTGGTTGAAGAATTGAAGTAGAGAATTGACATAATGAGGCCTTTGTCATTGATTTCAATGGTGGAGATATGCACATGAAAAAATTCCTCTAAGTGAATGGGAGAGAGATAGTTGAATTACTTATTAGGGATATTGAGAAAGATTCATGTAAGAAAGAAGAAGGAATATCTCTATGGGGGACACATGCAGCATGAAGAGTTATTAATGACAAAGGGGAAGAAAAGAGTACCATTGAATAGGGGAGAAGCTAAGAAGTTTCTTAGTAAAAAAATCATGATGTCGATCCAAAAGATGCAGAACAGAGCAGTGTTTTAGAGGATTTCAGATTTGATTGATGAAGAGTATTTGAAAGGATGAGAAAAACAATATTAACAACAAAGTAATTTTTGGTATTCTTAGAACCTAGATGTTTTTCATCTATGTTTTGTTGGAAATGAGAATAGAGTAACTGAGAGGGGGAGGGGGGGAATCAGTTACTACAAAACTTATTACAGTCCCTAAGATGTCTGAATATACCCTTGATCTGATTAATATAAAATGTTGAAACTTCATAAAGTAGTAAATGATAAATATTAAGAACTGATATGTTATCATGCACAAAGTAATTCAGCAATTAAGAACACAAGAGACACCAGTTTTAACGTGGAAACCCAATATGGGAAAAACCACCAATGTAACTAGATACTGTTTTTCACTCTTCTAAAGTGAGCCCTGTTAGGAGCCAACCCTATTAAAGGTTACAAAAACACACTGTTAGGTGTGACCTTGTTAAAGGATTTAATCACCCTATTAGGAGTGGCCTTGCTAGAGGTCTTTAGAACAATTCAACTGAACTGTCACCTTGTTAGAGGATTTATTGAATGGATGTTACACCAACTCTGTTAAGAGATTTTGAATTCACTTTTACAATGGTTAGAAAGCAACAATGAAGTGACCTGATATAATGTACAACTTATCTTTGCTGATTACAGATCTTTGTTATGCTTGACTGGATCCTTACTGATCAAATGCAACTTTACAGCTCCTTCAACACATCTGATCCTTCATCAGACTTTGCTCAACACTCACCTTTTCATTTCATACTATAATTCACATTCATAACTTCTCTTTCACAATCTCACACACTTTTATTGGATGTGAAGTTTGTGATCAAGTATCGAGATCAGGAGCAATAGAATAAAATTCTATTATTATACAAGGAATAATATAGAGATCATTTGGATAGTGGGTTTATTGGTCTTTCCCTTAAAGCTATTTGGATAGTGGGTCCATCTGCCTTCTACAATTCCTAAGAAGGTTGGCACAACTTCCAATAAGGTTGGAATCTCCTAATAGGGATTCAAAATCTCCTAACAAGGACTGATATGTACTAAATGTATTTCATAAACTCTTAACATGGTCCATACTCTAGTAGGTAATATATCTATTAGTACATCATCTTATGGGTACAATCCCCACCAAGTTTTCCCTTTGATCAATGGTTTCCCTAGTTAACATATCTAGTTTTATTATGCATGAGTATCTTGTTGTGGGTTTTGATTATATTTCTCATATGGTTAAGTTTTAATAAGGTTAATAATTGTGATAATAGTTGGATAATTTATTCACACCCCCCTCCCCCCTCTTAGTTATATTGGTGGACTATATATTCTTACAATCACTTATCCTCATATCAAGATGTACCAATTCAACTTTTAACCACTTTAAAAAAACTAGATCACTTGTTCTATATAGTAGCTTAATTGCAACATTAACATGCAATTCACTATCCCAATAGTAACCAACTTGCAGAATGTAAAGTAAAAATAAACAAGACATATCAAACAACATTCACACAAGTATGACACCAAGATTTAGCATAGAAACCCAATTTGGTAAAAAATCACCAATAACATGCTACCAATTGTTTACTCTTTTTAAATGAGATCGATTAAGAGTAACCCTTATTAAAGGTTAAGATACACACTATTAGGTGTGACCTTGCTAAATTATTTTATCACCCTATTAGGAGTGGCCTTGTTAGAAGTTTTAAGAACATCCCATTATAATGTCACCTTGATTAAAGGATTTATAAATGATTGTTAGGTCAAACTTGATTAAAGCATTTTAACTAATATAATGGTTAGAAAGTAATAGTAGGCTGATTTGATAAAACACAACTCACTTTGCAAATATAGATCAACATGTAGCTCATTTGTTGATTCATTGATTAGCATGCATTCATAACTCCATTATTGATCTTCTTAAAAAACTCTTCAAGCAATCATACTTCTACTCTGATATGCTCTTCTTAGCCTTCTACTCAAGTGTTTTAATTCTTATACCTCCTTAAATAGGTAGGTTTGATCTTTCTCCACTTAAATATCACCATTGATCTTAGGGTAAGGTCAGATTCATCGAATCCTTGCATCATTTTGTTCTTCTTCTCCTTTATGAAAGCTTCTCAAAATTTCTCCTTGAATCCATTCTTAGGAATGCACAAAACTGGTTTATCCTGCATTAAATTCTCTAGGTCATCAATTCATATCCTTCACATGCTTTAACTAATCCAATAATTCAACTATGTCAGCTAGGAATCTCAATTCCTTCACAAATTGTCAAATCAGTCAAAATTGTCTTCATCTGCTTCATCATCGTTGTATAAATAAGTCATAGCTAAACCATCTCTTGGCTTATATTTTCTTTTCTTTGTCTTTATTGATGCTTGATCAAGACTATATTTTACTCGATTTGAACTGTCACTTGGTTGACACTAGCATAACTCAGCTTCTTCTATAAGTTCCTTTACTTCTTTCTCTATTACTTAGTTTATCCTAAGCATTATGTCTTCAATTGATCATCTCTTCTACACTTCAACTCAATTAACTTTTCCACTTAGTGTTATATGTAAACAACATTATCTTGTTAATGTACCAATTGATTAAGTGGCCATTGTAATTCCATATAACTCAACATTTCCACCAGGCCTTCTTGTTATCTCTTCTTTTCAAATCCTCTTCATCAATCAATTGATATGGCACTATACCAAGGTGGAAATTTTTCTCACCAATAAGGTTTGACATCAATGACAACACAACAATTGTTCCAGTTGTAGTTTCCAAAAATCTCCCTCCTTTGCATTGATGGTAATATCTCAACTTACTATACAACCAAAGAGGTCATTTAAGTATTCACTTGATTTGGTTATGTCAACTCCCTCTATGTCCTATATCAATTCTTCATTAATATCCTTAGTTTCATCAAGATTCTCATCTCAGCATCCAACAATCTTCCTGATCTCATTTATTTTTAGTTTCATTCTAATTCTCATCTATGCAGCTTTGATATGCAACCTGATCTAGTTGTCAAATCCCTCTTTGATTTCTTTTGTGTATATTGTATAACTTCTCCCTCTTTCATATGGTTAAATTCTCTCTTGCTCATGGTTTAACTATATAACTTCTCCCTCTTTGATATAAAATACCAAAGACATTTTAATATGTCTCATACATCTACATCATGCGGCTTTTTTTTTCTCAAATTGTTATAGTAAATTCTCCCTCTATCATATTTATTATGATTGATTCAATCATTCTATGCTTATCCCTTCACATCCTTAGGAAGTTTCTAAATTATGACCTATTGTATCAATTTTTAAAATATTATGAACAAAACAGTTGATGCAACACTCCATATTTATCTTAGATAGCCCCAAGTAGGGGAATCACCCCTAATTTACCTCTTAGACACTCATGAGCATCCTTAGGGAAATCTCTTGTGAAAATATTAGTTATGTATTCCTTTGTATTCACATACTCCAATATTACTTACCAACTCTCTTAAGTAATGGTACTTGATTCTAATGTGCTTGCTCTTGGTGTACATCATAGGGTTCTTGGATATGTTTATAGCACTTGTATTATCACATAATATAACATGTTTAGTGATCTCTTCTTCCATTTCTTTCAATAATTGTTTAATCAATATTATGTTTGAATAATTAACTACTATAGCAACATATTTAGCCTCTATTCTGGATTAAGTAATGTAATTTTTCTTCTTGCTTGTCCATGAAACCAATTTGTTTTTAGAAAGAAAGATCCACCACTTAAACTATTTTTCTCATCAACATTTCAAGCTCAATATGCATTAGTATATACTTTCAATTCAAACTTGTTACTGTTCTTGTTATACAATCCATAGTCATTTGTTCCTTTTACGTATTTAAATATCCTTTTCATAGTCATCATGTGATTTTTTTGATATCTAATTCAAAAGATCATTTGAAGAGAGATAGTTAAGAAAGAGATTGTTGAAGAATACTATGTGTTTTAATCATTATTTTTTCACTAAGGTCAAACCTACTATTTTCTGGTAAAATAATTGCTTACAAGATTCAAGTACTATCACTTAGTTGATTGATGAGGAGGATTTGATCAATAAGATGTAACAAAAGTACCTAGAGGAAAGGTTGAGTTATGATAATGTAATGTACTACAAGGATTAGTAATATAAATGAGGAAGAAATTGAATAATTAGAAGCACTATTGGCAAGAATATTTCATAGAGGTAAAGGCAAGTTCAAAGTCAAGTTAACCATCATTTGTTTCAATTGCAATGAAGTTTGTCATATTGCTGCAAGATGTACATAGAAGAAGAACTACAAAGAAGGAAACAAGAAAAAAAATAGAAGAGAAGATGATAGCAAAGATTATAAAGACAAAGGCAAGAATTCATGCTACATTGCTAATGAAAATAATTCTAATGAACACGATGATGAAGTGGTATATGTTGCAATGAACGATGAATCTATTGAGGATGAGGCAACTAGACTTGTGACTTGTGTGAACAAGAATAATGGATGGATCATTGATAGTGGATGCTCACATCACATGATTGGAGACAAAAGTAAGTTCATGAACTTAACTTGTTATGATGGAAATAGTGTAAGATTTGGTAATGATGCACCATGTTTGATAAAAGGAAAAGGGTCTATCAAAGTCACACACAAGATTTCATGTGACAATGCTTACTATGTTGAAGGATTAAATTATAACTTGTTAAGTGGTCACAACTAAATAATTTGGGATGCAAGGTTGAATTTGAAAACAAAACTACCAATATATATGACACAAATGGGAAGCTAATTGAAAAAGGTGATCAAACTAGAAGTAATTTGTTCTATCTAGATATAGAGGATGCTAGTTGTCTTATCGCAAAACTTGATGATGTATGGCTTTGGCATAAGATATTATGTCATCTAAATTTTGATAATTTGGTTAATATTAGTAAAATGAAAAGAGTCAGAGGATTACCTAAGTTGAAGAAACATGGTAATATAGTGTGCAAACAATGTCAGCTAGGCAAAATGTCAAAGTCAAGATTTAAGAGCAAACCTTATACCTCTAAAGAAATACTAGAGATTGTTCATACTAACTTGTGTGGACCAATTGAAGTACAAAGCTACAAAGGAGATAAGTACATAATGCTACTTGTTGATGATTACTCTTGGATGATGACAGTCATGTTTCTAAAATAAAAATCTAATATTTTTCAAATGTTTAAGTGTTACTTGGAAAGAGTTAAAAAAGAAATAGGTAAGAGTCTGAAACACTTGAGATCAGACACAGGAGGAGGATTCACTTCAAATGAGTTTGAGATGTTTTGTAATGACAAAGGAATCAAAAGATAGACATCTGTAACTAAGACTGCTCAACAAAATGGAATTATTCAAAAAAGAAATAGGTCCATAATGGATTGTGTCAGAACACTTATAATGAAGAAGAATGTTGCTCTGAAATACTAGAGAGAAGCTATAAGTATTTTTGTATATACCTTGAACCATGTGCAAGTCAAGAAAGGTACTCATTCAACACCTTTTGAATTATGGTATGGATATCCACCTAATGTAAAATACTTTAAGGTATTTGGAAGTAAGTGTTATATTCTTAAAGATATTAGGAATGGGAAGTTTGATGCAAAAAGTGAAGAAGGTATATTTCTTGGGTACTCCACATGAAGCAAAGCCTATAAGTGTTTAAATACTAACACTAACAAAATTGTGGAAAGTGTAAATGTGAATTTTGATGAATTTAAAAAAGTACATGAGGCTGAACTATGAAAGAACAAGAAGAATACAAGTCATTTGTATACTTCTATAAAGGAATGTCTGCTAAAGAAGATGCTACAAATCAAGTTGCAAATGAACAGCAAGTCTTTGTAACTATCGAGTCACAACCTATGAATTTCAAGTTGCATTCGAGAATTGAGCTACATTCTGATCCCAAGTTGCAAAATGAAGAAAATGCACATTTTGATTTTGAGATCAATATACATGAAATAAATGCTAAGATACCTAACAAAATTGCATGCAGTGACTCTAAAGCTAAAAGACAAAATGTGGAAACAAGAGTTGAGCAAGGATTGTCTAAATATGTCAAAAGACATCATCCTATTGATCAAATCATTGGAAAAAAAGATGCAAGGCCAATGATAAGAAATAGGTTAAGAAGTGAATCATGTTTTTTAAGCATGAAGGAGCCCAAAATAGTGAAAGATGCATTAGAATATGATGACTGGTACAAGGCCATTTTAGAAGAGATTCAACAAATAGAGAAGAACAAAACATGGAGTCTAGTTCCTAGACCAAAAGACAAGAATGTGATTGGCACCAAGTAGGTATTTAGAAACAAGCTAGATGAGAATGGTGAAGTGACAAGAAACAAAGCAAGATGAGTTTGCAAAGGATATGCACAAGAAGAAGGAATTGACTATGGTGAGACATTTGCCCCTATTGCAAGAATGGAAGGAGTGAGAATTCTACTTGCTTATGTTGCATAAAAAGGTTTCAAAGTTTATCAAATGGATGTTCAATCTACATTTCTAAATGGCATACTAGAAGAGGAAGACTACATAGAATAGCCAGAAGGATTTGTTGATGAAAATAATAAGAAAATAGTATGTAGACTACACAAAGCCCTATATGGATTGAAGCAAGCACCAAGAGCATGGTATGAGAGACTACATACTTATCTTGTGAAAATTGGATTTGAAAGAACTGATGATAACAACAATCTATATATGAAAACAAAAAAGGACAAAGGTATACTATTATCTTGAATATTTGTTGATGATATCATATTTGGAGGACAAGATGTTGTGTGTAAAGACATTGCAAATTAGATGAAGTGAGAATTTGAAATGTCTATGTTTGGGGAGATTAAATTCTTTGTGGGATTACAAGTATATTAGATGAAGTATGAAATATACATCACTCAGTCAAAATATGTCAAAGAGATATTGAAGACATTTGGACTAGAGGATTCCAAACCTGTAAGTGAACCTATGGTGACAAGACACAAGTTGTCAAAGAATGATGATTCAACTAAGGTAAATCAAACATTATACAAATCCATGATTGATAAATTGCAATATGTAGTACATAACAGAACTAATATTGCATTAGCTATGGGGATAGTTGCAAGATTCTTTGCTAATCCAAGAGGGAATCACTTGATGGCTATAAAAAAAATAATGAGATACTTGAAAGGAATAGAAGAGTTTGGTTTATATTACAAGAAGAATGAAAAGTTTGAACTAAAAGCCTATATTGATGCTAATTGGGTTGGAAACATTGATGACAGAAAGAGCATTAGTGGAGGAGCATTTTTCTTAAGCAACAGATTAGTTACATAGAAAAGCAAGAAACAAAGTTGTACTTCCCAATCTACTATCGAAGCAAAATATGTTGCTACTATTATAAATTGCACAAATATTGTATGGATCAAACAGCTACTCAAAGGAATGAAGGAAGAAATCATAGAACTAGTGACACTTTATTGTGATAATTCAAGTGATATCAATATATTAAAGAATTTAGTGATGCACACAAAGACAAAGAACATTGCAATCAAGTATCACTATGTAAGAGAGTTAGTTCAAGACAAAGAGGTGAAGATGGAATATGTTAACTCAAAGAAGAAAATTGTTGGTATCTTCACAAAACCATTACCTACGGATTCTCATGAGTATTTAAGAGGTAAACTAGGGGTGATACCCCTATCCAAGGCTATGTAAGAAGCAAAGGGAGTGCCCTACATCAAACAAGTTGATGTTCATATAATATAAATTGATGCAATGGATCTTATTTTAGGAACTACCTAAAGTAATCATAGAACTAAAACTTCAAATCAGTCACAAGCAAGGTGACAAAGGGAGAAAATGAGAAAACTACAAAAGCTCATATTTGCATTTACTAAAAGATTCTAAGTGTTTGGTATATCTGTTTGGTATTATTGTCAAATAAGGAGAAAGTACATTAAACTGATCAAGTGCAAGAGGAATAGTGGAGAAAGTACATCATAAGAAGATCAAGAGAAAAGTGGAAGAAAGTCCTAAAGTGATCTATTGATCAAAGAGGGAGAAAAATGTCAAGAATCAAGTCAAAATAGAGAAGGAAAAAATTAGAGAGCCAGAAAGAAAGGGGGAGAAATCCTAATCTACCTAGTAAGAGGGAGATACAAAATGGCTACTCAGAGGGAGTTTTAAGGAAGAGATTTTGTAACCTAATCAAAAGATTGAAGCTATTGAAAGAAGAATACAAGGAATAAAAGTTCTTTCTTTGGTATTTCCTTACTATCTTAACATAGTTAGGATGGTTGAACAAGATGTTCATTATTTGGTGATACAGTTTGATCAGTTTGGTTTGTCATCAATGCCAAACAGGGAGATTGTTGATATCTGATTGAAAATCATTTGAAAAGAGATTGTTGAAGAAGACTATGTGCTTCAATCATTGTTTTATAACTAATGTTAAACCTACTATTTTTTGGTAAGACAATTGCTTGCAAGATTCAAGTACTATCACTTAGTTGATTGACGAGGAGGATTTGACCAATAAGATGTAACAAAAGTACCTAGAGGAAAGGTTGAGTTATGATTATGTAATGAAGTATGAGGATCACTTAAGATAGTGATAACATGATGTATTGATGATCTACTTAAGGTTACAAAATGGCTAGCTACACTTAGAAAGTTTAGAAGAATAAGTTAAATAAAGTTTGTCTACTAAGCTTGACCGAGTGGATAGTAGGTGCCGAGAAAAGTTAGTGCAAGCCAAGCAGAAAGCTAGTTGGAACTAAGTGAAAGAAAATTCTAATGGATGTCAAGCAAAATAGTAGATGCCAAGTAAATTTAAATTGATTTTGAGCACCAATAAAATCTAGTTGATATCGAGTAATGTAGTATGTACTGAGCATTGGAAGATTGATAATGTCAAGCTACTGCATTATGAAAAGATCAAAGATTTGCCAAATAAAAGTTGACAAGTTTGTTTTCTTGGAACTTGTGAACTAGGAGAAAGATAAGATTGATGATCTAGTGGCACAAAATTTGATGTAAACTATTTTTAGGCAAATTCAAGTGGATTCTAGAGAAGTTTTTAGAAAAGACAAGATATGGGGTAGATACATTATATTCTACTTAATCCATCCAAAACCGTAATTCAAAAATGGATAATGACCAGGAAAATATTCTAATTTCCTTTATATAAGAATGTCTAGTCATGAAGCAAAAGAGTTAGAGAGGTTGGTGTCATAAGTGAGAACCTAAGGAGGAGAAGGAATTAAGGGTTTTGGTGCATCAAGTGACCCAAGAGAAGTGTCTGCAATGGCATACCAAGCATGAAGGCTAAACGAGATGAATGCTTGAAGGGTGAACAAGCTATTAGAGTTGCAAAGTATGAAAGCCAAGTAGAATTGAGGAATGAACAAAGATCTGTAATCTACAAGTGAAGTTGTATGTTGTATCAGATCAAAGCTCTACTGTTACTCTCTAACAATTGTATTAGACTAGGATAAATCCTTTGGATTAAGGTTGACCTAATAATCATTGTAAAATCCTGTAAAAAGGTGGCATTCTAAGTGAATGGCCTAAAGTCCTCTAAGAAGGCTCACTTTTAGCAATGTGATTGAAATCCCTTAATTGGGTTACATTTAAAAGTGTGTATTGTAACCTTTAACAAGGTTGGCCTTTTAGAGGGCATCACTTCAAAAGAGTGAAAAGGAGTAGCATGTTACTGGTGGTTTTTTCAAAATGGGATTTCACATTAAATCAGTGTTTCAAATGTGTTGATGAATGTGTTGTGTTTCATGATTTACATTTTTGCAAGTTGATTTGACAGTAACATATAAGTCCAAGTTGATACACAATGAATGCATGCATGGGTATGAATGTTTTATGGGTTCACCAAATTGTGAAAAAGGTTTTATTTTGTACATATGAACCTTGAATAAGTAACTCACCCCCCCCCCCCCCCTATTAGTTATTCTAAAAGAATTCCAATAGATTCTTCTTAGGATTTTTAGAAAATATAGAAACAATCCCAATATCTAATGCATTATCATGTACGCTATGAATAACATATTGCAACTTTCCAATCATTGATCTATACAAGGTTTGATTCACATCAATGGTATCACCATTCTTTTAAAGTGTATGTCTAGTAGCCATAGGTTTCCTACCTGGTCTTCAGCCTCAAATTCTAAATCTCTTTAATAGCTCCTTCATATGCTTTGATTGTGTGATATTTATGTCTTTATTCATTTGATATACTTGCAAACCAACAAAAAAATTGATCTCTCCAAACATAGAAATCTCATATTTTTTCTTCATTTGATTAGAAAATGATTTGCATAAAGATTATTTTCCTCCATATATTATATCATACACAAATATTTCAATTAAAAATATACCTTTGTCAGATTCAGTCTTCAAGTATAGATTTCTATTTTCATTAGTCCTTCTAAAAATCTTCACCAAATATATGTGTAACCTTTCATACCATGCTCTGACGATTTCTTTCAATCCACACGATACTTTGTGTGGATTGCATATCATATTTTTCTTTCTTGGAACAACAAACCCTTTAGATTGTTCAATGTAGACGTCCTCTTCTAGAATTCTATTAGAAATACAAATTTGGCATCTATTCGGTACATTTTGAATCCTTTGAAAGTAATATATGCAAGTAGTGTTCTCTACTAATCTTGCAATTGGGGCAAATATTTCTGATGTAGTAGCATCTTGGGTGTAAGAACAATCTTGAATCACCCAAAAATATTTTTCTTTTTAGTCCTTTCTATTTTAATAAGGACAAGTAGACAAGGTGGTTACTATTTATGGGAACTTGCTAATTTAAGTAAGTTTTTCATATGAGCTCAAGATGTTCTCATTTTCTATAGAAAGGTTCATTTTAGAGTTATATGCCTACCATAAAAGTCTCATTGCTCTAGCTTAAGTATCAGAGAAGTTATTGTGGATTTTTGGTGGAAAGATTTGTAGGAAAATCTCCAAGCTCACTGTTGGAGGCCTTAGAGTGCCCAAATGAGGTCCAAAAACATCACAGAAGGGTGCTTGCACCATTTTAAGCATATAGATCAGGAGTTGGCATTTATTAAAAGTGGTTATAATAGCCAATCAAAGCAATAATTTGAGAGTTATGGTCTTCTGAATTTGAGCTACCCAAAATATCTAAAATAATTGTCAAAGATGTATTTGTCCAACTCTATATATATTATTAGGTTTTGTCAACTTTAGGTATTAAATTTCATTTTCTAGAACCTTCTGGGGTAGCATAAAATTGCCTATTGCCCAAACATTGTCTAGGGTAGCTCTAGGTGACAATTCGCAGCTTGTCTTGCAAATTATTGTAATGAAGGTGCCCATGTGAGTAGCATATTGCACTTGTAAATTCTGCAATTTCATATTTGTAGCCCAAATAAGAAGTCCATATTTTGTTCTTGCATTTGTTGTTTCTTTGTTTTTTTTTATAATTTATGGTGTTAAAGGGAGCACCCTTCATCAGGTGGTATCAGAGCTAGAGTTCTTGAGAGTGTGGATAGATTGCCAACTATGAGATACTCCACACTAGGATCATGATTTGTGCTAAGCATGTAGATAGATCACTGATTCTGAGGCATTTTACACTAAGGTTTCAATAGAAGTGTGAAAATGCCTCCACGAAGAGAGTGTGGTGGAAGGGTCAAAGGTGTTACACTTGAGGATTTTAGAACCCTTTAGAGGAAAATGCAATCAATGCAAGAATAGATTTGTAGAGGAATGAATATTGTCATAGGAGATGATGAAAGTGAGGATTAAAGAGAAAAGAAGAAGGAAACACGAACCCAGACATAGTAAAGGAAGTTCTTAACCTAGCAAAGCTGAAGCATTTTAGGGCCATTTTCAAGAAATCTCAACCAAGAGGAATTGATCAACTAGATCAATGAATTGGAAGAGTACTTTCAATAAGAAGATATTGAAGATCAAGATAGGGTCAAGTTTGCTAAGGCCAAATTGAAGGGTCATGCAAAGAGCTGGTGGCAAGAGATCTAGTAGGATTGAAATAAAAGAAGAAAGGACAAAATCACTAGATGGGATCAGATTGTAGCTAAAATGAAGCAATAGTTTATTCCCATAGATTATGAGCTTGATCTATTGAATAAAATGTAAGGATTGAAGCAAGTGGGAAAATCTATTCAAGAGTATACTGAAGAGTTCTACCTAGTTCTCATTAACTGGCCATGTAGAAGTTGATAAGGAGAAATTTTTCCATTATCTTAGTAAGTTATGATCAAGCATTCAAGATGAGATGAGTCTTGTTCGAGTGACCAATATTGAGGAGGCATACTAGTTTTCCCTAAGGGTTTAGGAGAAACTAAGCAAGAATTTTGATAACAAGAATAGAGGAAGAGGTCATGGTGGAAGATCTGGTAGATGATCTTATGGAGGTCATAATGATGGTCAAAATAACAACGATGAGGCTAACAGTAGTAGCCAAAACTAGAGGGGGAAAAATTCCAACTATTTCCATGATTAGAACAATAGAGATTAGAGAGGAAGAGGCAGAGGACAAGGATCTAGAAGAGGATCCTTCCATGGTAATATTTTCACTATAGAGAAGAAGGGCATAGAGCATTTGAATGTTCCCAACACTAAGAAAGGATACATCAAAGAATAGAAGGCCAAGCTAGAGTTGTACATGTTGATGAAGATGCTAGATCCTCACATTCTGAAGATGCTGAAAGAGGAGAAGTCCTAGTTAACAGAAGAGTCATGTTAAGTGGTGATAATGAATCTGATCAAAGAAGGATTTTATTTCACAAAAGGTGTAGATGTGAAGATAAGTGTTGTGATGTGATATTTGATGGTGGAAGTACTGACAATCTAGTCTCAGAAATGATGATCACCAAGTTGAAGTTGAAAAGGCAAAAATACCCGCATCCACACCATATTGGTTGGGTGCAAGATGACCACAATGTCATGGTCAATGAGAAATTCTCAGTGAAGTTCAAGATTGGAAGCTACTAGGATGAGGTAATTTGTGATATCATACCTATGGACATATGTCATATATTTCTAGGTAGGTCATGGCAGTTTTCCAAGTATGTTGTACGCAATGGGCGAGCATACACCTACACTCTGACCAAGGATGGAGTGAAACAAAAGTTGACGTCATTGAAGGAGAAAGAAGAAAATGTATGTAGTGCTTCTAGAATATTTTTTTTTGATGGAAAAGAGTTTCTCAAAGGTATGTAGCATGAGCATATGTGTTATGCTATAATTCAAAAAGATCATAAAGAAGTAGACAAGGTACCCACATAAGTTATAGATATGTTGTGAGAGTTTTGTTATATTGTATTAGATAATGTACCTAATGGATTTCCCCTAATGAGGAAGATTAGTCACTAGATGGATTTGGTTCCAAAAGCTAGTTTGTCAAACAAGGCAACACATAGAATGACACTAGGAGAAAGTAAAGAGTTGAATAGACAAGTTCATGAGTTGCTACAAAAGGGGTTGATTCGAGAGAATCTAAGTCCATGTGTTGTACCAGCCATATTAGAACCAAAAAAGAATGGAGGATGGAGGATGTGCATATATTCTCATGCTATCAACAATATCACAATCAAGTACAAATTTTCATTGCCCAAGATTGATGACATTATGGACTATTTGAGTGGAGTTGTGTATTTCACAAAGATAGATCTAAAGAATGGGTACCATCAAATTCACATCAGAGAAGGTGATGAGTGGAAGACTACTTTCAAGAATAAAGAAGGACTATATGAGTGGTTAGTCATGCCTTTTGGGCTAACCAAAGCACCAAGCACTTTCATGAGGCTTATTAATAAGGTACTAAAGGAGTTTCTGGGTAAGTTTGTCATTATTTACCTAGATGATATATTTATCTTTAGTAGGACATTGGAGGACCATTTGATTCATATTTGCAAGGTGTTTGATAAGTTGAGGAAAGAAAATTTGTTGATAAACCTGAAGAAGTGTAGTTTTCTAAAGAAGGAATTGGTGTATCTAGGGTTTTTAGTCTCAGCAGAAGGTCTAAAAATGGACCTAGAGAAAGTGAAGCCTATCCTTGAATGACCTACTCCAAAGAGTCTAACAAAGGTAAGATATTTTCTTGGACTCGTTAGTTTTTATAGAAAATTCATAAGAGGTTTTAGCAATATTTGTGGACCCTTGGCTGAAACAATGAGAGGGGATAGGAAAGAATTTAAGTTGACTGTAGGAGCAGATAAGAGTTTTAATATGCTAAAATAGAAATTTACTAAGCATCCTATTTTATTACTTCTTGATGTTAACAAGGTGTTTCAAGTATATTGTGATGCTAGTGGTACTATAGTAGGAGTTGTTATGAGCCAAGAAGGTAGACCTATTTCTTATTTCAGTGAGAAATTGAATGATGCAAAAAGAAAAAGAAAAAGAAAATTTATAAAACCATTTATGCTATAGTTAAAACATTGAAGAAGGGGAGACACTATCTTCTTCCTAAGGAGTTTTTTTTGTATACTCATCGTTAAGCTTTGCAATATTTGAATAGTCGAGGAAAATTAAACCAAAGGCATTTGAAGTGGGTTGAGTTTTTTGCAGAGTTATACATTTGTTTTGAAACACATGAGTGGGAAGTCTAACAAAGTTGCAGATGCTCTTTGTAGAAGACAAGTTTTGTTGATAGAAGTGTAGATAAAGGTGGTTGGGTTTAAGGAACTTAGTACTTTGTATCCAAATGATCCTAATTTTGGTGAAGTGTGGAAGGCTTGTATAGAACTTGTTCAACTTGATAGGACAAAGTGGTTGGATTTCATGATCTAGGATAGTGTGTCATTCAAAGGAAACTAGTTGTGCATTCCTAGAAGTTCAATGAGAGAAAATATCATCAAGGAGAAGCATAGTACAGGATTGGCTAGACATTCTGGGAGAGATAAAACCATATCTTTGGTTTCTAAGAATTATTACTAGCCATAGTTGCAACAAGATGTGAAGAAGTTTTTATAAAGTTGCAAAGTATGTAAGATGGAAAAAGGAGTGAAGTAGAATACAGGGTTGTATCAACCATTACCTATACCACAGAAGCCATAGGAGGATGTGAGCATGGATTTTGTTCTTGGATTACATGTGGGCATGATTCTATTTTTGTAGTGGTTGATGGATTTTCAAAGATGGCACATTTTATTCCTTGCAGGAAGAATAGTGATATTGTTCATGTGGCAAAGTTGTTTTTCAGAGAGGTGGTGAGACTATATGGTTTGCCAAAGAGTATAGATTCAAATCGAGATACTAAATTTTTTTGGTAATTCTAGTGTACATTGTGGAAGAAGTTGAAGATAGATTGAAAGTTGAGTTCATCACATCATCCATAGATTGATGGACATACAGAAGTTGTGAATCGTAGTTTGGAAAACTTGCTAAGATGTTTGGTTGGAGAAGGGCCAAAAGGATGAGATATGATTTTACCATAGGTAGAATTTTCATATAATAATTCTATTAACAGGAGTCATCATTCCAGATTGTATATGGGAGTAGTCCTAGAAATGCTTCTAAAATGAGGCATTTGGATAAAGGAGAGATAGGTAGTGTTCAACCAAAAGAATTTGCTAAACACTTGAAGAACATCCATGAGCAGGTGAGGAAATAAATCATAAAGATGAATACATAGTATAAGGCTAAGGCAGATGTGAAAAGGAGGTATATAGAATTTTATATTGGAGATGAAGTCATGGTTCATTTGAGAAAGTAACATTTTCCAGTGGGTACATATAATAAGTTGAAGACGAAGAAGTTTGGACCATGCAAGGTAGTGAAAATGCATGATTTTGGAAATGCTTATGAAGTGGAGTTGCCTACTAAATTGAATATTTTACCAGTATTTAACATCTTAGATTTAATACAATATTATGAAGGAGGTGATGGAGATGAAGTTGTAAAAGTGCAATGGAGTATTCTAGCAGCTAGATTGGCTACAAATGAGATTAAGGAGATACTAGATAGTCGTATTGGTAAAAGTACCAAGAACAAAACTCTTGAGAAATACCTGGTCAAATTTAAAGGGAGCCTAGTAGAGGATTCATCATGGCTAGCAAGAGAGGAGGTTAACCATCTTAGTTTTCCTCTGAACACCTAAGACGTGGCGAAGTCACTTTTCAAATTACTTCATGTGTGTAATGCAAGAGCATCATGGGTGTAAGGGCAATCTTGCATCACCCAAAAATATTTTCTTTTCAATCTTTTCTAATTTAATAAGGACTAGAAGAAAGGGTGGTTACTATTTATGGTAACTTGCTATTTTTAGTAAGTTTGTCATATGAGCTTGGAATGTTCTTATTTTTCACCAAGGTTCATTTTAGAATTATAAGACTACCATAAAAATCTCATTACTCCAACTTAAGTATTAAAGAAGTTATTGCAGATTTTTGGTGGAAAATTTTGTAGAAAAATCTTTAGGCTCACTGTTGGAGGCCGTAGTCTGCCTAGATGAGGTCCAAAAACTCAATGGAAGGGCCCTTGCACCATTTTGAGCTTGTAGATCACAAGTTGGCATTTCCAAAAAGTGGTTATAATAGCCAATCGGAGCAACGGTTTGAGAGTTATGGCCTTCAAAGTTGGGCTACCCAAAATATCAAGAATAATTGTCAAAGATGTATTTGGTTGACTCTGTGTATTGTTAGGGTTTGTCGGCCCTAGGTATTAAGTTTCTTTGTCTAGAACCTTCCTAGGTAGCATAAAATTGCCTATTTAAGAAGGGCCCTAACATTGTCTAGGACAGCTCTAGGTGATAGTTCACAGCTTGTCTTGCAAATTATTGTAATGAAGGTGCCCATGTGGGTTAGCATATTATACTTGTGAATTCTATAATTCTGCATTTTTGGCACAAATAAGAAGCCCATAATTTTTTCCCGCATTTTTTGTTGTTCCTTTGTTTTTTGGTATGATTTATGGTATTAAGGGGACCACCCTTCATCGGTTTCCCCATAGTCAATACCATCTTCTTGTGCAGATCCCTTGTAAACTAGTATTTCTTTATTTCTTGTGACTTCACCTTTCTCATCTAGCTTGTTTTTGAATACTAAATTGGTTCCAATAACATTATTTTCCTTTGGTCTCAATACTAGTGTCCAAGTCTTGTTCTTCTCTATTTTCTCAATCTCTCCATTCATCACTTGTATCCCATCTTCATTATCCAAAGCATCCTTTACTAATTTAGGCTCAAATTCACATAGCGAGCATGTTTGGTTTCTCAACTTGTTCCTTGTTGTGACTCTTGAATCTTTATCTCCAATTATTTTATTCAGTTTGTGATTTCTTCTTACATACTTTACTAGTATAGGCTTTGGTCTTCTTGCTTTTTATTTCTCTTCGGGTTCATCTTGTAGATTTACTTTAGGTATCACTTCTTTTATCTCATCTTCCTCCTCTAGCTATTCAAAAATGTCTTCCTGATGCTTAGCTCCTATAGCTTGATTTTTGATAGTTTGTTGCAAGGACTCAGTATTTACTAGTTAATATTGTATGACAACTTTCTTATCAAAGGTTCTCCTTCAAATATGTATATGAAATTTATCTAATCTTCAAGTTCCTTCTTATGTTCAACTTCATTCTTATTTTCATATTCATCAACTCTCATATTTTTACTTTCCATAACTTTTTTAGTGTTAGAATTCAAACACATGTATGTTTTCTTTTAGTGGAATATCCTAGAAATATACCTTCATCACTTTTTGTATCAAGTTTTTCTTGTCTATTATCCTTCATTATATAACATTTTCTTCCAAAAGCTTTGAAATATTTCACATTAGGTGCATATATATACCATATAACATTTGTACCTATCTTGATTTGTACTCAAATCAAAGTATAAATTGTAGTACTTATAGCTTCTCTCTAGTACTTTGGTGCAACATTTTTTTCCATCAGCAATGTCCTAGCTTAGTCCATGGTTGATCTATTCCTCCTTTTCTCTTGTATTGCATAAAAATGTAACAAAGAAACAAACAATAAGCAACTAAAATCTATTGCTACATATTCATGCAAACTTCAAATATGAAAGAGAATATGTATATAGTGAAGACATGAAATCAAAAGAGTACAAACTATTCAAAATAGCACTAATGAAAACCTCACAAAATCACCAAGTTGATGATTTCATTGTTGTGGGATGTGGTTGATCACAAATCCTACAGCATAACAATGGGCTAGATAGTTCTTATGGAAATAAGGAGAGGGTTCTCCTTTTATAGGAAATGAGATCAAATGGACGGTTGAGATTCAATGCAAGATGAAGGGCTAGGATATCTCAAGATCAATGAGGTGTCCATGAGGTGGAGATCAAGTGGACTCCATGTGGATTAGGGTTTTTGACCATTCAAAGTGGGAAACATGCTCACACATGTGTGAGCAACCTTTGATCTGATAGGTCAATGGCAGGTGTAAGAGGTGTGAGAAGCATGGTTTCTCACACATGTGTGAGACACCTTGATTCTCATGTGAAGGGGGATACATATGCAAGAGGTCTGAGGAGTGTGAGGAGTGTGGAAAGTGTGAGTGTTCCTCACACATGTGTGAGCACACACTTAGGATTAAAAGGTATTAGCAAGGTGATTAGGAAAAAAGTAAGTGAGATTAAGTAGTGGGTAGGTTTAGAAGGATGGGTTAGGATAGGAAAGTGAGGTTGGGTGAGGGTTAAAGTTAGGAGCCATGTGCTCAAATAGGATTATATTTAATATTTAATTCCAAGTGGGCTCAAAAGGGATTAATTAAGTAAATGAAGTAATTTACTTAATTAAAGTAAATGGATTAGGATGTAAGTGGGATGAGGGGAAAAGGGCTAGGACTTAAATAAACCTAAATTTATTTAAATCAAGGAAAGATTAATATAATTAAATAAATGTAAACTTATTTAATTAAAGGTAAGGTAATTAAATAAATAATAAATATTTATTTAATTGGTCATGAAATGGGTATTTGGATAATGTTAGGTGTCTACACATCTATACCATTTTGTGGAGGGGTTCTTAGTGAAAACATTTGTCTCTTGATTCCTCTATCATTGTAAAATGTGTTGATTTTCTAAAATATAAATTCACCTCCTCTGTTAGATCCTATATACTTCAAGATTTTACCTATTTCCTTTTCAACTCTATCCAAATACCACTTAAACATTTGAAATGAATTAGATTTTTCTTTAAGAAATATTACAAACATCATTTTAGAGTAATCATCAATGAATAGAATGAATTATTTGTCATAGTAGCTTTGTACTTCGATATATTCACATAGGTTAGTATCAACCAACTCTAAAATATCTTTAGAAGTAAAGATCTTGCTCTTGAAACTAGACTTTATCATTTTTTCCATTTAACATTGTTTACACATCACATTATCAAGTTTCTTCAATCTTGTTAATCCTCTTACTCTTTTCTTCTTACTAATGCTTACTAAATTATCAAAGTTTATGTGACATAACCTCTTATGTCATAACCAGATATCATCATATTGTGCAAAAAAGCATGTATCATCATATAGGTTTAGATAGAACAAGTTACCTCCTATTTGTTCTCCACTTCTAATCAATTTACTAGTAGTATCATAGATCTTAGCCTTCTTGTATTGAAAATCAATTGTGTAGCTTGAACTGTTCAGTTGTGCAATGCTCAACAAATTGTAGTTAAGTCCTGCAACACAATAAGAATTGTCAAATTTAATCTTATCAATCAATTTTATTGATCCTTTACCTTTCAGAAGACATGGTGCAACATTACCAAACTTAACATAGCTTCCTATATAATATTCTAAGGTTTCAAACTTACTTTTATCACTAGTCATGTGATATGAGAGACCACTATCAATTATGCATCTATCACCTTTACTTGCATATGAAATAAGTGGAGTTTTCTCATCTTCATTAAAATCATCTATCATAGCAATATAAACAACTTCTTCTTCATGATCATCAAACTCAATATATGTTTCTTATTTAGAAATATAACAAGATTTTTTACCTTTACCCTTGTAGTTCTTGTATCTTCTATTATCTCTATCATCTATTTTAACTCTACACTCTTTGTGTTTCCTATCACCCTTATCTTCACTATCAGGATATCTTGCAGTAATATGATCAACTTTGTTACATGTAAACTAGATTATATAAAGTTTAGCTTTCAATTTTTCTTTTCCTCTTGGTAACCTTCAAACCATTAATGCTTAAAGATCATCATCATATGCCTCACTGTCATTATTCACATATTTTCCATTCTCTTTCTTAGACTTATGAAGAACCAATTGTGATTTGAAAGTAGACTTAGTAGTAGGAGGAGAGTAGTTATCAAAATATCACAATTCAAAAGCAGTAATCCTACCAACCAAACTAGCCAATGTTTAATCATTACCATATGTACACCTTGATTCTTGTATTATAGAAACTCTAATAGGAAAAATAGGAAGTAAGGTTCTCAGTACCTTTCTTATCACATTCTCATCAATAATTTTTTCTTCAACTCCTATCATAGCATTTAGCACTTCTTTGATTTGGCCAACATATTGGGCTACATTCTCACCTTCTTTCATCTTCATATGATCAAACTTTGCTCTCAAGATTTATGATATTCTCTTAGTGAATTATTGTCTCTACCATGGATCTTTGCCATCTTATCCCACATTTTCTTCATAGTGTTGCAATCCTTGATATCATCAAATTCAAAGTAGCTTAGGGTGGATGTGATCTCTAACATTGCATGATTATACTCTCATTTCTCCTTTTTTTTTGGGTTGTAATAGGTGATGCTATAGTTATATAAGCATGTTCCAAATAGTATAGAGTTAAGTCTTTGATTTTAAAAATGTGCATTCATCAAACTTTACCATGTTGGGAAGTTTTCTTTATTCAATTTGGGTACCTCCTTTCTGTAAATCTTGATCTTCATCTTTAAGTGCCTCCAAAAATTTCCTTACAGGAACAAAAAGCTCTGATACTAATTGTTTGAATGATTTTAGAATAATTGAGAGGGGGGTGAATCAATTATCCTCAACTCTACATGTACCAATTCAATGTTTAACCACTTTAAACAACTTAGATCACCTAATCTATATAGTAGCTTAGCTATAGCATTAACATTTAGTTCATTGTCCCACTAGTAACCAACTTGGATAATGTAAAGTAATAATAAGTAAGACATCAAATAACATTCACACAAGTATGACACTAGGATTTAAAGGTTACAATCTACACTATTAGGTTTTACCCTATTAAAGGATTTAATCACCATGATAGAACCAGCCTTGTTCAAGGTCTTAAGAACATCCCATTAGAATGTCACATTGATTAAAGGATTTATAAATGACTATTAGGTCAACCTTGATTAAAGCATTTTAACTGATACAATGGTTAGAAAGTAACAACAGGTTGATCTAATAAAATACAACTCACTTTGCAAATATAGATCACAATGTAGCTCATTTGTTTATTCATTTATTGGCCTACATTCATAACTCCATCGCTAATATTCTTGGAATACCCTTTAAGAAATCATACTTTAACTCTCCTCTTCTCTTCTTAGTCTTATGCTCAAGTCTTCTAATCAATAGAATCAACAATTGCTAACCTCTTTAGGTTAATCCTTATGCCTCCTTAAATAGGTAGCTTTGATCTCAATACAACATTTGGAGCCATTTTGTGATGGAAAACTATCACAATTGTGACCTTCAACCATTACCCTAGCGACAAACTAGCTCTTCAACTCTCGTCAAACTTTTATTGTCCCAAAGTGTGACGGTGAGGAAACCTATCATAATTGTGATGGTAAAATTATTATAACTTGGAAGAAGTGAGGGACAACACTTCATGTTCATGATGTTACAATTGTGACAGTATGTCATCATAATTGTGATGATCTAAACTTGCACTCCACTATCGCAATTGTAATGTATATGTGATAGTTGCATTGTAGAAATGACAATTATCCATCGAAGATTTCCATCATAGTTACGACTATGTTACAACAGCTGTATAGTGCAAGGGGTGGATATTCATTAGAACAAACCATCAATTTTTAGGTGGGTACATTGAAATTGTGATGGCTGGTTGAATTATTAAAAAAAATATTACTTTTTTCCACTAGCATTTATAGGTGTTGAAGTGTAGAGGCTATCGGTTGGAGGTCTAAAAAGGAAGGCCACCCCCTATAAATCTATAGTCCCAATTGGGGAGGATGGGTAGGTAGTGGTGAGACATTAATTTTGTAAATAATGTAGCTCATTTTTTCCCATGTGATCTACCATTTCCATTTAGTCTTTTGCTACATTTGATAATGCATGAACATTTTTTTACTATGGGGAGGTGTTGTGTTTCCTTCTCACAAATGCACTAAAGTATGGAAAAGAATAGATGAAAGATGAATACATTTCTATTTATCTTTTAGTTTGAATGAATTCCTACAACCACTTGTGTGCATACAACAAAAATGAAGGAGGAGATTAAATTGAATCAAATCCCAAAGCTACACGTGTGAGATTCCTATCAACAACCAGGCCTTCACTAGAAACTGTGGACCAAAGATTTTCTCATGAACTAATTTGTTATGCATTGCTCAAATGGTATTGAACCACAAACAAATATATATCACCATTACCATGATTATAACAAGGTAAAAGGTGTCCATCATTCAAGTTTTCTCCTATGTTGCACAATAGCCATAAAAATAATTAGCCTTTTTCATGGACCTCCATTTTACTTGGTTCTACACTATTTTTTCAGATGACTACTTAAAGGTGTCATTGGATTGGGGAAACATGGCAGGGGGTAGTTCCATTTTGATTGGTAGTTCTATGAATTGGTTGCATGTCACCAACTAGGAAAATGATTCAAAAGATGATTAATAGATCAAAAACTATTAATCAAGGGGACATTATAGGTACTCGACCTGAGATAATAGTTTAGGGGCTCAAATTACATCTTTCAGATAGGGAACTTAAACATTTAGCATCATTTAGCATCATAAGTATTTTTTGGAATTGTTGCTTCTCTTCAAGATACAATGCTACCATCAAATAAAGTCCCTCAACTATTTTGAAAATAAATAAAGATCATAAGGAAGGTCCAAATGCATATCAACTTCATAATTGGTTTATCCCAATACCATTTCTAGTATTTTTCACTTTTTTGCAAATTTCTTACCTCATAAAACATGGGAAGGTGTTAGAAACCTCAACTAAATAATGCATTCAAAGATCAAAGATTAAATTAAGTTTATTAAATACTAGGTTTTTTTGAAATTACAAATACTCTATAACTCCAAGTAGACTTTCTTTCATAAAAAGACCTCAATGTCAATATTTATATTGACACCTATTGTGGATTTATTTATGATGAAGGGATACTTGTCAAAATGATGCCTTCATCATAAATAAGGCCACAACAAGTGTCAATCCTTGAAAAAATGCTTTAGTGACTTTATGAACTAATCAGTCCTAAAACAAATATCAACTTGAGTTATAAGTCTTATCTCTGTGTCCATGTTCCCTTCATTGTTTAGCTAATGATATCATTGTAGGTCATGATCTTGAGAGTCAAGAGAATTCTTTGATCCTCCTTTTCCATATTGTGAAACACAAATCTCACATCAACCATATGAAGGAAATGTATTCTATCATACATATCTTCCCTTGAATAGGTTCCTAACTTATTGTGGGCAGCTATAGTTGATGAAGATCTATCTATCTTAAAAACCAATGTAAGTATTTATGAGAAACCATGGGAAGGATCGATTGAGACAATTTGGTATTTTCATTAGAATTATACTACAATATTTTGGCAAAACTAGATAGGTATTATTGTGATTAGACAATTTTTCTAACAAATAACCATATGAACATTACATTGATCATAGAGGGTGTATATTTTTTATATGTGCAACAGCAAACTATAATTTTTTTAATCTAACAATCATCCTCTTTGTTGTAATATATTGGTTCAAGAATGAGATTACATATGCTTCTCTTTCCATCATCAGCGGATGGAGAACTTTTGCACTCAAAGTAGTTTTAAATCCCATTCCAAGAGAATAAATTCATGTTATGTAAGGACATCTAGTGCTTGAAAAAATCACCAAATTCATACAAGGTGAGAAGATAAAATTCAGCTTAAAGCCATTTCTATCTCAAAACTTTAGACAACACTAACAAGTTTAGATGTTTGTAACAAACCACAAAAATGAGAAATAAGACATGCCCCTTAAACATTCTTCAGAAACTTGAAAATTCTACCAAAACACTTCAAAATCAAAGCATAAATGAAACTGTAGACACTTAAAATAGTCTCAAACACTATATTAATTTATTTAATATTTCTTTTGATATTATAATTATGTATTTATTAATTAATTATATTCCTCATATTCTTCTACTTATTTAATTAAATTTATTTAATTAAATAGGTTCATTTCTCTAATGGATTTAAATTTAATTTAAATACATCTTGCCTAATGTATTAAATTTATTTACTACAAAGTACTCCATAAAATCCCCTTTTAAATAAATATTAATTTATTTAATTCCCTTCACTTTATTAAATTTTTTAATCCTATGATTAAGTTAAATCCTATTTAACTTAATCCTAATTCCATACTAAAACCTAGTCTACACCCATCACTCTCATCCTTCTAAGCCTATCCATTAATTAATCTCACTTAACTAATCTTAAATACATTTCTAAACACATCTTAGTCACCAAGTATTTGCTCACACATGTGTGAGCAACTCAAGATCCAATAAAGTTTCCATTTTATTATTTTATCCAAAAAGCCTTACACTCTTACACACTTGTCCCCCTTTCCTTTCTCCAAGGTTTCTCACACGTGTGAGAAAACCTTGAGTCATCACTTTCACTAAAATCCTAATGTTGACCTTTGCATGGCTTGTCTCCTTATCCCATGTGTCTCCATTGTAGCAACTATGTGGATGCCAGACAAATGCCACCTACCCAAGGCCTCTCTTAAGCCTATAAATAGAACCCTTGTCTCAAGCATTTCTCATCTCCCTCATTTGCATAGTTATCATGCTAGTATAGTTCTAGAGCTTTTAGTGATTTTTATGCATTGTTACTAACCTTTGGTAGTTGATAGTTCATTTTCATTTGCATTGTTAACTTAGTTTGATTTCTTGCATCCACATGCACCTTCCTTGAGTGCTTTGAACATGGTTATATCCATAGCCATTGTTTGAAATACTCTCTTCATATCTAGTTAGTTTATACACTTTGCATTTTGTTTCAAGCATTTTAAGATTCAAAAGTTATATTTGGGAGAGCACATTCACATCACTCCAACTAGAGCACACCAACAAGGTTCAAATCGGGTGCCCTTGTTAAGCTACTCCCAGGTTGCATTGGAATCATATTCGTCGATTATTTTGCTAAGTAAAATACAAGTGCTTTAGTTATTTTATTTTCTTGGATCTTTCTTATATGAACATGTACAACTAATGTTGCCTTATTTTAGCTTTTTCCTTGTAGTTGGGTTTTTATGTATACATTTTACCATGCCCAGCAGCACCCACATCCCTCTTCCATTTCAAAATTTGGTCAAGAAACCCAAAATATGTTGTAAAAACTGTGCATTGTCATCTCTATTGCAGTCTTATCTATGTACGTGCTTTGTCATCTACGCAGATCAGTGTCTCCATTGATTGGCATCTCCACCCATGATAGTTTTTCAAAACCATTTCATCTTACAAATATCCCCTATTTTGTCATTTGCATTACATTTTGACGTCTCTTTGACTTCCATTATCATCTCCAAAATTTACCCTTCTATCGTCTGTGTAGAAGGTAGTGGGAAAGCTTGTAGTATTTACAAATTGTCATCTCTAAATTTTAACCAATTATGTTGTCTCTATTGTTGGTGGCTAAATATCGACAAGATCTCAAACTGTCATCTCCAAAGACTAGCTATAAACTGTCATCTGCATTATGGGCAGCCTTGAGCCTGTTATTTTGTTAAATTGTCGTCTTCGCTACCAAAGTTTTGTCATCTGCATTTTGGGTGATGAAAGTCAACATTTTTAGTATTCTGCCATCTATGATATTCTAGCATCTCTATGTTTTAGTGTCTTCAATAGTGTTCTATCATTTGTAACTGCAAGGTGTCAATGAAAAATAGACTATACTACTCTGTGTTCTATCATCTAAGTTTTTTTCATCTCTATCATTCTATCATCTATGTCTGTTATCTATCATCTCTGAATATTTGTAGATTGAGTTAATTTTTTGATGCCTAACTTGCTAATGACTTGATAGGCAAGATTTTTCAATTTGATTTTCTATTGTAGGAGACAAACCTTGGAGATTTATAGTTATTTTAATCACTTGAGAAATTTATAGTGATTTTAATAACTTGTTTGGTTTTAATGACAAATGAACTTGTATGAATTAATCACTTGTCCTTGGAATGTATGTTGCAACTAAAACTTAAACCAAACAAACTCTTGAATGCATTTATGGTAAACATTGCACATACACTCTTCAATGTTTTAAGGGAATTTACACACATTTCATTGGAATTAATGTTGTTCAAAAACACTCTTGAATGCCTTAATGAATGAACAATTTTTTTATTGGAATGAATTTGTAGAGTAACAAAATACAATCTTGAGTGCCTTAAGGAATTGACATGATTTTTAGTAGAATGAATGATTAGATAGTAAATATACTCTTGAATGCTTAAGGATCAAAGAAGAATGTGATGAAATATTTTAATTTGGGTTTAAAAAATACTTATACAATCTTGAACGCTTAAGGGACAAAGAAGCTTGCTATGAAATATTTGGACTTGGTGCTTAAAATGAACACACTCAATCTTGAATGACTTAAGGGAATTTATTTCATTTTTGTCAATTTGCTTATGTTGAAGATGATTGATTTACTTTTTTTGATGAATCCTCACTTTTTATTATGTTGAAAACATTTTCAAGTTGGAAAGAATAATGCATTCTTATACAAATGTTTCTTCAAAACGTAGATAGAAAATCTAAGCTTCATTGGAAAAGAACAAGTGTCTTTTAAACTTCGAGGCCACTTATGTATTCTCTCCTAATGCACCTTTGGGTGATCTTGAGTGCACAAAAAATAAGTGGTCTTATTTTTATTTTTTAGGAGGTCTACTTGGGGATTTCATCACCCCTTCGGATGACCTCAACTCTACCATTCTAACAGAGTATAAATATTGGGAGGTGAATCAAAAGGCACCTCTCTTGGAAGCAAAATTTTGTCACTCTTGTTTAAGCCCCAAAGAACTCTATACCTTTGGGAAGTGAAGGTGGAGATTTGGGTTGCCATCTCCTCCTAGATGTGTGGCACTATTTTCTTTCATCTATAGATTTGGGCATCAAGTACCTTGCATATATTAAAGATGCCCTCTAGATAATCTGTGTACATCCTATTGGAAGCCTTATTAGGATTGTTGATGTGTTCAACATGCTTGAGTTTTTAAAAATCCAAAACCAATACCAAATATCAAACAAGTCCAAAATGAGTGAAATGGTGAGATAAACATTTAGTGAGTAAAATGGTTGTAAGTGGGTCCTCTTGACCTTTGGTTATTTTCATGAGTTCTTATACTTGGTCTAGCATTTGAAATTCAATAGGTCTTTTAGTCACAAAAAATTTCCCAAAATTTTTGAGCTTGGTCTTGTAATTGGGTTTGTTTTGTTTCTACCATGTCTAACAAAGTCAAATTTGAGAAGGTGAAATTATCCAAACCATTTGCCTATAAGGAAAGGAAAAGTCTATCACATAGTGATAAATATATGCTATCAAAGACATCAAGAAGGAAGAAGTTGAATAGGATCATTATGACATAATCTTATACAATGGTAAACTTTGAAATTGTGATGCTTTCCGTGGAGTAAACCCAAGATTTTTATTTCTAGTGAGAGGATTAAGTTTTTTGCATAGTGACCACATCATCCTCATTTTCCACTTAAATCCATTTTTGAAATTTCTAGTCTTCTATTTTCAAAATTTCCTCTAAAGAGCTTGATCATTTGAACCTTAATCTTTTGGCTTAAGAACATCTTAGTTAAAAAACCTATGAGATTACAACACTGGACCTTTATCCACAAGAAAAATTTTATCATAGTCATGATCACTCATGTGGGGATCACAAGTCCGTCTCCAAATATTGAGTAATCTATTCAGTGTCCTATCTTGCCCAAAGATCACTTGTCCATATTTTGTAGGAGAAAGATACTTTTATCCTATATCACACTTGGTTTTCCAAATCAATGAGGTCTTTTATCCTAGTAGACATGCATGCAAAATCAACAATATCATATTTCCACAATCCATTTGTAATGCAAGTTCATTTTGGATTTGATTGTGTGTGTTTTAGCATCATCATTTCATATCACTCTCTATAATCCATCATCAGCCAGATGAGAGAGTGCAGGATGCATAAAAAATCTCATATCATACGCAAGGCATGTGAACTATTTTATAGAATGCCTAAAAAAATATCGATAGTAACTAATATGCTTCTTCATTAATATGCCCGATACAATAAGAAAACTTGGCAACTATGCATAGCAAGTTATACGCTAAAAGGAAATCATTTAGGAGATACAGAATTTGAACAACCATATGTTAAGATTCTACAGTTTGTATCACTTTCCTGAGTCTGACAGTTGAGAATAAGTTCATCATCCTCCCTACAGTATGTTCCAATGGCCTGCACATCCACAAAAGTTCTAGCGTCTCAAATTTGTAGAATATGAATTGTCACTCTCCAGGTCAACTCACCAAGTCACTCCCACCTAGTCACCTCAGTGAGTTGACTCTTTCAGTCAGCTCACCAAGTCTACTATTCAAGTATACACGCCAGGTCAGCTCGTCAAGCTAGCCCACCAATTCATGTCACCAAGTTGACTGTTCGAGTACACTCACAAAGTTTACTCTTTAAGTTTGCTCATCAAGTCACCCCACCAAAGCGCCTCATCAAGGTCAGTCTTTAAGTCCACTCACCAATTCAGCTCACCAAGTCGCCGCACCAAGTCGACTCACCATCTCGCCTCACCAAGTGGACTTTCTCAGTCAGCTTGCCAACTTTCCCCACCAAGTCAACTGTTCAAGTATACTCACCAAGTTGACTCTTTGAGTTCGATCATCAAGTCACCCCACCAAAGTGCCTCATCAAGGTCAATCTTTAGGTCCACTCATCGAGCTTTCTCACCAAGTTAGCTCGCCATATCGTGTCTCTAAGTGGCCTCGCTAAGTCGGCTTGCCAACTTGCCCCACCAATTTGCCACTTTAAGCCCACTCACCATGTTAGATCGTCAGGCCAGCTCCCCAAGTCAGCTCGCCAAGCTGACAATTGAAGTATGCTTACCAAGTCAACTCTCTAAGTTCACTCACCAAGTCCGCCCCCTAGGCCAACTCTCCAAGTCAGCTCACCAAGTCACCCCCACTTGCCCCACCAACTCACCACTTTAAGTCGACTTGCCATGTTAGCTCGCTAGGCCGACTCCCCTAGTCAGCTCACCAAGTTAACAATTCAAGTACGCTCACCAAGTTGACTCTTTATGTTCGCTCACCAAGTCTGCCCCCTAGGTCAACTCACCAAGTCACAAACTTATCTTATCTTGTGTAAACATGGTTGTTAAGTTTTTTTTTCCAAGTCTTGTACTTGTGCTTATCTAGCATTTTAGGAGATGTTCATACTCTTGACTAACTTATTTGGGCCTAGAATGACCAGAAAAAACAATTCCAAACTAGCTGTATATTTCTTTGTAGCCCTTTTTTGTAATTAGCCCTCCTATGTAGGTTTTTTATCATTATCTGGCAAACTTTCTTAACAACCTACAAGACAAACAACAATTTAGGATACCCATTTGGACTATGTAAAGGGTTTTGTTGGTTTAGACCTTTGATACTGCCTGTACAACACATTTCCCAAAAATAAGGGTTTTGTGGCTTTACAAAGATCTTTTTTGTATCCTGCAATGCTTTTGACCACTAATGTCAATAAGTCATAATATTAGTAACAATTTTGAAGCTATCTGTTACTGATACTAACTCAAATAAAAACCAATGCACCAGAGAAGACCTATGAAATATACTTAAGAGTGCCCTCAGCTATTTTTAATACATTTGAGGACACAAAGGAATAGAAAAGAAGCATAAAATAGATATCTTCATTGCTACTCATAATAAATAGAAGACATACTCAGCCATGGTTGCATGATATAATCACAATGTTACACCCATTAATAAATAGTATGAAATTCTTGCTATAACAACAATCAATATAGTCTTAATCAAAAACAATAATTAATATTGCCTCAAAATAACCATTATTTAAGAGAATTATATGAGAGCTTCTAAAAGAAGAATGATTTTTCACCACCCACACCGCCCAATTAGCGAAAAGAAATTCAATGTAATAATGTGATCAAATGTATATAGAATGGAAATCTCTCCAAGCTAAAGGCAGGCTTACGAGTTACAACAAAAAGAACCTAATGCCCACACTTATTCTCAATATGGTAGAATGAGTTGCAATCAACTCTGTTGCTCTGATAATAGAACTTCCTGGAATAGACGAAATTACTTAGAAGTTTCATAGACATCAGATTCGGTAGCTGTATAACTATTATTTAAAAGGAAAAGCTTATAATGCTCCAACAACAAAATTTACAATATCTTCATATTGATTGGTATCCATGTACATTTAAATGAAGCACAGAAAATGAAATTGGTACATATAAGAACTTCTAAAGCTGAAATGTATACATCGAGCACCAATATAATTCTAACAAGCAATTCCAATGGCACACCCCCAACATCACTTGAGGAAAGGCAACAAACAATTAAGTACGCATACATCATAGACTTAGGAATTAAATTGCAATACAATAGTCCCATAGAAGAACAACCATGCACTGAGTTGTGTCAGAAAACCTAGAAATTCCTTTTGGCAGTGCCAAGACAGCAAATACAACATTCAGTTGATTTGAGAATCCATTTGCTGAAGGGTTCACTGGTTGGCCTTGACTCTGATTTGTCTGATACTGTGGTACACGTTGTCACCTTTTCTGCTCCTGATTCTTGGGCTTGTCACCTGAAGGTGAACTTCCTAGTAGTCTTTGAGAAGCACTAGGTGAAGGTTGAGCCTTTTTTGCTTGATAATAATAATTATTTTTCCTGTGCTAAGGATATCTGTTTGGGTAGGAACCATTTGTCACTGTCACCCACTATTGAAGTTTTTGGAAAACTTCTTCTACAAGAGGAGTGGAGAAGGCATCTTTTGGTTCCTATATCGACAATCGGCTCCATTCAGATAGATACCATGTTTATACCTATTAAACAGTAAAATTAAACATTCATTTTACAGTTGGTTGCCACCAAACACACAAGTGAAAGCCCTCATGTTGAAATTGACTGGTCTAGCAACAAGACTGCCATAAGGCATGTATTGATATTCCTTTACAGAGAGTAAGAGCCACATGAAAGGCCATTTTGTAGGCATGGAAAAATTGACAGAGTAGATTCAAGACCATAAGAGTACACACAAGGCCCAGATAATCCTAGATGCTAATGAATACAGCCATGCATGCATAGTCATACCCAAGGCACACAATTGGAAATCCCAACAATAGAGTACAATTATGAATTTCTGATAAAAAAATTGCAACATTTAGTATAGTCAACATAATCTATATTTCCATACATGGACATAAGAGGTAAACATAAAATAGTGCCAGTAGGTAGTAGGAAAGAGTAGCTTTTTCTTAAATAAATATAATTATTGGCTAAAATATATTCACGATAAAATTGTGTTGTGAGGTCTTGCTCTTTAGTGATTTTCATTTAGTCAAACTTACTATCAACATACTCCTATATCTCTCCAAGGTTAGGTGCAATAGCATCCCCATAGTTGACTATTATGAGATTGGAGTTATGATAGAGATGAGATGTTTGGGATCATCAACACTTTCTTCACTCTATTCCCTTGCTCTGACTTAAAATTGGGCCTTAAATTCCATTCTTGTGTGATAAATATTAGTTGTAATGCCTCTTACAACTCAAACATCCTCTCCAAAACAATGCATTATGAGTTGTAATCAGTCAGATTATGTGTAGGCTGTCTTCATGTAAACTTATTGATCCTTACAACATATTCACTGTTAAATGTCCTATGGGTCCCTTTCACGAGAACAGGACTCCTTTTTGATCCAATTGTGTTTTGATGATAATCTGAAACGCTAATTGGGCATTATGAGTTTAATTTTTAGAGTTGTAATAGTCCACTATCTTGCAATCCAGTATTTGTATTTACAGCTTATATCGAGTGCAAATGTTTTAGATAAATTTTGCATGATTTATACCACATTTACCCTTGATTAGACAGTATATTTCAGGTTTTTATTCTTGAGATTGTATTAACTATTATGAGACAAATTTAATTTGATTTTGAAAGATTGCCAAAGTTTGATTTTAAGTTATTTGTTATTTCTAAGTAATATGTGATTTGTTCTATTTTTTGTAGATGTTTACAACGATGATGCAAAATATGAGCCTAGAGACGATGGCAAGTATGGGTGAACAGTTTGGGCTTAAGCTTTCATGTGAGGATCCAGTTAAAGCACAAAATGCAATGGACTCATGGATCAAATCAGTGGAAGAAATTCACAGTTTTCTCAGTGGGAATCAACAAATTTTGCCAACTGATCTCATGGTAAATAGCACCACAAATCAGCAAAAAAAACAATTTTATGGTTCTTTTCATATTTGCCAGATCAAAAAGTAATTGCATGTCAAAGAGGAGTGACAAGTAGCAAGCAGAAGAGGAGGAAGATTTGCCACCTTGTTGAAAAGATTTTTTAAGCAAACAGTAGGGTTTATAAATGATTTTATTTTTTTTCCTAATTTTCAAATGAATGTCCAGTGTTTTAAAGTTCTTAGTTTTCCATTTTTTGTTGTTTCATTTTCCTATAGTTATTTCATTTCTAAAATTCTTCTTGTTTCATTTTCTAAATCCTTGATGTTTGATTTTTTGAATTGTTGTTGTTTAACTTAAACTTTTCAGTGTAACCTGGGTGCACGCACCCGCCCTAAAACCCCCTGCCCCGGGTGCACGTACATAGTTTTAGTAGTGTACAATGCACTGCCAACATTAGCAACTCCATAGGACTAAATTACACCATGCTTGTTACAGAGAAGATAAATCAGCATTCAAATCACAATGGAAATATTCATACCTTTAGCGACTTAAAAAAAGTGAATACAGCAATTCCAGACCTATGCTCTTGTCAACTAAATCATAGTTTGCAAAGCTATATATATATATATATATATATATATATATATATATATATATATATATGAAAATTTGGTATAGTCGCAGATGCATGTACTGAACAAACTTTTAAAACATGGCAAACTGAACATAATTAAAAATGAGAAAGTTGGCAAATGCCTCCAAAGCAATAAAAAATAATATGTCCAAAATCAATAGAATTCAAAAATTGTCAACTGCAATGCTCATATTTAACCAAATCCAGGACCTGAAGCCAGTGGATATCATAATGCATGAGTGTCCAACAACATAGTTCACAGCTCATCACTGAATAGATACTAAACATAATCCTAAGTAAAACTCACCAGTGAGCTAGAAGATGGGGGTGTCATAGATGCTATAGGAGGCCTTTGTGCAGGAAGAGGCATCCTCATATTGTTCATCTGTTATAAGAAAATGACCTAGCAGTGAGGAATGAAATAGGAAAAATAGTCACATGGCTAACAAACATGCACAAATAGAAAAAACAATAGATCAACATGCAATAATCAATGAGTCTCAAACATAACAGGGTCTTGAGAAATGTGATTACTACAAAAAAACACCCAGCATCGCAATGAAACTTGTTTCAAAGTGAAAAAATTGCTCAAATACAAATTACATAATTAAAATTTCAAAATTAACTTACTCCAACTACTATCACAAAATGACAGAGTGCACATTTTACAGAAGGTGCTCCAAATGGATACATAAGTGTTGTGCAACAATTCCCATAGTTCACATGTGCAACCTGATTTGCTGTTTCAAATGCACATTGTCCACTGCCAAATTATAATAAAAATCAATAGGACATTTTAGAATAACATATTACATGCATTTTCCATCTTGAGTTTCATCAAAATGATTGCAAGAAAAAAGGTCTTTACCCATCAAGCTATAGATGACTTTCACCTAGCTAATCTCATTGACATAGATAATGACAACACAAAAATGTTAAAAAGAAATGATTAAAAAAGAACAAGAATATTTAATGCGATACAAAATTGTTTGATGATATAAAAGTGTGAATTTTACTTTGTAGGGGAGAAATAATAAAAAATATTTCATTCCCACTTGAACCATCCTTAGTGAGGAACTGATTCAAAAGAGGAGACGTCTCTTAAACAATCTAAGAAGACATTTTCAGATAGCTTAATCGATCCTATTTCACTAAAATAGTTGAAACTTGAAAAACTTGGACTTGAGAATAACTTGGTAGGTCAAATATTTAAAAATATAGGCCTCTGCAAAAAACTCAGCAATTTTCCTGAAAATTTTCATATACAGAAATGTTATTCCTCAAAAACACACATTACTAAATTCTTTTTGCATACTACAATTTTTCATCATATATAAAGCAGAAATAGAATTTAATATATATCATTGACCAAAAAATAGCTATAAATGAGTTAAGAATTATAAGGCCACTTTCATTAGCCATATCAAATGTAGAAGTTGTCTCATCTAAAGATATTATTAGCAAGTTGTGCAATAATAACATCTTAGCAGGCACGCTCAAGAGTTCTATCCATATTCCCTGTTGTCCCCTTGTAATCAAAAAATTTATTTGGATTTGGGAGTGGGGACCCCGATATGGGATCAAGGAACAGTGCACCTTGTAGGGGTCTGAGGGCAATGGGTGAAATATTCCTTCTAATAGTTCTTAATTGGAATATTAAAAATTCATAAAACTATCTCAAACAAAACCCATTTTTCATAGTCATGAAGGAGTTATGCATCATGCAGACATTTCTTAATGATAATACCCTTGTTGGAAAAATAGTCAATTACTTCTACTAGCTGGAAATATTCTGGCAAAATTACTGAATTTTTTAAGTGACTAATACAAGGGGTAAACATAGAGATATAAGATGTGAAAGCTGCAACATACCAACCTGCACCTACTTATTTATCATTCAGTGAACTCCAAGAATCCACTGGCAATGCCTAGCTGGCTGTAAAAATAGTGGGTTTACCTGTAGTAGGAATAGGTCAAACATGCAGCAATTTCTTTTCAAATTGATTCTTCAATAGCACCTTGAAAATTGGGAATTGTTTGACCTATTCTGTCTAGAAATTGTTATTGCAATCCTTCCCCAAATATTCATAGATAGATATATGATTTTCCCAACTCCAATTACTAACTTAAAGAAAAGAAAAACATTAAAGGCAAAATGCCAAAAAGAAGTGATTTCTATTAGCAACTAAGATAATTCCCAATGTTTTATTCATAGATTTTAATTATCAACTTGGGTTTGCGTCAATCCTTAGTTTTCCAAGGGTTTCGTCCTAGAAAAGCAGTATCTAAACTTGCAAAGAAAAATTTATAGATAGATAGATAATTTTCCCAACTCCAATTGCTAACTTAAAAGGGAAAAAAAAACATTTGAGGCAAAAAGCTGTGGTTTCCATCTTGGATGACAAGAAGATGTGATTTCTATTGGCAACTAAGATAATTCCCAAAGTTTTATTCAAAGATTTTAATTATCAAAACAACACTTCCTAGTTGCCATAACATTGTAATGAAAGGCATGGTCCCACCAATCCACATAATGAGCAATTAAAATAATAATTGCCTGGACTTAAGCTTTTCAGGCTATTATTTGAATATTCATTCATTCCCTTACTATTCAATTAATTTTCTAAGCTTGGGGAATTAAGAGTCCAAATTTGTAATTTAAGCTCTTTCCCTTGTACTTAATTGTTCATTTTATAGTCCTATAATTCCTTGGCTCCATATCAAGGACATTACAAAGGGTAGCCAAGCCCAAATGAAGGTCTCAGAAACCTGTACCACCAATAAAATTCTTGTTTCTTTTCATTGCAAGAAAAACTCCCGAATTTTTGCATTTACTCAGGAGTTTTGTATTAAAAAAATTATCACATTTTTTTCAACAACTTCTTGGAAAGTTTTTGCAAGAGTAATTAGACTCTCATTTTGATTCGGGAGTACTCCCAAGTCGAGAAAAATTGGTGAGTTGTTCAACAAAGATCTGAACTGTCTAGTCAATGAAGCACAATTCTTCCAAAGCCAAGCTTAGAATATGAGCAATCAATAACTGGAAGGCAGTGCTTCCTTAATATCACCAAACTAAATCAAAGCAAAAATGGGAAATCTACAGAAGAGGATTCTATTTGAAATTTTGAATGTTGTTTTGTATCAAGCAAACAATAATAAAATAGAATTCAATAAAATTGATGTCGGCCTAAACCAAAAGACCAGAATGGGAATAACAGAATTAATACTAAAAATGAACTTTTCCTCCTAATAAGCCTGGTAAGATGTGCTACTCATTGTGATAACTGGAACATCAAAGACTACATAGTAAATCCCTCCATATATCAGATAAAATTTTCAAACAAATAAAATAGAGATTAGCCAATAACTGCCAATAGGTTCTTGAATAAACAAGTATAAGGTATGGAGACACAGGATGACCATTTTTCCATTCCCAAATTGGAGAAACAAAGTGGATGGTACCTAAAATGGCCAGCAAATTTGTTAGGGGGCTACTGTGCAGAAAACTTTACCAGGACAGCCTGGTTATCCAGATTCCCATCCCCAATGACCCAGCAACGAAAGTAGTGTTGCAAACTTTTTTTAAAAAACCTTTTTTGTAACTTATCTTCATTTGGTCAGTCCCAATAAGAAATTAATATATTCCAAACCCTTTTTGAGAAAATAAAACACTAAAAAATTGTTCAATTTTTTTTTCTAAGCCATTCATTTCTAGCCGAATTCACTGTCAACCCGCCTAGGGCTTGTTGGTAAAATTCACAAACTGAATGTTTTTAGCTCCAACCTTTTGCATTGTAAAGTACAATGAATCTACTTCTTTTCCCCAAGGTTTCATCAATTTTCAGCCATCGAAAACAAAGATAGACTATATTTTGTAAAAACTGCCAAGTTATGAAGGAAAACAAGTAGAATTCAATGACCTTGAAGAAAATACATATGAGGCTCAATAAAATGCAATCAAAACCTATGCAAAACAAAGCTAATACATATTAATAAACCCTATTTACAAAGAAATTTTAGAACTAATGACTGTTCACATGATTGAAGATTACAAACAGCATGAAATCTGTCAAAAACTCAGCTTTGGCATTCAATCTTGTGCAATAACTTGCTTCCAACCCATACAACTACCTTTTGAAAAGGATTAATATGTTTTAGTGATCATTCCAACTTTTAGAAGGGCAGAGATACTTGGAATTAGCATCAATGAAGAGGAAAAATGATAAAGGGGGCATAAAAACCAAAGCAAATAAATGATAACCGATTAAAAGAGAACAGGAGATTATAAAAAGAAAAATCAAAGAACAGGAAAAGTGGTAAAATACTAAAACATGATATGGTGGGGAAATAATAAGGAGATTGCTATGTTGCAAATAATACACTGGAACAAAATGTAAAAATAAATAATGGAAACATAAACTAACAAGATTGAGATTACAAAATGGATATGAAGACTGAGATCACATGATGGAGATATAGATGATTTCTCCTTTTAGTTCAGTATACATGCACAATAAATGATTTCTTCTCTTCATATCCTCTTCATAACTTGTTTTACAACATTTACCATTCTTTTAACATATTTTATATTCCCACTCTTCCTCAATTGGTTATCAGCTATTTCCTTAGGTTTCTATGGTTCCACCAGTCATTTAACATCTTGTGTATACATATGGCTTTTTTTGGCAACCTTTTTATCATAGTCTTTTTATAATGATAGATTACAAAGTGTGAGGCAAAAGTTGATAGTAAATTTTCAAGTGCATGGTTACTTTCCATCTATTACCATTTTTGGTTTTCTTAATAGAGGGCTTTCCATACCCAAGTCATTTTTGCAACCTCATTCAGAAGCACAAGTCTAAGATAATCTCTTCAGCTAAGAGTGAGAGATTGAATAAAAGCAATTCTGCCAACATTGTCCTTTTAAGCTTTAGAGCCTAAGAGTTAAGGATTCAAATGTACCATAATACCTGCTTGGTGTGCCACCAGCAATATTTACTCTTCCCTTCAACATGGAAACCTGGATATATTTTAGAAGATTGATGTCAATTGATAACTAAAAGCAATAATATAAGACATTTAGGAAAATTGACAATCAATTGCAACATCTTGTAAAAGTTCAACCCACAGATAAAACTAAGTAAATCAGATATTTATATCTGATCCAAAACACAATTTGCAAAAGGAAATGTTATCACCAATAGAAGGAAACACACGTGCATATGCATGTGGTTGAACTTTGTATATACACTCAAAGACTTAGGTCTACATTTAAAAAAGAAATTCAAAAGCCTTCTTAACAAATCAATCTTATCTCAATTTAGATTATGAAAATGAAAGCACAACTTTTACTTCTTTACAATGACTGATACATATCAGATCTATCCATTCAGAATGGAAGCCAAATAAGCCTTTTCAAAGAGGCAATATCAAATAATTTCTAAGTATTCAAACAAGAAAATGAACTACCTTAGTCTATGATTTGAAACAGTGAATATCAAATGAGCCATATAGAACAATCAATGAAAATGTTCTAAGTGGTCAAGTAAACTGTCAAAACTGCATAAAGATCAATGGTATGTAATAACCCCAACTGGGTATGGCTTCAATAAGCACCAATTTCCTTTCCAATTCAGTTGTTTGACATTTCATCAAACACTTTGACAATGACTAACCCTCACTGTTATGCAGTTTCTTGTGGGATTTTTAAGTGATTCTTCTAGTTTGAATTTTAGATAATATGTTCGAAAGAAATGATAGTACTAAAACTTCATCAAACTAAGCCAATTCTAAATATGAGAATCAAATTTGTAATGCTGAATGTACCAATGAAACTCATAAAATTGAAATGTGAATAACTGATATCAGGAACAGTGTAATAATCCCTGCTTGCTCTGATCAAGGAGATCAAGTTTGGGCTAGAAGTATTTTGTCAAATAGTTAGCGTGTAACCCAGGTCTTAAGCTTGGATACTACTATAAGAAATCACTCATGGGAACATAGTAACAAGACCAAAGGAATGTGCAAACAATATGAAAACTCAAGAGATAACGGTTCTGAATTTTTATTATTCTCCACTACAGCAGAGCTCATACAACATTTAATCTATCTGAAACCATGAAGGAGCAATCACTGACTATATCCTAAGAAACTAATCTATGTTTACATTACTAACACAAGTTACCAACACAAACAAATGATAAAGAGAACATGGTATAAATCACAGATAACAGAGGAACTATGCTGCTATTTACGGCATGTCTTTAATGATCTCAGTTCGAGGCTCCTAACTCCCAATTACTCCAACGTGCACCAGCTACTATTAATCTATCACAGCATGGTGTCTTTGACCTATGAACTCTTTGCAACTGAAGCTATCTGTGCAATGTGTCTCTTGGAGAAGCTTGGAGTGTCGGCCAACTAGTACTCTCTCTTTCTCCTTCGCACACTACCTTTTTAATGCTACAAGGTTCTACTGCTGCACATGACTAATGAAAAGTTTCTTTGTGGACAATTCTTCTTGTCCTTGGAATGATTTGGAAGAAAGTTTCTTTACTGCCACTGTAGTTCCATCATGAAGTACCCCCTACATTGAGAAAATACATCAAGAAAATAATTAAAACATCAAACAATACTAACAATAGAAGCTACAAAATTAAAACATCAAGCAATACTAACATAAGGTAGGGATAAAAGATAGTGGAACCACATTGAGGTTGAGGATTGGGGAGAAGGATTCAAGATACAAATAAACAATAGAGAACATAACTTGTAGTGAGTCACCATAAACATGGAAGTGAAATTAGACAAATGTAGCGCTTGGCTTGGTAACAATCAAAGACTACTGACAAAGAGGCAACTAAATTGGTCCAAGCACTAGAAAAACACAAGGAGTTGTCTCCAACCAAATTTTCAGACAATTAACCACTGATTTTTAGTCAATAAGGATTAACTCCTTAAGTCCTCTCACCAAGTTAGCTCTCCAGGTCATCTCACCAAGTCGACTCACCATCTCGTCTCACCAAGTTGGCCTCTCTATGTAGGCTCACCAATCTGCCCCACCAAGTCGCCTCTTTAAGGCCGCTAACAATGTCCCAAAGTAATGGTCTATTCCTTCTAATAAAATCAACTTTGTCACTTGGTATTAGGAGCTGATTTCATAAAATTTATCTATGAACCAAAACTGTGATAACATGACAAAATAATTAGCTCCTCCGACTGGTTTGGAAAATTTAATTTAAACTCCTTATACAAAAATAAATTTTATAATCAAAATCTACAAATCACATGCATTTTTTCACTGAGATTTTCCAATTAGAATATTCTCAAGAATGAACATTTACAACTATTAAAAATATCACTAGCCCATGTTAAGCATAATGATCACAGTATTCAGAAAATTGTCAAAGGTGGGGCTGTGTAATAGACTACTTGGGTTGGGAATTCATTAAAGATGATAAATTTGCAATAATGCATTAAACATTGGAACCTCTAATTATTTTCATATTTGGAAGGTGAAAAGATCTAGCAAGTGACCTTAACATAAACCTGCAACAAGATTATCCATCAGCACATTTTATCAACATTGGTTAGGATGAAACATAAAATAGCGTTTGAGTTACTTTATTGGGTTTTGCTCTGACTTACATGAAAGTGCATCTATTTGAAATCTCATCTTCATCTGCAAGCTTGAAATACCCAAAACTCTAAATGTATCTGTGCTTTCTATAATTATTATAAACTTTGGTATATATAGAAGTGGTGATGTGACCAGGCTGATAAGGATTCAATGGCCATAGTCCAGGGGGACACCAAATCTTTGAGAAGACCCAAAGATGATATCCACCCCAAATTGTTTTGTGCTGGTCTCATTTTTAGCTTGTCGCATGTTTCCCCAGTAAGACTCTGTGTTGCCTCCCATTATGACTCTAGTGCCCATCGGATAATGCATTGGTTTCTAGGAGATCCTGGGTTCATTCTTTACTTCCTTCGCAGTCCTTGACCCCAGTTAGAATCAGTTGTTGCCTTGTTTTTTGAAGACACCAAAAATTAAAAATTTTCAAGTCATTTTCCCTCTATATGGGGAAGTTTATAAAAAATCTTAAATTTCACACTTATCCAACCTCAAACCTTAACTTTCACATGTTTGGAGCATTGATCAAATTGGTACACTTGAGATCATTGCTTGGCAATCCTTGGTGAAGGAAGGCTCATTCCTTTAATTGTGAACTTATTGGTTGGTTGTAGACCAGCCACACCACTCTCTAGTTTTCCATAATAGTAGAGAGTTGGCAAGTTCTTCTTGGCCAAGGCAGGGAGAGTTCATAGTCTCAGACTCGTGCAGGCTTCTTCCAGCCACTTCTGAGGCAATCTAGACTGAGGCATTACTCAAAATTCATGCTAAGATATAGACCACTCCTATGCTTCGAATAGAGTGTTGAAATTGGTGATATCAGAATGTATTTCACAAATTCATGTTATGGGCAGAAGTAGTCGTGGATCATTTTTGACCTACCACATGCGAAGTGTCCATTTTATGTTAGTTTGAGCTTCACTTGGTTTCAAGAATACTATAATATTCTCTACTTAACAAGGCCAACCACGTGAAGGTGGAAGCTCATCTGGCCTCACCCCCCTCCCCCTAACATAAATCTAAAGTACCCATTATCATCTAATTACATACTCCATTTATTCATTCATCCATTTATGAACTATAACATTCAATCAATACAATCACATAACATTCATTAATATGATATAAAATTCATTAATACACAATACTAATCAAGACTTCATTAAGACATAGCAATATTCATTTACATAAAATAAAAATCAGTATTAATACGCATCATTCATACATAATTACTTAAAACAAAGTTCTTTCATTATCCAACAAGGTTTATCAAACAAGATTTTTAAAACATCATTTCTTCGTTTTATTTTTCTGAGCTCTCTTAAGAAAAGCGCTCATAGGAGCATCCATATCTGCATCATTCTCCTCCTCTTCTAGCACGTGTAATGTCAAATTATGATGGCTCCTTCTCATTACAGGAGCAGGAGGTTGTTGCACTAAAGGGGGCTCTGTTGCAAGAACAAGTGAATGGGATAAATTGGCATACTCTTTTTCTTTTTTGAACTGTTGCTAGTCTATAATTAAGTGCTAGTACAACATAACATGCATTTTTCTTACCTGACAATGCCACATCATGTACATTAACATTTTGATCTGCTGCCATGTCAACATGTTGAACACTTGGAACATGTTCCACTCCTTCAGCATGATGTTGAACATGCTCTGAAATATTCAAAAAAAGGATACACGTCAAATTGCAATTGAAGATGTTAAATTGTATTCATAATTGCATAGTGAATTTCCAATAGCAAATTAATACCTCCACCACTATAATGCACATTATGGCCTTCATCACGAGCAGGTTCTATGGTAGGATGTGAAGGCTGCAATAAAATGTTATGCACATTGTTATGCAGTCAATTTACGTTCAAAACTAATACCAAAAAAGAAAAGGATCAACTATTTAATTTTATTTACTTTTCATCTAACCAATTTACCTGTGAGATATCATTTGGTGAATTGGATTCTTGGGCAAGGCTTACAGATTCTTCGTGTAGGCGTGCAGCCACGACTTTATAGCCTTCCTTCAAGGCAAGTTTTCTATCTTCATCTGTGACCTCCACATTGAATTCTGTGCCCTGAATTTTTTGCTTAATATCATCAATTTTGTATGTATGGTTTCACTAGACAAAATTTTTTGCAACATTATATTTAAAAAAAATTATTTCATATCATTGCTCCTACTTACAACTCGAGACTGGAGATTCATATAGCCACCAAAGCCAAGTTTGTGTTGGCCAAACTTTTCTAGTCTTGCTTTTGTAGCCACGGATGTGTCTTGCAATCTATGAACAATTTCAAACATCTTAGATTATATATTTACAAATATGAATAATTAGTGCATGATTACAATGTACTTAATACTATCATGACATACCTCTTTTTGCCCTGTGTTGCTTCATTATCTCTATCTTCACATAGCCTTTTCTCCTTTGCATCTTCTACTATTTCATTCCACTCCATTGGTGGAATCATAATAGGACAGTTGTACTTTGGGTTATCCTTAAGAGCCCTTCTATGTTGATCCCTCATAGTCTTTATATGCTTTGTTTCTCTTTTCAGAAGTAGGCCATTGTCAAAAATGTTTTTTCCAAATTTCTCGTCAAAAGATGCAATGAGCTGATTTTTTAATTCCACGGCTTGTAAATTCCACCTTTTTAAAAACAAATAGATTGTTAGATCAATAACTTTAATATATTACAATAAATGGAAGGAAAGAAAAATTATGTAGCAATGATATGAAACTACGTACCTTTTATGTATGGTGGGTCTGAATAGTCTCAATGTCATATGAAAAAGATGGTCAAAGAAAACATTATTGCCTACAATTTACACTTTAAATAAAAACAATTTTAAAGCACCTGGAAGCTTTCATTCTTTTAACGGAAACATAGTTTTCTTATTCAGCAATAATGTCCCTTCATATGAACCAGTACTAATCACACGAACTGCTCCAGGAAATGGATCAGCTTCAGCAGTACTGCTCTCTGTTGCTCAATCAACTAAAACATCGTGACAATTAAAGCAGACACCAAATGAATTAAAGTACACTTATGGATATAATCAAATTGAAGAAATTGACTAGCAAAAAGGTTTTTTCCTCGCATTCCATTAAGGATTACATGTCCTAGACTGCATGTCCTATTTTCAACAATCAGATTTTGCAATAGTTTATAAGGATTTTATGAGTAGTTAGTTCAGAAGAATTCATCTCTCATGAATGGAACATATAGCAATCATTGCATCTAAGTAGACTCTTCACACGAATGCAAAATATGTATGTATGTATGTATGCATGGTGTGTGTATGCATGTGTTAGTGTATGCAGGCTTCTATAGACATCATTTAAGCACTGATATTCTACTTCATTGTTCATCAACTTGTACAAATACATTACAAAATATAGAAAAACAAGGTTTTACCAATTTTAGTGGGCTTAGATGAGGATGTCTGCATGCCCCTTGTTGCTGACGATGCACTAGGCAATAGTGGACCGGCAACTGAAGGAGGAGTCTGCACTTCATCATGAGCTAAAGAATACAATATTGTTAGCAAAGACATTTGCAATGGATAAAGATCAAATGGAATACTAGCTACAAATTTCCACAAAAAAAAAGTAAGTGTTATAATGTTGATGAAAACAAACAAAGTGCTACTTACATGAAGGTTGTACACAAACAACCATCACCATGTTCACCATGTGATGTCACAAATGGCACAAATTTCTATACAAGTACACATAAAATTAGAGATCATGATCCATAAGATAGTATAAAATATTCATATCTATTGAACTTCTATTATTGCTTTAGTTGAATTATTTCTTACCTGCAAAGATTGGATTCTATGGCCCAATTCTGTTCTCAATGCCTCTTTCTCCTCACTTCTGTCAGCCTCGATGATAATGTTAACAAGTTCATCAGTGTATGTTTGCTTGATTTTCTGGGTGATGAACATAGGGTCATTACTAAGGGTGATGTTATGTAGATATGAAGCCCGTATTTCATATCGTATTTGTCAGCAGTCATTCTAGCTTTTTCCTATCATTTGTGACATCAAATATTAGTAAAATTTCATCAAAACAACTCCAAAGCCATAAAGAAAAGAACATAATAATACGACATTTGTTTCCATATTAACATTAAAATTTACAATATTTAATGTTTACCTGTACTGAAGGTGTCTGAGATGGTGCATCCATATCGCCCTATGAAAAAAATTAGTAAGTCTTAGAAATCAGTAGTGAAATTAAAGTAATAGACTTACCAAAAAAATAATTAATAATAAACTAGATTGTATATGTAAATCATTTTTCTTAAGTTAAAAATTTAGTGTAACTAATGTGTATATTTAAAAAAATATTTGACATGTTCTACTTAATGTTTATATGTGCACATATGGTTTAGAAAAAAAAGTTTGGTCGTAAAAGACCCCATCATAGTTGACATTGATCCTAGCTGGACATTTCATTGATCATCACGATCTTCATCCATGTCATCATCATCATCATCATCAGCATCATCGTACTTGTCACTTTGATCATCGTCGTCACCACCACCATCTTCATCGCCATCATCATCATCTTTATCACCATCATCATCATGACCATCATCACCATGATCATGATTGTCATCAACATCATCATCATCATTATCACCATTATCATCAGCATGACCAAAATCATCACCATCTTCTTCATCTTTATCACTAGGTAATTGTTGTTCCTGATAATCATTTACTTCCTCTTCTACTTCTTCAATTTCTTCTTCTTCGATCACATTATACTTTACCGACCTTCCTCTTGGATCATGTCTAACAAAAAATGACCAACCTGGTTTGTGTGGAACACCAAAATAAAACACTTGCTCGCATTGGCTTGGAAGAACATAGGGCTCATCTTCGACTGGCTCAAATGACCTTGTATTAATCATAGTAAATCCACTATCATGTTCAATAACAGTCCTATCAGGATCATTTCGATTCAGTCGTAACCTGAACCATTTGATGACAAATAGAACTATTTTGAATGAATTAAATTCGCACTCAAGTATATCATCCAAAATTTCATAGTATCGATTTTCAGATTGTTGAGGATGTATGTCAGTTCTAGATGAAATATTGGTGACCACAAAGACAACACTTATCTCGAAATCACATGTTTTCTTCGTTTCATCTAACTTTTTTGTGTGAAATTTACAGCCATGGTAGTACATAGCTTTGTGGTGTTTGACCTGCAATTATTCAAACATGTCAAGATTATTTGCATATATCTGTGAGTTGATATTAAACTTATGTGTGATGATTAGTAATCTTATGCGTACCTTTGTATCTCTTAAGCCATATATTAGATCAAGTACCATTTGTGTAACATTGGGATCTCTATTACGATGAGCTTCTTTAACCAATGATACAACACCATCCCAGGTTAATGAGCGACCATTTTCTTGAGACTATTCAATCCATACTGTCATCCAATTAAGATTGTTTGCAATATACAAGTGTAGTGCATCTCACTCACGACCAACTATAAAGAAAACAATTACACTAGTTACAAACAACTTATATATATTGATGATGAATAATAATTACTAAACTTTAAAAAAAAAACTTATAATTACCTCTCAACCTCCTCATTCTACCTTTCCCCGTCAGGTACTCCCCTTCAAATTTGTCATTAGAGTTGGAATCCCAAATGTGATCTACATAGATATCTGCTACAAACTTTGGAAGATATTCAGTAATGTACACCATGGTCTGGTATATCATATATCCCTCTATCATAGAACCCTCAGGAAATGCTCTTTGTTGAACCAAGCCCTTCATAAATTTTGAGTGCCTCTCAACCATCCACATTGATCTAGCTTGTACAGGTCCACACAATTCAATCTCCTCAACTTGATGTATGAGGTAGTGTTCTTGAGCATTGAAAAAGGTTGGAGGTAAACACTTTTACATTTCACACATAAGCAGTGGAATTTTTCTCTTCCAATATTTTATATCTTTTTTGTCAATTTCTTTAGATGATAACCACCTAAAAGAGATTCAACACGCAAAACAAGATAAACGAGATTTCAAATAAAATTTTACAATAGATTTAAGAGAAAAAGCTACAAATCTAAGAAAAAACACTTCTAACCTTGTGTATTTTCCAAGATCATATATAATTTGTTTAATACTGTTGTCAAACTATTGTGGAAGGGATAGAGGTAGGATGAACTACAATCATTAAAAATGATCATTTCAATATATTATTAAATAATACAATAGGTAGTACATTCAATCTTACAAATATACTGTAAATAGAGAACATGACTTACCTTGACAAAGGTATGCCAATCATGTGTTTTCAACCTTGGCCCAAAATCACCTTTCTTTGATAGAAGAGTGCTTATATTTGCAGCAAATCCTGTTGGAAATTTTTATTTTTTTATGACTCTTTTTAATGCATCACTTTGTTGCTCTGTTAATAACCAAGGAAGGGCACTTGTATTTATGCAGTCTCCATTGCTATTTGATTCAATCGAAGCTTTTAGTGCATGATTGGATTCATAAATGTCAGTACAAATTTTGGCAATTTGTTCTCTATCATGCCTTCCATCCAACATTTTCCATAGTGTCTCTGTTACATTCTTTCCCATATGCATAGCATCAAAAAAATGCGCAATTGGGAGATCCTTGTAGTACGGTAACCTACTAAATTGAGTAGGATAACTTTTCATTCCTCTAGGAAGTTGGTCATTGATGCCTTGATGACCTTCACAAGCATTAATTACAACATTAGTAAATATAAGACTATCAAAATACAAATTTTAAACTTCGAATGACAAATTGGATATTACCTCGACAATTTAGTCGATCATATTCCAACTTCCATAAATGAGGTGTCATTCTTCGTGGCCTTGATGATGTCTCTTCTTTTCCATTGAAAAGATGTTTTTCAGCAATTTGATACCTATGATTATTGTGGAGAAAGTGTCTAAACTCATCAAACACCTGCTTTCTTCAAGTTTTTGAATGACTAGATTTCATCTTTGGACCACAAACTGGACATGCAAATTTTCCCTTTGTCTGAAGACCTAAAAGATCATGTAGAAGTGGATCATGTACAATTATCATGCGCAACTTAAACATTTGATAGTAATGTGTAAGCAATATAATAGACCAAAAATATGTGATATTAACAATATAACATACCACAAAAATGAGTTAGCCCAGGGGCATCATGTATTGTCCATACAAGCATTGCATGGAATTGAAATTGTCGATGTCCTGTCGTTCTAGAGATGTCATACATAGTGATTCCATTCCATAACTTCAACAACTCATCAATTAGGGGCTCAATATACACGTCCATATCTTTAACTTGGTATTTACCTAGCAATTGAATGAACATAAACATTACATTATTATTATGACCATTTTCATGCACTATTTATAAATTAATTTAGATAACTATAAAATGAAAAAAATACCTGGCACAACCATTGACAATATTATGTGCTCCCTCTTTATGGACATCCAAGGAGGAATATTATTGTTAATAAAAAAAATAGGCCACACTGAGTAAACAGATCTCATATCTCCATATGGATTGACACCATCCGCTGGCAATGAAAGCTTCAGATTATGAGGTTCTTCTTTAAAATGTGACCATGTTTCTTCTATCTCTTTAAATGTAGAACCATCGACAGGCATTTGCATAATGTCATCCTGACTTCTATTACGTTCATGGTAATCATAAATTGTGCCAAGCTAGCGCACCTAAATAACCGTTGAAGACGTGGAATAATGGGAATGTACCGAAGAACCTTGTGAGGCACTTTTTTTGTTATTTGATCTGACCGATATCTACTACTATGACAATTAGGGAATTCTATTGCAAATTCATGTTGTTTATGATATAGAATGTGATCATTGGGACATGCATGTATTGTTTGATACTTCATTCCAATCTAATCCATAATGTTAGATAATTCTCAATACGAATGAGGGAAAATGTTTGATGCTGGTAACAAAAACTCACTAGTCAACCTACAACAACAAATATGCATTGTTAATATAATGAATTGTAATTGTATGCTAACATTGAAGATGACAAAAATGGCATACCTTAGCATACGTGACATTGCTACATTGGATATACCATTCATAACCTTTAAATTCACCAACAACACTATAGCCGAGAGCAGAGTTGTTTGGGAGCCTTCGTATAAGGGCTTGTGTGCCTTCTCAAGTAAAGGTATATCAAGACCATCTTCATCATCATCATCAAATTTTCTAGTACCATCATTGTGAGCCTCTTCATCACCTACCCCAATACCATCTTCTTCAATCATGTCCTCTAGCACATTATCATCTTCTTCCATGAGAGTGTTATCCTCAGCTTGGATATTCACACCTCCATGTTCCTCCAATACGAAATGCACATTCAGCAATGGATGAAAATCATGGCCCCCTTCAACATGACCATGTTGCCTACAATGACTCTGGGTTGTTGTCATTAGAATTCTTTGAGTCTTTAACCTTTTACACTTTTTGCAAGGACAATAACATTTATTAGGCTTTCTTCGAAACTGAGCCCACAATGTAGCCATTGTCTCATTTTTTTCAGCATTCATAAAGTCAAGCGTAGTCTTTCTTCACAAGAAAATATATCTGCAAATAAATTGGAAATTTTGTGATTAACGTTTATATCTGCAGATATGGTTTTTCTTGATTATTGTTTTCAAATGTAACTAAAATGATCCTATAATTTCTAGAAGGCATAGATGTTTGCAAAATGTGGATTTATAGACAATGTATGTTAATTAGAGAAGGATAACTTATCAAAAAAATCAAAATGTTGAATAAAAAATATCTACACAAAAAATATCCAGCAATGTATCTACAAAAATTAGAATTGCTATAATCTGACACATTTAAACCTAGAATATACTAACTACAATTGCATTCAAAATAGTGAAATATTTTAACGCATCCTTGGTCTTTTGGTGAAGTTGAAAGTTGAAATCATCCATAACATAAAAAAGAAAATAATAAGTGATTTCCTTCTTATGATAAGTTTGAAGTACTCACATTTATTTTAGTTATCTCTAAAATCATTTATTTTCTGGAGATCTCCCTATGTTCAAATGATTTCATATGGAATGTGGGGATGCCGGCTGGTGGCCCTAAAATTCTATGGCATTAGATATTATAGGGCTCATATGATCAGCATTAAACATTAAATGATTGAGCAAAGCCATTGGATTAAACTAAAATGTTTGTGTTTGTAATGAAGAAAAGAAACATGCACCCACATGCTTCGACTAATTATGTACCAAAAAATGCTTTGGTAACTTAGCACTACCACATGTAATACAAAGGTGACATTATTTGTGATCTGCTTGGTTTGTTCAAGGGATTTCAAATAGAGATGAAATATATGCATACAATACCTAGGTTAGTTGTGGAGAAGTATACAGATATAAATTGCTTTATGGTTGAAACTAATTTGGCATGCATGGAGGTTATTGATCGTAGAGAGATATTTATTCACCATTCGTGGTTATGAGGTTAGACAAGAATTTCTTGAAAAACATGTTGAGTTTATGTTGGTCTCACCTAGAGATAAGGAAGCATAAATATGGGGGACTTATAATGACAAATTTAGACAAGGGAATAATTATACAAATGATCTAGAAAAATGAAGGTAGAGAAATTTGTGGAAAATATTAGAAAAAAGGAGGGCATTATCAAAGAATAATGGGAAGTGATGAAGAAGGGAAGCAAAGTTTCAATAAAGGTTCAATTGGGAAGCACAAGCATAAAACCAATCAAGGACAACATTACGAAGAGTGTAGTGGTGGTAGACACACCTGATATTTTGCAAATAAAATTTGAGGTTACTCCTCAACCTCACAAGGTTACAAGGAGATCGAACTCCTCCTACTGCTAAGCTAGAAAAACTAGCTAAATAGGGACCTACAAGAGCTACAAGGAAGAAGGTAAAGGCATAATGATACAGGGGCATCTAGAGATTCCAATTATTTTCAAGATCTGGGATTCTAATGCACTTTAAATGATTATTTTAATAATGTTGGGATGAGTCTTAGTTATATATAGTTAATTTAATGATGTAATTGGGGGTTATAAGTTAAGAGTTTTGAATAAACTCCAAGATACTTTACTAGTATCTTTAATATATTTAGAATTATAATGAGTCGGGTGTGGGAAGTTAAAAGTTAGTTTTAAGAATTAGTTATTGGGTTACCTTCTTTTGAATATCTTTAGATATATGTAATTAAAGAAACCCGAGAGGAATATATATAATTTTTTTGAATAGTAGTAGTATGAGAAGATTTGAGAATCAAGGAAAGTGGAGAAACAATGTAATCAGGAATGGAATAATGGTAGAATTTAATTCTATTCAGATCTTTTGTTTCTTCATTGTTCTTATGCACATTTCTATGTTCTTAAATTTATGAATCATCATAGATGGAGTAAACAAATTTTATGGAACTATATTGTTTTCAAAACCTGCGCTAATTGCTATTTGGTTTGAAGATACTAAAGCTATCTATAATTTCTCTGTTCTTACCTTGGTGGCTGGTCATGATGAGTATGAAATGGTTTAACAATAGTTTAAAAGAGAGTTGTGATTGAAGTCATCACCAATTACAATACAATTTCAAAGATCTCAATTTTGTTTTGCTCCAAGTCAATTCTTGGTATCAGTTATTGGTTTCAAGAAGTTAAATGTTTGAATATGAAATTGGGGTATGCTTTATGATACCGGTTTCTTTTTCAAGATTTGGTTTTAGTTCTACATAAGATTTAAATAGTCCCAATTTAGGAATAGCAGCAATCTAGTGTGATACATCAGGTTTCTCTTTAAAATTGATTAAGCAATGATTAAGTCTTAAACATTCTTATGCATTGAAACCCAAAACAGTTCCAGACAAACCGGTATGTGCATATTCGATTGAGTGTAGCCAGATAATGGAAGATGGTTGAATGTTGCCGAGAGACCTGTTGCCACAGTCACAATTAAAAAGGGAGCAAATATAATTTGTAATTCGTATGGATGTTAGACTGTATTGAAGGGATTTTTAGATTGGTCACAATATGTAAATTGAATGTGTGTTTGTAATGACAGTGACGCCATTCAGAGGGACCCGAGAGCAATCCATTTTGCAGAGGTATGTCATTGAAGAAGCCATGCCATTGAAAATCTTAATGGTTATATTATACTGATAGAATTACAAGACATAATGAATTTGAAATGGACTTCGCTGAAAGAGTTTATTGTTTGATGGGAAACAATTATAGAAAGATGTTCTAAGTAGTCAATTGCATTACAATCTATTTACTGTCATTTAGTCCATTTAAATTTTGACTACTCGAAGTTCAAAATATTTTAAGTCTCAATTCAACATTTGGAAAAGGAGTGAGACAATTAAGCTATTGTATTGTATTGGAGACATTATTATCATCAGCAAATTAAAAGTTCTTGTGAATCTCTACTTGATTTTTGCAAAGAAGAATAATGAAACATGCAAATTTGGATCACTGAGTAGATTCTCTGCATCACATAAGGCCCAAGACCCAAGAAAGCTAAGGTCATAGAATAGAAGAAGATAGATAAATGTAGGAAATTTTTAAGTTAAAATATGAAAATGAGGAAGAAGAAGAAAAAACATCAAAACTCACACAAACTAACATTGAAGAGAAAAAAAGAAAAGAAATGGAAACTAGATTTGAAAAAGATAATTGCAAGGATTAAGAATGAATGAAAACTGGATCAAACCCCAAGATGTAACTAATGATGTTAATTAGTTCTATAACACTATTAGAAAACCTACCGGGAACATAACCTACTATTGGATCATAACCTACAACATATCACATTTACCATTGAGCCTATCCAACCTACAAGGAACATTGGAAATTACTTGTGTGATCTTACTTGCAACCTTAGCATGCATGGAATTTTGATCAAGAGAGGATAAGATACTCCAATATTTTATTCTATGGTTAATATGGTCATAAAACACACATCAACACTCCCCACATACAATGATTTTACAGTCTAGATTATTGTCTGGCATATTTTTTGTTGAGGAGTTCTCCGTCCTAGTTATGTTTCAGTGAAGAAATCTATATATTTTATATATATCAACATTCTTGGAACTTTCTGTGTAATAACTTGGTAGTCATCCCCTGAAAGTTGAAGTTATATTGATGTAAGATATGCTTGGTTGGATACTACTAGATTAGGGTTTTTTTCCCGTATTGAGGACTATCATATGTTTACTGCCCTAAACTCCGCCACCATTTAAATTTAAGTAAGAAGGATGCCCCTTGTGGTCTACAGAAGAATGCCATATTAACCTTCTCCATGTAAAATTTTTTATAGAAAATCATTTATTGTAAGTGCCAATAACCTTGAACAACTGCATCAGATTTCTCCATGTTCGGAGGTTGTTGCTTTATAGTGTTCTGATTCTATGGATTGTTGGCTTTTTTGGTCTAGTCCTGTCTCACTGTACATTCCCTAGTCTAGTTCCATGGTTGAAACTAAGTGTTTCCTCTTATAAAGGGCTTATAGAGAATCTGGTCACATAGATTTGCCTACGAATAAGGAAAGTGTTGGTTTGGGGCCTTCAATTTTGTTTTTCTCACTTCTATCTATAGATATAGGTGGTTTACTGACAAAAGTGAATGTTATCAAATTATTTGTGTGCTTGAAGACATGAAATGGGTTTCCAGGAGAGTTATTAACTATATTTTCCTATATCTTAAAGAGTATTTCCATTTCCTCCATTTTTGAGTCTCCAAGGACAAAAATAGAAATGATAAGACCATAGTTGATGCCATTATTAACATAACATCAAAGCTAACTGATTAAAGTGTAAATATTTAGTGATACAATAAATGCTACAAAAACTTTAAAATGTGGAATTGTACGAGTTAGTGCCAAGCAATTGATTTGATCCTCAAGACATTGCTGGAACTATTGAAAATTGTAGCCTGGTCATGAAATTTATGAGAAGAATTTACCAGTATCAAGAGGTATCAGTAAAAGATGCAATTGCATCCATTTCCCATTTTAAAACAAGAGCATCAGAAAAATTATCCAAGCCTTTACCCTGCATTATATCTTCAATAGGATGATGAGTTATCCCAACTCGGTGATCTATTACATATAGCTGGACCCACTCTAGGGTCTGACTAATTGCTCTACATTGATGGGTTGATTTGAGATCATAAGAGTGTTGTTATCTAATGAAAGAGGATTCTCTACACATATTAAAAGAGACAAAACCCATGACTACACTGGCAAGGGTTTGTAACTTTATCAGCATTAAGTGATCTGGCATGAATGCCACTAGCATCAATGTGAAGAGGTTCAAACTTGTGAGCACATTGGATAAACAAGGGTACAATTGATGTAGATAAGTTTTATTTGTGAATAGAATCTGTATTGAAGAAAATGGGGTACATAATTTTTGTATCAGTTTACACAAACTCTAGCGTAGTTTTAATTGTGTGAATTATTTTGAACTGTCTCTTTTCTATAATTTTGTCATTCTTTCACCCATTGGCTAAATGGTTTCTTGAAGACTCTACAAGCTTAATTTTTATGAAAATAATTAAAAGCAAAACATAGGGAAAAGAGGCACTGAATAATTGAGGAGCTATAGTCAAAAGAGAAGCCAATATAGTGGGGCCACCAGTATCACAATTGGTTGAAGGCTTGTTCGAACTGGCAGATTCTCATTTTATGGATAAGTGTTGAATAGAAATTATTATGTAATTGTGAGAAGCAAAGAATCCATTATTAGCTATCTCAATAGCTTTTTGCATTATGATGTAGGTGATGGATGCTTAAACAATGGAATAGAAATTGAACAAATGTTAGATGAACTGGCAGACTCTCCGAAAAACATTAAAGCTATGGTGATGGAAAACTAGTGCAAGCCAGTGGTTGATCGCCTTTGTAGGGGGTCAGATGAATCAAAATTGGAAATGGTAAAAGCTCTTGCAAAATTTGATCTTGATGACAGCCGTAGAGAGTCATTAATTGATGTACATGTAATAGAGGCTTTAGTTGACATCCTAAAATCGAGGCAACTTGAATCAAAGCTTGCATCTCTTAAAGCTTTGGAAAACCTTTCATGCCAATCCAAAGCATCAAACCTATAGTTGGGGAATCCACCATGAAGCTAGCCAATGGCTAGAAGATCACAGCTTAAAATAGAGGTGTCTAGCAGTGAAAAGAAAACTCTTAAACCAATAAATAGAACATCCACGCAAAGCATGTAAGGTGGAAGCTGCTGAGGAAAATTATATGTTACGAATTCCAATCACATTGAAGATTATGTGCTGAACAATGAAAAGGAGGAGATATAATACAGATAGAACCTTACTATTCCAGCAAAGGTTGCACTGAAGCTACCAAACGCTGCTGGAACTCACACAGTAAAATGCTAATGGCATGTAATCTTCAAACCCTTCCTCTTCTTGTAATGGCACCACAAAATGCAGTATACGACCAACATTAACCGCACAGCCTTTCTTCCGGTCACACAAGACCAAAATTAGGGCGCGAAAAAGACTTGTTTTTAATTTTGGGAAAGTGTAAGTTCGTGTTGGTCAAAATTGCTTCTAGTTAAAAAAATTATATACATTGGTGCGGCAAAGACCTTGTTTTTAATTTTGGGAAAGTGTAACTTTGTGTTGGTTGAAATTTTGACCAACGCGAGCTTTTAGTTAAAAAAATTATATACATTGCCTACATAAAACGACCAATTTGACCCCATTTTTTTAGATGGTCATAAATTTTGGTCTAAAAATGGGGTCAAATGTACTAGCGTTGGGGAACACATTTTCCCCTAGTACAAACTTCTGTATGCCTAGCTCAACATCCACACAAGAGCTAGAGAATCTTTTTTGAAACACCACTCTAGGGAGTAACACACATGATGAGGAAGAAGTGTACCAAAATGAAGATCCCATTGACAATAACAACATCCCTAGTGATTTTTAAACATTTCTTGTAGATCCATACAACTTAGAAATGTTGAAGAAATTTATTAGGGAAAATAAGACTGAGATCTTCCAAAACCTAGTTAAAGATGGTGTTAATGTCCCTAAAAATTTTGATAAGAGGACTATCTTTAGACAAATTACCAAGGATGGTGCTCTCATGTTGCCAACTTCAAACATAGCCCGAACATCTAGCAAGGAAGAGGAACCTATGGTAAAAATGAGTTCCATACCTACATCAAGTGCTTCAACACAACCAATGTTCCAAATAAGTGTAGAACATATTCAACAAATCATTAGTGCTATGCTCGACTCTATTACACATGCTAGTAATCTGCAGTCAACTTTGATAGGTCCAACTATAGGATGCTTAAACATTGGGTAAGCACCTATGCAACAAATGGAAATCTTGACACAACCAATATATTCCTCTTATTTTTAAATGCTAACAAGTATGATGAAAACATCTATGCCAATTCCAACAACTGCATATCAATACATTGGCCAAAGTGGTGCACCGCCACCTCCACCACCTCATAATACATTTGGAAATCCATACAACTTTGGAGGTCAATTCATCAATCCCCAAAAATCACAAATGCAACCAAACCAAGACCTGGCCTAGAAGTTACAGGAACTTCAACATTTTGTCCATAATATGAACAAAAAAGGGGTGAAGAATTTCTCTTTTTGAGGAAATTTGTCCCTTTTCATTTAACAAATCCATCAACATGATACCATTTCCACCAAACTTTGAGATTCCTAAATTTGACAAATACTTAGGAGAAAGATGTCCTGTCACACATCTCAAAGAATTTTTCATCTTATGTCAAGAAGTAGCCTATAGTGAGGATTATCTAAAGAGCCTCTTCACTAGAAGCCTTGGTGGCCCCCACACTTGAATGGCTAATAAACTTTCCTAGAGGTTCCATCACTTCTTGTAATGACTTGATAGGGAAATTCATAGCACAATATTCTTACAACATTAAACATCATATTGTTGCAACAATTCATTAATTGTGTATTCTCTTTGATGTTACACAAAATCTCATATCATTATTAGCTAGTGCATGTCGAGCTTAGTCAAGCATTGAAGATAGATTTCTGTGGCTACCAAGTGTTTGAGAGTTTGTTTAGTTTAGAAGGTAGTGTCTACCAAGTTCTCTCAGGCATCAAAGGAAAGATTGCAGAAGTTGAGTGTTAACTGGGCCCACTTGGTCAATGAAAGAAATGTTGGATGGAACCAGTGCTAATTGAGCTCACTCAGTTACCAAAGGATCTGTGCAAGTATGCAGTGTTAACTGAGCCCACTCAGTTAATGAAATAAATGTTGGATGGAACCAATGCTAATTGAGCTCACTCGATTACCAAAGGATCTGTGCAAGTATGCAGTGTTAACTGATTTCACTTGGTTAACAAAGGAAAATCATTTCTGGGTTAGTTTCTACCCAGCATGGTAGGCTAACAAAGGATTTTCTTGGTTTGTCATATTCAGTTTAATTGATTTATCTAATGGTTCTAGCTGACTAAGAAGATGAATATTAATTATTCTAAGTTGTATCTAATTCAACTTGACAATAAGAAAGATATAAATAAAAGGTCAAGTTGAGAATGAGAAAGTAGTAATGCATGAAAGATAATTGAAGATTTGATGATGTAAGAAGAAATGAATTAGAAGGATAAGCAAAATATCCTTGAGAAGTTGAAAAGATATATTTGATCAGGAAGGATTAAATATACAAGCCAGAATTGAGATCTATAATCAACAATTCAATTGCATCCTAATGAGGTCATGTCATTGTTACTCTCTAAACATTATAGAAGTGATCTATATCTCTTAACTGAGTTGGCTAAACCACTATTTGTAAACCCTCTAACAAGGTGGCAATTCTATTGAATTGTCTTAAAGACCTCTAACAAGGTCACTCCTAATAGGGTGATTAAATCCTCTAACAGGGTCACACCTAATAGTGTGTTTTGTAACCATTAATAGGGTTGGCTCCTAATAGGGCTCATTTCAAAAGAGTGAAAATCAATAACTAGTTCCAATTGGTGGTTTTTCCAAAGTTGGGTTTCCATATTAAATCTTGGTATCAAATGTGTTCATGTAATTTATTTTATGTGTTTGCAACTAAGTTAAAGTAATAAGTAATCATAGATAACATCTTATGATTTTCATGTTAAGTATTTTTCAAGCAATTACAGTGTTTATCGAGTTACAACATTTTTAGTGTGTTTGTGGAGCATCAACAGAGTTCAATTTTTAGAAGATTATTTTTTAACTAACATCTAAGGGATTTGGGATTTATTTTTCTAGTAACTGATTCACCCCTCCCCTCTCAATTACTCTTACATTTCCAACAATTGGTATCAGATCTTTTGGGGCTTGTAGAGAATGTTTCAAGGACCTAAGCTAAAGATCAAGATGTCTTACAGAAGAGAGATTCCCAAATTAAATAGAGACAATTTTATAGCATCGTAATGACTTATGATATTACATTTGGTGACTATCAGTGATTCAAGTTGTAAATATCTTGATGCTAAATAAAAGACTCCCACTAGAGCATTATCAATTGAAGATATTATTGAAAAGAAGAATCATAACATCATGATTATTGATATTGCATTTTCTCTCCGTTATGTTGAATTTGATGAAACACAATACTACAAAATAGCTCATGCAATGTGGATCAAACTAAAAGAAATCTATGGAAGAGATGACAATGTAAGAAGAGCTAAAGCAAAAAATCTCAAAGGTCAATTTGATCAAATGAAAATAAGAAAAGATGAAAACATTGCAAAATATGTGCAAAGAATCAAAGCAAGTGTGAGCATAATCAAAGCATTTGGAGGAGACATTGATGAGAAAATAGTTGTAAGCAAGGTACGTAGAACTCTTCTTCCTATTTATGAAATTAGAGTGTATGTTATTCAAGAAATGAGATGTGATCCAAATAGCAATATAAATTTGGATGCTCTACTTTGAAGATTGATAGCTTTTGAGTTGGATAACTATGATAACTATGTTTCTAGTTCCAAAAATATCGAGTCTCCATTTGAATCCAAACTCTCACTCAAGGAAAAGAGTAAGAAATTAGAAACCAATCAATCAAAAAGTGAAGGAGAAATAGGAGAAATTTCTAACAATAATATTGAAGTTGTTGAAGCCCTACTTGTAAAGAAATATTCCAAAAGTAGAGGAAAGTACAAAGGAAAGATTCCTCTAATCTTCTTTTCTTGAAAAGAAATCAGTCACATTGTTGCTAGGTATTCAAATAGGGAAAACAGGGATGAGAAGAAAATTAGTAAGTACATAGGCAAGAAGTAATTCAAGGAATACAAGGACAAAGGTAAGAAATCTTGTTTTATGGCTAAAGATTTTGATAACAATGAAGATGAAATGGGATATATTGTTTTAAAAGATGAATCTGATGATGAAGGAGATAAGATGGCCCTTATCTCTCATGTTAGCAAAAATGATACTTGGATTATTGATAGTGGCTACTCACATCATACAACTAGAGACAAAACAAAATTTAAGCTCATGGAATATTATGATGGTGGTAATGTGAGATTTGGAAATAATGAACCTTGTAACATAAAAGGAAGAGGATGTATCTCTTTGACCAATGAACTAAAGAATAATCTACTAAGTGTGGCATATTTGCATAATATTGGATTCAAAGAGGAATTCATGGATGGAAAGCCCAAGCTACTAGATGGAAAAGAAAATCTAGTTGGATCTAGCAAGCAAACAAAAGGTAATCTATTTTATCTTGATCTAAGTGAAAGTTTATATTTTATCGCACAAGTAGAAGAAAGTTGGTTATGCCATAAAAGACAATTTCATATAAACTTTGATAATCTAGTTAAGATAAGCAAACATAAAAGAGTAAGAGGTATTCCTAGCTTGAGAAAACCTAATATGGGTCTATGCAAGAATTGTCAAATTGGTAAGATGGGAAAGACTAGTTTAAAAGCAAAAACTATCATTTTAAAGAAGTATTAAAGCTTGTACATATAGACTTATGTGGACCTATTGGAATAGAGAGTTATAGTGGTGAAAAAATTTTCATTCTTTTTGTTGATGATTATTCTAGAATGATGACTGTAATGTATCTAAAAGAAAAATTAGAAGCTTTTCAAAAATTCAAGTGGTTTCTAGCAATAGTAGAAAAAGAAACTAGAAAGAAATTCAAATGTTTGAGATCAAAAAGATGTGGTTAATTCAATGAATTCTACATTGAAAAAGGAATTAAAAGACAAGTATCAACCGTTGGTACACCAAAGAAGAATGGTATAGCTGAAAGAAGGAACAAATCCATCATGGTTTGTGCAAGAACATTAATGATAGAAAAGAATATTGCAATCGAATATTGTGAAGGAAGCTATCAATATTGCAGTTCATACCTTGAATAGATTACAGTTGAAGAAAGACTCAAACCAAACTCCTTATGAACTATGGTATGGCTACTAGCCTACTGTATGTTACTTTAAAGTATTTGGTAGCAAATGTTACATCTTGGAAGAATTTGGAAAAGGAAAATTTGATGTAAAGGTGATGAAGGCATATTTCTAGGATACTCTTATAGAAGTAATTGTTGGAATATTCAAATACGAAGAATGCTTTTGAGAGGGGGGGAGGGGGGGGTGAATCAGAAGTATTGTATTTTAGCCATTAAAACTTTTTAACTGAAACTAGATTGCATACATATGAACATATCAGACATTTATGAAAAACACATAAGCATCACCACATAACACTTGAGATTTTGGTAACCCAGAAATCGTCCAGAAATAAGAAGGTAAAACTGGGGTGGGGATGATACCCACAAAATCACTACAGTAATAATATTTAACCACTTCTGATGGTCTACCCTGTTAAAGGCTTTACATTGTATCAATAGTGACCTAGTTAAAGGATTTGCAAACAATTTACATGAAGTGTCACCCTGTTAAAGGATTTAATCACCTATTTAAAGGATCTACAAAATAGTTGTTAAGCTAACCTATCACCATAGGGTTTTTCATTCTAATACAATTGCTAGAGAGTATTACGTACAATAAACCTGATAGCTTGCAATCCTTTGTTTGTTGAATACAGACACTTGATCTACTTTCTCTAATCTTGATCCTCTGAGATCTGATACTCTTTATTTTGAAATAGTGTTCCTTCCACACCCTTGTACATCCACTTCTTTTTCTAATGAGATTTTGTCTTCCTTATAAAGACATTCAAAGACTTAGGGTTAGGTATTGATCTACGATCCATATTGAATCTTTGCTTCCCGCTCATTCCTTGCACTTTTCTTATTGGTTGCATGCCTTCTCCATTTTTCTAATTGGTTGCATCTAGATTGCATAGAAAATAAAAAATATTCAATCTTATCATTTAATCCTTCAAGATTCTTCATATGTCGGCCACAAAAATGGTTTACATATGAATCAATGAAGTTACAAACTCGTATGTACATTCTGTGTTACTCGGTACTTGTTGATTTCAGATGCTTGGCACTAATAACAAGCTAGCTTACTCAGCTCCTGTTGCATTTCTGTATTGCTCGGCATCATTTGTGACTTGGCACTTCAATATCACTCAACAATTGTATCATTCTCGGCACCTAAAGTCATTCAGCACTTGAACTTTGCTCGGCACCTGATCTTCACTCAACACCTGGAGGCTACGCGGCACCTAAAGATCACTCGGCACCTGAAGTCTTTCCTGACTTGGCACTGTATATGAGCAATGTTAGTATGGTAATAGAAACTAAATTTAAATAAAGCTTCTACAAACTAAACAAAATTCATAAACTTCAAGATAGACTAAGATGAGCTCTCAATTGAGAATAATGAGCCATTAATGGGCTCTCTCAATGAGAAGCTCTCTTGTTGAGTAGCTTTGTCTAAATAGATAGGATGTATGCTCAAGCTTATGCTTCAAAAAGGGCTTCAAATGGAGTTGGAATTTGGGTGTGAGTGTATGGTTTTGATGTAAAATGGCTTCTTAAAATGGCATTATGACTTTACTTCATGGATTGTGTTAAAATGGCTTGGGAGAGGATTCTTTAAATAGGCAAAGGGCTTGAGGGATCAAGGGCTAGGATGCAAGGATGGGAAAAAGATTATGGAAGGCTCAGATTGCATGAGAGGAGAGCACATGGATTGTGCTTCTTTATAGCCAATCAGGGAGTGACACATGTCACAGGGTGAGAGGATGGAGAAAAGGGGAAGGATGAGTCAAAAAAGGAGGCTCAAGGGATAAAATCTCCATAAAGACCCTCATAATGGCTTGTAACAGCAATAAAAGGGCTTGGAAGAGTCATTTATGGCCTAGTGGACTTCATAAAGTTTTATGGTTGAGGTATTTTGAGGGAGATGAGAGCAATTTCGACTTGGGCTTGATTAGGAGGGTTTTAAGCTGGCTTAGGATTGTGCAAATGATTAGAGGATGGTTTACAATTGTTTACGATTAGCTTAGGGATAGGCAAGTGGATGGCATTTAATGAAGGTGGGTGAAGGAGGAGATATTTGTTAACTTTGGCTTGGGTTAGTAAGTCTTAACCCATTTTTAGGGAATGTGATAAGGTTAGGAGGGGATTAGGATTAGGTTTAAAGACATCTTATAGAAGAGTCTAGACTTTGGATGAGGATAAAGACTTTCTAGAATAGTTTAGAATTTCCTAGGATGAGGATGAAGACTTTCTAGAAGAGTCTAGAACTTCTTAGGATGAGGATAAATTAGATTTTTAGGAAATAAATAAAGTTTTATTTATTGCAAGGGTTTGGGTTGAGGAGATAATTATTAAAACTTTTTTAATAAACATGAGGATTAATATTTAATCTTAATTAAATATTTTGAGTTGGGATTAGGGGTAGGAAATGATGGGATTAGCCTTTAATCAAAATTAAAGAAGGATTAGAAGATTTTGGAAGAGGTTAGTGGTCTTAAGGAAATTGGCCAAGTTTTCGGCAAAAAATAAATTTTTTATTTATTTTGAGATTTTTGGTCAATTTATTAATTAAATAATTAATAAATAAGGAAATAATGTTTAAATGAGATTTAAACATTTTTGGGAGGGATTCCTTAATTAAATATTTTTAATTAAGATAAAGGGATTTAATGGCATAAAAATAAATTAATTAATTAATTAAATAATTAATTAATAAATGATGATGTCATCAGAAATTTTTCAAAAAATAAAAATACTTTATTTTCTAAAGGTTTTTAGGTGTCTACATTTTTCCCCTCTTTGATGTCATGCCGCAAGTGGCATGGCATCAAAGATAAGAAAATAAGATGCCCAAGGCTAGAGCAGAAGAGGAGAGAATGGACTGCAAGATGCCCCCTCAAGAAGGTGACGGGGAGAGAAAGCGAGGCTCGTCAACTTCTTGAAAAGTACAAGAATCTGAGATGAGCAAGAAGACTCAGATTGGCTTAAGAGAAGAGGTTTAGTTAGCTCAAACTCTCACCATGGGAGAATGATAAAGGGAGAATTAGAGGCACAAGAGGAAGCAAGCTTAAGATCTCAGGGTTTGCAGAGGATGAAGGAGCGGAGCGCTAAAAAAGGAATCCAGGATGGGGAGATGGATGAGGGGATTATAAAGCTAATGTAACAGGATTTCAAAGAGTCAGATTGGTGGAAGATGGGTTTCAGAGATCCCTAGGACTAGGATTATGGATCTCGAAAGATGAGGCTTGGTGGATTGATTTGGATTGGTGGATCCCTAAGACTAGGATTGTGGATCCCTAAAGCTAAAGGTGCGGAGTGATTCAAAGAGATACTGATGCATAAGCTAGGGTAGGAGAGATGGATGTTGGATATGGATGGGGGATAATGGAGATGAAGGAAAACCATTGAAGCTTTTTCAGTGGAGGGATACTTCAAAGAGAAGTACCACCATGTAGTTGAGCACTAGATTTGCTATAGGACTATTTTTTAATTGCCAAGGTTACCAAGAACATCAAGGCCTTTTCACCAACTGTCCAAAGGACTGACAAACTGACTCAAAACAAACATGCAAGGATTGCCCCAGTATCACACATGAATCCCAGAGGAAGCAGTGTGGAAATGACACTGGGTAACCCACAAGCAGAAAAAAAAAAGCAAAAGACATGATCAAGACCTTACGCTCTGATTGCCCCATTCGCAGTATACCATGATATGGAAGATCATGGAAACCTTGAGGAGGGAACAAGGAGATTGCTTGGAAAAGATATTTCAAGACCCAACAAGGAAGAGTCCAAATCAAAAGAAAGCGAAAATCCAAAAGAGAACCGTTCGCCAACAAGATGGGTAGGACGAGGTACTAACGGACCAAGATCAAACATGAGGAAAGCTATATCCTGCAAGGACCTATCGGTGAGCACCTAAGCTGGTGGATTTGGATGAGTGATGCGTCTGGCAAGCTGAACTAAGAAAGATAACACTTTAGTGACAGGAAATCTAGCTAAAGGATGTATTGGAATAGCTAACCAAGATGTGTGATGGGTGCAAGATGCTGATCAAGGATGAACTGACACGAACGCTAGATAGCTACAATGGTACTAAGCTAAAGAGGATGTACAAGCTGACGGACCAAGATATTTACAAGCTGAAGCTGACCAAGATAGTTACAAGCAGGCAAAAGCTCAGGATGATAAGATAGCAAGATGGTTCGATGTTGTGCAAGATGTGAAAGCTAAGGGTGGGGTGATAGTGAAAGATATGGATTTGGCAGGATGCATCCAATGATGATGAGAGATTTTGTGACCAAGGATAGCTAGAGGAGCAGAATGAGATGGCTGGATAGGATGGTAGATTGCTAGGATTATGATGGATATAAAGAGATGACATTGGGTTTGCATGAGGATAGCCTAGAGCTAGATACCAATGACAAGGGAGGATGGAAAAGACAAGATCTCCAAGGAATATAGTACCCCGAATTAGAAGATAACATGTGGAAGGAGGTCTTATGATGGATGTGATAGGATTGAAGCTAGGATGGAAAAAGCTGAAGGGGCTAGGGAGATGGATGATAGCTAAGATGATTGGCTAAAGCTACAGGAGATAAGTGGATGGAGTGAGATGGAAGATGGAGGGTGGAGGATAGGTGGATAGATTGGAAGATGGAGTTGGATGTCAAGAGATGACCAAAATCATGAGGGTGATAGGCTAAGCTGGGGATGGCAGGATTATGCATGATGCTTGTTTGCCAAGTTTTCATCATGGTACTTGTCCAAGGCGCTTGAATTGCCAAGTTTTCACCAGTGGACACTTTATTTTTCTTTATTATTTTTTTTTGACTTTTTGACTTTGGACTTAGCTGGAATGATTTTGGCTTTCTTCAGCTATTTTGGCTTTCTTGGGATTTTTCACTAGCTGTTGGAATGTTCAATTTTGTTGCTAGCTGTTGGTATTCCAGATGTGTGATTTATGCAATAGATTGGATTAGATGGGATTGATGGTAGGAGATGGAGGGATGAAAAGGTTGGAAAGGAGCATGATATGGGGATGCTTGCAAGAGTAACATTGGCATATGTTGGGACGGGTGTGAAAAGAGCATATGGGGGATAGATGGTAGATGCGGGCATGGTGGAGGATTTGTGGAAGCATGCTTGGGGATATAGGCAACCAAGATGGAGTTAGGAGATGGGGGACATGAGTCACTGGATGGGGGATTATCAATGGTGGATGCCATTATGCATTGGGTTTCAACTTTTTTCTTTGGGATCCACATGGTTTTGGATTTTCTTTTCATAGGCTTTTGCATTATTTTTCATTCTTTGATTGGATTTTTCCTTTTTGGAGTATGTCTTTTAGAATAGACATATGATTTCCTAGGATGTGGATTTTTAGCTTTATGCATTTTGAAGTTGGCATTTACATTGTTGTGGTAAGCTTTGGGAAGATGGTTAGGAGAAGCTTTATGAGATGGAGAGGATATGAGAGATCATGTAGGGGGATGATGATGGATGATGTGCCTCGATATGTGCCTTTGCTCATCTTGCATTGGAATGGAGGGAATAGGATTTGAATGATGGCTGATAGGAGGATGGAGGATGGTAGATTTTGGGACATAGGGACCTAAAATGGATTTAGCGGATGAAGGGGGGATATGGTAGGTTTTTTTAGGTTGCAAAGATGGTGGAGGGGAGATGACATAAGATTTCTTGAAGGAGTGATGGAAGGCTAGCATGGGGGGTTTGTAGATAGGCTTGGCTTGGGGGTGTGGTGTACCAACACCTTTATATGGTGAGCCTTTGGATACATATCCAAGACCATGAAATCCTAGATTTTTTTGCGCAATAATAGGCTTTTTGATTCCTTTCTCTTGTGGTCCTAAACCTTGACCTTGATAATGCCATCGATTGAGCATTTGAACTAGCTGAGGATACTTTTTGCTTGCAGAAAAAGGTGGAAGTGCTTTATCAAATGTACTGCAATAGGGAGATACTATTCTTAATTCTTCTGCTGAGAGGAGGCCACTATGGATGAATGTAAGTGAACCAAGAGGGTATATTATAGATGGTGAAATAGCTTGGATAGGTAGTAAGATGGAAGCATAAGTGCCAAAGTGTGGAGCACTTTTATCTATCTCTTCTACCAATAATGCAGTTATTGCTGCAGAAGCTTCATCTATATTGATTTCATATCCAAATGGCCTTAGCCATCTCACCCTTGGAATTACTACTTGAATATAGGTAAAATCAATGTCAACTAAGAAGCAAAAATCATTAGTATGTTTTTTCACTAAGGAAACTGGTATTCTTGATCTTTGATTCATGGATTTCTTGAAATCCTCAAAATAACTTGTCATCAGTGTATCAAAATTTTCTCCCATCTGTTCTATATATTCATTGATTTGGGCAATGATAGTCTTATCATTCCTCCATGTAACTTTACCAAAAGAGGGAAACTCATTCTGAACATAAAAGAAGATACAAACTAGAATTTCTCCAAATTTGCATTGAGCACCGTTTGTCCTTCTTTTGGAAGCTAGGTTTTCGATAATCTGTTGTAGTTGAATTTTTGCAAGATCATAAGTATGATCCTTTTTCACCAATTTGTAACCTACATCTACTACAATACATGGCACACTGTTGAGTCTACTGGATTGATAGAACTTATGGGCTATGACTCTAACAACAAACTCAACTAGAGGATCCTGGATGGTGTGAATTATCATTCCTCTTTTATTCCATTGAGCACCAGTATTCTTTTCAATAACCTCCTTTGATTCACTTCTCAAGGTTTTGAACCGATCTAGGGTAGGATACCCAGTTACCCTATGTATGATTCCTTTGGTTAATTTGATGGGAATATCTTCCAACCAAAGACTTCCACCATGAATTCTGCTTAACACAAGTTTAACCCATTCTATCTTGAATACGGTGGGAAAGCTCAAAACTCGGGTCAAACCCTTCCTTTGAAAAATTTTGAATTCATCTTTTAAGACTCCATCTACGCACAATTTTTTATAGGCTTGCCTTATCTCCATATCTCCTAGGGCTCCTATCTTATAATTGTAGCATCTTCTCGCGGCTTGAACCATTACAACTTTTGGGGGTATTTGGGAGAGAGCTCTTGCTAGGTCATTTTTGAATGCAACTTCAAGGATGGGATGAAACTCAGGTTACTTGACCTCATTTGACACTAACTAAACTTCAAACGACTCTTTCTACTCATTTTTCTTGGAACTTGATGCCATTTATGCAAACTAGGGTTTCCTTTTTTTTATGAAATATGAAACAGCGTAACTCAGCACAAATGAAAATACCTCAAGATTGATGTAAATGCGTTGAGAGATTTTGTAATCTACTTCAAATGCTAGATTCTCTACTATGAAGTTGCTCTGCTCTCTTTCTCTTCTTTGCTTCTTGATCACGATGAGGAAAACTAATTGGAATCATGATAATATACCCTATTTTCATCGTATTAAATGCTCAACTGCTAACTTGGCTTCTAATGGATTTTAACATTACTCAGCTTGTACTACACTTCCACTTTACTCGGCTTGCATTGGAGTTAACCAACTTGTCATCAGTTATCAACTTGATTGCTGTTAGTAACTCGGCATGTATTGGAGTTTAGCTCGGCATCCAAAGACAGCTCGGTAACATCATTTAGATTTTTTTTTGACATCTTGTCCTATGTAGATTTATACTTTGCATTGCTTCTTTGTCTTGGGATTGATGTGTGATATAACTTTGTATATCAGTCCCATATACTTCTCATGCTTAGTTTGATGAAGTATGATCACTTGGCCCATTGGGTGAAGTGATCCCTCCACTTGATGTGTTGCACTCATCTTTCCTTTTCCAAGTCTTATTCATTCGCCCCCTTATCTTTTCGACGTCGATCTTTTCTTCGCCCTTATTTTCTTCAGTCTTGGGTGCCTTTGACCTTATAGGATAGTTTTTGCTGGTATGCCCAGTTTTCAAACAACTGAAACATGTAGTTTGGCTCAACCATCTTTTATAGTTTTCCTTGAAATGTGTTCTTATGTAATTCTGGGGTGTATGTCTAAATTCTTGACAATAATTATAGCTATACCTGGTGTTGTAATCCCAATGATAGTGACTTTCATTTCCTTTTGATTTTGCTGGTTGATTTGATGTCTACATAGGTTTTGATCTGCATTCAAATGCTCTATGTCCATACTTCTTGCAATTATGACAATGTCCTTCAAATCTTTGAGTCCTTGTGGCATTGGATTTGCAATCTTGTGTTATATGTCCTTACATGTTGCACTTATGATAGTAACTCTTGCTCTTGGGTGTATTTGTCTGATTGAATCTCCTAATCCTGCAAATATTAGTAATATGTCCCTTTTTATTAAAAAAAAGACAAGTGGGTTTAGAATCTTTACTTTTGTCACTTCTTTGCTCAACACTCTTTGATGATTTTCCAACTTTAGTGTTGTTGTATCCAAGTCTTGATGTATCATGGGCAGATTTTGGAGATTTCAGCAACTGTTCAAAATACTTGATGGCTTCACTTGACTTGTTGAGATTCTCTGCTACCTCTTTTTCTCTTTTTAATTCATTCTGTAGTTGTTCATTCTGCATCTTCAAAGTAGAGATCTCAATATCTTTCATATTGAGTTCATGATGAAGGTTCATCATTTGGGTAAGTGTATCCATCTACATGTTTGAGATCCTTGATAATTTAGTATATTTTTCTTCAAGTCTGTTTGCAAGATTTCTTTTGTCATTTTCCATCATGACTTTGTCCTCAACTGCTATTTTCTTTTGTTTAGTGATTTCACATAATATTATGGCCTATGATTAATGTTCCATCTTGAGAGATCTTATCTCTTCTGCTTGAAGTTTTTTTTCTCCATCAGTTCTGCTATTGCTACATCAAACTCTTTGGTGTCTCCATTGGCACATAGTTTTGTGGTATCAATCTCCTTGTAGTTTATATCATTTTCAGCTATGGCTATATCCTTCCTTTCCTTCAAGGATTTTCACAATTCCTTCCTTGCTTCCTCTACTTTGTGTAGAGCCAGTTGCACATCAATCACTTGATTGTCAATAATCTTCCCAAGTTTGAAGACTTCCATCTTTAAATCTTTTTCACCAAGTTCTTAGACTTCTTCTTGTGAGAACCTTGCTCTAATACCAATTGTTGGAATATTCAAATAGGAAGAATGCTTCTTAGAGGGGGGGGTGAATCAGAAGTACTATAATTTAGCCATTAAAACTTTTTAACTGAAAGTAGATTGCATGCATATGAACATATCAGACAATTATGAAAAACACATAAGCATCACCACATAACACTTGAGATTTTGGTAACCCAGAAACCATCCAGAAATAAGAAGGTAAAACTAGGGTGGGGATGATACCCACAAAATCACTACGGTAATAATATTTAACCACTTCTGATGGTCTGCCCTGTTAAAGGCTTTACACTATATCAATAGTGACCTAGTTAAAGGATTTGCAAACAATTTACATGAAGTGTCACCCTGTTAAAGGATTTAATCACCTATTTAAAGGATGTACAAAATAGTTGTTAAGCTAACCTATCACCATAGGGTTTTTCATTCTAATACAATTTCTAGAGAGTATTACGTACAATAAACCTTATAGCTTGCAATCCTTTGTTTTCTGAATACAGGCACTTGATCTGCTTTCTCTAATCTTGATCCTCTAAGATCTGATACTCTTTATTTTAAAATAGTGTTCCTTCCACACCCTTGTACATCCACTTCTTTTTCTAATGAGATTTTTTCTTCCTTATAAAGACATTCAAAGACTTAGGGTTAGGTATGGATCTATGATCCATATTGAATCTTTGCTTCTCGCTCATTCCTTGCACTTTTCTTATTGGTTGCATGCCTTCTCCATTTTTCTAACTGGTTGCATGTAGATTTAATAGAAAATACAAAATATTCAATCTTATCATTTAATCCTTCAAGATTTGTCATATGTCAGCCATGAAAATGGTTTACATATGAATCCATGAAGTTACAAACTCATATGTACATTCTGTGTTACTTGGCACTTGCTGATTTTAGATGCTTGGCACTAATAACAAACTTGCTTACTCGGCTCCTATTACATTTTTCTATTGCTCGGCATCATCTGTGACTTGGCACTTGTATCATGCTTGGAACCTAAAGTCATTTGGCACTTGAACTTTGCTCGGCACCTGATCTTCACTCTGCACCTAAAGATCACTTGACACCTGAAGTCTTTCCTGACTCGGCACATGTTGTGGCTTGGGATACATGGGGTACTCGGCTCCAATATAGAAAGTGGTTTAGTGTATTGGCACTCAAGTGTAAAAAACCATTATGAGGTTAACAATCTCCCCCTTTCACATGAGTGACAAAAACACTTAACTGATCTTATGAGTACAATAACTAATCTGCTTGGTATATACAAAGGTTTAAAAACCTTTAATAAAATTTGTGTAACTTGCAATATATATACCTCAAAATTATTGTAACTCCCCCTGAGTTGGTTTTTTGTACCATTATCTATATATCATGCTCCCCTTGGTTTCCTTAGTTTTATTTCCCCCATTCTCTCATTCATCTTATAATATCTCCCCCTTTAGTTAGTAAGATATATATCTCCCCCTTTTTGACACTTATGTCAAAGGATTTTAAGGGTTAAGACCATATTTCACCAAAAATGTGTTGTTTACCTCCATAATCATCCTGAGAGCTACATCCCAATTGTTCAAAGCAATTTCGTGTTACTTGTGCTAGATGGCACTCTCTGAAGCAAGATGAATAAGTCCATCTGAAGTAGAAAGATTGGGATCTTTCTTGAGAACAGTTCTGCATAGACTTGTTCCTTATGGAGTATTTCCAAATGTGGGGTAATGGAGGACTGGAGCTGTATCAATTTTTCCTTGATATTGGCCTCATTTGCTGATAATATAGCTATTTCTTTTTGAGTGTGAAGTGATTGAGCAAAATGCTTCTCACTTTGAGCTTGATCGTTTGGTAGCTACATGCTTGAAATATTTAAATTTCTCTCCAAGCTCAATATCTTTTGGCTTGTCTCTTGTGTGAAGTATGAAAAGTCACACAACTTTTTGTACAATGAGAATATATTCTCAAGGACCTTTTTCACTTTGTCTATTAGCTTTGCCAATTCAACCTGGGAGAGTGCAATTTGACTTGATACTTGCTCATTTACTTTTACCTGGAATTTTCTTTCAGACCGTTCTATAAGTTTTGCATTTGTCTCTTGGTCTTCATTTGTCACCTGGTCAACAAAATCTTATAATTGCTCTATGATATGCTTTGACTCATCTGGTGACTGCAAACTAATTGCATCCATAAAGATGTCCTTAATCTCATGTAGTGTTTGCTTTTGTTTATACTCCCTCTTGAGTATCTCTTGTCTCTTTCTCCTATTCAGTGCTTCCTGCACCTCATTGATTTGATCAATGGTTTTTTTTTTTTGAGTCATATCCTGGTATCACTATCTCCTCATCTAATTCTAGATCTCCATAGTGAAGTACTCTTGCAACTTTTCTAGTACTGAATCCTAGTGCAGATATTTGCAATGGTTGTTGTGAAGGAGTTCTTGAGGTAGGAAAATTTATCAATTTTTGTATTGTCTCTTGCTCTTTAGGAGTTTCCTCTATTTTCTCCTCCTACTGTCTACTTCCTTGATCAATTATGGTAATCTTAGGAAGTGCACCTTGTGTTTGTGCTATAGGATCAGATGTAATAGTCTATCCTATTTGTTTTGTTTCTTTTTCTACAGCTACACTCGGCTTCTGTATTGAGGTGTCAACTATGCCTAATGAAATAACTGTGGGCATTTGAAGTTGACCACTAGTAGCTGTAGAGATGATGGAAGGTGGTTCTTGTGGATTCACCTTTTCTCTAACTGTGCTTTCTACTAGTTTTTGTAATTCATCCATACTGACCAATACTAGATCTGTACACAATCTTGCTTGCTGCATAGATTGGTCAAGGATTCTTTTGAGGTCTTCTGCAGTTAATGGATTGATGTTCTGACCAGAAGTGTTAGGAACATCTTTTATAATTATATTTTTTGTAGGTGTGATGGGTACATGAGGAGGGATAGAGGGTGGCAATTGTGTGTCTTGCACACTCTGGTCTGGTTGCTGCTCTTGCTCAGCTATTGCCATTACATCTTGTTCTTGTGTCTCTTCCTCTTCTCCATCTTTCTTTTCTTCTTCCTTCTTCTCTTCTTTTTCTTCTTTCTTTTGTTCTTCTTCTTTCTTTTCTTCTTCTCCCTTATCTACTATTGTCTTCTCTTCTCTCCTTTTTCTTCTCTCTTTTGGTGGAGCAGTTGCTTCTTCCTTGTATTCTTCTCCAAGAAAATCTTCAATCCTTTTGTACAAGTTTTTTCATGATTTCATTGTTCTTGAAACAATTTCTTCCATCTTGTTTTGGAGAATAAAGAATGCCTTGTACTTAGGTGTAAACCTAGTATTATGCCTTTTGACTGCTTTCTTTATTTGTTCCTTAGTCAAATCAAGCAATACGCTTGATGGGGTTGATTCCCTCATCTCCTCCTCCATTTTCAAACAAAAATGCCATCTTTCTTCTACAATTTTAGACAATTCTTTTGGCAATTGACCATCTAATTCAAGAGGAGTGTACTTGAACTGTGCCATCATTCCATAAACTATTTCCTCTATCCTATTTATTCTTCTTTAGTAAACTTATTGAAATCAACTTTATTTAAGTTGCTTAAATCACCATTTCCAATCTTTTTACATAAAGTATCAGCTAAAAAATGGCTTACCTTTTTAGATTGATCTTCTTCATCAGTATCAGGTTGAGCCACATATCTTCTTCTTTTCCTTGGCTCTTCTTATGTTTCCTTGATTGGTTTCTTCTTTATAGCTTCCTATGTAGCCTTTTTAGTGGAGGCCCTTGTTACAGCTCGGTTTGTTGGCTTTTGAGGTGATGGCATAGAAGATTTCTTAGGTTTTTACTGAGTTGGAGCCTGATCTGTCACCTTCCTTTTCTTTGACTCAGCTTCATTTGGTGCTTCCTTGGCTTCTTCTTCCTTTGCACCTTCCTCCTTGTCTTCACCTAGGCCTTGGGTCAACTCCATTGGGCCTTGTTCTTGTTCATCTTCATTATCATCATTGTCATCTTCATCTTCTTCTGCTTTAGCCTCAATATCCTCACCAAATTTCTTCTTAATATTCTTCAACAATTTGTCTTTCTTCTTTAATGTGGAGGCAGTCTTTAACCCCATATTTATCTTTGATCTTACTACATCATAAGTGCCAAAGTGTGGAGCATTTTTATTTGTCTCTTTTACCAATAATGTAGTTATTGTTGCAGAAGCTTCATCTATATTTATTTCATATCCAAATGGCCTTAGCCATCTCACCCTTGGAATTACTGCTTGAATATAGGTAAAATCAATGTCAACTAAGAAGCACAAATCATTAGTATGTTTTTCCACTAAGAAAACTGGTATTCCCTATCTTTGCTTCATGGATTTCTTGAAATCCTCAAAATAACTTGTCATCAGTGTATCAAAATTTTCTCCCATCTGTTCTATATATTCATTGATTTGGGCAATGATAGTCTTATCATTCCTCCATGTAACTTTTTCGAAAGAGGGAAACTCATTCTGAATATAATGATAGTCTTATCATTCCTCCATGTAACTTTTTCGAAAGAGGGAAACTCATTCTGAATATAAAAGAATATACAAACTAGAATTGCTCCAAATTTGCATTGAGCACCCTTTGTCCTTCTTATGGTAGCTAGGTTTTCAGTAATCTGTTGTAGTTGTAGTTCTGCAATATCATAAGTATGATCCTTTTTCACCAATTTGCAACCTACATCTACTACAATACATGGCACACTGTTGAGTCTACTAGATTGATAGAACTTATGGGCTATGACTCTAACAGCAAACTCAACTAGAGGATCCTGGATAGTGTGAATTGTCATTCCTCTTTTATTCCACTGAGCACCAGTATTCTTTTCAATAACCTCCTTTGATTCACTTCTCAAGGTTTTGAACCGATCTAGGGTAGGAAACCTAGTTACCCTATGTATGATTCCTTTGGTTAATTTGATGGGAATATCTTCCAACCAAAGACTTCCACCATTAATTCTACTTAACACAAGTTTAACCCATTCTATCTTGAATGCGGTGGGAAAGCTCAAAACTCGGGTCAAACCCTTCCTTTCAACAATTTTGAATTCATCTTTTAAGACTCCATCTACACACAATTTTTCATAGGCTTTCCTTATCTCCATATATCCTAGGGCTCCTATCTTACAATTGCAACATCTTCTCACGTCTTGAACCATTACAACTTTTGGGAGTATTTGGGAGAGAGCTCCGTTTGGGTCATTTTTGTATGCAACTTCAGGGATGGGATGAAAATCAGATTGCTTGACCTCATTTGACACTAACTAAACTTCAAATGACTCTTTCTCCTCAGTTTTCTTGGAACTTGACGCCATTTATGCAAACTAGAGTTTCCTTTTTTTTATGAAATATGAAACTGCGTAGCTCGACACAAATGAAAATACCTCAAGATCAATGTAAATGTGTTGAGAGATGTTGTAATCTACTTCAAATGCTGGATTCTCTGCTATGAAGTTGCTCTACTCTCTTTCTCTTCTTTGCTTCTTGATCTCGATGAGGAAAACTTATTGGAATCACAATAATATACCCTATTTTCATTGTACGAAATAGGAGGAAATTTGGACTTAAAAGTATTTATAGATGTTGATTGGGAAAGAAGTATTGATGACATAAAAAGCACTAGTGGTGGAGCATTCTTTTGTGGTAAAAGACTAGAGTCTTGGACAAGAAAGAAATAGAATTGTATCTCTTAATCCATAGTAGAGGCAAAATATGTGGTAGCAACAATCAATTATTCTAACATTATTTGGCTCAAACAACTATTGATAGGTATGAAGATAGAAATCAAGGAACCAGTAGTCATATATTGTGATAACACCAGTGCAATCAATATATCAAAGAATCTAGTGATGCATACCAAAATAAAGCACATTGCCATAAAATATCATTTCGTAAGAGAATTGGTGCAAGATAAAGAAGTCAAATTGGAATATCTAAATACTAAAGAATGAATTGCAGACATATTCACCAAGCCATTACCTAAGGATGTATTTTTGTATCTAAGAGGTAGGCTAGGGGTGATTCCCCTAAATGAAGCTCACTAAATGAAGTTTAGTGATGCATTAACTAGAGCATTATTAAAGATCAATTAGTTGATGTAGAATTGATAAGGGCATATTGCAAATGAATCAGTACTTAAGGTACATTGGTAGTCATTGATTATTATCTTTGGCATGAGATGTCAAAGAGAAAAAATTTTATTGTCATATCTCATTAAAAAAAATTTGAAAAGAGAGAGAAGTTTTCTATCATAGAAAGGATTGTCAAAGAGGGAGAATGAACTTGATAGAGTTTACACTGATAGAGGGAGTTCTCATGGATGAGAATCAAAATGAAACTAAGGATGTGTTCCTTCTTTATTCTTTCTCCAAAATTTTATTGTGTTATGACATGTTGTGTTGTCATTAATGCCAAAGAGGGAGATTGTTGAAACAATTGATTAATTATGTATTATCTTTGATGTCATACAAAATGTCATATCATTATTAGGTAGTGAATGTTGAGGTCACTTTGAAGAGAGTTTTCAATGGCTGTGAAGTGTTTCAAATTTTTTTTAGTTCAGAAGGTAGTGTCTACTACGTTCACTCAGGCGTCAAAGGAAAGAATACAAAAGTTAAGTGTTAACTAAGCTCACTATGTTAATGAAGGAAATTTTGGATGGAACCAGTGCTAACTAAGCTCACTCAATTAGCAAAGGATCTATGCAAGTATGTGGTGTTAACCAAGTTCACTTAGTTAATACTAGAAGATCATTTATGAATTAGTGTCTACCGAGCAAAGTCGGCTAACAAAGGATTTTCTTGTTTTGAGATATTGAGTTTAATTGATTTTTCTAATGGTCCTAGCCGAATGAGAAGATGAATATTAGTTATTCTAAGTTGAATATGAGCTGACTTGACAATATGAAAGATATTTAAAAGGTCAAGTTGAGGATGAGAAAGTAGTAATGCGTGGAAGATAATTGAAGATTTGATGATGCTAAGAAGAAGTGAATTAGAAGGATAAGTAGATTATCCTTGAGAAGTTGAAAAGATATATTCCATTAGGAAAGATCAACTATACAGGCCAAAATTGAGATCTGTAATTAGTAATTTAGTTGCATCCTAATCAGGTCATGTCATTGTTACTATCTAACCATGGTAGCAATGATCTAAATCTCTTAACATAGTTGGCTTAACAGCTATTTGTAAATCCTCTAACAAGGTGGCAGTTCTATTTAATTTTCTTAAAGACCTCTAACAAGGCCACTCCTAATAGGGTGATTAAATCCTCTAATAGGGTCACACCTAATAGTGTGTTTTGTAACCTTTAACAGGGTTGGCTCCTAATAGGGCTCACTTCAGAAGAGTGAAAATCAGTAACTAGTTGCGATTGGTGATTTTTCCCAAATTGGGTTTCCACGTTAAATTTGGTGTCAAATGTGTTCATGCTATTTATTTTGTGCATTTTCAACTAAGTTAAACTAATAAGTAATCATAGATAACATCTTATTATTTTCATATTAACTATATAATGTTTACCAAGTTATTGCATTTTCAATGTCTTTGTGGAGCATCAATAGAGTTTTGTTTTTAGAAGATTATTTTTGTACTAGCATCTAAAGGATCTAGGATTTATTTTTGTAGTAACTAAATTACCCCTCCCCTCTCAATTACTCCTCTTATATTTCCAACACATGCCTCATTGAGCTATTTGTGCAGCACAAAACAATGAAATGCTAAAACATTTGCTAGTTTTCGACAATGGTGGCAGCCTCTTGCTAATTGCATGCCATACAAAATTTAAGATTCCCACCTTCTAGAAATTTTGATCAAGAATTTGATCCTAGGGATTTCTTTCCAAATGAGGATGGCTAGTCCTAAGAACTTTGCCACATTATTCAAGAAAGACAAGAACATTGAAAATGGACTCTTAGATAAGGGTTCCATCAAACATCATGCATTTTCATCCTCAAACAATGATACAAACAACAATAGAAACTCCAAGTTTTTTCCAAAAACAATGATGTTACCCATGATGGTGTCACTAATGTCAAAAGTGTATAAAACCTTCAAGGTGGAAACAACAACAACAACAACAACAACTGTAGCAACTGAAATGACAACAATTTAATTGTGTCAATCAGAATCAAAGCAAAACAACCAACAATCTCATAATAAAACACAATTATTTCCTCACAATAACAAAAATAACAACTACAATCATGATTATGACCACAATCAAAAGTTCACTAGCTTTCATGAACATTTAGATGCCATATTTTAGAAGCTAGTGGATCACCATTTGGTGATTCTTCCCAACACACAGAATTTTGATGAAAATCAACCTAAAACAAAATGTTATAGGGAAAATGAATATTGTAAATACCACCACATCAAAGGACATGAGACAAATAAGTGTAGAAAACTCAAAGTCTTCATTCAAAATCTTGTCAATGATGGGGAAATTAAGGTTGAAGGAGGACCACCCTCTAAAAATGCTAAATTAAAAATAGTTCAAAAGTCATTCTTTGACCATAACAATAAAAATAACAACAATAGAAATAACAATATGAACAATACCAATTGATCTTCCATGTCTAATGCACTACATTATGACTATTCAACTAACCACATATCAGGATTTGACTCCTTATGTGGTAAAATAGAAACAAGCCATATATGCGGTGTTGACTCCACATGTGGTCACATTGAAGAGGAAGATACTTACATAAATACCCGTGTCCTATAAGTAGTTGATTGGGCAAAAACCATTGGGTGGTGAAGAATTAATTTACAAGCTACCACTCCCAATCCTGCTAATCCATCAATTCCACATGTGTCTGTTGTGCCATCCACTTAGAAAGACCCACTTCTTGCTATGATGTCCTCTCTCGATTAGGGAAGACTCCTACATAGATATCCATTCTAGACCTTCTCACCACCTTACCTATCCACAAGGAAAATCTAAAGACTACTCTTTTAGAGTCTTGTGTTCCTAGAAACAATAATGCATCCCAATTCACTACCATGATTGGATTTCTTGTCACACAACAACACCTTGTCTTCATAGACAAAAATTCCCAAGGTCTTGATCAACACCACAATTTGTCACTCCATATTGAAGTCCTTATATAATTACATAAAATAAAATGAGTCCTTATAGAAAATGGATCTTGTTTGAACCTTTCTAAATCGAAGATGGCCCATTTTTGGGGGCTTCCAGAAGACCTCCTAGATATCAATAAAAGGATAAAAATTAAAGCATATGATGAAAGAGAAAGGGAATCAAAAGGAGTTATCATGCTACCACTAAAGGTTGGGCACAATGTAATCAATATTTAATGTCATGTCCTTGATTTGGACATCCCATTTAACATCTTGCTCGGTCAACCCTGGGTACATACACTAAAAGTGGTCCCATCTACATATCATCAGTGCTTGAAATTTACAAAGCAAGGAAGAGAGGTCACAATTCTAGGTGATCCTTTTCCTTTTGCTTTTTGTAAGAGATTGAAAGGTGCCCCAACAAATTTTTGTCTAGTTAGTGAGTTTGCTAAGGTTATACCTAAATCTCTCACCATAACAGAATCACCTTCCACAATAATTCTAGATTCATCTAATATTGATTCCAATTCCTGTAAAGGAGAATAGAAGGTTGAATATATTAAGGTCAATACTATAGTGAACAAGGTTACTTTTGTTGACCAAGGCATGGGAGATTATAAGTTTTAAAATTCCTTATGCATTGGACAACTACCACTCTCCCCCTAATCCTTTGGAAAACCTTCCCACATACCACCTTGTACAAATAAGGATACTATGCATGTTAATAAGATAACCTTTGAAAATTGGGGTTCACTAAGTGATAAACACATGGTGTCTAATATCTTAGATTGGCTATATTTTGACGTAAAAGATGATCTTGTGGAATTCCCTAAAGATAAGTATGTGAAGGCTCCTCCCATCATTGAAAACATGGGATATCACGGCATCGGCCTTGGACCTAAAGAAGATGGAGTTAGAAAACCACTTGAGGATAATAGCTATTTTAAAGGACATGGTTTGGGCTCCCTTAAACCCAAGGTGTCCTTTGCTGACAACTATTGTATGGTTGAACCTAATTTTGAGACTAAGGAAGAGGAATTCTTTGAAATCCCCTTCTAGTATATTGAAGATGACCTAGATAACTATGTCCATGCCATTACCATATCCAACCTTTCATCCACTAACTTACCCCTCACCAACCTTGATATGATAGATTAGGACCTTTAGGACACACCACCAACTCTTGATATCTGTAACTCAAATGAAGCAGTGATGACACTCTTTGGACTTAAGAATCTCCAAGATTATGAACATGAGATCCAATACAATGAGGAAGCTTACTTTAGTAGCCAAGTCAACTCTTTTAGTCGCAAAAGTGAAAAAGAATTATAAAAATAAAAAATAGAAGAAATATCCTCTAGTGAAAACTCTTTTGGAGCACTCTTGGATGAATAAAAAGATAAAATAAAGGATGCATCTTTTGGTGAAAACCTCCTAGAGGTGCCAGAAGAGGGAGAGACTAACTTACCATTCATATCTTTACCACCAAAAAAGTCATCTATATTGAATGAAGATAAAATTCCAATTAACTTGGGCACGATAGATAATCCACTAATCACATGCATTGCTACTACCCTAAGTTCCAAAAACCAAAAAGTAATGAATGAGTTCCTACAGAAAGATAAAATCAATTTTGTATGGACATACAAAGACATGCTTTGTTTAGACATAGATTTTCTTGTGCATCACTTAGTAGTAGATCCAAATAAATATTTGAAGAAAAAGTTACACAAGATGCATCCTAAAGTAGTACTTTTGGTAAAAGAAGAGCTGTAGAGAATACTGTAGGAAAAATTCATCTGACCTATTGATTATCCTAAGTGGGTTTCTAACATTGTTTCTATAGGTAAAGCATCTGGGGGCATTCACATCTATTTATATTTTGAAGATTTAAATCTCACATTTCCTAAGGATGATTTTCCACTTCCTAACATAGACATTATAGTGGATTTGACTAGCGATCATAAAATGTTGTCTTTAATGGATGGTTTCTCTAGTTACAATTAGATCAAAATTGCAAAGGAAGATCAACACAAAATGACATTCACTACCCCATGTGGAACCTTTTTTTTACCAAGTCATTCCTTTTGGCTTGAATAATGTTAGTGCCACCGATCAATGTGCAATAACCACGATCTTCCTTGATCTTCTATATGTCATAATGGAGGACTATGTTGATGACATTCTAAGAAAATCTAAGACACATGATTTCCACATTGTTGTGCTTACCACCATCTTTGAAAGGTTGGAGAAATACAAAGTGCACCTTAATCCAAAGAAGTGTGTTTTTGGGGTCCAATCAAGAAAGTTGTTAGGTTACATAGTGTCAAGAAGAGGTATTGAGGTATATCCCACCAAAGTGAAAGCCATCATGGAAATGCCTCCACCTACTATATTGAAACAACTTTGTAAGTTTCAAGGGTAGTTATAGTCCATTAGATAGTATGTGTCCTAGTTAGAATATAAAGTTCATCCCCTTCAACACTTTCTTTGAAAAGACACCAAGTTTCAATGGGATTGCCTATGTCAAAAAGCATTTTAGCAAGTTAAAGTCTACTTGGCTAATCCACTAGTACTAGTCCCTCCAATCATAGGATGACCATTGATTCTCTACATTTCTGCCACTTTAGTTTCCCTAGGTGCTCTTTTGGCACAACTAGATGATAAATGTAATGAGAAAGCTATATACTATCTCAATTGAACATTAGTTTGCTATGAGTTTAACTACCCTTCTATTGAGTGAGCTTGTTTGGCTATAGTCATTTACACGTAGAAACTATGCCATTATATTCTTAATCACACTACACACCTCATTTCTAGTTAGATCCCCTCAAGTATTTTCTATCAAAAGATTCCCTCAATGGTCATGCTACAAAATGGGTTTTGATCTTAAGTGAATTCAACATTGTCTATAAAGATCATGAGGCCATTAAGGGACAAATCATTATAGACCAACTTGTCGAAGCTCCTCTTCAAAGAGACCATCCTATCATAGTAGATTTTCTAGATGATGCAATTATGATTGTTACCCCTAGTACACAATGGAAACTATATTTTTATGGTTCTTTTACATAAAAGGGATCAGGGGCAAGAATTTTGTTTTTTACACTGCAACAAGACCTTATTCCAAAGTCTTATAAAATCTCATTCCCTTGCACAAACAACATAGCTGAGTATGAAGGATTAGTAATAGGGATTTTTGAAGCTATCTGATGGAATATTAAGAGCCTACTTGTCTTTGGAGACTCAAAATTAGTCATTAGGAAAGTTACAGATGAATACCAAACAAAGGATGAAAAGTTGTTGCCATACCATCGAATAGTAGAAGATCTTAAATAACACTTCACTAAGATAGTCTTTCAATAGATACCAAGGACTAATAACAAAGCAGCAGATGCCATGACTACCATAGCTTCTAATATCGCCATGCCCAAATATAGTCCTAAGAGTGAGTTTCTTGTTGAGAATTTTTTCTTCCTTCTTATAAGCAACTTGAATTAGAGCTGGTGTGTGAAATTGTTGGTCTTGAGTCTCCATGGTACTTTGAAATTTTTGCCTACCTTCATCACAAAATAATCCGCATAACCCTTTCCATGAACCAAAGCAAAACCTTCATCCATCACACTATCTGATATACTATCCTAGGTGATACACTCTTCCAAAAACACTTCGATGGAACCCTCCTCTGATGTCTCAGTTCAAATGAAGCCAGAACCATGTTACAAGAGGTTCACCAAGGAATTTTTGGTGCCCCATTCCACTGGCCTTACATTAGTGAAAAAGATCCTCAAAATGGGTTACTATTGGCCTACTATGGAGGTTGATGCCTATAATTTTGTGAAATGTTATGTTCCTTGTCAACAAGATGGAGATTCGATCCTCTCCCTCCCAAGACCTTCAACCCACCATCACAACATAGCCCTTTTCCTACTAGGGATTCTATCTTGTTGGTCAAATATATCCAAATTTTGCAAATGGACACAAGTATACTATTGTCGCCATTGAGTACTTCATAAAGTGCGTCAAGGCTAACCCTTTAACCTACACCACCAAAAAATAGGTTTTGAAGTCCATCTTAAACTACATTATCTGTCATTTTGGTATCCCTCAAGACATCATGACTAATAATATAACTCCTTCCAAAAATTAGGAAGCTGCCACATTGTGTAGAAAATTTGGAATCACCCAGCATTTTTCAACCAAATAGTCATCAATAAAACCATTTTGAAAATCCTAAAGAAAATTGTTAATGTAGCTAGTCATAACTGGCACCTCCAAATTGCTCCAACCCTTTGGGCCTACCGTACCTCCATCTATACCCCCATAGGAGCCACCTCATTTTCCCTTGTTAATAGTTATGAAGTTGTTTTACCCATTGAAATTGAGCTCCCTTCCCTCATAATTTCTCTCAAGAATCTGATGTCTAAAGAAGAATATTGAGTTTCTTGCTTGTAAGAGCTGTGACTCCTCGATGAGAGATGCCTCAATGTCTTAAACCACCTCTGTGTGTATCAAAATTTCCTTCAACTCTAGTTTCACAAAAAAGTCAAACCTTGAGAATTTGAGGTTGGTGATTTAGTTTTGTAGCATAACATGAGGAATCTCCAGAATTGTGAAAAGAAAGAAAATTTTGAAGCTAATTAGCTTGGTCTATTTTATAATTACAACCAAATATAGCTCTGGGGCATATTAGATTTCCACTTCAAAGGGAGACCACTTCCTAATCCTATAAATATCCAACACCTCAAGCGGTTCTATGCTTGAGTTTTATAGTTCCTATACATTGTTGTTATAGTTCCACAAAACTCCAAAAAAAAGATAATTAGAAAACTCCAAAAAGATTTGTAAAATGTTCTTGACGAATAGAAAAATGTTCCTAAAAAAAGTTTTTTGGTCCATTATCTATAAGGCCTATAAGGCTCATCTCACTTCACCACATTCCCCCATTTCATCCCATCTTTTGCAAAAATCCTATCTGACTTGTGCTTTTCATGCATCCAAATAAAATATCTCTTGTCTACAAGGAATCCATTCACTTTCACCTTTCAAAAGACCTCTAGTTTGAGAGGAAATTCCCCATTAAATGTTTTTTCTACTCCCATTAGACTGAGCTTTTTAGCACAATAGTGACTACAAAAAAACTTAAACAAATCACCATTAGAGACTTAATGATTTGAGAAATTTTTCTTTTCACAACCTTTGCCAACAAATATTTGCAACATCAAAATCAAGCAAACAAACTTTCATATGATGAATCTTTCCTACACATGGCACTACAACCTTCACTTTTGGGACTCAACATTCTTGGCAGGAATTATGGACTAAATGACTACTTGGTCATGAGCTTTCTTTTGGTTGATTTCATATTTTTGTGTTAGTAGTGAACTTTTATAGTATGCCTCGATCTTCCATATCTTGGTATCACCTAAATGTTTCCAACTAACTACGCATGTCATTTGTGGTATGATCTATTTTCTTGATTCTTTAGTACATCTATGTCAGTTCCAAGTTATGGTTATGCATTACTTACTAGGGGCAATGGGTTAACACACTTTCCTCCAAGATCCTTACAAAAAAATTGGGCATTCCTAGACCTCTCTAATATGTATATGAAATTTTTTCCATCATGACTATGAAAACTACATCTATTGTTCTCAAGTTTCTAGTTTGAAAGTCTAGTCTATGCAAAGGAACCTTGTCATCTACGATTATATAGCATTGGGTTCATAACTCCTTTTGCAAAATTAAACTAGGGTGTTCTCTCCTATATAAACACAATTGAATCCCTTGGTATCACGTAACTAGGATTGATGTAGTATAGGCTTTTTATTATGCTCTTCTTGAGAAAAAGGCTCTATTTATTTCCCCCTCCTATGCTAGGCTACTTGATTCCTACAAGTTAACAAGTTTGACACAAATCCACCATTTAGGTCTCATTCATTTTTTGTATTTTCATTTACATTTTTTGCTTACATCATTTCATTTTTTATTTTTAGGTCATTCATGCCTAGTATGTTATTGACATTTTCATCTAGGATACATTCATTGTTCATATTATTGCATTCATTAAATATTACATTATACATCATTAGGTCACATTACTTGTTCATTGCATTAATAAATTAGATATCATAATCATTATATTTAGTGACATACACATCATGATATATCTAAATAAAATCACACAATAAATCCATACATGTAACATAACAAAAGGAATACATGTCATACATCGCCATAGGACTTGCATCATCCATGCATTAGTTATCATATATGCATCATAGGAAACACTATATTGCACACATCCTACGTAACAATGTCAGTAACAACATGATAAACATAATAAACATCACATGCATAAGAGACCATCATCCATATACATATAGGCTCATCGAATCATATCATATATATCAAAAGAATAAGTGTCCATGTATAGTCTATATACAAAAGAATCATGTAGTATGTCGTGCATCATGCATCATGGAAAACTCACTTCATCTACATCCCTATGTCAAAACTAAATGCTATAGGGCTTATGTTGCTGGTTGTGAGGGCCCTACCCCTCTTATTCCCCCTCCTTGTGAAGACCTACCCTGTTCCACTAATGGCTCTTACGTGAGTAGTTACCCTGTAGTCCATGAGTTGGATACCTCCTAGAACTCAAGTTGTCATTGATTTGTAGGAACGACCTTAAGATACAATCACCTATAATAGTTCACCTCTCACACAAATTGTACCTCATGTTAGTATGAACTTAGAGCTTCCTACATCATGGTGACCATACCCCCAACTTGCACCATCTGCCTAGCAATATTACGCCAGCCATAATACCTATCCACCTACCTCTAAAAGGTCTCTCTCTCTCTACTCATAGGGTGGCCACCTCCTTTTAAAGAGTATCTATCTTGGCCAGCTCATCTATCTCTACCTGCATGTTGAAATCACTAAACTCACTAGTGTCCACCCTCACCCGTAGCAATACCAGGGCCTCCTATGCACTATCTTCTCTATATTGCTCTACCTATATCTTAGCCTATACATGGGAGATCTCTACTTGTACACTTGTGGCTCAGGTGCTCTTAGCTGCTACCTCCCCCTGTAGACAAGTAATCTCAATCTAGAGGCTATCTCGCTTAGCCCTCACTATATATGCATCTACCTACTGAAGTGGCCCTAGCGGTACCCATACCTATGGACCCAACTACAGTGCCTACCCTAATAGTGGCCTTACTGGTGGTGGCACTCTTTTCTAGTGCATGCACCATACCTATGGGTCCTATTTTTTTACCTACCCTAGTGGTGGCCCTGCTACTTCCTATCCCCCATCTCCACCTCTAACCCCATCTCTACTACCTTGTGGTTGCTTTACTGGTGGGGATGCTCCTCGCACTATCAATCTCAATAGATGATATGCTACCCACCACTGTGTATATGTGGGTATCATACCTACATCTCCCATATCCTAAACATGTAACCATGGCACTCGTTGAATGCCATTCCATGAAGCCCTCATCAATCTCAACATAGTCCCATGTCCCCACAATTGGCCATAGTCTCAGGATACCAGTAGATATAGGAATCTATCTATTATAGCATCCTAAATCTATCCAAATTATCATTGTACCCTAGATGACATATATCTCATAACTATGTGAACCATTTGGCCAATCAAAAAAAAAAAATTGTGTGTATCAGAGATAAAGTTGATCTTCTATGTCATTCTTCCCCCTACTAGCAATATGGCCTCCCACTTCTCACTTCCTACATATAGTGTCCAATAAAACATGATAATCTCAACTAGGCACCTACTCCAAAATCCTACTGACTCAATGGATGTGTACTGAATTAGTGGCTTGTACTGACATGCATAAGGCTCAATAGGAAGTTGTGTCTCTCATCTAGTAATAGGTTTGGTAATGCCTATATGCTCTCACAACCATACTATTACTAGAGTTAGCTCTTGACCTATGGTCCACTATTTCCTATATGTGCACATATGAAGATCATAATAAAGTTGGGCCAAGATGGTTTAACCCTAGTAGAAAACCATTCCATCATCCTATAGTAAAGTGCTCAACACTCACATCCATCTAATAAAGAATCCATTTCCAACATGGTTCGGTACCATCCTCCATATGAGTGAGGCCAAGTATAGAGAAAGTTGTGGCAATCTATGCTCTAATGCATCCCTCTATGTTAGCCATGATCATTGTACTGGTAGCCTTTATTGTTGCCACCCAAAGCACTCCCATAGATAGGGATCTAAACCCTCTAGCACATAATCTACATATCAATCATGGATCAACACTCTTAGTGTCTATTGTACATATAGTAAAGTGACTATCACCTCTCCTATAGGTAGATGAAAGCTAGAGGTCAATGTATGCCACCACTCTATCAGAGCTGATAACTGTATTGAGTATGCCCTTAGGTCTAGCCACTCATAGATATACTCAAGTCCACCTAGTCAAATGTGTCTCCACTCTACCTCCATGAGTCACTCTACTAGTACCATCATTGGGGGATAGTGCTTTCGTGACCAAAATGTAAACGTCACCACCTGTAGCATAGACATGCAAAAATTAGTTTACCATTTCTTTTTTGCTCTCTTTGCTTATCTAAGCATGGGGCACCATGCTCTATTCCCAACCCCCTCTAGTCATTCCTATCACCTGAATCTACCAATTAGTCCAAATTAGTAGAGATGCTAATCCATACAAACGTATATTTATATAGATGACAAATCACAGAGACACTAATCTAGCATCTCTAGCAACTATGCAGATGTTGGTTATCCCATTGGTGACTACTACATTGTCATCTGCGAAGATGATGACATGGAGATAGTTGTCTCCAACCCATCTCTAACCTACTATTTCCACCTTTCATCATCTGCACAAATGATAGGATGTATCATTTCATCTCTGCAAACCCCATTTCCTTACATTGTCATCTTCAAAGAAGACAAAGTAGAGAACTATCATCTCTATCTAACCCCATTTTTCCCCATTTATTATGCCATAAATGTCAAAATCAAAAGCACAATTGAAACTTTGACAAGCAGGGATAGTTAACTTATTGGTGACCTCATATCGGCTGACCTCTAGTGCTCCTGGATATGCTCTCAAATTTGTAGTCTCTCAATCGGATCCATCCTTTACTCTGGTTATATGCCCTCTAGGTGTCCAAATGACTCTTCTATGTGCCATTTGCAAGCTTATATAGGACCTTTGAGGTCCCCTTTTGATCCTATACCCTTTCCTTAGCCATGTCTACCCCTATTAATCCCCAAGTCATGCAACATGTTCATCTATGCCTTTTTTCCTAACCTTTCTTTTCTTCTAGAGTCATTTTCACGAAAATTGCACAAAATTTATTTATTGCTCTATTTTTGAGAGGGGTCACCCTCCTCCCTTGTCGTCGCTATGACACAACTTCTAGGACTCCTATCCCCTCTAGGATAACCTATATTTTCTTTTCTTTGATATAATGTTGCCCCAACATCACATCAAAGAAGGGAAAAATATAGAAGCTTAAAATTATCCCAAACACTATATTAATTTATTTAATATTTCCTTTGACATTGTAATTAATTATTCATTAATTAATTATATTTTTCATATTCTTCTACTTATTTAATTAAATTTATTTAATTAAATAGGTTCATTTCCCTAATGGATTTAAATTTAATTTAAATGCATCCTCCCTAATGTATTAAATTTATTTAATACATAGTACTCCATAAAATTCCCTTTTAAATAAATCTCAATTTATTTAATTCCCTCCACTTTATTAAATTATTTAATCCTATAATTAAGTTAAATCCTATTTAATTTAATCCTAATCCCATCCTAAAACCTAGTCTACACCCATCACTCTCATCCTTCTAAGCCTACACATTAATTAATCCCACTTAACTAATCCTAAACACATTTCTAAACACATCTTAGTCCCTGAGTATTAGCTCACACATGTGTGAGTAACTCAAGATCCAATAAAGCTTCCATTTTATTATTTTATCCACAAGGTCTTATACTCTTACACACTTGTCCCCCTTTCCTTTATCCAAGGTTTCTCACCCATGTGTGAGCAAACCTTGACCCATCACTTTCATCAAAAAGACTTATGTTGACCTTTGCATGGCTTGTCTCCTTAGCCCATGTGTCTCCCTTGTGGCACCTATATGGATGCAACATAGATGCCACCTCCCCAAGGCCTATCTCAAACCTATAAATAGAGCCCTTGTCTCAACCATTTCTCATCTTTTTCATTTGCATTGTTATCATGCTAGTATAGTTCTAAAGATTTTAGTGATTTTTATGCATTTTTACTAACTTTTGTTAGTTTCTATTTCATTTTCATTTGCATTGTTAACTTAGTTGTATTTCTCACATCCACATTCACCTTCCTTGAGTGTTTTGAACATGAATTGATTGATACGTAACATTTAACTGACATTGTAAATGCTACAGGATCAAAATTGATTGAAAAGGTTTGATCATAATAACATTGATAGACACTATCAATATTATTTAAATGGTTGATAATGCCATGATCTGACATTGAAAGCCTCAATAATGTCAAATATTGAATGACATGAATGATAGTTTGACCTAGCACTGAGAGTCGCAATAGTACTAAGGTTAAATTCATAAGATTGATAGGTTGATAGGTTTCCAAGGCACTGAAAGCCACAAAAATGCCTAGGATCATATAAATGATGATTGATTTGGGATGTTCGATATGTTTTAGGTTGATTAGGATTGATTCTGAGTGATTTCAAGTTGATTTGGGGTGATTTTGAGTTGGTATGAAATGATTTTGAGTTGATATGAAATGATTTTGAAATGACATGAAATTGATGTGAAAGAGGATACAAATCATAAAGTATGATCAATTTGGTCAAAATGTCGAAGTTAGTAGAATGAGAAAATGGGACAAATTAGTATGAAAAAGTGATGAAACCATAGATGTGAACCATTTTTGAGTGTCTACAATACCTAATGCACAACTTGGTTATATAGAGTCTCCACAACATTCCATCCATGGAAACTTCTTTGAGTATGAAACCTTATAGTAGTGAGAAGAAGATGAGTATAGAGATGAAGCTATAGGTGCACGCCTTATGAATAGATTCTTAAGAAGAAGAGGTGAATCTTATAGTAATATGAAAAATAAATAGTGTCTAAAGAATCTTATGAAAAAGTACAAGATAAAAGATTCTTTGATTATGAAAAAGGACCTTCAGAAGAAGAGGAGTAAACCAACCTTTGGGTTGTGGTATGAGGTAATTGAAGATTCACCTATAGAGGGAAAAAATATACAAGATACAAAGATAATACATATCACTAATCAACAAGATCAATTTGCAATTGAGGTGCCATAACAAGGTATTCCTTCTACACCACTAAAAGAGAAGATTTTGAAGCAATAAATACAACAAATAAAGGTTCACTCTATCATGAAGGATCCCATATTTCCTTGCAAGCCTCTTAATGCATCATCAAACACCATTTGGTTGGCTAAAGAAGTGAAACCAAGAAAAAGAACTTATAAAAAAGAGGAGTATGTGGATATGTTTGTTTTAGGATAGTCTTTACATAAGGGAGAATTAAGCTAAGTTGCACGAATGATGTCATATGTCACAAAAGATGGAATTAGTATATGGAAAAAATAGGTTGTTATTCCATTTCCTCAGTTGAATATATCAAACATTACTCTTGATGATTATTTCATGGAGGAGGTTGATTTGAGAGAACCCACAAGAGAAGGTGGGAAGGCATTGGATGCTTTGGTTTTAAAACAATTATTAAAATATATAGATTGGGATGAGACCCATATCCATGATTTAAAGAAGAAATATCAATTTTGAATGATTTCATTTCAAAGGTAGTAGGTCTTATCGACCCAACTAATTTTGAGCCCACATTATAGGTTGCACTCAAAAAATGAGAAACCCTAAACATTTATTTTAATTCTTTTATTAAGGCCTATATGGAGTTGAAATTTGGTTTTGAGGCATATTATGTAGAGAGTTTAGAGATTATCTTGTGGTGTTTCAAGAAAATCATCAATAACATATGCCATTTGGGGAGAATGATAGAGAATTCCAATGACATATATGACATGATGGAGACATACTGGCTACCAGTCCTAACATCCCCATATAAAAATTTTGAAGATATGATGTTGGAGGTCCAAAGGTAGATTGACTGCAAGATCCAAGAGAGGAGTAGGAGAATGGGTGCATGGAGTAGGAAAATGGATGAGCAACATGAGCAATTGTTGGACCTTGATAGGTAGCTTGATGAGGTTGTAAGGTAGCAAGAGATAGAGAGACAGTAGGAGGAGATGGCATACCAGGCCTATCTCCAACAACAAGAGGAAGAAGAGAGGGAGAGATAGAGACATCTTGAGGAGAATCTTGCAAAGAAAGTTGCTACAACAAGAGAGGAGGAAATGAGGCTCCAGTTAGCTCATTTCTAAACTAAGGAAGTAGAGGAAGCCCCTTCTCTAAGATATGGCATCCCAAGCTTCAAGAAGTCCCCTCCATTGCAAGAGCCTACTGCTACAACTTCTACACTCCCCATGCAAGAAAGATGGAACCATTGTAAGCCTTATGTACCCATCACTACTTCACTCTTTGAGGTTGGACTAGTTGTGTGGACTTCTAATGGTCCAAATAAAGAGTTTTGGGAGAGTGAGACCAAACCAATGAGGCTACCATTGGAGGAGTTACAGTCTACTGAAAAGAACAAGGAGGAATCTATTGAGAAGAAGGAAGAGGGCCCAATCCTCTCATTTGAAGAGCATCCTCCCTTGGTTGGGGAAGAAGAAGAAAGGGTTGTTGCTCCTCTTAAGGAACAAATCATGGCTTTTAAGCCTTTTCTAGAAGGTGAGGATCTACTAAAAGTTGAGAAAGAATATATTTTGTTGCAGCAAACTGTCCTTCATGATATGGAGGATGAAGAGGAGAATCCCAAGGATAGCTTCATCCTTAAGGAAGAACATTCTAACATGCATGAGGTTTCCCCTTAGCCTATGCATGTCATTATAGCTATAATGGAGGAGATCGATGATGAGGATGATCTCTTCGATGATTTTCATGCTATCTACTCTTCCATAGATGTCGAATCATCATCTCCTCTATATGAAGAGCATGTTCTACATTAGCAACAAGTGAAGACTCATGCCATACTAGTAACTCCCAAGGAGATGGCTCATGAACACAATGAATATAGGATGGAGATTTTTTCTTTACAAGAAGAGGAGCCACTTCCAAATCAGTCAAATGCTACCATTCTAGAGAACAATATGGTCAAGGTTAATTGTCTAGACCCAACATCATCAAGAGGATGCCCCATAAGGTATCTAGCTCTTCAACAATGCTACCATTCTAGAGCACAATATGGTCAAGGTTGATTGTGTAGACCCAACATCATCAAGAGGATGCCCCATAAGGTATCTAGCTCTTCAACAATGCTACCATTCTAGAGCACAATATGGTCAAGGCTGATTGTCTAGACCCAACATCATCAAGAGGATGACCCATAAGATATCATGCTCATTCTAGAGCATGAGGGAGAGTTTCACAAAGAAGAGTAAGCATGTTTTTCTTAGGTCAACAATGTCCCATCATTGGAGATTCTCATTATCTTTAGCATTGGGAAAGAGGTATTTCATGTAGCAGTGTGTTTTTCATGCTTGCTATCATTTTTCATTGCCCATGTGCATGGGAGAATAAATTAGCTTTTGAGGAAGGGTAGCTACTTCAACAAGCCATTCAATGGGTTTGTTTGATACTCTCTCTATAAATTTTTGTATATAGTAGGTTAGATTTTTTGGCTTTCCAAGAAGTGCATGAGCATAGGCTATCTCTCTATAAGATAGAAAAGTTTTGAAATTTTGTAGTTGTAAAAATTGTAGTATTTCTAGTTATTTGCAAAATGGGTTTCATTTTTTGTAACTCCACACCACAAAGAATTTATTAATTCACTAGTCCATGCTTAGAAAGCAAGTTTCCCCCCTAACTCACCAGAAATGTTAACCATTTTAGCTCCCCCTTCTAAAATACCAACATTGACCAGTCTCATAATATCTAGGTTGGTAGACATGTCCACGTTCTTGACTATTCATTTATTTCCATGCAGATTTGAAAGTGATACATTAAAAACTTGGTTATACATTTATATCCCTAGGTCTTCAATTTTTCCATGATTGCATGTTATATCCTTATGAAAATTCAATTCATGATCTTGTGATTATCCTCTTTCACCCCATCACCCCAGTTTGCCACTTAACTATGAGTTGGGTTGCGACAGCGTGAAGCGGTCAAGACCATGGTCAGCACAAATTTTAAAGACAAAGTGATAATATTCAAATGCAGGTTGCAAGGATGCAAAATGTCTCTGGTCACTTTGTCACAAAGAGTTAAGCTTAAATCATGGTTAGAGATGTGAAATAGAAAAGGCTTCTTCTATGTATGTTCACAAAGTTAAGTGTCAAACCCTAGATGCAGGTTACAAGTAGGCAATAGGTGGACATGTTTCATGGTGAGTTAGGTCAATTTCCATTTCTCTTGATTGCAAAATTGCAAGAGCCTATATCAAACAAATTGTTTATTGAATGAAAATAGACCAATTGGATTGATACTCTCTATCAAAAAGGATTCAAAGTTTAAGTGGCAAAGTTGTGAAATGGTCTTGTTCACACTGTCGCAAGGGTTTTAGAGCTAATCATGGTTAAGGTGTTAATGGTGAAAAATGCTTGTTCAATTGTTTGTGGGGTTAGCATCAGAGTTAAAGTCTTAAGTCACTATTGGGAGATTAGTAGTTAGAAGGTTATCTTTGCATGGTCCCAAGCATTCAAGCTACAGTCAGGATTCAATTTGCAAACATGTGAATGGATGCCAATAGTTAAATTCTCAATAACTGTAGGGTCACAAGCATTTGATGCCAACCTCAATTCCAAGATGGGAAGGGGTGACATGGTTAAGATAACTAATTTTGCATCATTGTATAGTTAGAAAGTTGTTAAGTCCATAACTATGGCAATGGTGCAAAGGGCCAATCTCACATTGTTGCAATGTCACACAGTTAAAATAGTCTTCATGGTTGGTAGTTCTGATGGAGCAATGCAATTAGGGATAATGGCTTCACAATATTGTAAGGATGAGAAATGTTAGATCCATGACCATAGAAATGATTGAAATGGGTTAATTTCATGTTGCAAAGTCATAGCAATCAAAGGATTAAAGTGAAAATAGGCCACAAATTGAGAATTTCCACAAGTCAATGAGAGGATAGAAAGTTGGGAGAGATGGTAGAATGATGAGAAATGATTGGGCCATGTGGTGAGGTTGATTATTCAAATGATGACATAGCTTACTTGGCATGATTGCAGACACAACATTGAGTATCTCTTTAATAGCAAAAAGGTTCTTGATTACTTACAACTACTGATTTAAGTGCTCTCCATGCTTGTTCAATGTTGTATGTGTTCTTTTCCATTCTGTTCGTCCATTTACCCAATCTATTTGGCTATGGCCACTGCTTCTATCTCTTCAGTGCCAAATTTGCACATAAAAAAGTAGATTCTTCTATGGGGATGTGCATCTGATCATGATCTCCTCTGATCAATAGTTATTGCTCCTCTGCAACCTCAAATCTACCTGGTTAGACTTTGAACTCAATGTAGTTTCTCAGTTATGCTTCAACTATAAAAGAAAATTTTGTAACCCTTCTAAGGGTCAGTCTTTTTTCTCTAATTTTATAATAGTTCTATCATATGCTCTACTATTGTAATTTCCTTTTACCTATGAATGTATATATCTCTCTATTGTACCTCATTCTCCCATTAATATAAGTGTAAATCCTTCTTGTCATTGTTAGTGTATTGCTTCCATTTTGCAATCTGCATGACTATATCTATTTGGCTTTGGATGATATAGAGTGAATTACCTTCCTTATAGCATCCATTTAGATCATGATCTGCATGTGATTGTTGAACTAAGGAAAAGGTTGAATCAGTGTATTTTGAGATCGTATTGGAAAATAGTGTATTATTAGGCAAAGATAAGACTAAAAGACTATTTTGGTGTATCGCCCCCTTTAGATTAGATTAGGTAGTTTGATTTCCATGCATCTCATTCTCCCTTTTCCTCTCAAGAGTAGTTAGTACACCCTTATAGTAAGGAATTCATGCTAGAAATATGGTCAATTAGATGTCTTAATGGTTATCATTTATGGCAATGTATAATCAACATTTCATTTATGCATTCAGATATAGAAAATTATCTAAGTATTAGACAGTTTGCAAGAATACAATGAACAAATCTTAATAGTATGAATGATGTACAAATATTTAGCTTATGCATAGTTGAGGAAAGGTTTGTGACACCTTCATGGTAATGTATACCAGTGTGTATGTGTGTATGTTCAGTACGACACAAGTTACAATAAGTTTAACTATGTTGGTATTTAATATTGTAGAACAAAGCATAGCTAGAAAATAGAGTTGTATGGCTTTAGGAATTATTTTGGTCTCAAATAATTACTAAGTCATATTAAGCCAACTATGTGGATATTATTTTATATAATGTCAAGCATGTGAAGATGTGGAAAATGATTGAGTAACAATTTGTGAATATGCAAGATATAAGTAAAGATCATATGTTGTGTAGAGAGTGTGAAAGTGAGTTGCATAGTGAATATATGTGATGCACAGATATTGTGGAAGTTGTATGATTAGATGTGGCATGTTAAATACTATGAGAACCATCTATGAGTCTTATGTGATGTGAAATCATATGTTAGATCAAAGCAAGTGTCAATTGCAACAACAAGCTAGTATTGTGTGTATATATGTTCTTGAGAAGGAATTGAATTGTATAATTACATGTTAGGGAAGTGAGCTCTTCTTGCATACATTGTAATTGATCTACCAACTCCTAACAGGGTTGAAGTAACTCCTAATAGTGTTGAGGCTACTAAAAAGGCCTAGTCCTCTAATGAGGACTCGAGACACTATATATACTTCATAGACTCCTAACAAGTCAATATCCTTAACTAGACCCTATTGTTTAGTGAATCATCTAGTGGGTATCATCCCACTAGGGTTTTTCCTTGGATAAGGTTTCCCTAGTAAAAAAATAATGATGTTACGAGTTCTTTATGTGTATGGTTATATTTACTATTTAGCATTGTTGGTTTACTTTCATGTGCAAGTTATAAAGTAATTAATAATACCCAATTGTGGGCAAAATTTTGTAGAATATTGATTCACCCCCTCCCCCTCTCAATATTATCTATTTCTAACAATTGATATTAGATCACAATTACTTTGAAAAGGCTTAACAGCTTAAGTAAGATCCTAGTAAATATGGAATAGTTGAAGAAGAATCTTGAAGAAACTCTTGAACAGATTGACCTCCTTACTAAAGAGAGAGATAACTTGAAAGATAGATACAAAGATGCAAAAGTTTACATTGACAAACTAAAATATGAAATTGATGATCTAAAATTTGCAAGGAACCTTTTGTGTATATTAGTGTTAATTATGATATAGAAAATATCAAGAAAGAGAATGAGATCTTGAAACATGAGTTGAAAATTGTTGAACTAAAGTTGAGTCTTAAGACCACTGGTAATAAGAGTGAACCTAATCCAAAATCTGAGAATGCAGACCTTAGATCCTAGTTGAGTCAAGTGACATCTGAATTAGATTCTATTAAGATAGAGCATATAGAGTTGGAAAAATACAACATCATTTTGAAAGGAGAATTGACACGAGCACAATTAGCAGTTAGAGAAACTTTACACAAGTTTTGAGAAAATTGATGAACAGATATTTCATCAAAGACCTTCTTATGACAAGATAGGACATGGATATCTTCTTGAAGAGAAGTTAGCAAAGGATGGATGAGATTATGATACAACCAAATTCTATAGTATAAATCCCTAAAGAAAAGTTCAAGTGGTGTGATGAAGTTGAGAAAATTGAATTGATAGAGAAATTTGATGAACTTAGAACAACAAAGCAAGTTGAAGAACCTAAGCAAGATGATTCATCCAAAGAACTAAAACATGAATTCAGAGGTAGATGATATATATGTAATGAATTTGGACATATCAAGAGAGATATTACAGGTAATTCTTTTAAAACTATTACTAATTTTTATTGTTATAATTGTCATGGTTATGGACATAAGGTAGTAGAATGTAAGAAACCTAAATTTTTTTATTATAATAAGAATAGTATAGGAATACTAACCCTGTAGGTAATGGAAGAAGTATATCACAAAGTAGATCTAATGATGGAGAGAAACCTAATGGTGAGCAAAAGCAGTTTGTTTGTTACAAATGTAACAATCCTGGACATATTGCAAGGAATTGCAGGGCACCTTAAAAATCAAAATGGGAATAATCAAAGGAGAAATGCACCTGTATTTCAGTTATACAATAACTTTGGACACATAGCAAGATTTTATAGAATTGATAGAGGGAACTTTAATAGGAACCCTAATCATAGAAGGAATAACAACAGGACTAATAGAAGGAACGAAAAATGGAGGCAAGAACAGTTGAAAGAAGTAGTCAAGGAACATGTTGAGGAATTCAAAGAAGAATTTGTGAAGGCTCGTAATCCAAAGAGTTCACATACAGTATTGGAGCAAAATTATTTGATGCAAATGATGGAAATTTGAAGTTATAGATTGTTTTTGGCTCAACCTATCTGAATTAAGCTATTACAGAAGTAGCAGAGCATTAGTGGTCAAAACTAATTTTAGAGAGTGAGTTAGAGATTGTACAGTTAACAGAAGGTAGAATACATAGAGAGAAAGATATGGTTTAGTGCACAAGTCTTAATATGATCACAGTAAGCAAGAATCATAAGATCAAGGTCACTAGTAAATAGAGATAGTATTTTGAGTCTGCAGTAGATACGCATTTATTGTGTAATGCGATTTCAAATCATTTAAGGATCATGAATAAGATTTGATGTACCATTTGTTCATCCAAAGTATCTTGAGTGAATTGAAGAGAAATTTGATAGAAATTGAAGTGTGAAGCAAGTTTGTGAAGATGAAAGTTGTAGAAGCCCTAAATTTGCAAATTTGAGGTATATTACAGAGTATTGAATCCAGTTTCTGGAAGTATTTACAATTATTGAGGAATGGCTAGTCAAAGAGTATATGATGTTAGTGATAGACCAAGATGTGAGTTCAAGAAACATCTATTTATTTCTTTATTAGATGATCCTAAAGGTGCATTTTCACAAGTTCCAAAAAATGTGTTACATGTAGAAGATATAAGGATTTATAAATATTGCAGTATAGGTGATGAGGAGATTCACAAGGACTTAGGAATCATGTGTAATAATGACTTATCCCTAAAGTCTAAGTATACACACCTTAAAGATTTTAATTTGGTGAAGTATATGTTTTATACAAAATTTAACAATCACAAGTGGACCCAAATTATATTGATTAGAGTACATGATGATATGTTTTGATTAGGTGACACATAGATTTCCATTGAAAATAACCTAATCCACAAGGTCACAAGATTTAGAAATGAAGGTTGTAATCCTATTAATAAGAAAAGCATCAAGAAAATAGTGGAGACAAACCTAAAAACTAAATTTAACAAAAGGAATATGAGGGTTGATTCTATTCAAGATTAAGGAGTCAAATTGTTGACCAAAATCTTATGGTACAAGTTGAACCATGGATCAAGGGTAAACTCTGTACCAGTTGGAATCCTTAGTACAACATATGTGATGGCCATTGAAAGGAGGAAAGTAAATTTGTGTGACATTGTCAAAGTGTAGCTATTGGAAAATATTGCAAAGATAAAGAAAACAAAGAGCAAAGTATTTAGATTTGAGTCTCGATTGACTCATTTGTTCTTTTATGTTACAAAGAAGTTTCTTGGAGTAATTAGTTGGGATAGCAGTGTGTGTGCAATGAAGATTGTAACTCAAAGCTACATATCTAAACCTAAGAATGTCAGAGACATCGATATTGACAAGATGATGAAGAATTTTCAGTGTGAGATGAAATTGAGATATAGGATACCTCCCTCTATGGTAGATAATTATAAAGATGGTTTGTGCTTCATGGTGGAAAATGATAACGCATGCATGGAAGTAGTAATACCTAGAAAGAAATTCATTGAGCCTATGTGCTATGAGATGAGTGTAGAACTAATTTAAGGGTATGCATAGATCATACTCGAGTTTGAGTAGCACATAGAATGTCCTAGATGGGGAACATATGATGAAAGATTAAAGTTTGTAGAGTCTAATCTCCATAGCAAGGAGAGAAAGAAACAAGTAGAGAAATAAATAGATTCCATCCTCAAGGAATCTAGCATGTCTAGACAAGAATTAAATGAGCTAAAGGGAACTGCATTGGAGATGAAGGCCAATAGGCAGACTGAATTATTAGCAGCAATACCTATTTTAGTAGCAAGACCTTTAGAAGAAGTAATGGTGGCACAACCATGTGTGCAAGCTCCCACTGCACCATATGTAGTAGTTGTTCAAGTGAAACTTGTAAGAGCAAGCTATGAGAAAACAAGAAGGCAATCAGAGGTGGAAGCACCTACTACACAGAGGAAGTCAAGGAGATTGGTGAAGGTTAATCAAGAACCTACACCTCAAGTAAAGAAAAGAGTAAAATAGATTAGTTAGAAAAACAGAGGAAAACCATGAAAGTGAGCAATTATGAAAGCTTAGATGATGATGATGAAGATAAACCTATTGAGCAAGATGCATAGTAGGCCAAGACAACCATAGGAAAGAAGGCATGGAAACCAAAGATAGAGAATCTAAACATGCAGATTATAAATGATGACAATTTTGTTCAGTTAAATAAATTTTATAGCATGTATAACAGTATGGATAAAATGAAATTAGGGAATGCTATAATAAGAAATATGATTCTAAGAAATAAGAGATTTGATAGAATTTAGAATAAGAATCTTGAAGACATATACAATAGGTTGATCAATAGGAAGAGGAGGGTAGTAGAAGAAGATTTGAATACGATGATCACATCCATAAATAAGTTATGTGATGTTGGATCAAAAGAGGAATCTAAGAAGATTTTGAAGGATATTGAGCCCTTGATGAGGAACAAAATAAGAGCTATTCTTCTAATGGGAGATAATTATGAGGAGATAAGGCAAGAAATAGAGGAGGCTATAATGAAATATATGTTTTTAGTACCTAAGGAGAGTGCATAAGAAAAGGTAGATAGTCCAATATATGTATAGGAAGATACACCTTCCAGTGAAGAGGAAGAGGTAGAAGGGGCACAACAAGCACTATCTCCAACTCACATTGTTATGGGAACTAAATCCATGCAAGTGGATAGTACGCACATAATTGTGGATACAAAAGAGAATCCATTTGTAGTGTATGGCACAAACATTGTTGGCAATATCACTGCCTATGCCAATTCTAATGATAAAGAGGAAGAGAAAAAGAAGAAGGAAGAAGATGAAAAGAAGAGAAAGTAACATGAAGAAAAGAAAAGGAAATAAGAAGAGGAAAAGAAAAAGATATAAGAAGAAGAGAAGAAAAAGAAAGAGGCTAAGGAAAAGAAGAGTGTAGAGGAATAGATGATAAAGGCTACTATATCTTCAGTAGCATTAGCAGCTGGAACATCAGTGCCTATTCCATTTGATGATGAAGATCAAAAAGAAATAATGGGAACTCTGAGAAAAAAATTTGAGAAAAAAAAATCTATAAAGTCTTTGGAGAAGACCATTGTTGAAGTCTTGAATACATGAAGAAGATAGTTTCCACAACTGTAGCAAATCCAAACTTGCAAGAAAAGGTAAAAGAGTTGGTGAAGACCTTTGATGGGGAATTCATAGCCTTATCTGAAGTAGCAAAAACACAAACATAGAATAATCATGGTGCATCCTTATTCAACACAATGTGCACCAATGTGTGCAATGATTTGAAGGCACTTGATGGAAACATCAAGGAATTAAGACAGTGTATTGTTGAAGGTAAGAAGTTGTATGGATAGTGTGCAATGTCTTGAACTTACTTATGTGATTTAGATGCAAATATCAAAAGTCGTATGAGTGAGCTTCAGTCACTCACTACAAGATTGCAACAACCAAAGATCAAAATTGAAGATTCTGAGCATGAGATTGAGAGGATCCACAATGTTGTCAAAAGCATTGAATGTGACAAGGAGAAAGTAATAAGAAGATACTCTATTCTCAGAGAATATATGGCACCCAAGGTTGTAATTTTGCAGAGGTAATTGGAGAAATGTCTTTCAGCAAAGAATTCCTATGACAAATTTGCCTATACTGACTTGAGCACAGTTGAAGTGGCATCCTATGCACTTTACGCACTCATCAATATATCAGATATAGTCAAAGGCAACTAGAAGAAGGACTTTAATAGACTGAAGATTGATTTTTTAGATTGCATATCCAAAATGATGAGCTGATCAATAATAGGCAGCAAGTTTTTTGATATAGTTTTTTGACACCTTTTGTCATTGTTGTCAAAGGGGGAGTACCGTGTTATTATGTAGAGGAAAATTGTATAAATGATAATATATCTATAAGGGGGAGCTTATTTATATATCAATGTAAAGGAGTGATAAGGAATGTAATGATCCATCAAAATATGATTAAAATTGTTATGTTTTGAAGGCAATTTTTGTATAATTATGTTATTTGTTTTTGTTATATATGACATCATTTTGGGACTTAGCCAATTTTTCCAAATATGTCATCAATGCCAAAGGAGGAGATTGTTGGCAATATGGTCAGTTAGATGTCTTGATAGTTATCATTTATGGCAACATAAAATTTTAGCATTTCATTTATGTATTCAGAGATAGAAAATTATCTAAGTATTAGACAGTTTGCAGAAATATAGTGAACAAATCTTAATAGTAGGGATGATGCACAGAGAGTTAGCTTATGCACAGTTGAGGAAAGCTTTGTGACACCTTCGTGGTAATGTGTACTAGTGCACATGTTTGTATGGTTAGTACGGTGAAATTTATAGTAAATTTAACTATGTTGGTATTTAACAATACAGAATAGAGCATAGCAAAAAATAGAGTTGTATGGCTTTACGAATTATTTTGGTCTCAAAATAATTACTAAGTCATGTTAAGCTGACTATGTGGACATTATTTTATATTATGTCAAGCATGTGAAGACATGGAAGCTGACTGAGTAACAATTTTTGAATGTGCAAGATATAAGTAATGATCTTATGTTGCGCAAAGAGTGTGAAAGTGAGTTGTACAGTGAATGTATGTGGTGCACAGATATTATGGAAGTTGCATGATTAGACGTGACATGCAAACAATTGTGAGAACCATCTATGAGTCTTTTGTGATGCAAAAATTGATGTTAAATTAGAGCAAGTGTGAGTTACAACAGTAAGCCAGTATTGTATTTATATCTATTTTTGAGAAGGAACTAAATTGTATAATTACATGTTAGGGTAGTGGGCTCTTCTTACATACATTGTAATTGATCTACCAGCTCCTAATAGGTTTGAGGCTTCTAACAAGGACTAGGGACACTATATGTACTTCATAGACTCCTAACAGGGTCAATATCCTTAACTAGATCCTATTATTTAGTGAATCATCTAGTGGGTATCATCCCCACCAAGGTTTTCCCTTGGCTAGGGTTTCCCTAATAATGGTGTTATGAGTTCTTTATGTGTATGGTTATATTTATTGTTTAGCATTGTTGGTTTAATTTCATATGCAAGTTATAGAGTATTTAACAATATTCAGTTGTGGGAAAAATTTTGTAGAATACTAATTCAGCCCCCCCCCCACCCTTATCTATTATTCAGCCTTCTCCAGAGACTCAATCTCATTGTTCAAGTCCCACAACTTGGAGATTGTTTTCATGTTTCACAAGGTTTCCTTTAGGTAAAAACTTTAGGCAAGGGTGCAAAATTTTGTGACAACAGGTCTATTAAATTTTAAAATTATAAACCATCATGAATATTAGAACTCTAGCTGTTATGGACAAGAGAATGTCCTTAGCAAGCTAGCACATAGAAAGTCCTAATTTGCTTGCATGTTGAGGACATTACCCTTGCTTATGAGAGTCAAAGTTACAATGTTCATGATGGTATATAACTTAAAATACCTAATTAAAGACCTCTAACAAAAATGAAAACTTGTTGCATTGTTTAGCTCCACCAGATGTCCTATGCATATGAATTGAGATTGCATATTGAACTATGGCCTTGTACTACATTTCCTAAAAGCAAGAGATTGACACAATTAGTTTTCATGCAATAATAGGTTAATTTCAAGCTTCACTTGGTTTCAAGAATATTTTAATATTCTCTACTAATCAGGGCCAACCACGCAAAGGTGGAAGTTAATTCCCCCTTCCCCCCCACCCTTGAACATCTTAATTCCCCATTAACATCTCAAATTCATTCATTCCATTAATAAAATTTAATATTCATGAATTATCATATGATAACATTCATTAAAACATAAGTTTCATTAGAACATTCACATTAAAATTAAAACATAAGATTAATTAGAACATTCACATGAACATTCAATGGAGCATAATTAAAATATTGAGACATAAACATTAGTCATTATCAAATAAGTTAGATAAATGAGAATCATTTATTTTATTTTTTTTCTTCTTTTTTTCCTTCCCTATATTGTTGTAGAGGCATATCCATGTCCTCAACAACATTTCTTCTCACCCATGGACATGATCCTGATGTCCTTTGTAAAGGTGGGTCCTCTGTAGTAACAAAAAAATAGGGTTAAATTTAAAAAGTTCGATACTTTAAAGAATATAAGCATATTTCTATTTACCTTGTCCAACTACATCATCTTGCCCAACAGCTTGAACCTCAACATCCTCATTAGAAACAACCTCTGCAACCCCTACAACTACAATAGAAGATGTGTTCTTAATCCCAACACATATTATAGTTAAATTTGTATTACTACACTAATTCAATTTATAAATTTTACTTGTATTAATAATTCAAAAATCAAAATTTGAATAGAAAATATATATCTTAAGTACTACAATGCACATTCGAATCAACAACTCCATGGTGATCGGATGGTGTATCACGATTGGTAGGCTGCAATGCAATGCAAATAATAAATGCATTTATCAAAAATGTATACATATAAATAAAAGATAAATACTAAGAAATGTTAATCATTCATTTTAATACATATAAATATATTCACTTTAAAGTTTTAAATAAATATATAACAATTGTTTCCTTAAAAAATATATAATGACTTATATTTTTGGAACTTAATATCAAATATAGTAATTGCTAAAGTATTCAATTTGAAATAAAAATCAATTGATTTATTTACCTCATTGATAGATCCAATAGAAGAACCTTGTGCACTCATTGCTTGGAGTTGTTCAATCATAACTGTATAGCCTTGTCTGTAGGCTAATTACTTGTCCTCTTTAGAAGTTTTTTTTTTTTAACTCCAAAGCATACATTTTTGGTTGGTATCATGAATTTTTTTTGTAATCAATTTCATCAAGACCAAATTTTTTAGACTTTATAAATATTTGCATATAATATTTCATTTACTTATTATACTTATAATGCATGCAACAAGTTTTAAATATCCACTTGAGTCGAGCTTGTGTTACCCATGCTTATGTTTTCTTTCTGCGGTTGCCTTTGATGTGTTAGGAAACCTATGTAAAGTTTGGAATACATTAGATCACATAAGTATTAAGAGTAATTAGTACATAATTTCATTCTTAATATTATGACATACCTTCTTTCCTTGGGTGGTACTATTTCTCTACCATGTCTTGTGCTTTTCTTAGTGGCATCCTTTTTAAGATTCTCCTACTTAATAATAGGAATATATGGGGGACTCTCATAATAAAGGTGGTGTTCCATTTGGGTCCTATATTTGTTCCTAGTATACTTCAAAGTTTGGCCAACTTTCTCAAGGAGCCTAAGTTTTTGAAAGATGTTGGATCCAAAAAGTGTTGTCATGGCATCAATGAGTTTACCATTAACTCATTAGTTTGTAAATTCCACCTTTTAAAAAAAGAAAAAAATGGTTAGATTCATAAATGAATTGAAGCTACCTTTTAATTTACTTGAAGAAATTGATCAAAGGAAATTTGATTTAGCAATGAAATCAAAATATGATACCCTGTGTGTATGGTCTGCCCAAATATGTGGTGGGATTCCTTAGAATTATTGAGAGGGGGGTGAATCAATAATCCAAGGTCTAGATGTACAAATGAAACTTTTCATAGCTTAGTGAATCCATATCCATAAAACATATTCATGCATACATCCATTAGATCATATAATCACCTTAACTTTGTAGGTTACTATCAAATCAACTTTGTATAAATGTAAGCATGAAACATAATAGATTCCATAACACATTTGATATAATGATTTTACAGGGAAACCCAATTTTAAAAAAACCACCAATAACATGCTACTCATTCTCACTCTTCTAAAGTGATGCCTTGTGAAAGGCCAACCCTATTAAAGGTTACAATACACACTGTTAAATATGACCTAGTTAGAGGATTTCAATCACCCTGTTAGGATTGAGCCTTGTTAGAATACTTTAGATCATTCACTTGGAATGTCACCTGGTTAAAGGATTTAAAAATGATTGTTAGGTCAACCTTAATCCAAAGGATTTACCCTAGACTGGTACAATAATTAGAAAGTAACAATAAGGCTTGATCTGATAACAACTTACAACTCACTTATAGATTACAGATCTCTATCTTAGTCCTCCATTCAGCTTGGCTTTCACACACTTCAGCTCCAAAAGCTTTTTCACACTTCAAGCATCCATACTCTTAAGACTTATTACTTTGCTTGCCAATAGCAATCTCTTCTATTCAGTCTCTAAATGAAGCAATACCTTAGACCTCTTGTCCAACTTAGGTTCTCAAACATTAACCAAACTTGCTTCTAACTATCCACCTCTATAAATAGAAAAATAAGATCCTTTTTTTATTCATCCTCTATTGTCTATTTTAGGGTTAGGTAAGATTAGGTAGGATTCAATGAATCTACCCATCTTTTTGTTTTAGTCCCTTCTAGAAACTTCTCCTTCAATCCTCTTTGAATTCACCTCAAAATGGTTTTTCATGAATTATGTGCCACCAACTCATCATAGTTATCTTTCACATGCTTCACAAAAATCAAGAAAAAAAAAAGTGGGCTTAGATTTGTCAAATCCATGATTTAACATGAATACTAGCACTCAACATCAACATGTTGTTTGTTGGCTTCTATATTATTTCTCCACTCGTCATCCACTAGATAACTTGGCAAACACTAAATATTACTAGTGATCAGCATCAACTATACCTTACTTGGCTTACATTGTATCACTTGACATACACCAAACATTGACTTTTCTCATCTTAAACTCATTTCTTGCTTGGGTTGTACTAACTTTTCTCATCATCTACTATCCACTCAGTCAAGCTTGTTAGACTCAATTCTTCTTACTTGTTCTTCTAGACTTAATCAGTGTATCTAAGATTTGCAATCTTAAGTAGATAATCAATGCACTATATCATCACTGTCTTATTTGATCTTTGTACTCTTTTTTATATACCATAACTCAACCTTTTCTCTAGGTACTTTTGTTATCTTATTTGATCAAAACCTCCTTGTTAATCAAACAAATAATAGTACTCAAATCAACTAAACAATTTTCTTACCAGCAAATAGTAGGTTTGACATTAGTGACAAAATGATGATTGAAATACATTCTCATACTTGTATCAATCTATTTTGAACAATCTCCCTCTTTGGCATTGATGGAAAAATAGGACAACCAGTATAACCAACAATAAGACCAAAAAGAAATTATTCCTTGTATTGAAATATCTCCCTCTATCAATAGCTTTCATCTTCTATATAGGTTACAAGATTATTTTTTGATCAACAAACAATCAACTCATTCTTATGACTCCCTCTTGATCACTTCATCTTTCTCATATTTAGGTATCTATCTCTGTCTATCTATTCTTATATCTCCCTTAGCATTGTCTCCCTCTGAGTAGATATTCCACGTTTCTTCCTTTCTCTATTTCTCCCTTTATGGATTATTGGATTTCTCCCTCATTATATTTCTCCCTCTTTGATAACAATGTTAAAGATGTATCATCTTAATATGTAGATATGAACATTTTTAGTTTCTTTCTCTATCACCTAGCTTGTGACTGATCTGTAGTTCCATCTTTTTTATTACTTTACGTAGCTCCTAAAGTAAGATCCACTATATCAATTTGTAACATATTTCAATCATCTCAATTGATGTAGGACCCTTCTCATGCTTCTTAAATAGCCTAGATAAGAGTGTCACCCCTATTTTACCTCTTAGATACTCATAAGCATCCTTAGATAATTCCTTTGTGAAGATATTAGTTGTTTGCTCTTTTGTATTCACATATTCCATCTTCACTTTTTTATCTTGAACTAATTGTCTCAAGTAATGATACTTGATTGCAATGTGTTTAGTCTTCATATGCATCATAGTAATCTTTGATATATTCATAGCACTTGTATTATCATAATAAAGCATCACAGGTTTAGTGATTTCCTCCTTCATACCTTTGAGTAGCTATTTCATCCATATAATTTTTGTACAATTTACTACAGCAACAACATATTCAGCTTCAACAGTAGATTGAGATATGTAGTTTTGTTTCTTGCTAGTCCATGTAAGTAGCCTTTTTCCTAAGAAAAATTCTCCTCCACTAGTGCTCTTTTTGTCATTAATATTACCATCCCAATTAGCATCAATGTAGGCTCTCAACTCAAACTTCTCATTTTTCTTGTAGCATAGACCATAGTCTTCTTTTCCTTTCAAATATCTCATTATTCTCTTAACAACCATCAAATGATTCTCCCTAGGATTAGTAGAGAATCTTGAAACAATCCAAATAGATAGTGAAATATTAGGTCTTCTATGAACTACATATTGCAATTTTCCAAACATACACCTGTACAATGTTTGATTCACCTCAGTTGAATCATCATTGTTTGAAAATTTGTGCCTTCTCACCATAGGTGTTCTTACTAGTTTGGAATCTTCCAATCCAAAAAAACTCAATATCTCCTATACATATTTTGAATGAGTGATTTATATACCATATTTCATCTGATGTACTTGCAAACTCACAAAGAACTTGATCTCTCCAAACACAGACATCTCAAATTCTTTCTTCATTTCATTTTTGAAAGCTTTACATAAAATATACTTACCTATGAATATGATATCATCAACAAAAAATTTAGATAGTAAAATACCTTTTCCTTTTTTAGTCTTCAAGTACAAATTGCTATTATCATCGGTCCTCTCAAAGCTAATTTTCACAAGATAATTGTGAAGCCTTCCATATCATGCTCTTGGTTCTTGCTTCAAACCATATAAAGCTTTGTGTAGTCTAGATACCATATTTTTGTTGTTAGCATCAATAAATCCTTTTTGTTTCTCTATATAGACCTCATCTTCCAATATGCCATTCAAAAATGCAGATTTAACATCCATTTGATAAAACTTGAAACCTTTGTATCTAGGGTAAGAAAGCAGAGTTCTTACTCCTTACAATATTGCAATAAGAGTGAATGTTTCTCCATAGTTCATCCCTTCTTCTTGTGCATACCCCTTGAAAACTAATCTTTTCTTATTCCTTGTGACTTCATCATTTTCATCCAATTTGTTTCTACACACCCACTTGGTGCCAATCATATTTTTATCTTCTGGTCTACGAACTAGAGTCCATGTCTTTTTTTTCCCAATATGTTCAATCTCTTCTTTAATGGTTTTACTCCAGTCCACATCTTTTAAGTCATCTTTAACTATTTTTAGTTCATGCATGCTAAGAAAACATCTATCACTTCTCAACCTATTCCTTGTCATTGGTCTTGCATCTTTATCTCCAATCATTTGTGCGGCAAGGTGATGTCTTTTGATATGCTTTGACAATATCAATTCTACTCTATTTCCCTCATTTGGTCTATCAAATTTTGAATCACTATGTACCACTTTATTAGGTAATTCAACATCTCTTTCATGTACAATAATCTCATAATTACAATGTGCCTAAACTTCATAATGTAACTTGACACCTAACTATAGCTCAATTCCTTAATGTAACTCAGCATTCATTATGTGTGACTTGGTAGTTATTGAAACTTGTTATTGATTTGCAACTTGATTTGTAGCATCTTCATCAATAGGAATACCTTCATACAAGTATAAAAATGATTTGTATTCCTCTGGTTCCTTCATAGGTTTAGCCTCATGCACTTTTGTATATTAATCAAATTTCACATTCGTACTTTCCACAACTTTTTTAGTGTTAGTATTTAAACACTTGTAAGCTTTACTTCTTCTAGAATAGCCAACGAATATACCTTCTTCACTTTTTGCATCTAATTTTCCATTCCTAAAATCTTTGAGAATATAACACTTTCTTCCAAATACCTCAAAATATATTACATTGGGTGAGTATCCATAGTTCAAAAGGTGTTGAATGTGTACCTCTCTTGACTTGCACACGGTTCAAGGTATAGACAATTGTACTTATAGCCTCTCTCTAGTATTTCAAAGCAACATTCTTCTCCATCATGAGTGTCCTAGCATAGTCCATTATAGATCTATTCTCCTTTTAGAAATTCTATTTTGTGGATGAGTCCTAGGGGTAGATGTATGTCTTTTGATTCCTCTGTTATTGCAAAACATCTCAAACTCATTTGATGTAAATTCTTCTCCTCTGTCAGATCTCAAACATTTTAGACTTTTACCTTTTTCCTTCTCAACTCTTTCTAAGTACCACTTAAACATTTGGAAAGCATCTGATTTCTACTTCATAAACATGACTATCATGATCTCAAAATAATCAACAAATAGTACAATGTACTTATCACCTTTGTACCTTTGCACATCAATTGATCCACAAAAGTTAGTATGAAAAATCTCCAAAATTCTTTTATAGGTGTAAGTCTTACTCTTAAAAATAGAATTTTTCATTTTGCCTATTTGACATTATTTACAAATTATATTGTCAGGTTTCTTCAACTTAGGAAAACCTCTAACTCTTCTCATGTTACTAATACTAACCAAGTTATCGAAATTAACATGTCATAACCTCTGTTGCCAAATTTCTTGTATTGCAAAAACTCTAATAGCATAGATGAGCAGTAATGTTATCAAAACTTATCTTAAAACAGTCTCAAAATCTATCTTACCAATAGATCCTCTTATAGAATTTGGTTAGTCAGCTTAATACATTAGTTACAAAGGATTGGACATCATTTCACAATGACTCCATGATTAGATAGAATCATCTATTTTCCTAAAATAACATACTGACATTATTTTATTTTGTCAACCCAAGAACATAAGCTTGAGAGGATGGTTGCAAAGTATTTTCTCTAATTCTTCTTTAACCCATACAACTAAAACAAAGAAAATTTTGAAGGAGACTTAAGCTAGAAACTTAAACATCTTAACTTAAAGCTTAAAGTAATGTTGCAAATAGTAAACAATATCTATGCACCTAAGTTTCAAGAATAGTTCACTAATTCTATTATCAATGGCTACCTGAATAGCAAAATTCTACCTAGTGAAGAAACAAACAAGCAAATAAAATATATTCTAACAAAGCAGTTCACTCACCAAGTGGGCCCCCTTAGATGAGTGAATAGAAAAGACAATCAAGATAGAAGATGTAAACTTGAACTCTATATTCTATCCATTCATGGAAAGAGATTACATCTGAATAAAAACAAGATCACACACTATTGTTATGAAAATTAATCTCCTCTCCTTCTTCCCAAAAAACTCCTTTCAAAGCTATAGTAGGCATTATTTAAAGGGAAACTACAACAACATCCTAATTCTATGATCATTCCATCAATTAGGATCAATTATAAATTCATAAAGTTTGCAATAAAAATATCATTAACCATAATTAAATCCTCCAAGAATATAGAATGTTGAGGGAGCTATATTCTTGCGTTGCCATAACAAAAAACATATAATAACTTGTTTTTTTGTGGTAGTTCAACAATCTCACTGAATTTGACTTAACATTGAGGTTTTGACTTTGAACTTACACGTAGAAAGTACCTACAAAACATTGAATGCATACAACTTCCACATACATATATTCATTTCATCATCAATGCTAGAAAAGAAATATAATGTTCAAACTATCACTCTTTGAAAATCCTATGGCTACTGGAAGGAATCTACTCAAAACATAGTATGGATGAGGAAACATTTATCACCATATAAAATTCCTTCATTATACCATAGAAGCCCATAGATTCAAGAAAACATAGCATATCTGAACTATCTATACTTCATCTTCATGTCTTAACATATAGATAACATATTCATAAAAACATAAGTTCATTTTCTTAAAACCATTGAGTCATAATTATTTATGCAAGATAACTATCTAAAAACAAGATAAAAAGGATCTCAAAATAATGGCCTTTTGGAGGCTCATCATTCCCCCCAACTAAACTATTTTTGGTTCCCAGCAACCATGAAGTTCTTGGTTCAGACCTAAATTCTCCAATCACTAGTTGTCCTTTCTCCTAGCTCATCCTGAACATAGTCAAAGTAACCATAATTTTCCTTGAGCCTTTGCTAGTATCAAACTTCAGTCGTCATATCATGATCCTTTTCATTTTCATTTAATGCCAGTAGTGGTTGCAGGAGAATGGGAGGTTGATACCTTAATGAAAGCCATTGTTTGCATTGATTTCTACCCAAATTGATATACCATCGAAACCTAATAGTAGCAAGATTCAAATTTTTAGGAGAGTGGGGTTCTCTTATTTTTAGATGATGTGGCATCCTTGTCCACCATTTCCTTGAAGCAATAATTTTTGTCTCAATATCTTGAGATGGGTGTTTCTCCCAATCTGTAAAGGCTCATTCTCTAACTAAACATACTTTACTTTTTCCAGAAGGATTGCCTAGAATAGAAATCGAATCTAGAAATGTTTGTCTAGAGTATTGAACATTCTAGTCTCATGAGTAGTGATGATGTCATTTCACTATCCATGTAAGGTGTAGCTTGATGTTCTCTACTTATCTCATTCTGTATCCATGACATCACTGCCCTCAACTACACATTTCCTACATATAGGAGTGAATTCCACTCTATGTTATTAGGTACTACTAGATTATGGAGATACAATTCACATAGTAAATTTTTCAAAGCATGAGAATAGATTGAAATGTGTCATAAAATTCATGTGGAGTAGAAATGGAGGGATTAATACCTTCTACACTTCTAGTCAACTTGAAATTTGCAAGATGCTCTTTGAGAAACAAGGCATATGCCAGTGATGGTGACCTGCATTCTATTAATTTAGAAATCAATCCTATGATCTATTCAATTCTCCTTTTCAAAACTTCATTTTGGTCTGAGCTCTGCTTCAAGTAGTAACCTTGTTCATTAATAACATATTTCAATTTTTCTTTTTCTAGCTTCTATTGAGCTATTTCCCATAACAACTTTTGAAATAAATTAATACCAACGGACAAAGGTGTAGAGAGATTGGGTGGTGGAAATGGTTCTTGATGAAAGATGTCTATCCATTTAGATGTCAAATAGGGAGTTTGTCAATAGTCTTTGGTGTGGAGAATTCTCCTTCTCTTATGACAATTGTTGTTACCACATTCTCTTCCTTATTGGATTTAGTAGTTGTTGTAGCTAATGTATCTAGCTCATCTTGATCAAGTTTTTCCACTACTTCCTCAACAATTTCTTTTTTGAATTCTAGGTAGTCCTCCGAAGGGAACTCTATAGAACTTTCACCTATATCCTACATATCAGGGTTTTCCTCAAACTCCTCAAATACTTCAGGCTCACAAAACTCCTCATCACTATCAATAAGAACATAGTTAAAACTATAGTCAACATTAGGTTGTGGATTCTAGGATTTTTACATTCTCACTGGCTATGTTTTGTTGCAATTTTTCCTCTAGAGAGGACTCCTTTTCACATTCAAAAAACTTAGGGTTAACTATTGGAACAAAGGTTTTAGGAACCCTATTTCCCTCATAAAGCCTCACACTTTACCTCGTGGGTGGTGTAGACAAGCATGGAGGATTCTTTTGTTTCCTCTTGCTTACAAGTATTTCCACTGTAGGTGCTTCAAGAGGTTTTTCTAAATCTTCCTCCTCTTGCGAGCCTAGGGTTTCATTTGGTTGTTGTTATAACTTTTCTACTTCATGTTCCACAACTTTATCTTTACCTTCCTTAATGGTAGACCTAATCTTAGCAGTTGATGGGGTCTTAGGGGCACTAGCAACTTCTCTATTTTTTCTAGCAATGGAAGCTTCAGCTTTGTAAATCATCTTCTTAGTCGATCTCCAACTAGAGGGAGAGGCTTTAGGAACATTTTTAGTTATGGGAAAAACCTTACAAAAACCAATAGATGTACTTTCCATTGGTCCAATACCTTGGCCTCTAGGGCCAACAAACCTAGGTTCTACCTCATTTAACAATAAAAACTCTTCCCATGTCCCAATTGATTGCTTATTCAACTCTCTTTCTATGATTAATTTTATCAAGCAATGGTGAGAGACAAACTAATCCTTTCCTAGTTGTACTAAAGAAGCTTTCTTCTTAACAATGTTAAATAGGAAATTTGGAAGGTTTACCTATCTATAATCATGTCGTAGGTGAGCCAAAATCTTGAAATGTGGGGTATGCAGGTATGTGTTATGTCCTTCGTAAGTGAAGTATTGTATGATAAACACTATTGGCTAGATAAACTCCATTGGCAAGGATAATCCAGAAGTACCCTACTTCTTGTCAATTTCTAGTCAAGGGTCTTGGTGTACACTGAATTGTGCCCTAGTTGTCCATAGGTCAAAATATTTTTCCCAATTTTCTCCTTCCTGGGGTATCCCAATGACCTTGGTTATTTCTTCTTCTATGAACTCAATTATTAGGCCCTTAACTATATCAATGTCATCCTTTAAGGGGCTCATGAATTGAAGAGTGACCTCTTCATCAAATCCTTTTAGACTAAGACAATAATCCAACCATTCCCTTCTTCTAAACATCTCGCAATTGACTACATCACCTAGAAGAACCTGGTGATCAACTGGCTTGTGCCTTATGACACCTCCACCCATTGTTGGCTTCAACAAAATTTTGGCAAAATTATGTTGTTTCAGAGCTTCATGAATCAAAATTTGCAATATTATAATACTGGATATCTTAGAAAAAATGGTGCGTACTTGGACAATTTAATGCACAATATCTCATAATATCCTTCTTGCATCAAGTTTCATAATTTTTGCTCATGTATAGGTCTGCCACTCAAACACATTTCAAATTATAATTAAAAGTTAAGTAACTTCTTTTAATGTCCTTAATTTCATAATGACACAATCACAAAAGGACAAGTCGTCAACATGTGACATCGATCATTTCAATTATTTCCAATCATCTCAATTAACTTTTAAAGTTTGCATCTAATTTGACATTGATTTGAAAACAAATATTTAAATATTTCCCTCTCTGTAACTATAAAAAGGCATGGGTCCCACCAAGCTAGGATATGCAAGAGTGAATAATTGTAAACAATACCAATTCATAACAAAGCATGAATAAAATACAATGTATGCAAAGTTAAGTGGTATGTAACTAGAAATTGTTGTAGGAAAGATGTTCTGGAAAAGATCATTGGAATTGACAAAGTGATGGGATGGGATGGTAAGATGGAAAAGAGTGAAGGTGAAGTGAGGTGGATGGTGAAGAAATTACTTTCAAGAAGAAAATGTTTATTATGAATGCCTTGCATAGAATTAATAAGTAGCAGGAGTTAGGGTAGGAGACCCAGACTCTTTGGCTATAGGAACTCCTCATTGTGCTAAAACTATTGTAGGAACTCCTCATGGATAATAGGTTTATTGTAAAGCTTGAGGTGATGTCCATTGATAATTAACTTGAATCAGACATGATCAATGGTAGACAACTGAAATACACCATTGGTAAATATAGCAACAATCTCATATGGTCGTAACCAACATGTTCAAGAAACTTCCTTGGATTGTGTTGGTAATTGGAGTTATAAAGGAGCGCCCAATCTCCTACAATAAAAATTTAATCTTTGATAAACCTATCATGCCATTGTTTATGTTGTTCTAAATTAGTTCAATATTATTTAGTGCAGATTTCCTCCATTCATTAAGACTATTTAAACCCAAGATTTGATCCTGTTATGTAATAGTGAGTTCCATACTAAGCTCCAAGGAAATCCTCAATGTTTTATACTCAAATTCCATAGGTATTATAGCTGAGCTACCATAGATGAGCTCAAAAGGAGTAAAAGTAGTTGTGGATTTCTAGGTGGTTCTATAAGCCCAGAGAGCTTCAAGAAGGTGTATGGCCCAATCCTTCCTATGGAGTGCAACTATCTTAGTGAGGATAGCTTTTATATCCCTTTTAGTAACTTCTACTTGACCATTAGCTTGTGGATGATAAGGTGATGATTTACCACATCGGCTATTGTACTCTTGCATAAAAGAAGTAATCAAATTTGATGTAAATTGAGCCCCCTTGATCATATGTCAACTCCTTAGGGACTCCAAACCATGTAAAGATATATTTATATAAGAACTTGGCTATGTTGGTATCCCTTAGGTGTTTCATGGGTTTAGCCTCTGCCATTTGATTACATAGTCAATGCAAACTAGAATATAGGATTTTCCTTGTGAAGAAGGTTCAATAGATCCTACAAAGTCAATTCCCCATTTATCAATGGGTGCAATAACTACTTGAAGCTATAGGGGAATTTCATCTAATTTAGTGGTTCTTCCCAGACGTTGACACTTTTCATATTTCTTTGTGTAACTAGCTACATCCTTGTGCAAACTTGGCCAATAATACCTAGTTGTCAAGATTTTGAAAGCTATTTGTTTAGCTGCAAAGTGACCTCCATAGGGCTCATCATGACATGCCTTTAAGTCATCATATTTTTTATCCTCTCTTATACACCAAAGCATTACTTGATTAGCTCTAGTATAGAACATAAATACAGCAATCCATGAATAATTAAAGCTCTTCTTTGCTAGTAATTTTCTTGCTTTGGCAGAGAAGTGAACTAGCATTTTACCTATGATGAGATATTTAGCAATATCTGCATACCATGGATTTTGTGCTAACAACAGAAAAAGGTGTTAATCTAGAAAACTATCATCAATGGTGGCAAGATCATCAGAGACATGCAACCCAACGAGAAATTTGGCTACCACATTGGCCTTGCCAAGTTTATCAATTATGGTGATATCAAATTCTTGTATGAGTAATAACCAGTGAGCCAATCTCCTTGATATTGCAAGCTTGCTCACCAAATATTTTATATCAGAATGGTCAGTATGGACAAATATTTCATATCTAGTAATATAGTGTTTGAATTTATTAAGGGCATAAATAACTACAAGTAGTTCCTTTTATGTGACTATGTAGTTAAACTTTGCACCTTGCAATTTTTTACTAATGAAATAAATGGCATGATCAACTGAGTCTACCTTTTGTCCTAGCATGACACCTGTAGCATAGCCTAAGACATCTATATGAATGTGAAAAGTCAATCCCCAATTGGGTCCTCTAGTACAGGTGTTGTAGTAAGAACTTCCTTAAGCTACAAGAAAGATGCAGCACAGTCAAAGTCCCAAGAAAATTTAGAATCTTTTTTTAGCAGGTTGTAGAGGGGTGCTACAAGTTAACTAAAGTTTTTAATGAATCTTCTATAATATCTAGCATGTCCCAAAAAACTTCATACATCCTTCTGCTTCTCTAGTGTGGGCAAGGTACTAATAACTTCAATCTTTTTTAGATCTACTTGGATGCCCTTAGATGAAATAAAATGGCCTAGCACTACACCTTTATCCATCATCATAAAACATTTTTCACTATTTAAGGAAAGGTTATAGTCTTGACCTCTTTTGACTACCATTTCTAAATTGGCTTTTGTTTCCTCAAAAGTAGTCCCATAAATAGTAAAAGCATCCATGTAGATCTCCATATAGTCAACAGATATATCTGAAAAGATACTGAGGATAGCTCATTGAAATGTGGCTTGGGAATTACACAATCCAAATGGTAAATTTGAGTATGTAAATGTTCCCCATGGGCAAGTAAAAAAAAAAAAATTCTTGATCCTCTAGAGCTATATATATCTAGTTGTACCCACTAAAACCATCCAAAAAAGAAAAATACATTTGGCCAACTAGGTTGTCAAGGATTTGGTCTATAAATGGAAAGGGAAAATGGTCTTCCTTAGTGGCTAAATTGAGCTCCCTATAATGTACACAAAGTCACCATTTTCCTCCCTTCTTAAGTACTATAACTTGCAGGGGTGAGACCCATTGGCTATTAGAGATGGGGTATATAAATCTAGCACTTAGTAGTTTCTACAATTCATTCTTAACTATATCTTTTAAAATAATGTTAACTCTCCTCTGAGGTTGTCGAACGAGTTTGAATTTAGAGCTGATATAAATCTTCTAAGTGCAAAGCATAGGATTTAATCCTTTCATGTCCATGTAATCCCAAGCGAATGCTCTTTGATTCTCCTGCAGTAACTGAAACACAACCTTCTATTGGGATGGTGATAAGGCATTTCTTACATTCAATTCTTTTCCTAGACCAACTTCCATCTTAATAACCTTATCTACCATGAATAATTGGGCAACAAGAGAAGAATTCATTTCATGAGTTAATAATGAGTGGAGAAACTGTGAAGCTTATGAATGATGTGGTGAATCCAAGGATGTTATTATGGTCTCTAAGATACATACAGCTTGAGGACACACTTGAGACTCTATTCCATATTCATTCGGAATAATAGATGAAATTATTTAATCTTCTTCTCAAGAAGCTATAAATGATTATCTACCTATCATCATCAACTAATGGATGGAATTGACCTTTGGATCATCATCACCAAAGTCTTGCCAGATTACTTGGTTATCTAGCAACAATTTTTGAGAAGGGGAGTATAAAGTCAAGTTCTTAATATGAATACCATTGGATATTGTCATCTTTCCAAATCATCAAGCTATATAAGCTTTTGGAGTGGCCAAAAAAGGTCATCCTAAAATTAAAGGATATCCTCCCATATTATCCTTTGGGGAGAGGACAGCAAAATCAACTAGATACTCCCAAGAGTTTAAGATGACTATGACATCTTCTATCATCCCATCTAGCTTAATAGTACAGTTGTTAGCAAGCTAAAGTATGGTGGGTGTCTCTTTGATGCCAATGATATGTAGTCAAGACAATACCTCATTTGTCATGAAATTTATAGATGATCCTAAGTCAACTAAAGAATTTTGCAATTGGATCCCATGGATAGTGACTGTAACTACAAAACTCCTAGGGTCGAAATATTGAGATATAGTTAATTTCTCGAGCATTAAATTAGAGAATTGTCCTAGGACATGAATGGTTTTTGGATCTTTCTTCTTCCTTCCTAGTTGTTTAATACATGCTTCCTTAATATCTTTAATATAGGTAGGGACTTCCTTGATACCATCCAGTAATGGTATTTTTACTATCATTTACTTAAGTTGATTAAGAAAATCAATGACTGCATGGTTTTTTGTGGGTTGGCTTTGTTCCATCAACCTATGGGGTAATGGAGGTTCTTTGGCTATGGGAGAGGTCTACTAATTTGACTCATATGTTTGCTTAGTTGGAGAATCTTCAAATTTAGTTATTATAGTCTTTTGGGGTGAAGGAAGAGTAGTGTCTGACCTTAAGTGAATATCATTCAAGGAGATAGCATAGCTTTGTTGTTGAGCCTACTATTTAGTATTGTTTAGATTATGATTGGGCTCAACTGGTAGCTAGGTCCAATTGGGACGAGTATTAGTGGCCAAAGGAGTAGGCATTAAAGCTTGTTGTTGAGGTGGTGGCAGTAGGGTTTTCTAACTAGGTTGGGTATTCCAATTTTGAGTTTGTTGCCAATTGTGTTGAGGGTTCTGCTAACCTTGTTGAGGTTGCCGCCAACCCTGCTGAGGTTGTTGCCAACCTTGCTGGGGTTGTTGCCAATCTTGTTGGGGTTGTTGTCAATTATTATTCCCACTAAAACCAATATTTTGAAAATTTTGTCATTGATTGTTATTATTATAACTTTGAATAGGATCTTGTAGCATACCTCGTCTTTAAGCCCATGGCCTTCATTGAGTGACATAAAGAACCTCTTTGTTTTCATCAATGGCTTTGAACTCAGTATGCATTGGTTGTGTCTCTAGACTTGCAATAGACTTACATCTATAGTGTATTTTATTTTCCCTACAATGTGGATGGTATTCAGTCAACATGGCATTAGCTTCATCTTTCTTCCTTCTTGCTTGCATGGTGTCTAGCTAAGGGGCTACATCATTAATGATGTCTTTCTTGAAATCTGACAGAAAATTGGATAATTCAATATTTGATACTCTTGAACTGCCATTAGACTTATGTGGTAGATCTCTAAGTACTCTACCTTTCTTCATAGTGGCTCAAAAATAATTCAAACATATATTCTGTATATCAATCCAATTTTTTTGAGTGATATCTCCTCCTACCATAAGGTTTAGAGCTTCAATGCTTCCATCATTTACACCTCTCATAAAAAGATGTTTATTTGATTCCTCATTTAATTGATGTTGTGTATTACATTGTAGGTTGAACATGAACTGAGAAACATAATCTTCTAGAGTTTCATCATTCTTATGGTACATTTTGAAAATTTCATCCCCTTTTAAATCTTGACCCCTGCAGTATTCTTTATATTTTGTGAGAAACAAGTTGTTCATTGTAGACCAATTTGTTATAGCATTGGCACCCAACCCCATGAACCATCTCAGAGTAGCTTCTTTTAGAGTAGAAGGAAACAGCTTCATTTTATTGGCATCATTTGTATATCCATAACTTTTTAAAAGTATGTTGAACTGAAAGATAAAGGTTTCAAGGTATTCAGTGATTACGCCATAAATCTTGGGAAGTGCAGCAATAAGTATGTTCTTCAAGTTTTGGTTACCCTATTGAGGAGGGATAGGAAAAGGAAATGTAGGTCAAAGCTAAGGCTGAGCCATTTCTAAAGGAGGTACCAACAGTGGTGTTTGATATATTAAAAAGCCAAGCAAATTGTCTTGGTATTTAGGTTTAGCAAAATGATCATTCAAATGCAAGGATTCTTTAGAGGATGAGGGTATTCATTCTTGAGCAACAGTGAATGGATTTTCAAAAGGTTCATCTTCTTCATACTCATTGTGAGGTTCTTCAGGTTGGGGATTAAAAATGTCTTCTTAAATTTTACTAGGAAGAAATCTCCAAAGAGGTCTCTTCTTCTATGCATGCAAAATAATGTGAAATATAAGCTAACATAATGACTTTAGGGTTGAATTAGATTGACACCTTCCCTAAAAATAGTGCCAAAAATGGTCAGTTAGCTTAATACCTTAGTAACAAAGGATTAGACATCCCTTCATAGTGACTCCATGATTAGATATAATCATGTGTTTTCCTAAAATAACATACTAACTTCATTTTATTGTGTCAACCTGGAAACATAAGCTCGAGAGGGTGGCTGCAAAGTATAAACTCTAATTCTTCTTTAAGCTATTATAACTAAAACAAAGGAAATGTTGAAGTAGACTTAAGCTAGAAGCTGAAACAACGTCTTAACTTAAAGCTTAAAGTAATGTTGCAAATAGTAAATCTATCTATGCACCTATGTTTTAGGAATACTTCATTAATTATGTTATCAATGCCTACAAGAATAGTAGAATTCTACCTTGCAAAGAAACAAACAAGAAAATGAAATATATTATAATAGAGTAGTTCACTCACCAAGTGGGCCCCCTTGGATGAGTGAACAAAAAAGACAATCAAGATAGAAGATGTAAAATTAAACTTTGTATTCTATCCATTCATGGAAAGAGATTACATCTGAACAAAAAGAAGATCACACATTGTTGTTATGAAAATTAATCTACTCTCCTTCTTCCCAAAAAACTCCTTTCAAAGCTATAACAGGGATTATTTAAAGGGAAACTACAACAACTTCTTAACTCTACAATCAATCCATCAATGAGGATCAATTACAAATTCATAAAATTTGCAATAGAAATATCATTATCAGTAATTAAATCCTCCAAGAATATAGAAGGTTAAGAGAGAGATATTTGTTCACTGCCATAATAGAAAACATAAAATAACTTGTTCACTTATGATGGTTCAGAAATTTGGTCGACTTTGAATTAGTGCTGAGGTGTTGACTTTGAACTTACATGCAAAAAGTACCTATAAAACATTGAATGCATACAACTTCCACATACATATATTCAGTTCATCATCAATGTTAGAAAAAGGTATAATGTTCAAACTATCACTCTTTGCAAATCTTATGCTTACAGGAAGGAATTAACCCAAAACATAGCATGGATGAGGAAACATTTATCAACATGTAACATTCCTTCATTATATCATAGAAGCCCATAGATTCAAGCAAACATAGCATATCTGAACTATCTATACTTCATCTTCATGTCTTAACATATAGATAACATATTCATAAAAACATAAGTCCATTTTATTAAAACCATAGAGTCATAACTATTTCTTCAAGATAGCTATCTAAAAATAAGATAAAAAGGATGTCAAAATAATGGCCTTTGGGAGGCTCATCAGTATTAACAACATCTTTTATGCTAGAGTAATATTGAGTGACATTCTCACCTTCTTGCATTCTCATATCATTGAACTTACCTCTAAGACTTTTAGATTTGGCTCTCAAAACATTTACATCACCTCCATAGATGGTGTGAAGAGCATCCCACATATTCTTTGCACTATCACAACCCTTGATGTCATTGAACCCGGCATAACTTAGGGTAGAGGCAATCTCCAACATTTCTTGATTGTGTTATTTCTTCTTTTTCAGATCTTCAATAGTTAGGGCCTTAGTAGGGTCAACATGCTCATTAGTGATGGTAGATTGTGCATGGTCTCCAAGACCTCCTAGATGTAACTTCATTAGACTTTTCCATGCAAGAAATATGTCCCTGTTAGGCTTGGGTGCCTCTCTTTTTGACATCTTGATCTTTTTGCTTCTAGTACCATCAAACTAGTCCTCTTAAGAAGATGGCTCTGATACCAATTGTTGGAATTCTTTAGAATAACTGAGGGGGTGTGAATCAATTATCCAAGGTCCAGATGTACAAATAGAACTTTTCACAGCTTAGTGAACCCATATCTAGAAAAAATATTCATGCATGCATCCATTAGATCATGCAATCACTTAAACTTTGTAGGTTACTATCAAATCAACTTTGCAAAAATGTAAGCATGAAACATAACAAATTCATTAACACATTTGACACAATTATTTACATGGAAACCCAATTTAGGAAAAACCACCAATAACATGATACTCATTTTCACTCTTCTAAAGTGATGTCCTGTGAAAGGTCAGCCCTATTAAAGGTTACAATACACATTGTTAAATGTGACCTAATTAGAGCATGTCAATCACCCTATTAGGAGTGAGCCTTGTTAGAGGACTTTAAATCATTCACTTAGAATGTCACCTAGTTAAAGGATTTACGAATGACTATTAGGTCAGCCTTAATCCAAAAGATTTACCCTAGAATAGTAAAATGATTAAAAAGTAACAATAAGACTTGATCTGATAACAACTTACAACTCACTTGTAGATTATAGATCTCTATCTCAATCCTCCATTCTACTTGGCTTTCACACACTTTATCTCTAATAGATTCTTCACCCTTCAAGAATCCATACTCTTAAGTCTTCTTTCTTTGCTTGCCAATAAAAGCCTCTTCTATTTGGTCTCTAAATGAAGCAATACCTTAGACCTCTTGTCTAACTTAGATTCTTGAACATTGACCAACCTTGCTTCTGACCAACGATCTCTATAAATAGTATATTAAGATCTCTTGTTGTTCATCCTTTATTTTCCATTTTAGGGTTAGGTAGGATTAGGTAGGATTCAATGAATCTACCCTATTGGTGCTCACAATTGTAGCCCAAATTTTGAGCACTGTTGAGAAAATTGAACCCTATAAATGCCTTTTGATGTCTATCTACCTGGTTGTACTTGAAAATCTTATAAGGTGTTTAATGCTTTTAACACCTTCTATTTAGTTTGTTTACCTGTTCCATGAAGTTAAATTGCCTTTCGAGCCATTCTGTGAAGTCTTATTTTGAGCTAGTGTCAATTTTGCATTCACGTAAGTGTCAAATAGTGACAGGAGGCTATGTTTGCAAGTGAATATCTCACACCCAGAAATGTTTCATGACTCACCACTTTGGGAGTGTCTATTGTCCTTACCTAAGAGCCTATGTTTCAGATTTTGAGTTGTTTCAAATTTGTTTGACTAGGTTTTGAATCCCTCAAAGTTGGTCAATTATCAATGTCATGTTGATATGAAATGTTCAAAATTTTGGGAAGCCTTGTTTGACGTGTTATAACCTTTGACCAATTGACCAAAATGTGAAAATTCCTTTTGTGTTGCATTTTAGAGGTCAGCTACTTCCTATGTTTTAATTTTTAAGTCTTGACGAATCTATTTGATCAATTTTCAAACGTGATTCCAAATGGAATTTCTAACTTTTTACTGGTGTTAGCATACATAGATTGTTTGGTACCACTGTTCGGGATGTTATAACCCAAAATCTATGATATGTGAGATCAAATGGATTGTACCACTATGTTGTGCTCCAAAAATACTTTAAGTGTGTCAGTTTGCAAGTCATGACAAATCCGTTTGCATACTTTTCTAGGTCATTTCCATTTACAAAAATCATTTTTCTGCCCTTATTTCTAATCTATAAATTCTAAGTAGCTCACTTTGATTGCTCCCCATTTGCGCCCTAATATTCATCATGAGCTCAAATTGCAAATCCATATTCACCTCGTGATAGAGAACCAATGCCCCAATTTTCATTTTCCCAAGTATCAGTTTACCCAGTTTCTAAAACCAATTTTGAACCCAATTTAGTGATTTCTAACATGTTTTCTTGCAGGAAGTTCTGAAAGGTCAACTTTGACAGCAAATATCTTTTGACCGCAAATTTTTCATGAGACGAGATTTGACATGGTACAAGCATGCAGAGCAGAGATTCAATGTGCCAGATTTCAACACTTGGTCAGGTGTTTGGATTAGTTTTTAAGGCCAGTCAAAGGACCCCCTGGCACCAAATTCACAGTTTGCAAATAAGTGGAAAGTGAGTTTTATTTGATGATTCAGTGATTGAACTTGATTCTAATCAATTTGAGGTGATGAATGAACCAGTTTGCTAGTCTAGGTGTTCGAAAATAAAAAAAAATTAGCCAAACCCACTTGGGGCCTGACTAATTTCACCAAGTTGTTATGGCATCCAGATTATTTCAAAAGTGGAATAGTTTTAAGTGGTATTTGCAAGATTGTTGAAATGTGTGATTATTGCCTTATAGAGACATATGAGGATGGAAATGTTGTAGCTTCGTCACATCATAGGATTATGTATCGTATAGTAATGTTCAAATTGACAATAATAGCAGATATTTGGAAAACTTAAGGGTATGGTAGCTACAATGGTCAGTTCCATAGATATGAAATGTATTGTCTCTTGGGTCTCATATTGTTGTACTATGAGCCTGAATGTATTTAAAAGCCTACCACTTTGACATTTTCCAATGTAAAATTGATTATTGCTTTTCTTCGATGGTTCAAAAGTGATGGAGCTATGTCTAGCTGTATCAAGATGATTGGGATGCTAGAATGTAAGATTACGAGTGAGCCACGTACAGTTTGTGGTTTCAATATATATATCCTCCTTTTTCAATTGGAAATAAAAGAAAATTGGTAGCAATGTGAAGCTATGATCACGTTGAAAAATGGGAATAGCTGGCTAAAACTAAAATAAAGAAAAGAAGCCGCATGGGGCTTAAAAATAGAGCATTCCACACGCAACAATTAAAGGAGATCAAAGTAGAAGCAAAATCAGTTTGGAGAACAGGGGACAGCATAAGCATTGACCATGCAGCATTTTAAAGAGCAGACCACCGCCATTAGCAAAGGAGGAACACACAAAGAAAAAGACAAAGCAAGCTGCCAATGATTGAACAAGTCACCCACATAAGCAAGGAACAAAGACGCCCACATTTTTAGAAGAAAAGGTACCCATGCAAGAAGGAAGTGGCATCTAAGGAGAGTCTGCCATCGTTAAGAGGCAGAGGAAGCATTCACACTAAAGGGAAGATGTCTTTAGAGCACAGGATTGTTGAGGAAGCCCACATCCAAGTTTAAACAAGCCGCAGTGAAAAGGAGCCAAAGGAAGTAAAAATAAGGAGCTTAAAATAGAGCACCCTACATAAAAGAGATGCCAGCATTCAAATCAGTCATGCAGGCCATGGAAAAGAGCAAGGTCAATTTTTTTGAAAAATAAAAGAAGCAAACAAAGCCACAGTTGGATACAAATAGAGCTCATGCATAAGCAAGAGTTAGGCAAGTTAAAGGATACCCTACGCCATTGTTCAAACAAGAAATCTGCACCAAGAGAGCAAGTAGGCACACCAAACAAAGGCCTCACACATGCAAGTAAACTACAGGAAACGTATAAAAATAGTGGTCAATGCCCACATTAAAAGGGAGAAGGAACCATCAAAGCCACTATCAAAGGAACAGAGCTCACGCACAAGTAAGGGAATGTCCTGCGGCATACAAAGAACAAGTCATGCTATCAAAGAGCCCACATAGAGGAAGAAGCAATGCATAAAAGGAAGTCGGCAGCATTGAAAAAGGGAAAATTTGTGCAAGGTGTGTAAATCTTTAATCCCACATAGCCTACGTAGTAGAACTTTTAGCTCTTTAAATACCATTTTAAACACACAATGCAATGTCTTAAAGAAAGATGTCTTTTGAAAGGCTATTGCATGCACAGGGGTCCCATCGATCACTAATAGATTTGGCATCAATTTGTGATGGCTATGTGTTGCAATTACGATAGCAATGTGTCGCCACTGCGACAGACATAGACGTCGTAGTTATTTAGTCGCAATTTACGACGTCTACCCTCGCCATCGCAACTGCGACGCCTATCTGTCACTATGCAGCCACCATGTTGTCCCATCATCGTCGTCACAATTCTTGTGTTTTTCATCGCAATTGCGACGGGATTTTCGTCACACCTACAGCTACCCCGTCACAATTGGAGGGTAGGTGTGACGGCAACCACGTCACAATTCTCATGTTTTCTATCGCAATTGTGACGCCAACCCCTCCAATTGTGACGGGGTTACTGTAGGTGCGACGAAAATGTCGTCTCAATTGCGATGGTAGAAGGAGTAAAACAAACAAAAAAAAAATCGTGCTTTAAGCTGGTCTGATGATTTATAGATTTCACTAAAGTTGACACCTAGACGGTGCTCTTCTGACATAGAAGTTACTTCCAGCATCCACGTAGCTAGATTATAACCTTCCTTGATCTATGGAACCACCTCAATAGCCTACATGAATCATTTTCAATTAGCTGAAACATATATGATGATTGCAGCTAGTGCTTGACTCTTAAGCTCAACGTATTGAGAATGTTTGCTAAAAGCTTTGTGGTCAACACTATCCAGCATGACCAATTCCTTGTATATAAAATCAACTTCCTATTGGTTCTAGTAAAATAAACTATGACTACTTACAACTCCAAAATTCAAACTGCTCATCAAAAGGTACCAAATTTAGATCTAAAACTCTCAACAAAATAAAATCGTAGTGGATGGCATCTTACCGAAAAATATTCTATAAGTTAGTTAGAATTGTGACCAAGTGGACCTGCATAGATAAGCTGACCTCCTCGCTTCATTAAGAATAGCTGCAGCATATTTCATTTAGCTTTAAGAAGATGCCAATTTCAAATGCTTCACAAAGCTATTTTAAGAAAACCAAATCTTTACCTCGTCAAATACCTCGAAGATATCAATACTAGGTTGATGGATTGTGCAAACAATAGTTCTCCCCGTGTCAACTATATTTCTTACTGTTCTCATAATTATAGCTGTTGCCCGAGCATCCAAGCCTGAAGTTGGCTCATCCATGAATATAATTGAAGGATTAGCCACAAGCTCTACTGCTATTGTTAACCGCTTACGCTATTCAGTAGATAGGCCATTCAGTCCAGGAAGCCCAACCAAGGCACCTCTCAAAGAAGTGAGCTCCACAAGTTCCATTACTTCATCCACAAACATCTAAACATTGAATTTCACATTGTAATATTACATATATAATTAAATAGAATAAAAACAAAAATAGAGCAATGAGGCTAGAGTAGGAATTTAGAATATTAAAAATAAAAATAAAAAAGATGGTGCCAAAAGAATTCCAGATTAATATTCATCGGGAGTTCAATTTAGAAGGAGATTGTTATAGTGAATATTTTCATAACACTTATCAAACCTTTGGTAGCTAGCAACCTCTTTGCACTGGACTTCAACTAGGTTGTTTATCCAGTAGTAGTGAGTCAAGGCATTAATAACGAGAAGTCAAATGGAGATCCTGATATTCAATGCTCACAAGATCAAAACAGCTTTCATGTATAGACCAAATTTATGGTTGGCAATGAAACTAGGGCTAGGTTTGAGGCACCTACCAAGCTTCTGCATGCTCAATCTGTCAAGTAGATGAGGACACTACCAATAATCTATTTCTCAATTGTAAGTGGACTGTTCAAATTTGGTGTCTACACAGCTACGATTCTCTACAGCCATGCTTGGATTGATGATCCAGATATCAAGAGATTTAAATTTAATTGTGTTATATCCATAGTAACAATATGGTTAATAAATCAGAGGTAAGCATTAATTAGAGAGAGATGCCTATGTTCCAATTATGACAATACAAGGAAGCAAGTGGGGAAATGATTATGAACCATCTTCCCCAGTGAGTGATTTGAACTGCTCTCACAACTCCTAAGTTGCCAAATTGGAATCATAATTGGGAATGGGTAGTTGCATACAACATACCAATACAGCAATGTTTTTTGGGGCTGGGTAACTCCATACAAAAAAAAAAAACCAAAAAAGTTACATTAATTTATTTCATTAAGTATCCTATACAACTAAATAGTAAATATACGCAGTTAACAATACTTAATCATACTATAAAATAATATGTACATGAATTGTAAGACTAAAATATCCAAGGTAACATATTTACGCAATTTGGTTACTTCAGGAAAAGATGGTGACTTATTTCAATTTGGAATATGTATCAAGTCTCAAGTCTATCTATAATATCTTATTGAGAACAAAAATATCTATCTTGTGCAGCTTTATGCCATATCCTATTAACACATGAGGTTGTTGCCAGTGTTCTTGCATCCATGTATCAGTGTAATTGGGAGTCTCCGACATGACTTCAAGGAGATCAAAATTAAAGCAATTGATATTGGGGAAGGAGCGGGAAATAACGGATCTTGCACTTTGAGTGCATTTTACATCATTTAGGGGCTTTAATAGCCTATTACATCATGTAAACACTACCATCCACCCATAACTCTTCCTAGGACACCCTAGGACTTCAAATGACCCCTTAAATCATATAGACTCCCTATTTGTGCCAATTTGAGCTTCACTTACATCTTATTGAGCTTCACTTTGTTTCGAGAATAGTTTAATATTCTCTACTAAACAGGGCCAACCACGTGAAGGTGGAAGCTCATTTGGCCCCACCCCCCTCCCCCTAACATCACTCTACATTCCCTGTTAACATCTAACAATTATTCATTCTTTCAACCATTAATAAAATGTAACATTCAATCAATATCACATGATAACATTCAATCAATATCACATGATAACATTCATTAACACATTAGATTCGTTAACATGCAACATTCATCAATATTCTGCATTAACACATAATTCATGAACATTCATTAGCACATAATTAAATTCATTGAGACATAAAATACAGTCATTATCAATTAAGGTATGTAGTGACAATCATTTCTTTTTTTTCTTTCTATTTCTTTTTTCTATGTAAGCTCTAAGAGGAGCATCAGTGTCATCATCAATTCCCCCCTCATCAATTGTTCTGTTCTCTGTTCTTGATGATCTCAAATTCCTATGCTATTGCAAAGGGGGGTCCTCTGCAATAACAAATAAAAGAGTTAAATTAAAAATAATTTATTATAATTGTTACAAGTATTTAATTATTTTAAATAACATAACTGTGTCTCTTTACCTGATTTGACCACATCATTTTGTCTGGACTCAACATCAACACGGTCATGAACATCGACCCCTCAATCCTCTACAGCTGCTATAGAAAATGTTACGTTAATCCAAACACCAATTGCAATTACATATAAAAAATTTAATAGCAAATGTATACCTCCACCACTGGGATGCACATCATGCGAACCTTCAACATCCACAGATTGTGTAGAAGGATTGTCAGGCTACATTCCAACATCCTATGCATTGTTATCATTGCTTGCTTAAAACAGATATACTCACTTTATATTGGAACTTAACATCAAAAAGACTAATTGGTAAAGTATTCAATTTGAAATAAATTTCATTTAGCTAATTTACCTGTGGCTAAGATGCATCAGTATTAGAACCTTCCACACTAATTTCAGCTCGTAGCCGTTCAACCACGGCTCTATAGCCTTGTTGGAAGCCAATTCTCTTATCGTCTTCTGTGAGGCATCTCTTGAACTCTGAGCCCTACATTTTTGCGTGGTATGGTGAATTTTACTTGCATTGTTTCATCAACCAATGGAGGGTAGTTAAAATATCAACAGCAAATCATCTATATCCATCACAATATAATAGGAAAAAAATCGAGCAGTTTTGATGGAGCAATCTACTATATAAATGTTGCGTGTTTGTATGCTTTGCTTGTACCAACATATTTTCTCCAAATTCTTAAGTTGGGTAAGAGTTAGTTCATCTCTTTGGAAATAAAAATGGTTGCAAGTGCTGCTGTATTCCCTCATTCTTTCAATCATTGCCTTTATTCTCAACTATTGGAGGAAAATTCAGTCAAGGGTGAGATTTTAAATAATTTCATATTAGTGAATCACAAGTTTTCTTCACTAATCTAGATTGCAGAGTCTTGACTTCAATTGTTGAATTGTTTATATTGAATATGAAAATCCACTAATGTTATTATATTCTATTGACCTATTTATAATTGATGAGCTAAATAAGGGAGTCCTAGAATTTCCCTTCACATTATATAAAAAATTTGATACAATTTTTCATTTACTAATACTTACAACTCTTGCTTGAAGTTTCGAAAAACCACCAGAGTTGAGCTTGTGTGTCTCGTGCTTTTCTAGTCTTGCCTTTGTTGCCTTTGATGTGTCAGGCAATCTATGAAAAGTTTGAAATATGTTAGATAGTATAAATATGGAGGTTAATTAGTACATAATTAGATTCTCAACAGTATCACATACCTTGCTGTACTCTCCACTGGTGTAATATTATTTTTCTTGTCAGCTTTATACTTTCCATCCAAAATCAAAGCCTGCCACTCAACCTCAGGAACATAGGGCGAACGCTCATACCTGGGGTTATCCCGTAAAATTTTTCTGTACTGGTCCCTAATATACTTCAAACATAAACTAGCTTTTTCAAGGAGCTTGTTTCTCTCGAATGCACGAGGTCCAAAGAGTTGGGTCATGCTCTCTATAAGATCATCCATCAATGGTTTGCGTTGCTGATTCCACCTTTTAAGTAAAACAAAACATGTTAGACTCATAAATGAAGTGAAGCTACCTTTAATATAGTTCAAGAAATGGACGAAAAGGAAAACTATTATAACAATGATATGAAATCAAAATAGTGGTTTGGGGTTTTAGTTAGGATATGATGTTCCACCAGGTACGCATGGTGGGCCCAAATATTCGCAAACACTCATCACCAAGTTTTCTCCAAAAAAGATCATTCCCTACAAAACAATCATGGGATCATTAGTCGATGAAGAGTGATCAAAAACTAAATTACTATTATATCACTATAGAATAATAATAACTTTAAAGTACCCGGAACTTTGGCTGCTTTTAATGGAATGCCTTCATTGTCGTTGACGATCAATGTGACATCCTTCACCGTTCTCGTACTAGGAACATAGGAACATCCAGGAAATGATGTTGCAGGTCCTATTGCAAAAAGTTTCATAAGTCTTTGTCACGATCGAAGTATAAAAGAACAAATGATAATTGATGTTATAAAGTTGTAAAAAAGAAACTGTTTGTTGCTGTCATAAGAGAGAAAAAGAGGGATTTGTGTACCAGCAGATGGTGCAATAGTCGATGCATGTAACTTGCGTGTTGTTGACTCAGCAGTCGGAAAGAGATTTGTGGTTGTCCTGGATGGTGCCGGTGTCATCATAGGATTCAATTGATGTGAAGCTGAAGAATAAAATTGTTAGAGCATGCATAAATATAGAATGCGTGGACTAGCATGGACAAGATTGTTAGAGCATTAAAAAAAATGATTGTTCGAGCATGTATTGTAAGTGCTCGTAGTAGGGCAACCTACTAAATTGTCTGGGATAGATTTTTAGTCCCTTTGGAAGGTTTTCAGTATTGCCTTGACGACCTTCACGATCATCAATTACACAATTAGTCAACAAAAATCACAATAGAAATATATAAATTACAAACATAAACCATTAGGTGGAATGGCATTACCTCGACGATTAATTATATTATATTCCAACTTCCATAGGCGAGGTGTCATTCTTCGTGGCTTTGATGTAGTCTCTTCTTTCCCATTGAAAAGATGTTTTTTCATACTTCGATACTTATGATTCCTGTGGAGGAAGTGTCTACACTCATCAAACACCTGCTTTCCTAAACTTTTTGAATGACGAGATTTCATCTTTGGACCACAAACTGGACATGCAAATCTTCCCTTTGTTTGAAGACCTACAAGATAATGATGTAATTGGATTATTAAATATGTTGATTTTTATAATTTGAATTATTGTGCGCAACTTGAATTCACTATAACATACCACAAAAATGTGTTAGCCCTGGGGCATCATGTATTGTCCATGCAAGTATTGCATGGAATTGAAATTGTCTTTGTTGTATTGGTCTAGACACATCATACATAGTGACACCGTTCCATAACTCCACCAACTCGTCGATAAGAGGCTCAATATATACATTCATATCTTTTACTTGATATTTACCTACTTGAATGAACAGTAACATTACATAGTTATTGTGACCGTTTTACTGCAAGATTTGTAAGTACGTGTAAATTAATAACTATCAAATGATAAGATACCTGGAACAATCATTGCCAACGTAATGTGCTCCCTCTTTATTGACATCCACAGAGGAATGTTATTGTTGATAACAAAAATAGGCCACACCGAGTAAACAGATCTCATCTCTCCAAATGGATTGACACTGTCCGCTGCCAATGAAAGCCTGAGATTACGAGGTTCTTCTTTGAAGTGTTGCCACTTTTCCTCTATGTGCATAAATGCCGAACCATCCGCAGGGATTCGAATAATGTCATCTCGACTTCTATTGCGTGCATGATAATCCATAAATTGAGCCAAGCTACTACACCTGAATAATTGTCGCATTTGTGGAATAATGGGGATGTAACGAAAAACCTTTTGAGGCACCTTTTTTGTTAGTCGATCTGTTCGATATCTACTCGTATGACATACAGGGCATTGTGTTGCAAATTCATGTTCTTTATAATATATAATATGATCATTGGGACAAGCATGTATTGCTTCATACTCCATTCCAATATCTTTCATAACAGCAGTTAATTCTCGATATGAGCGAGGTAGAATATTTGATGATGGTAACAGAAACTCGCCTATCAATCTACAAAAAAAAATATAAGTTGTTAATATAAACAATATTAGTGGTACATTATTCACCCTTTGTTAACTATAAAGACATATATGACATACCTTAACATACGTGACATTGTTATGTTGGATAAACCATTCATAACCTTCAAGTTCAACAACAACAATACAGCAGAGAGAATAGTTGTTTGGGAGTCTTTGTATAGGGGCTCGTATGCCTTCTAAAGTAGAGGTACATGGAGGCTATCATCATCATCATGATCAGATACGCTTGGACTAGATGTGTCATGGATCAATGTATTTATACCATCCTCTTCAATTGTGTTTTCTGGCGCATGATCGTCATCTTCCATGGGATCATTATCTTCACCTTTGATATTTGCACCTCCATGTTCCTCCACTTCGAAAACCATATTCTTCGGATTGTTGTGGTTCATATCATGTACTTCCCTGGAAAGATCAACCTATATAAAATTGATTAACATAAATAAACCATGATCATCAACTCATCATCAAGTGATTTCATATGTATATAAATTGTTAAAATGATATAATGAACGACTTACCAGTGGATGATAATCATGCCCCCCTTCAATGTGACCATTCTCCCTATAATGTCTCTTAACTATTTTGATTAGCAGTCTTCTACGGTTTAAGCCCTTACAAATATTGCAAGGACAATAACATTTTCCATCACTTTTCTTTTCAAGTTAGACCACAATCTAGCGATTGTCTCCCTGTTTTGTTCTTCACTTATATTATTTGACATGATCGTTCTTTGCAGGAAGCAAAAATCGGGCTATGAAAACTTCGGTCTACTGCAACTTTCAAAAACTAAGCAAAACTGGTGAAAGTACACAAATCTTCTTAGACCTAGCTAAATACTTTAATATTTTAAAAATACTTTCTTTGACTTTATTCCTAAGATTATTTGTAAAACTTTGACCAATGGCCTGAAGGTCTTATTTCAAGAGACCTTACAACATTAAGCCACTAAAAGCAATTTCAAAACATATAAGCTAAAAGTCTAGTTAAAATATACATTAGAATTTAAAAATAATAATTTTCATACCCGAGCGCGCGGCTATAACTCGTGCAATAGCCTTCTTGCTTAGCTATAGAAGCTCTCCAGCAATCAAAGTATACAAGCTACAAGTCCTAACAACAATTTCAAAACATATAAGCTACAAGTCTAGTTAAAATATACATTAGATTAAAAAATATACAATTTTCATACCCGAACGCGCGGCTATAACTCGTGCAACGACCTTCTTGCTTAGTTGTAGAAGCTCTCCAGCAATCAAATCATACAAGCTACAAGGCCTAACAAAAATTTCAAAACATATAAGCTACAAGGAAAGACATATTACATGACATGGCAAAAGGAACAAAATTTACAAGCTTTAGCAAGAAATATCAAATGACAACATAGTGCTAGAGAGATCACAATTATATGAGTCAAACATAGTCATGAAAAAGCACATAAATTAGTTATTATATGCAATTAAAAGATATAAAGTTAGATAGGGACATCCATAGGGCATATTGAAGAAATGATATGGTCATATAGATTTCATATGGGATTTTGAAGATGATAGTGTTCTAAGGCAAAGAATCCATTCATATAACCATAATGACATTAAATGTTTAAGCATGGACAATCATCAAATACCAAAATAAAGCAGCAATAAATCATTAGCAATAGTATTTACTTGAAAGTTTCTAAAGCCTTTTCAAAAAATCCATTTTGTTCTTTTAACTCTTAAATCATTTGCTTTCATTTTTGTCATGATACAATAGCAAGCAATGTTATTTAGAATTAGATTCAACAAACCTTAGCAGTGTAAATAGCCATCTCCTCTAAACTGGACTCCAGACACGAGGGGGCATTCACATACTCTTCCCCTAAAGGTATCCTGAAGAACAAAAGCCACTATATACCTTGCAAGCACTTATAATTTATGTTATATGTGTTGCAGGAAAAGAAGAAGTTTCAAGATAAGTTTACATTGTTGTTATATGTGTTGCAGGCAAAGAAGAACTTTACATTGCTTTAACTTGCCATTGATGAGTATCATCTAACACTTTTAGCATAATTTTTTGAAAAGGATGGAGACATGGTTCATGTAGCTGAGGAAGGCATTCTACATTGATTTGAGGTGATGGTAGGTTGATAGGAGTCAAGATGCTGAAAAGTTGTAAAGTTGTCATTTTAACTTCAACATTTGGGAAAGATTTTACAAAATCTCCAAAGGTGGTTATGGGTCAGTTCCAATAGTTGGAACATGGCATATGGAGATATATAAGGTCATCCAAGGCCTGGTGTATGTATTGGTTGAGGTTTTTCTCAAACCTTAATAGCAAGCAATAACATTTACACTGCAATTTTTTCACAGTTTGGCTTGCAACTCGAGAAACTACCTTAATATGAATTGAAATTCACAATTTCTTGTTATTCTTAGTTAGTTTGCTTTGATTCCTTGCTCTATATGTTTTGGTAGATCTTTGTGAATAGTTTGGCACAGTGTAATAAAATTCCAAACCCACTGGCCTGTTCACTGCCAGAACTAGGGTTTCTTGAATAAACATGCCATTTTCTTGAACTCCCACAGTGTTTCACAGCCTTTTGAGGGCATTCAATGTATAGTGTATTATATCTTTTTTGGGTTGAAAAAATGCAATTTGCTATTTTTCATGTCTTGCCCTAGGCGGGCCATTATACTGTGGAGCATAGGTATATACATGTATGTTCTATAAGCCTGTATTGTTTGTGGCCAATTGTATTTGAATTCATGAATCTTTGATATTGTTGTCAGTGTTATAGTTTCAGTCAGATCAGTAATGGATTAATATAGAATTAATCTTGAATTCTATATGAACTATATTGGTTATTATTTGGAATGGATATGAGTTTGAATATATATTTGTATATTTAATATATATGTGGAAATAATAAATATACTGGTGCAAGAGCACCTCAAACACTCAAGTCAGGCTTAAGGATCATGAAGATCTTCAAAACTCTCTAAGAAAATCAGAGGTGTGGAATGTATAAGCGGAGTCCAAGGATCAGTTGGAAGAACCTAGCATCGATCATGACCCTCAAGTAGTACACTAGATTGGCATATTTACAAGGTCCTTAAAGGAGTAGTCTTCATTGTGTAATTTTGGTCATGTCCACAAAGGACTAAGTATTGGGATGTAATGTTTAATAATGTTTGATAAGTCTAGGTTGTGTAGGAGGTAATCCCAAGACATTAAAATTAAGGGTGAATATTCAAATAAAACCTTTTGTTAGTTAAATATTCAAATATTTAAACATAAACGGCTAGTTTGGGATTGGAGTGAAGTTAGAGTTTAGTTGTGCTTTGTTTAATGAATTATTCTCAATTCAATGACAAGTTGGTTGAGATAGTTTCTTAACTTATTTAATCTTGTGGAGTCTCTGTTATGCGATAGTGAATGAGACTGGTGTGCGGGTTTGTAACATTGGTGAATAAAAAAACTCTGAGATTTCTACTATTCTTTGGTTTTTGGAAGTCTTTATTGATTCATTGGAGTTCAGAGGATTTGACAAGAGTTTCTTTAACTATTGCAATTACTAGTTGATGAATTCCATATTGTTTTGAATTCACTGTTGCGGCGCCTGTTGAAGTAACAGTAATTTTCTTTAACCGTTTTTTTACCACAGTCTGGTTTTAAGAGAGATGGTGATCATTCCATGAATATGTAGGCCTGATATTCATGGAATGAATCAATTTAACATGTATTATATAATATTGACCATGCATATGCAGAATTCATTGGGACAGAGGTGATCATTGTTGAGAACAGTCCGACCATGTGTTGTAAAGGTGTGACAAAGTGTAGCAGCGGCTAATCTGCCAAGCAAAGGAGATAGGTGGTGATTGGGAATATTATGTGATGTCCAATAGATGGTAAACCCATCTTTAATTGGTTACAAGAGTATGTGCAAACAAGAGATCAAGGAGGCCCTAAAATAGGGGTTTGGAGTCCAGATTTGGGGATTCGGGTGTTGTAGAATTCTTGGGGCTAATTCCTTTTGGAATTGACCATTTGATAGTATAAGTAGGCATTTTCCAAGAGTTGAAGGTGTTAGGAAGTGTCTTACATATAGTTCCTTTGTTAATCTGGTGAATTTATGCAATTAAAATAGAGCATCTACCATAGAAATATGTTGGTGTTGGCCCAAAATAGTCATACAAAGGTTTTTGGGCTACTAGGCTGCCAGTCAGGTCTCTAGGACAGATTAAAGGAGATTGTATAATCAATAATCCAAAAAACACAGAAATAATAAACAAATTTATCACATTTACATGTACATACCAGACATTGGCAGTGAGATCCTTCTTCCTGCTAATCACCCTTCCTTCAACCAGCTGCTCCCATTTGATAAAACATCCACGTAGGTTGCAAATGGTGCCCTGCCTTGAAAAAATGCAGCCTCAAAGTGCGCAAAATGCCGGTGCCTTAAAATCTTTTTGAGTCATTGGGACTCACCTGTGAATGGAGATCTCAAGTTGCCACCCAAACATAGAGAATAGAATGGGTCATTGCATTCAAAAAATGAACTCCATGGAACTAGTTTTAAGGATGCATGATATTCTCCTGCGCGCGCCTTTTAGAAGAACCCTGTGTTGCGCAATTTCATTCAAATGAGGGTTTTTGGCTTTTTTTTCTCTTATATCCCGCTGGCGTCGCAATTGCGATGCCATCGGGCTAAAATTGAAAAAAAAAAAGCCAAAACCACATTATCTTTTCTTGCCGTCACAAATTAACGTCGCAAATTGACCCCTAATGTATTAGTGGATGACATCAGTTGGCAAGCTGAAGGCATAATTTTGAATGAACTGACAAGCGAGATGATGTGGCATGAAAAATGAAGATCATGTGAGATCATGCCACGTGTCCAGATCGAACAATCGGCACATACCTGCAAGAACAAGATGCTCGATGATTAAAAAGTGCAGGAATGTGGGCACATGACATGTGGCAAGCGGGTTCCACATGTGGTGAGGTGGCGACAAAGGAGCAGTTTCAAATGGATTCATAGGATGTTGCCACGTGGCAGATCGAGCGATCTGGGCAATTCTGCAAAACAAAGATGTAGGGTGGTTAAGCAAAGCAGGTATGCAAGCGTGTGACATGTGGCACTGGGTCCGCCTAGTGATGATGTGGCACTGCATTTGAGAATTTAGCCAATCATGAGCCGCCACGTGGAAAAATGTTTGGTCAACCTAGTTTGACCCAAGATCAATGAAGGAAAAATTCAAATGTGTAAAAAATATTTTTATTATTCTTTGAAAAGGAATTGCATGTCAGAAGTTTTTAAAATTCAAAAGGGCATTTAATATAAAGCCTAAACTTTAGGTTGATTTAAATTTTTGAAAAATTTAAATTTTAAATGAGTTGCAGATCAGACATTTCTAGCAAAGGGGGACTTTTTCAAACTAACTTCCAAGGTGTTTTTGGTAGGTGAAATATGCAATATTACATATCACCAAAATCGAGAGAATCTAAATTTTTTGATTATGCAGTTAGTTTTTGCATAGGAAGCAGCTTGTCCATGCTACAGGAGGTTTTCTTCCAAATTCCTATTGTGCAATTGTATTCAAGTGAGGAAGTTCAAAAATGATTTTTGGCATGAAAATGACTTGAATATGGGTAAGAGATAGTGAAAATGCAGTTGGGGTCATTTCTAAGTCAGTTAAATGGAGTTTTACCAACATTGTCATGAAGTTATCAAATATTTTGATAACTCAAAATTTTTCATCATTTCATCTAAGATATTTTCAAATGAGTTATAGAATAATGATGAAAAAAAATTAGATCAAAGTGGTAGAAAGATGAAAGAGGTTTTTAGTTGCAAGAGATTGAATTCCAAGTGGACACATGTCAGGCATAGATCAGATCCGAGAATTCATCTTCTCCTATATCTTTCTATCTTTCTTTCATTGTAAGGGTTGGCAGTTTTCTCTAGGTAATACTAGTAGGGTTCCAGTGTTCTACTATGAAACCATGGATGTGATTGGTTTTGCTTCATGTTTATTGAGCTTAGCTCTAGTAGTGAAGACCACACACCCGCACTTGTGCAGATTTGCATTTCATTTTCATACATTATTTCTGAGATATGATAATGGATGCTAGATTATGTGACAAATCTTGAGCTTCATTTTGTGTTGCCAGTTTGTATATTTGGTCTTTCCAAGGATAAACACAAAAGGGGATTTACATGTATTATCTGAGTTCTCTAATTCTGTCTCCTAATTCTTCATGTGCTATTAACTTTGAGATTAAATGGATAAGGTTCATTTGATTTAAGGAAACTTGGATGAGTTGTAGGCCAAGTCTGTTGTTGGTTTTGACTCAAGGAGTTAAGTAAATGCTTCACTATTCTAATAGAGTTTCTGGGTGTATGAAGGGGATATTGCATAAGAATGGGATTTGGGGATTTTAGTTGATAAAATTGATAGTAATGCAAACAAGTTAGGTCATCCTGCTGGTAATGACTCTATGTTTCAATGGATAAGGTACTGATCACTAAATCAGATGCTAGTTGATATGAATGTCATTTGCACAAAATCTTTTATTCAAAATAAATTCAGTATTTCATGTTTTGTAGTGGGCTAAAAAGAATTAACCCTCACTCAACTTATGAGAATCATATATTTGCATTTAGCTTCTATAGATCTATGTCATTTCATGAGTTATTACGAGATATAAGGGTTTTCATCAGTAGTAAATAGGTTCAAATTTATGTTTTAAATGCACTGGTACCATATCTCAAAACCTCAAGGTTAACCTGCCTAGGTCTTGTAGAGCCTGAAGTGAAGAAGGTTCAAGCCTTATAGTTGGCCCAAGACTACAGTCAGGTGCATTCATCATAGGAATTTTTTAGCCTTAGATGCATTTGTCTAATTTATTGGTTGTTTGTAAAACTGTTAAATTAGGAGCCAACATACCCATCTTTTCATTTTAGTCCCTTCTAAAAACTTCTCCTTCAATCCTCTTTGAACTCACCTCAAAATGGTTTACCATAAAATCTATACCACCAATTCATCATAGTTATCTTCCACACGCTTCACAAAATTCAAGAAAATAAAATTTTCATCTTAGATTTGTCAAGTCCATGATTTAACATGAATACTGGTAGTCGATATAAAATATATTTTTGCCTAGGTTCCATACTATTCTTCCACTTGTCATCCACTAGATAACTCAGAAAATACTAAATTTTATTGGTGCTTGGCATCAACTGAACTTTACTTAGCTTACACTATATCACTCGGCATACACTAAACTTTGACTTTTCTTGGATCCAACTAATTTTCTACTTGACTTGTACTAACTTTTCTCGGCACCTACTATCCACTTGATGAAGCTTGGAAAACTCAATTCTTCTTACTTTTTCTTCTATACTTAATCAATGTATTCAACCTTTGCAACCTTAAGTAGATAATCAATGCATTATATCATCACTATCTTATTTGATCTTTGTACTCCTTTTTATATACCATAACTCAACCTTTTCTCTAGGTGCTTTTGTTATCTTGTTTTATCAAAACCTCCTTATCAATCAAACAAATGATAGTACTCAAATCAACTAAACAATTGTCTTACCAACAAGTAGTAGGTTTGACATCAGTGACAAAACAATGATTGAAACACATTCCTATACTTGTATCAATCTATTTTCAACAATATGTGCAAACATTCATCATTAAGTTTTTCATAAAATAGATTATTCCTTGCAAAAAATAATGGGATTAGTAGTTATTGCAAGGGACTGCATAGGAGGTTAGTGCATTTGATTATGAGTATAAGATTGTATAGTAAAAGAAAGGATCAATCTTTAAAGTACTTGGAAGTTGGGCTACTCTCAGGGGAATTCCATCTTCATTGCTCACAAGTAATTGGTCATAATTCTTTAGTGTTCTTGTACATCTAACATGGTCACAACCACAAATGTCCTCATCACCTCTTGCATAAAATGAATCCAATATTAAAAAATTCCCCCTAAGAAATAATAGTTCAAGTGAAATAAACACATGACAAATGAGAGAGAAAAAGAGGAATCTACTTACCAATAGGCATTGCCATCGCATCTGTGGCCATGCTACATGTTGCCAACATTACAACTGGCATTACCTCTATGGTTTTCTTCCTTGTAGCAAGCGGCATACTGAGCATAGGATCAATGCTAGGTGCTGAAAAAGAAGTTTGTTAGAGCATTCAAAAACAATATTGTTAGAGCTATTAAAAAATTGTTTGAGAAAAACACAAGTGTAGGATAGAACATGCGATGTACTTGAACCACCTAAAGTATCTACATATGGGGCATGACCCTTTAACCTATTTTACATCCTCTATAAAAATAACACATATGCATTTCTTAATTACATAAATAAAAGACTATACTATACAAACCATTATTGAACTTTTTTTACAATTAAAAACTACATTAATACTTACTATATAAGTCTAAACTAGGTGCATCAACTCATCCGCTATCATCTATATTTGAGGATTCTGAGGTCAAATTGATACCAATTGATTCTACTCTCTTAATAGTGCATGAAGGACCTTTTGCAGTGCAACCATAGGATTAATGGTTGATGAAAAATCAACAATGAATGGATCATTCTCATCCTGTGGCTCCTCATGGACTACTTGTTCATTTCCCTTTTCTTGATAAGCACCCATTTGTGAGAAAAATATTATTAGTGTTATATTTAAAATCAATTCAAAATAGTATTGAAGAACAAAACATAATAGATAATACACATTAACATATTTCTTGTATCTAATTTGTACAACAACAATGAGCTTTACATATTTGGAAGAAGAAGTCCCATGAGAACCATCATTATTGTGCATAGCATGTGGTTGTTGATCCATAATATAGCCCTGTATTTCAAAAATATATCATTGAGACATGTTAAAATACATGTGTTATTATTCTAAGTTAGCAAAACAAAAAATATATATATAATGGTGTATTGGATTCATTGATTGGAGTTGATTTTAAATGTGCATAGTATGTATCACCTTACCCATGATAGTGGCTTTGTTTGTATCTATGTGATTCAAATTATAATCAATAAGAAGCTCTTTGCCTCTACATATTGATTTTATCACACATACAAACACACAATTTCTCTCATGCGCCTCACATATGCAATTGGGTTTCTTCTTAGTTGATTCAGGTTGTGTACTATTTATAAAACCTACAATATTCCCTGATGTTTTTGGCCTTCCATCAATGTATATAGCTATTGTTTTACTTTTTTCACTAAATTTTTGTTGTATATAATTTTCCATGAGTGCATACTTACACATACTTTTTTTATATCTAACAATCTGCATCCAACTATTGTAATTTTAGCAAGGTCTAACATACTCCATTAATTCAACAACCTTCTTGTAAGAGACCTTGATGTCATCCATGGAAAATAGGCCCAAACCATGTAATGAAGATGGTGTCATGCAACATATCCCCTCTCCAACACAAAAATTAGTATTTATTGGAGGAAGTTCATGAGGGACTCATTATTTCTATAAATGTTTGTACCTAAAGGGAACATCAAAGTTTCCTTCACTCTCATTATCATAAGAACATGAACCCTCTTGAGCAAGGAAATATTTGATACGCTTGTTGAATTTCTTTTTGATATTTGACCTCAAAATGATCTCCTTGATTTAGAAATACTAAATGTCTCACTTTCTTCTTCCATTCCTACAATTCCCTTACTCAAGGAAGACAAATATGACAATACTTAATCACTGGTACATGCACTCCATGGAATAAGAGAGATAGGTAGAAATGAGAGAGATATTTTACAAATGGTAAAAGACATCAATCTCCATGGGGTGTACTGGCATATACCTGATGATCCATGAGACTATGTGGGATGCTCGTGAAAGGGTTTCGAGTTTCTATATATGTAGATCAATTTTTTTTGTTAACTAAAAAAATCATGATACATATACTCAAAATTAAATTGAATATTAGTATCATATATGAATTATAAATATTAAAAGGTACATGACAAGTTAATCAAATTAACCATTGATCTATCAAGAGCTCAATATTGAATAGCATAGAAATTGATCACATAATTGTACATTTCATTCATGTCATTGATAATTAAACCCCCCTTTAATGTTAGCTAATCAACCCCACACCCCACCCCCCCCCCCCCCCCCTCCCTGACCAGGTTATTGATAGTATTGTTCATCCATCTCATCATCAGGATCATCATCGTCATCAACATCATCACCACCACTATTGTGTTCATCATTGTCATCATCATCAACATCAACATCATTAGCATCATCATTATCATCATCAACATCATTAGCATCATCATCAACAACAACAACAACAACATTAGCATCATCATCATCATCATGGTTAGTAGTAGCATCATCATCATGATCAGTAGCAGCATTGTTTGCATTAGGATCATCATTGACTAACTCTCAATCATGATCCACTTCTTCCTCTTCCTTGGTATCTTCTTCTTCCATCGCATTATAGCTTATCGGCCTTCCTCTTGGATCATGTCTAACAACAAATGACCAACCCAATTTATGTGAAATCTCTGAGTAAAATACCTACTCACTTTGGCTTGGAAGAACATAGGGCTCATCCCCAGCTAGCTCAAGCAACCTTGTATTAATTATTGGAAATCCATTCTCATGCTCAACAATAGTTATATTAGGATCATTTTGATTGAATCATATCCTATACCCTTTGGTGATGAAGAGAACTAATTTGAAGGAATTAAAGTTATAGTCAAGTATATCACAAAAATGTCATAATATCAATTTTGAGACTCTCAAGGATGTAAGTTATTTCAAAATGAAATATTGGTCACCTGGAAGACTACACTTATCCCAGAATCACAAGTTCTCTTTGTGTCATCAAACTTTTTGATGCAAAATTTATAACCATTGCATAACATAGTCTTGTGGTGTTTCACCTACAATAATGTCAAACATGTATAAATTATTTCATCATGAGTTGAAAAACATATAGTTGATTAAAAAACTTATAAGTACTTGGAGAGCTCTTAAATCATATGCTAAATCCTTTTTTTTTTTGTAACATTGGGGTCTCCATTACAATGAGCTTGTATAACCAATGAAGACATGAATTCAAATTTTAATCTATGACTAGAATGTTGACATTGTTCAATCCATACCATCATCCAATCTTGATTGTTTGCAATAAGCAAATGTATTACATCCCACTCTTTAGCAACTGTACAAAAGTAAATAGATGAATTACAACAGATTTTTTTTGAAGATTAAGAATTAATTAGCTACAATAACATCTCATTATTTATTACCTTTCACTTTCCTAAATCTAGTATGTACCCCTCTTCAAATATTTTAATGGAGTCAAGATCCCAAATACAATCTATATGGGTCTTTTCTACAAGATTAGGAAGATATTGAGTAATGTACACCATCATTTGGTATACCATATATCCCTCAACCATAGAACACTCAAGACATTCTATTTGTCAAAGCAAACTCTTAAAAAATTTCAAGTGTCTCTCAACCATCCACATTGACCTAGGTTGTACAAGTCCACACAATTCAATCTCCTCAACTTGGTGTATGAGGTAGTGTTCTTGTGCATTGAAAAAAGTTGAAGGTAAACACTTTTTCATTTCACACGTTAGTTGAAAAAAAAAATTCTTCCAATATTTTATATCTTCTTTATGGATTTCTTTAGATGAAAACCACCTAAAAGGGTTTCAAGACACAAAAATATATAAATATGAGACTTTACAATATATTACCTGTTTGATATTATTTTTTGATATATTAAACAAATACCATTGCTTACCTCATTTATTTTCCAAGATCATATATCAATTGTTTGATTTTATTATCGAAGTTGTCTGGGAGTGATAGGGGTGCACATACTTCAACAATTGTCAACTAATCATTTCATTCTTTTCTTATATAATACAATAAAAATTGAATGTAGTTTCACAAATATATTGTAAATACAAAAGACTGTGGCTTACCTTGATGAAGGTATGTCAATCATGTGTTTTCAACCCCAACCCAAATTCACTTTTCTTTGATATCAAATTGCTTATATTTGTGGCAAATCCTATAGGAAATCAAAAAAAATTGTATGACTTCTTTTATGACATTACTTTTATGCCCCATTAATAACCAAGGAATGGCACTTACATTAACCCGGTCTCCATTGTTATTTGATTCAATGATATTTTTCATTGCATGATTGGAATCATGAATGTCGCTACAAATTTTGGAAAGTTTTTCTTTGTCATACCTTCCATCCAATATTTTTCAAAGTGTCTATGTTACATTCTTTCCAATATGCATAGTATCAAACAAATGCACAATTTGTAGCTACTCGTAGTAGGGAAGCCTAGTAAATTCTCTGGGATAACATTTTAGTCCCTTTGGAAGGTGGTCAATGATACCTTGAGGACCTTCGCAATCATCAATTACATAATTAGCCAACAAAACACAATCAAAATATATAATTTCCAAACATAAACCACTAGGTGGGGTGATACTACCTCAAATTCTATTATATTCCAACTACCATAGGTGAGGCATCATTCTTCGTGGCTTTGATGTAGTCTCTTCTTTTCCATTGAAAATATATTTTTCAGCACTTTGATACTTATGATTTATGTGGAGGAAGTGTATATACTCATAAAACACCTTCATTCTTAAACTTTTGGAATGAAAGAGATTTCACCTTTAAGCCACATAGTGGACATGCAAATATTCCCTTTGTTTGAAGACCTATAAGATAGCGATACAATTGGATTAAATATGTTAATTTTTAGAATTAGTATTATCACACATAACTAGATTTCAACATAACATACCACAAAAATGTGTCAACCCTGGGGCATTATGAACTGTCCACGCAAGCATTGCATGGAATTGAAATTGTTTTTGTTGAATTGGTCTAGAGATGTCATACATAGTGAAACCATTATATAACACCAGCAACTCATTGATAAGAGGTGCAATATATACATTCATATCTTTGACTCGGTACTTACCTAGTTGAATGAACAACATTAGATAATAATTGTGGTCATTTGACTCCAAGACTTATAATTACATGTAGATAACAATAAAATAATAAAATATGTGGAATAATCATTCAACATAATGTGCTTCCTCATTATTGACATCCAAGGAGGAAGGTTATTGTTGATAACAAAAACAGGCCACACCAAGTAAACAGTTCTCATCTCTCCAAATGGATTGACACCATTAGTTGCCAGGGAAAGCCTGAGATTTTGAGGCTCAACAAGAAAATTGGAAGATTAAACTACTTATTAGAACCAAATGGGATAAAAATATTAATTTAGAGATATAATTTGTTTACCAGTTGGGTTATAATTCCTCTTGTGATTGCCTTAGAAGCAAGAAGGTCCAATCATTTGTCTAACCCTAGATGTCCTGCCTAAACTATTTGATCACATTAGTTTGCAAGCTTCTTATTATGTCACTTCAAAATTGGAATTAATAAGATAAAAGGTAAAACAAAAAACAAAGATAAGTCAACAACAATGCATTTTTCATCTGACACAGTTGTCTTTAAACACCTTACTTTGTAGCAACCCCATATCAGACACCTCTAAAATAAGCATATTACCCTCTAAAATAGGCATATTATGCCATTTTTGGTTAAGTTGAATATCTTCATTACCTATTTGGAAAATATGAATTGTTCCTTGATCTTGTTATTTGTGATCATGTGTGTTTGGGGCCATATTTAGATGTTAATCCTTTTATTTTTTATTCTTTCCATAAGACATTTTTGTCAGCTCTAATAAAGCTCTAATTTTAGAGACTACTTTTTTGCACAAGAGTATAATGTACCAGAAGCTTAGGTCCAAAAGAAGAGTGACTATTAGATCATGGCTTACAAATAATTGTAGGGATGATCAAGAACTAAATGTTCATCATTAGTGAAGACATTAGGTCTCTTTATACCAATATTTTATAAATCATAAAACTTCTATATAGAACTAAGAATTCTTGCTACTACAACTCATCAAATTTCCATATTGAGCTTAGGATTCTTGTCCTTACAACTCATAAATTTCTGTATAGGATTAAAAATTCTTATTGTCACAACTCATCAAATTTTCTATAGGAAATCTTGACAAACAAACATTCTTTGCTCACAACACAAAATCTTGCAATGGCACTTATTTCTTCCACATTTTCTTCTACTTTGACTTTGGCCCTCAGATCCGAGCCTTCCATGTCCATTAATGGTGCTCTCCTATCTAGCAAAGCATTTCCATTGACACAAAGAAAAATCCTGAATGCATCTATAGATCAAGCCTTGACTGCTAAAGTTGAAATCCCATTTCTGGAGACTCACAATTAATACCTACACTTGTGGGAGAATAATTTTTTGCAACCCATTCCAAAGCATCTTCACAAGGCAAGCTAATTTCTTACTTTTCTATCTTTGTGATTAGTTTATTTTCAATAAATTTGGGTTGGGATGTTTAGGAGCTAGTGTTATTTTTTATGTTAATATGACAATATTTTAAGAGAATAATTATTGTTGAGTTGGTGGTGAATGCAAGGCCTAAATTTGATAGTGGTATAGTTTTATTTAAGTTTCCTTGTTATTATGATATTGGTCTTAAAATTTAGTTGTGTAGTTTTTAAATCAAATTCACTAATCTATATTTCATAAATAGTTTTATTTATCAAAACATTCATCTTTTATTACGATTAATTCAATTCAATTCAAATCAAATCAAATGTTTCTACAGTATTTTAGTACTAAACTATTGTTCTTGAAATTAAAACATTATCCTTCCAATGTTGAATGTTGTGGGACTTATCAATGAGATAAAAGACATGTTTATTATTGTTGAAAATAATGTTTCTCAACTTCTTTCCCTAGTTGATAATATTGAATGCCTTGGAATAGATCAATATTTTCAAAAGGAAATAAAACAAGCCCTTGATTTGTTTTACAAGTTTGTTTCTATTTCTTCTTATAATAGCATGTCATCCACAAGATTATTATTATTACAAGTCAACAACATTTTATAATTCAATGCAACATGAATTGGGGTGAATACAAAATAGATCTCAACACCATAGCCTTGGGCTTTTGGATTCTCAAACTCCATAGATACTCTATTTCTTTAGGTATTTACTAAAAACAAATACCTATCTCTTTATGTTTATGTTTGATCTAAATAAAGTCAAATATTTACTAATAGCATGGTTTTGAAATTTTTTTTTTTGAAGTTTTTTTAAAGCATAATTAGCATAGCATAGGTAGAGACGTCAAGCTCGGACAAGGAAAGGTAGGAAAGTTGTTCTTTTGATTTCATGTCATTATTACATCCAATGACCAACATTAAACTTAGAATTTATAAGAAAACTCATCTTTATATCTATCTTATAGACATCCCTTTAAATAGTATTAATAAATCAACATAATGCACATAAAATATCATTGATAGTGGTTTTATTTCCATCCTCTGAATATCACATACAAAAAAGAACAGTTTACATTGTTGCTTGTATAAAAATGTTGAAGCATATGTACTTATGTCAGCATCCACTCTTGAGAGTTTTGTTTACAAGGTATTCCAAAGAAATTTTTTAAGTATCACGCCATGATTTACAATGAAGCTCAAGAATCTCAAACATAATTCTGATTAGGATGAATAGGAATACCATTAATATTAAGAAATGGTCGATTCTAATACCTAGATTTCTTGCACATCACATACTTATCTCAAGTCCCTACTATCATAAGGGTTTCAATCTAAAACTTATAAAGCTTAGTTATAGGGGAACAAATCTAAGTTTTCTATATAAACTTTGTTATAACATTTATCTTTGTTACTAGCATGCACTATGGAAATGGTATAGTCTGATGTCTTCGAGAAATGGTATGTTAAATAAGAACCTTTATGGTGAGTTGTCAGCGAATATCTTCCTAATTCAATAGCATCACTTACTACATAGAGAGTTTGATATACATAGATTTTACTGGCAGTGGTATAGAAATTTAAAATAAAAGTGTGCTCTATCTACGAGTAGCAAACAATTCACAAGATTACATCATTACTCACAATATGATAGGCCACAATTATTTGTGAAAAGAAGAGGATTTTTTGTGCCTTTGTAAGGAGTGTCTTCGAGTTGAAGTTATGGAGGTTAAATGGCATCAATAATTGTGAGAACCAAAATTTTTCTCAAATTGAAATAATAAATTCTTAGTTCTGACCCAATATCCTATCAATCATCTTAATAGCCATTTGATTTAAGATTCATTCTTGTCTAAATAGGATCAATATTGATATTGTGTTCTGAGAACACCTAGCCCATGATAATACCATTTTGGAGATAATACAGTAATATGATAATGAGGATTCAAAATGAAATAGTCAAAGAGGGAGAGAGTGTATCAAAAAACACAAAAACTTGGTGCAAGAATACTATGCCTATCATTTGTAACCAGAATAATGCAAAACACCATCAATGATGCCCTCAGGAAATTGTAACACACTTCTTTGAGAAGCACAATTTCTTGTAGCACATTTGCATCCTCATGACACTAGTATGTAGCACAAATGCATCGTCCTAGGTCGAGTTCACACTAGTTGCACTTCGCCCTAGCTCCTCTTCACATGTAGCCGCATTTAGGGATCAAAAAATGACAAATAAAAAGCAAGGGCATAGCATAATGGTACGAGCATGGAAAACTTGGCATCTTTAGTTAGAACCAAAATCTTTCAACTCCCTCCAATTCTCTCTCCACACTCTTTCAACTCCTTTGATGCAACTCTCCACACGAGAATGATCAATGTCAACCAAATGGGGAATGTGTTTTCTATTTTTTTAATAATCATGCAAGCATCACAAGTATGATGCCAAGGTCAGTATTATGATAGTGTCAGGGGCACTTACAAAAAGAAAACATAAAAATTAAACACAAATAACATTGTTGTCGCAAATTGCTATCACAATTTGACCCCAAATGTTATTGTAATGCCCCGCCAAGGGATCCAGAAGAATTAACCTAAAGTTTTACTAAGTTTCCCAAGCATTTTTTTTTTTTGAAACAAGAAAGAATAACATACACATCAAACACATAGTAGTGGAAACAATGACATACAATCAACTAAAACATACATAGCAGGTTACATTTCTTAAGGATCCCAAGACATTGAATCACATTTAAATTTAACTAATACAAGTCTAATAAATAACACATCCACATGAAAGAATAGTTAAAATTTCAATGTCCATAATATACATTTGTTCTGAATGCCTCTTGGAAAATGAAATTTGGAATGCTCAGTCATCCACTGTACATGTCACAAGGTATGAAAGGCTTAAAAGAATATACATATATAGAAATAGAAATACATCATCCTCCTCAGATCCATGATACAAGGTACAACAAAATAAATAAATGAAACCATCCACCATACATATACATCCATCCATCATAAAAGATATAACATCCACCATGAAATATAACCATCCATCATAACGATACATAGAAAGAGTGAAAGTAAATGCAAATAAGTAATGCTCCAACCACGGTGACTATGGATGGATCTCAATGGTAAGAGTGAAAAAGCACTACCACTCGACTACATGGAACCTAACTGGCCCACTCCCACCATGTTGAGGAGATAGTCTCAAGTCCCAAACAGGATATCAAACCAAATATCAAAATACTCTCTAAGTCTGGGAAATCCTAAAAGTATTCTAACTCAAGGGTTCTAAGATAGATTGACATCTAATTTCTAGAGGCACAAAAGACACATAGGAACCTACTATGTAAGCAGACAAGTGTCATTGCAAGAATCACACTGGAGTTACCCTAACAATCTTTTAGGACTCTAGGGTCCCTGGTGATCCCTCTGTAGCCACTGGTATCCTCTCGTACTAAGAAGGCATACTACAGAATGCAAGGTCGCAACCAAGCATTCTCTCTACTCCCATCCTAGTCTATACTAGCACTTGAGGCATGGGCGAGAACATACAAAGACTCTTATTAGGTTCATTTTAATTCTCATTTAGTGTAATGTTTTCACTTATTAAACAACTTACAATGAGTTATCCTAGCAGCCACTTAGGGCCCTGGCCCCCATTGCCAGCCACTTCCCGACACTACATTTAGATAACCTACCCTAAGCTCATAAAATCACAAATCAAGAATCATAGTAAAATCACCTCAGTCCTATACAAGTGACTGGAAAGCATCATAAAGATAATCATAATAATCACATTAGTTCTCTGTGAGCAACTGGAAAGCATCAAAGATAAATCATAATATCCATCAATTCTCAACGAGCAACCGAAAGTATCCCAATAATACTGATCCATGACTCAAAATGATTAAGCCAAACATGTCACAACATGACATCATCAAGAACATAGAAAACACTTCAATCCTATCAAAGCGAATGGGAAGCAACCCAAGTATAACTGATCGAGGATTCCAAGATGGTTAAGTCAAATATCTCATAACATAAATCTCGCCATCCCACAAGGCACTGAAAATAGTAATCAACAATATAAACACACTCAACATAGAGCATACCATCACATACCATGGTTAAGTAAAAGTAATCAAGATCGAGTCAGCATGATACCACGCTCACAATACCCCTAAGCCTTTGGTAGACATCCTATAACTAGTCAACAATCTAGTCAACCCCAAACCCAAAACATAGACAGCATAAGAAACCAGATGCAAGTATATGTTTTGGTTTGTTTTAAATCACATGGTTGGGTTAAATTCAAGGTTTCCATTTTGGTTCCAGTGTATGTTTCAAGTTAAAAAGATTCCCTATTTACCCTATAGTTAACCCATGAATTTGTTAAAAATAATTAAAGATTTACCCCAATGATATTTAAATAAATCTCCTAAAATATTCTAAGGGTAAGTTGTGTATTGGTATAAATTACTAAAAATAACTTCCCATTAATCTTGGGTAAAATAATTCACGATTTTAATAAAGTCAAAATTTAAATAAGTCCACTACTTCATCATTCAATTTTTTTATTTTTATTTTATTATTATTATTATTTTTTTTAAATTAATTAAATCATATTTAATTAACTAAATTATATTATATTAAATAAATTAATAATTAACATATATTTATTAAAAAATTAATTAATTAATTATATAAAACTAATAATAAAAAATATGTAAAATTCATATTAAATAATATATAAATTATTTAAACAAAATTTAAAAAATCAATTTTAATATATACTGCCACCCTGCGGTGTAATTAACTACAGGCATTGTATTCATCACAGTCGCTAGCAATAATGGTCATGTGATTGGAAATTGTAGGCGGCTGCACGTATGTGCACGACTTTAACAACCACCAAGTATGGTGAGGGGGTAGGGGGTGGGTAAAACATGCCCCTCTGTAATTAATTTTTTTATTATTTTTTTAATAAAAATTTTATTATTATATTTTGTTTTATTTAAAATTTATTAAATATGTTTTAAAACAATTTGCACTCCCCAAATAAGATTTTAATATTTATTATTATTTTCAATAAGTTTTAGCTTTAACCTGATAGAGGAAATACGACCAACCAATCAAATTATTTATTTTAAATTTTTTATTGAAATTTCTTTTTTTAAAACAAAACCCTCCCCAATTTAAAACTAATTTCTTTCAATTGCAGGACGAGGTTTTCTAAAAAGTTTCTCAATACAGATATACTGATGGAATTGAATAGCAAAAGATTCAAAATGGAGAGTGGAAAGATCCATACAATGAATTTTGAGAAAAAAACAAAAAAAAATTACAATCACAAAGTAGACAGGGATGTCAAATTACATAATTCATCCAGTGATCAAAGCACAAGACCCTACCTGAACCTGATGCTAATACACAACCACTCGAAGATTGAAAATTTGCTTCTAAAATTTGTGTCCCCCAAAAATGAACCCTCCAATTGTGATAAAGAGTTCTCTCCTTGAATCAGGGCACTAATTGTGCATTCACCCTAAAGGACTCCTTGCTCACAACCCTTAATTCTAAATTAACTTTCCTTAATCTTTGCTTTATCTTTTCCATGCATGTTAAATTGAATTATTAAATAACTTTATTTAATTTTCACTTGACTTCTATTTTTATTTATTTATTAAATTTAATCTCATGCACGCACTTTATGCAATTAAAATATCTTTATTAAATTCACTTGTTTTATCTTTTTAATTAATTTAATTTCTTATATTTTAATCTCATGCATACATCATGCGATCTTGACACTTTTAATAAATTAATATATTTTCACTTTTTAATTTATTTTTGAAACTTAATTGATAAAATATTTATTAACTTAAATCATAATAGTATTTAGCATTTATTTAAAAATGAACTCTAAATATATTATTATTAAATTAAATAAATATTATCATGTTCTAAAGTTATCCTTATAACTTTTATCTTCAAATTTGATTCTTTTTATTTAATTAATTTCCCAATTAATTAAATATAAATAAATATTAAAATATCATAATAATTTCCATTAAATTAAATCATTAATTTAATCTTTTACTTAGACTTAATTAATAGAAAATTTACCAAAGACTCATACAACAACATACGAAAACCCATCAAAGAAAAAAAAATACAAAATCAAACTGAAGGGTTATAATCAGGAATCAACGTCATTCAATGCACTCAGAGGGTACTCAACTTGGATACTTGTCCTATTTATCTAGGACAAATGGCTTAAAGGTTTGGGATTTGGACTTAAGAATTTATCTCCCCTCTCTTACCATTGAGATAATGTAACAGGGTACGCTCATCCTAGAAATTCAAGGAATTCGATACCCGATACTTGCAACTTACATAAAATCCATGCATGTAAAACACAATATTCTAAGCTAAATAGGCAATGGCAGGAAGTGGTGCATAGTGTAGATCCCAACTAGCAGGTGACTACGACTCCCTTCCTTAACCACATCAGAAATGCCATACATAAAGAAAACAAACATGCACACCATACACATGCAGTATGGGGTATCCACAGAAAACACATATGATAATCCATCTAACTAAACATCATCAATAACTGGAAACATTATAATAATCATCATGCATACATGAAGTATAGAGTATCAAGTAATCTCATCACATAATCAACTAAATCTAAAACAATATCTGATAATCTTAAAACAATGCCACTAATCATAAGCATAAAACTAGCCTAAAAGAGTTTGGCAATGATAATAGAAATGTGAACTAGGGATAGGCACTACAATTATAGTGTCTTTTACCACTTAAACCTTATTATTGATATTAGGGTTAGGTTAGATTCATCAAATCCTTCCATCATTTTGTTCTCCTCCTTTCTAGAAACTTCTCAAAACTTATCCTTGAATCCATTCCTAGGAAAAGCACAAAAATAGTTTATCATGCATTAAATGCTCCAAGTCATCAATACTTATTCTTTGCATGCTTTGACCAATCTAAAATTTTAACTATGTTAGCTAGGAATCTTAATTCCTTCACAAACTATCAAATCTTGACAATCAGTTAATATTGTGTTCCTCTTCTTGTTCATTACTGTATAACTTGGTCATAACTAAATTGTCTCTTAGCTTATATTGTCTTTTCTTTATCTTTATGGATGCTCGATTGACACTATATTTTACAAAATTTCAACTGTTACTTGATTGACACTAGCATCACTCGGCTTCTTCTATAAGTTCCTTCACATGTTTCTCTATTACTCAATTTAGCCTATGCATTATGTCTTCCATTAATCATTTCTTCTAGACTTTGACTCAATTGACTTTTTCATTTAGTGTTATTAGTAAACAAAATTATCTTTTCAATGTGCCAACTTATCAAGTGCTCATTGTAATTCCATATAACTCAACCTTTCTACTAGGTCTTCTTGTTATCTCTTCTTCTTAAATCATCTTCATCAATCAAATGATATGGCACTCTACTAAGGTAGCAACTACCTTACCAATAAGGTTTGACATCAATAACAACACAATAATTGATCCAATTGTAGTTTCCAACACCTTTGTGTTTTCCTCTATAAATTTATTCTACCAAGTCATATGGATGGTTTTAACCTTCTTCGTGACAGGATATATGGGTACCATATGTATAACATCCTCTAAGATTTTTACTAGTTCATCCAACCACATGTTCATATCATGCACTCAAATCAAAACTATCCTAATCCAATTCACTTTAAACTCCTTCAAGAAATGTAGGGCATATATGAGACATGTTGCTTCCAAATATTTGAACTCGTCTTTTAACTTACCATCAACACTCATTTGACCATATACCTCAGTAAGTTTATGATCTCTAAATTTTCCAATTTTGAATTGGTAAAATGAAAAAATATAATTTACAAATAAAACCTTAGGTGTAATAGAAGATAGGGTACCCACCTTGTATGTTTGTGTTGTAATTTATGGATACAGTTTATACTTTAGCTCTTCAAAAGTATTGTTCTGAATCAATTTCACTAGGTTCAGCTTTGTCTTGGTCTATCACTTTACACTAGTAGAGCTTGAAGCCATTTTTCTTGCTATGATATTGGAAAATACTTTGCTGGTAGGTTGGTTGGATTACAACTCGCTTGGCTCTTGAATTCCCTGATAAAAATCTCATTTCAAAAGCTTCAACAAAATATTATTTTCTCAAATGGCTCAACTTCGCTCTTAGGTCTTCGAAATGCATGGTTAACAAATAAAAATTGAAAACACAATATATATTTCATAACATTACATTTTTCAACCATTACAGCACATTAAATGCATTGTACTCCATGTTCTCACTTCTTGAATGAGTTCGGTTAGCATTATTTGCTCAGTCCCTACACACTTCCATTACTACTCAGTTAACACAGTAAGAATGACTCATGCTCGAGTAAAACATTAGAATACTTTAGCTCAATTGTCTTTGTTGGCACATAGCTACCAACATACAAGATAGAGCTTCAATATTTCTATACTTCATATTTTTTTCCTTTTGCATCAAATATTATGTTGATATGGACTTTCTTCCACTTCACTCTAGGAACTAGTGTATGATAAATCTTTAGTCATGGAACTTCTTTCCTTCTCCTCCGACTTAGTTAGAGTTGGTGGTTACACCTAATCCATTGGAAGAGGTGTCCTCATTAGTTTCACTTGATGTCTCATTTTCTTCTAACTTCCTTCTCTGTCTTGTATTCATATGCTCATGAATTTCATCCATACTTACCTTTCCTTTTCCTTTTGGATCTCCTTCATTTGGTGCTGACACTTAGTTTCTACAGTTCTTTCTTAGATGACTGACCTTGTGACAATGTCATCCCATAATCTCTCCAATTATCAAATCTTCCTCCAAAGTGTAATCTTGTGTAATTTTTAGCAATATGACCATACTTCCCACATTTAGTACATGAATACCATGTGTTATAATCCCAATTGATTGAATTACCTTTCTTTCTCAATTTCCAATTGGATTTCATCAATGATCTACATTCTTGTGTCTTATGTCCAAACTTATTACAAATATTGTAGTAACCATTAAATGCACGCTTCTTTGGTGATTGGATAAACTTGGATCTACACTCAAATGCTTGACATCCATATTTGTTACAATGATAACAATAACCATTAAATTTAGGAGTGATATTGCTCTTACCATTTTTGCATCTACATACATTAGTTGTGTGTCCAGGGTTTCCACAATGATAGCATGTTGGTTTCTTGGGCTTTGTATTTGTGTACACATTTCTTTTCTCAATTTGCTTTAATGATTCACCTTGTTTGGTTGTTGAGTTCTTAGTATATCCTAAGCTAGATGTGTGTCTCAGTCTCCTCTATCTTTTGAGATGTTCATCAAGTAATTTGATACTTTCTTGAGATTTTTTCATTCTCTCAATCATTTCTTTCTTGTACTTTGGTTCACTCTTCAATTTTTAAGTTTTAGTCCATAACTCCACAATTTCTTTCATCTTCTTTTCAATTTCATGATTTGCACTTAATAGTTGTTTTGTCATGTCATAGTGGTTTTGTGTCAATCTTAGAATTTTTTCATCTTTAGCATCCATTCATGTAGCAATTTGACTATTGTCTTCTTCCATAATTTGTTTTTCATCCTTAGCTTTTCTCTTTTCTTCCATCACTTCACACATCCTTGTAGACTGCACTTCTTGTTCCCTTTTCAGTGACTTGACCTACTCAATAAGACTATTTTTTTTCTCCAATAGATCAACTATGGCAACATCATATTCATTAGACATGTTTCCATCATAGGATTTTTTAATGACTTTCTCCTGGTAGATTGTCTCATTGGTTTGTTGAGAGATTTCTTTTCTCCTATTCAAGGAATGCTTTAGGTTGTTCTTTAGATCATTCATTATATTCATGGCCATCCTCAACTCTGGTATCTAATTCTCAATGGTCCTATTCAGCTTATACTTCTCAATGATTTTTATCTTTTACTCTCAAGTGGTAAAACCTTCAATCAAGAGATCTAAGTTTTGATACCAATTGTTGGAATGCTAAGGATAGATAGGATATTGATAGGGAGTGAATCAATATCCTCTAAAATTTTCACCTTCAAAAAAATTTTGCCCTTTCTCTTTTCTCCTACTATAACTCGGTAATCACTAAACCTTTACCACATTAATTTGTAAATGAAAATTTTAAAATTGATTTAACATTCACAATTTAAAACATATAAGCTCATGAAAGATAACACATAACACAAATATTTGGTATCACAGAAGCCCTTGGTTAAAGGGAAAACTATGATGGGGATGGTGCCCACAAATCCATCACTAATGTGGTAAGAGGTTGCCTTGTTAGGGATATAATGTTTTTCACTTTTGATGACTTACTCGGTTAAGAGTATACTATAAGACCTATTTAAATCTACCTATTTCAAGGATTTTACAACACTCTTTAAGTGTGTCCTTGGTTACTTAGAGATTACATATAATATTGTTAAGTCCTCCTTTTTAAAGGATTTAGGAAACTAAAAGTGGTTAAACAATAGTAGCAAATTGATCTTTACAATAGCAACTTACTTTGCTTGATTAGATTCCTCTTCTTCTGTGTAATTATCACCTTGTTGTGATAGATCTACAATTCATTCCAACTTTGTCTCTGCCTTTGATCTCTCTGACCTCTTTTCTTGACCTTGATCTCTTACTTGCTTAAATACTTCCTTCAACAATACTACTCTAACAAAACTCTAACTATCAACACCTTTAAAACTGATCTCTACTTCTCCTTTTATAGTTTTCTTTTACCATTTCACAACATTACCTAATTAGGGTTTTAGAATTTTCTAGAATCATTCTCTAATTGTGATCAACAATTTTAAAATCATCCATCCTTACCTTCCTTTACATCTCTATTTTCATTGGTCCTTCTACCTTGTAATCAACAACAATCAATTATCATTCTTCAATAAACCATTTTCCTTGCTCAGTAGAATTGTATTACATTAGAGTCTATGTCATTTCAAACACGGATGTTATCTTTGTATGACTTGGTAGATACACCATTCTTCCTTTTACTAACACTTAGTAAACATTTTCTCAATGTCCTGTGTATAGCTTAGTAAACTTTGTGCTTGGTGTACACTTACTTCTCCTTAGCTCGGTATAAGTTGAATTGCTCAATGAATACTTGAGCTTGGGTATACATAGTAATATTCACTTATCTCCTCCTTTATAGCTTGGGTAATATGAAAAATTGGTTGTTGTACACATTTTGACACTAATAGGCAATATGATTCTTTTTAGAAATAACAAGATCATGGCTATTTGATAGGCATGATGTACATGATAGTTGTGTGAATACCTACCCCTTGACAAAGGATGGAGTGAGACATAAGATAAATCCATTGAAGAACATAGAAGAAAAGTTATGTAGTAATGTTAGAATTTTTTTTTTTATAAGAATAAAGTTCATAGATGGTATGAGACATGAGAATATATGTTTTTCTTTAATTCTAGAAGCTGGTAAATAAGAAGTAGAAGATGTACTTGTAGAAGTTGCAGTTTTCTTAGGTGAGTTTCAAGAATGTGCCTAATGGATTTCCACTAGTGAGAAAGATCATTCATCAAATGGACTTGATCTCAAGAGCTAGCTTTCCTAATAAGAAAACACACAAAATGACACCAGCTGAAATTGAAGAGTTGAATAGGAAAGTATGGGAGTTGTTGTGGAAGGGATTAATTCAAGAAAGTCTAATTATGTGTATTGTATCTGTATAAGATAAAATATAGCATTAGTGAATATTAAGCAAGCTAAAAATTCAACCAAGCAACCCATCTTAAAACTTAGATTAGACTAAAAGAAGACAATAAAAGAGGAAATACAAACCAAAGAAAGCACTCCCAAAAGCCTTCTTGATCTTGAGATGTAGTCCAAGATGGTGTATGTGTGCTCAATTACTTCAAGCTTAAAAAGTATCAAAAGGGATTCAACAATGGATAAAAATGAATATTTTAAGGTACAGGAGTATGGATGAAATTTGGTATTATGAGGATCTATTGGATGAATTTGTTCTACAATGGAGTATTATAATATTACAATAAAAGTTGAATGAATTGTGAGACAAGGAGGGTTCAATTTATATGCCAACGAGTGATGGAATGGATGGACAAGATGCAAGATTGAGGAATGGTGAGAGATGGGTAGGATGCAAGGAGAGGGAAGTCCATGGATTGTACTTTCTCAAATCCATGGCCTTGTGACAAGTGCCACAAGGAGAAAGGATGGAAATTTTGGAGGGAAAGTGGAAGGACAAAGAAGTTATAAGAGAGATGGGCATGTAAGGGATGTGTTAGAGGAATTTAGGGAAGACATTAGGAAACTAGGTGGGGATGTAAGTGATGGAACATTAGGGTGGATTTTAGGTTGGGTTAGGATTTCTTAAACCATGCTTAAGGTTGTACAAATGTTTAAGGGGTGATCAGGCTTGGAGTGGGGATGAATTAGGAGGAAAGTAATATGTTAGGGAAGTACAAGTGGATGGGTTGATTAAGTGAGGTTAATTGTTTAATTAAGATGGGTTAGTATGGGTGAATCATTTGGGTTGAGTTAGAAAAAAGGATTTAGGAAGGATTTAGTTAAAGGTTTGGAGGGTTTTGCATAATTAATTTATTTAATGAAAAGAGGAAAATGGAATTAAATTAAATAGGCTTGTGCAATCATTCATTTTTAAAGAAGAATAGGGGTTTGATTAATAAATCAAACTATTGGTTGTCATTTGATTATTAATTGGACTATATTCAATTAATTAAATAGGAGTGACATAAATCAATTAAATATTAAATACTTAAGTAATAATATGCTAGGATATGATGAAATATGATTACTTAATTGTGTAATCATATTTTGGTATTTACATTTTGCCGCTCTTCGGCATAGTGTTGGGAAAACACTATTTTAAAGAAGTTTGAAGATTGATGACAAGTAGAAGATTTTTAAAGCAACAGAGTTGCTCCAATCTCAAAGAGAAAGAGGAGAGACTAGATTGTGTGATGCCCCCTTGAAAAGGAAGTAGGGAGAGAAAATGAGGTTTGGCCGCATCTCAAAAGTAAGAAAATTAAGGTGAGCGTGAGGACTCATACGGGCTAAAAGGAGGTTTAAAATACAATCAGGATGTGAGAATAACTGGAGGACAGTGAAAAGGAGTCACCTAGGAGGGAGAACAAAGAAAATGGGTTAAGAAGGGGGTCTTATGTAAGGGTTGAGAGGGATAGAAAGAGGTCACTACATTCATAGAAATAACAAAGGGATAATTGATCCTAGAGAGAGAAGAGATAAGAGAATCCAATAAATGCCCTAAATGATAGATGTACTTACAAGCATAAGATTGCACTTAGGATGCTAAAGAATGCAAACTCATAAAGTGTATTGGATGCATTGAAGAAGGGAAGGACACATTATTCCTCCCTAAGTGGTTTCAATAAATATAATAGATTAATAATTTCAAGCAAACAAAATATTTCACTTGGGATGTTACTCCGCAAGTAATCACAATAAATGAATGCAAGAAAATATGTCATGAAAATAAGTCAACAAAGGGAGATAATGGATCTGATGATATAGATAGAAAGAGGACATAAGGCCCTTGCCCCCCAAGTGAGGAGACAAGGGAAATGACTATTATTTTCACACAAAGTAGGACAATGAGCCCCCAAAAGATAGGCTTACAATGTCACAAACTGAGCGGCAACATAATAGGGATGTAGATGTATCAAATAAAATAGTCATGAAAAAGATACCATTGAGCATTACAAGTCATATGAAACATAACATAAGAAGGAATTGATAAAGTATAGAAGAAGAATATTTCTTAGGGTAAATTTGATTATGATGTAAAGAGAAACAATCAATATGCATATACTCATTAAATAAAGGTCTTTGTTGCACAGAGTCAAGAATGTATGGTGTTGGTGTGAAATCTAAAGTTTCCCAATCTTGAAGAGTTGAGAAGCCACTTATGAAGTCAATATGAGTAGGATCTTTATGATCTAAGTTTGAACTGGTGAAAAGAAGGTCATAATGATTCTCATGCTCAACAAGACCTAAGTTGATATGAGATGTGTCTTGAAAGGGACAAGAAGAAGGATCAAGAGTGTGGTCTTCTATGACTAAGGAGTCCTAGAAGAAGGACAATGAAAACTCGTCAAGTCCTCATCTATAGAAGGAATATCAATGGAATACATAGGAAGAGGTTGATCATGAGAAGAAATAATCATGTTATCATTTAAATGTGCTTCATGATGAAAGGAGTAATCCATATCCTTATTTAAGAGTTTATTCCAAATAGTAATATCATGTAAGGAGGGAAGAGAAAACACATTAAAGGGGGAACAATCATGAGTCAAAGAAGTTTCTTAAGGAAGAGAATAGTCAATATTCCTATCTATGGGCTCATCCCAAATAGTAGTACTATCAAGGTTAGGAACATCATGAAACACTAAAGGCTAGTCAAAATCATCTTTGAAAACATTACCCTTTGAAGGGGAACGAGAATCAATGCAAGGAAAAATTAAGTGCTCGTCATATGCATGAAATGAAACATCTTGAGTATCATGAATGAAACTTGAAAACAAAGAGAACAACCCTATTAAAATGAAATGCAAGGACTGTGAAAGAAACTAGATGTAATTTTTTTTGTATTTTCAAAATGCAAATATATGAAATGCAATCGATATGAAACAATATAAAAGGATATCTAACTACCACTAATGCAAAATATAGCATAAAATTTTAGATATAGATACATGAAGAATCTAACTCCAAAATAGAGAAGAGACTTGTTGGGTTCACCAAAGAAGGTGTTTACACCCAATGCAAAAAATCAAACTTCAATAAGAAAAGTGCATAGGAAGTTGGGTTCATCATAGATGTGTGGGGGGGAACAAAATCAATCCTCCCTAACAACTTATAAAGGGTTAAAAATAAGATCCACCTCTTAAGATAGATTCGATTAACACAAAAGGAAGTGTCAATGCATAGCCTAATGCAAAAGGATGAATTACTTAGATTTACTTCCCTCTCACCTACACCTTAAGAGGGTTTCAAGCAAGTAGATATGTAATGTAAGACTAAAATATCAAGATATGGTAAGATGATAGTTTATTGAAATGGAAAAGGGAAGATGATAAAGTGAAGATGATGTACCTTGCAAGATACAAACTTGAAAATGGGCTATCAAACGACCTCCAACAAGGATGAATCCCACAATCTAGGTCAAAAACCATGAGATTTAGAAATTGTTTAGTGATCTAGAAAGATCAAATTTTCCAAAAAGGTTTGAATTTTTGCTAAAGAAAGGTCAACTTTTGCGTAAGGTCAATTTTCTCCTGAAGTAGGGGAGCAATGCATCCCTAATCAACTGTGTCTGATCTCGATTGTGATTTCACAATTTCAACAAATGGCAAAAAAGGTGTAATGACCCTCTTTGTGAGACTTGAGACACTACAAAGATTTCCACACTTCTATGATTATAACTCAATGAAATTCGTTATTTTAATTTCCAATTCCAATTGTCAATGCTAAGTATAACATAACGAATGTAAATGCTTCCAATAATTATCAATGTTGTATCTAATATGGCAATGAAATATAAACTTAATAACCTAGATGATTGTCTCTGATATGTGCTATGTTGTATACATAGGTTGATATAATGGTAATGATATCTTTGATGGAAGACATTTTTTAGACAATAATGAATGGATATTGTACAGGTTGTGTTTGGTCAACCTATCTCAATGTGTTGTCAATGAAGTTGTCTCTGATATTTGTAACAATGCTTGCACTTTCAATTTCTACCTACAATCAGTAGCTCGAGCCACGTGAACCACAGAGGGCTACTATATATATATATATATAAAATGTTTGCAGATATAGGAATTGCTATTTCTTAGATGTTGATTACTATTTTATTATGGAACCCACTGCCAATGAATGCTTGTGTAAATTTGTCAAATTCTGGAAATAGACTTTCACTCATGACTCATTATCAACTAATATTTGGATATCTAGAATTCACTTCAATAAAGAGTGTGATTTGCTAGCAATTGTAGTTAATTGTTCTTTGCGATGTCCTCTAATTAATTATTCAACCTCAAATGTTCCTGTATCTATGCCTTGGCAGTGATTGGTGACTCCCATTCACTGACACAAATCGACTAGATTCTCATAAGCCTAAAAATGGCAAGTGTTTATTGCTACTACCCTGTTCACTATTTGTGCTTTCAACAACCTTATTACTTATGGTGCAACTGATCTTTGTCTGTGCTGACTGTTCCTTATAAACTGTTCGGCTCTTTCATCTGTAATTTTTGCTATGGAGAAATGAATCGATAGTATTCTATTTGTGTACCTCTGGTCAGCATCAACCCCCTTAAATGGTGCGAACAGTCTTCTTAACTATTAATCTAAATCCCCTGCTACACTTCTGCTGATATCGCCTCAAGTATACTTTTTATTCTCCCAAATAACATGTCCTCAGCTTTCTTTTTCCCATGATATGTATTGATTTCCTTGTGCCAAGTTGGCAAAGATGGCGTCAGTTTCTTGTTCTATTTTTTTTAGTTTATTATTTTTCTAACCTTATTAATATATGTGTTGAGTGGTGGGTATGGGAGTCGTGACCCTACTAACCAACTTCCCATTTATTTAATTATAAATATTGTTTAACTCAATATTATTTGTTATATGAGATTATAAAATGGATTTTAATAAGTATTAATCAATAGTATCTATTTCTTATATTTAATTTAATTATTCAATTATAGTTTATTTAATTATTTAATAGTAATTGAATTATATTTGGCTATTTCTTTATTACTAATATTCATTTATTTATTTTATATTGTAATTGTTAGAATTTAATATTAAACTTTATTATTAGAGGGAATATTACAAATCCGTACCTTGTTAGAATCTGATAAGATTAATAACCCAGAAAACTAGTGCAAAGAGTAAATATCTAAACTATGAATGCAAATGATACAAAATCAAAATAGCATCATAGAGTTAGTCTCCAAGAGAGTAATGCAAATGTTGGAAGCAAAATAGCATTAAGAGGATGCAAAAACAAGAGATGCAAATACGAGCCAGGTAGCATGCTTATATAGGCTAGGAAGAGGGAGGAGGTGGCAACACCAACCAATGAGGAGCAACCATCTATCGGACTAAAGATAGCAGAGTATCTTCCCAAGATAGCTAATGGATGCTCACATGTAGGAAGGTGACACCTCACAACCATTCACCTTAATAAGACATGCTTTATTAACCTAAGTGAGATTATTAAAAGTGTAAGAAAAACCTAGCAAAATAGAAAAAATAAAAAACTACACTAACACCCCCCCATAAGCGAAGCTTAGGTCGATGTAGAAATGGGTCCCGACAAGTCAAGCCTAATGAGGTATCCATGTACATAAAATTCCCCCAAAAGAGAGAGAAAAGAGACTCCCCAAAGAAAATTAGGACTCCAAGTGAGAGGAACAGGCCCCCCAAAAGATGAAGAATCTCGCACCTCCAGCAAAGCTTGCAAATTTTGTCCAGTAGATCCACTTACATCGAACAAGTTTTCTTCCCTTAGGAAAAGGGACAAGATCCCAAGTGTGGTATACTCTTCCTGCATAGCTGTATCCCACTCAGAAATACCAGAAGCCTCATGAAAGGACTGTGGATTTGAGACAGTAGCAATGAAGATATGTAGAGCATCCTGGAATTGTGAACGAGTCTGCTTGGTGTCTGATGGATCCCCAACCCAATCACCTGCAAACTGCAAGGTCTGTCTAGCCCAAACTGGACCAAAAGATGGAGAATCTAGAGGAGAATCGTCAACCTATGAATGATGACTAGGAGAGGAAGGAGGTGAGTCCTCTGAATCACTCTCTACATCAAAAGTGGAGGTAGAAGACTGCTCAAGTGAATCTGACCCATCAGAAGATCTATCATGTATTCTAAGTGACTCCAATGTCAAAGTAGAAGGCAACCCTGTGACAATGCTCTGCTGGTTAAGCTGATGCAAGTAGTGAAAGTTAAGATGGCCAAACCTCTCATGCCATAATCTTCTCACATCATTAGAGTGAGTGAGTGAAATAGTCAAAGGAGGATCAGGAACAAAGTGAGAAAACATATAGAGTCGTGACTGATGATCTGCTCTCCCAACTGCAACTGTAGAATCATTGTGAAACTCACATATCTCCACTGAATCAGGAGTAAACTCAACCCACTTACCTAAACCTATGTGAGTAATCTGGTGTACTGATAGGAGATTAGTTGACAATGAGGGTACACAAGGAACATCATGGAATGTGCCATCCCCCACATCAACAGACCCTCTCGCACACACCTCAACAAGAGTGTTATCACCCATCAAAATAGAAGGCATAGTACATGGCTCCAAGGATGCAAGTTCTTCCTTAGATGAAGCCATGTGGTGTGAAGCACCCGAATCAAGAACCCAAGTGGATGGTGAGGAAGCAACTGCAAAAAGGGCCTTGCCCTTTCCTTTCCCCTTGCTATTTTCTTTTTCTTTGTTAGACCCTTCAGTAGAATTTTGTTTGATAGACTCAGGAACACTGATATTATTCTTCTCAAGAATGTATCTCAAGTGATCAAGTTGTTTCTGCAAACATTTATGTTCATCATGACCATGTCTTTTACAATAGGCACATTTGACCTTTTCTTTCTTAGGCTTATCACCCTTGGAAGATGGTGTATCAATAGTTTCTTTTGAAGAAACCAGCATCTGATCCTTCTTCTCCTCGCTCTTCTTTTGTTTCTTGTCCTTACTATTGTTGTTACTACTTTGTCCTTGTTGTTCTTTTGTGCCTTGGTTGGCAGCCAAGGCATGTGACTTAGAGGACTTAAGAATGCCCATCTGGATTAGCTTGTCCTGTTCTCGAGTGAGATTGACAGCAAAATCATCTAAAGATGGCATGGTGAATTGAGTACCAAGTGCACCCTTAGTAGCATAGAAGGTAGAGACAAACACAGAATATTCTGAACTTAGCTTAAAGAGAATACTAAGAATCAGTTGTTCATCTTTCTTTTCAATTCCACATTGTTTTAACCGCAACCTTAGTGATTTCAATTTGGTGAAGAAATCTTGGATTGTGTTGAAATTGCCTGGACTCAAACTAATTAATTCATTTTCCAACATATGACCCCTCATTGAATCTTGTGTGCCAAATAGTGTTTCTAGCTTTGTCTATACTTCATTTGGTGTATCCAAAGACTCAATGTGAAATAGCAAGTCAGGAGAAACAGACAAACACAATGTTCCAAATGCCTCATCACATTTGTTAAACCACTTAGGCTTATCTTCATCTTTAGCAGGTTCAGTTTCAAGTCCCATAGTTATCCTATTTAATCCATCTTTCCTTAAGTGAATTTTCATGCGTGATTTCCACTCAAAGTAATTGTATAGAGTTAGGATGGGCATATTTGTTTGATCCATGATGAAGAAATGTAGAGAAGAAATGCTAGAAAGAAGAGAACCCAGCCACGACAATGCCCCCCCTCTATACTCAATCAAAGAACCCCCCCTCCAAAGAAATATGATTTGGCACTTTATTTTAGTGTGTTTACAACTACCACTAGAAAGAAATACTTAGTGGTCTTGATTTCAATGCATTACAAACCCTCATGAAGAGCATATGCTAAAAGTGAAACTTGGGCACAATAATCAAGGAAACAAATAGCACCACTGCGATCTACTCGAAAAATCATGCACTTTCAAAAAAAGAATCGCCTTGATACGAGGTCGTATGAGAAAGTTATGATCTTCTGAAGTTTCCAAAACGAGAACTGTGCACAGTCACGGTTGAGAATCTGCAATTTCTGAAGAATTCATGCATGAAAATCAAAAAACAACTCCACTAGTGGATAGAGCACAAAAAAATAGCCAAGTTCATAATAAGAATCATCAAAATCAGAGTCTGTATGAGCAAGAATGAGATATTTGAAAACTGTGTTCAAATCTGCAACTGCCAATGGAGAGGGGTATGGTTGTAGCTTTGCATGCTCGATTCTGCAAAATATACAGCTTGCATGCAAAATCTAAAAGATACCCAAATGGTTTTTCGAGGCTGCAAACAAAACCCAGAAAGCGTTTTTCTTGCTAATATACAGAAGATGTTGTTGTAGTGTAAATCAGATGCCTTTAACAGTAAAAAACGGCTCCAAAAACTAAAAAATGACCTCAGCAACCAGAATATGACATGCAAATGTTGGATCAGCTTCCTAAGTCCATCAATGGCATACTGGAACTTGCAAAACTGATTGAAAACTCCAAATATGCAAGTTAGTTGTCAGATTTGAGATTGAAACCCCAAAGAAAAATCATTTTTGTCAAAACTTTTCTGATTCTCAGGATCATCCAAAGATGCAAGAGAAGAGCATACTTTGTTTTTCAAAAAAGTACAATAAAGTTTATTTGCCCCCCCCCGAATCTCTCAAATAAGGAAACTAAAATCTACTCTTGCACATAGAAAAGCTCTGATACCATGTTAGAATCTGATAAGATTAATAACCCAGAAAACTAGTGCAAAGAGTAAATATCTAAACTATGAATGCAAATGATACAAAATCAAAATAGCATCATAGAGTTAGTCTCCAAGAGAGTAATGCAAATGCTGGAAGCAAAATAGCATTAAGAGGATGCAAAAACAAGAGATGCAAATACAAACCAGGTAGCATGCTTATATAGGCTAAGAAGAGGGAGGAGGTGGCAACACCAACCAATGAGGAGCAACCATCTATCAGACTAAAGATAGCAAAGTATCTTCCCAAGATAGCTAATGGATGCTCACATGTAGGAAGGTGACACCTCACAACCATTCACCTTAATAAGACATGCTTTATTAACCTAAGCGAGATTATTAAAAGTGTAGGAAAAACCTAGCAAAATAGGAAAAATAAAAAACTACACTAACATACCTTGCTTACTTAGACCCTACCTTAGATGCATGTTGGATGGTGTATTCGCATTAATGTGAATATTGGATGCACGTACTCGCATTCACACATACGTTGGATGCATATGTTAGCATTAGTCTTGTCTAAAATAGACTATTAGATTAATCATAAGGCAATTGTATATCTTATTTATTATTTTATTTTATATTGTCAAATATATCACTATTATATAATAGATTATAATATATTTTACTGTAATATTATTATTCTTAATTATTATCATTATATAATATGTTATTTGAATATTCATATATCCTTTTAATTTTGGGCTCATGACAAAAGGTATCTAAATCTATAATTTGTTTGCCTTTCCAGATCCAAAACTTGCAAAATAAAGGTTTTTTTTTTTTTCGGTTGGGGGTTTGCCTTAGTCAAACCCCAGTTCAAGAATTAACCTCAATTGAAGTAGAAATGGAATGATAACAAGTAGTAGTGATATATCTAACATGAAGTGATGTAAATCTATGAAATATGCTTTTAAATTTGGAATGTAACTAAGTATGTAGATGCAATAACCTTAACTAAACTTCAAGAACCTTAGGAGAGGAAATCAAAGTGAAACCAAAACCTTCATGAATGAATGTGCTTGAAACCTTCCATAGTAATGAATATAGATCTTGAGAAGATGTAACAAAGGACCTTAAAATGTATGAAGGGAGGTCTTGATTGTTATGAGAGCTCTAGCATAAGCACCTTCCATGGCTTGAATGAATGAATCCTTGATCTTTAATGGAGAGATTTCTTGAAGAATGCTTGAGAACTTGAGAGCTTAAGTGTGTGATGGATGCTTGTAGATATGATTGATGGATGCAAAATAGAGCAAAAGGATGGGTTTACAAAGGGCTTAGAATTAACTTTCTCTTGTAGGCTAACCCACCTAGAGGTTAACACCCTAGAACAATCTAGATATGAGACCAAGGAAGTGGACCCAAAATTGGGTCAAACATACCATGTCCTTGATTGGCCCAGTAGAGGCACACTTCATCCCTATCATTTATGGCCTAGATCCTTTAATATTCCTTCAAGGTCCCTAAACAAGTCTTAGGTCTCAAAATTCAGGTGTAGAACTCAAGATATAGTTGTTATAGTGCAAAATAATGATTCTAAATGATTGGATGAAGGAAAGAGAGGACCTAGGTGGTTAGATCCTTTTTCAAGCTTTATACCATGAAAATTAGATCTTTAAAAAGAAACTATTAGCTCCTACGCTAATTATGCCTAGGAGAAAGAAGAAGAAAGGGCAATCTAATGGAAATAAATGATGGAATCACATTAAACAGTTGATAAATTGTCATTAAATTAAGATGCTTCCAATTTAAGATGGTACAATTCTATTACGTATAAACCTTAAGAAATATTTACTTTTTGTACATTCCCAATAGGTTTTATTTCACAGTTGTCTTCAAACATCTTTTATGAACATATCATGTAAATCGTTTCTCATAATTCATCACGCATCCAAATCATTCTAAATGATTGTCTTTACCTAATTCATCCTACACTTTGTTTAAGCTCTATGATCAATCTTGTCACTCGTATAACTGATTTGGCATTTATAGATTGCTTGATTGCCAATAATGACAACACAAAAATGATTTAACCAAAACTTCCATCTAGACGTACTGCACATCATCATCATCATGCCAATATTATTTTTTGAAAGAAGGTATGAGCCAAAATAAGCACATGGATTACTAAGGTGGACCGATTAAAATAAATAAAAATATATTTATTTATTTCACTAACATTGATTGAAAAATAAATATAATATTATTATTTATTTTAGAAGAGAAAGAGAATTAATTATTTATTTAAGGTCATATTTAATTGGGGTTAGTCAATCAATTTTTTTTGAGATTGTTTAATTATAGTGGACAAAATAGAATAAAGGTGAATTAATTATATAATTAAAATTATTTTTTAAAATGGCTATAAATAATAGGATGATTAGTAATTAAATTTAAATAATAAAATAATTGTGCATTTTGAAAATTCTTAATTAATATAGATGTAAAGAAATTTAAGATTATTTAAAACTTTTAAATTATTTAATTTTAATAGATAAAAAGAAGATATTAGTTTAGTTAAATTATATATTTCTCAATTCTTCAAAAGAAGAGTTCTTCAAAATACTATTCTCAATTCTCTTTTTTAAATGTTTCATTATTTTTTTAAAAATTCAATCAATTATATTTTTATTTTAGCATAAAGAAAATAGTTGATTCAGTTATATTCATATTTTCAATTGACAATAAAGATAAAACATAAAATTATGTTATTATATTGTGAAAATTTATTTAAATATATCTATATTTATGAAGAAAGACAACTATCAAAATATTGTAATTTTAATTAATTAGAAAAAGACCCAATATCATATAATAAAAACAAAAACTTAAAAATAATATATAATACCCCATTAAAAAGAGAGCAATGTAAATCTATGAAATATGCTCTTGAATTTGGAATGTAATTAAGTATTTAGATGCAATAACCTTAACTAAACTTCAAAAACCCTAGGAGAGGAAATCAAAGTGAAACCAAAACCTTCATGAATGAATGTGCTTAAATTCTTCCATAGGAATGAATGTAGATCTTGAGAAGATGCAACAAAGGGCCTTAAAATGTATGAAGCGAGATCTTGAATGTTATGAGAGCTCTACCATAAGCACCTTCCATGGCTTGAATGAATGAATCCTTGATCTTTAATGGAGAGATTTCTTGAAGAATGCTTGAGAACTTGAGAGCTTAAGTGTGTGATGGATGCTTGTAGATATGATTGATGGGTGCAAAATGGAGAAAATGGATGGGTTTACAAAGTGCATGGAATTAACTTTCTCTTGTAGGTTGACCCACCTAGAGCTTAACACCCAAAACAATCTAGATACAAGACTAAGGAAGTGGACCCAAAATAGGTTCGAACACATCATTTCCCTTATTGGCCCAACCGAGGCACACTTCATCCTTGTCGTATAGGGCCCAGATCCTTTAAGATTTCTCAAGGTCCCTAAACAAATCTCGAGTCTCAAAATTCAGGTGTAGAACTCAAGATATAGATGTTATAGTGCAGAAAAAATATTCTTAGTGATTGGATGAAGGAAAGGGAGGACCTAGGTGGTTAGATCCTTCCTCAAGCTTTATACCATGAAAATTGGATCTTTAAAAGGAAACTATTAGCTCCAACCCTAATTATGCCTAGGAGAAAGAATAAGGGAGGGCAATCTAATGTAAATGAATGATGGAATTGCATTAAACGAGTGATAAACTATCATTAAATTAAGGTTCTTCCAATTTCAGACAGTACAATTTTGTCACCTATAAACCTTGAGAAATATTTGCTTCTTGTGGATACCCAATAGGTTTTATTTCACAATTGTCTTCAAATGTCTTTTATGAACATATCCTGCAAGCCATTTCTCATAATTCATCAAAATATTCATCACACATCCAAATCATTCTAATTGATTGTCTTTACCTAATTCATCCTACACTTTGTTTAGCTCTGTGATCAATCTTGTCACCTGAATAACTAATTTGGCGCTTGTAGATCGTTTGATTGCCAATAATGGCAACACAAAAAATGATTTAACCAAAACTTCCATCTAGATGTACTACACATCATCATCATCATGCCAATAGAAATTTTTGAAAGAAGGTATGAACCAAAATAAGTACATGGATTACTAAGGTGGACTGATTAAAATAAATAAAAATATATTTATTTATTTCACTAACATTGATTAAAAATAAATATAATATTATTATTTATTTTGGAAGAGAACGAGAATTATTTATTTATTTAAGATCATATTTAATTGGGGTTAGTCAATCAAATATATTTTGAGATTGTTTAATTATAAGGGACAAAATAGAATAAAGGTGAATTAATTATATAATTAAAATTATTTTTCAAAATAGCTATAAATAATAGGATGATTAGTAATTAAATTAAAATAACAAAATAATTGTACATTTTGAAAATACTTAATTAATATAGATGTAAAGAAATTTAAGATTATTTAAAAGTTTTAAATTATTTAATTATAATAGATAAAAAGAAGATATTAGTTTAGTTAAATTATATATTTCTCAATTTTTCAAAAGAAGAGTTCTTCAAAATAGTATTCTCAATTTTCTTTTTTTTTAAATTATTAAATAATTTTTGATATTTAATTATTTAAAAAAAATTCAATCAATTATATTTTTATTTTAACATAAAGAAAATAATTGATTCAACTATATTCATATTTTCAAGTGACAACAAAAATAAAACATAAAATTATGTTATTATATTGTGAAAATTTATTTAAATATATCTATATTTATGAAAAAAGACAACTATCAAAATATTGTAATTTTAATTAATTAGAAAAAGACCCAATATCATATAACAAACACAAAAGCGTACAAATCATATATGATACCCCATTAATAAGAGAGCTAATATTTCCATTAATTATGCTCACTAGAGTCCAATTAAATGAATTGATGAAAAAAAACTCCCACCAAAATTCAGTTGTACATTTGAAAAATTGAGATGATGAATATAATCCTCTGGGCGATGAAGCCCTCTTCCCGGTATAATTTGGGGTAAACAATTAGAATTTACACATACCGTTAGAAAGTAAAATAAAAAAGATGATTGGCCATGTGCATGTGCAATGGCCCTGGCCCATCGGGCATTATTACCTTTGACTCCACTTACACTTTGGATACTCATTTTTATTATTATTATTTTCAGATGTGACTCAACTATCTCGGAACACACAATTATGTTTGCTCTTGAAAATTCCACCCAACGTACTTCAATTTGTCAACTATTTATACATGGAAACTAATGTAAAAACTAGAGCAAGCTATATCTTTTAGTAAAATAATCAAATCACATTAATTGTTATAATTCATAAAGACTTTTATAAAAGACAAGAATAATTTGGTATCATAATTCAACTAAGTCAATGTAGAACTAACAAAATGGATACTTAATCCTTTGAAGTTAGAAAGGTGTACTAGTGAGTTATATAGCATATAGAATGTTTTTAAGGAAAAGTTGTTGATTCATAAGAATTTTTTTTATTACTACAACAGAAAATCTAAACAAAGTAAAATAAGAAATAGAAAATTGTACAATGAATAAGTTCTAGTAATCTTGGAAAAGGAAAGATTATCAATTTATTCGAAGTAGTATAGATTAAATAATTCAAAGTAGTGTAGATCAAAGAATCCAAAATTGTTATAGGTTAAAGGAGCTTTCCAAATGGACAAACTGTCAATTCATGGACAATACATTCAAAGTAGAGCGGAACAAGTGATATAAAAAGTCAAATATATAAGTTACAAGGACTTTCCAAAGGCAAAGGCTAAGGTACATTGAAACTTTGAAAACTTGTTAGAAAATTGTAATAATATAAATTACAGGGAGCTTTCCAAAGAGAAAAAAATACAAGTTTATAGAATATATGACAATCCATTCAAAGTAGTGTAGACCAAGCAATAGAAAATTATTATATGTATGATTTAAGGATTTTCCAAAGATAAAAAAATCAATTCATAGAAACTATAAAATCCACCTAAAAGTTTAGGGCCAAGCAAGAAACTTGTAGTATATAAAAATTACAAGAAGATTTGGAAAGAAAAAAAGAAAGGAAAACTCTCAATTCATAAAAACTACCACAATCACCCAAAACTAATATGAAACAAGAAATAGAAAATTGTATAAATTGGGAAGAAATTCCACATGAAAAACAAGACATAAATTTCATTTGAAAACAATAGCAGTAAGAGAAAATTCCTCAAAAGTAAAGAGTAGTCAAGGGGGAGGAGGGAGGGGAACTGATGTGCAAGTAGAAAGTTTTGTTACCATTCTTATGCAACAAGAACTTAAGAAAGCAGTGGAACTTAAGAAAGCAGTGGTACATTTGATTCCACTTCCACAGGCAATATAAAATAGCTAATAGCTAAACAAGAGATGATTGATTCATTTTGATAATGGTATGTTCGATGAAGTCATTAACTAAGATTCATATCTTTTGAAAGTATGATTGAGCTAGGTTTATTATTAGCTAATTAGGTCATTCCTTAAACATAAACCTTACTTATTTACCAAAACTCAAATATTTTCTATAAGACGGTGGTTAAAAAAAAATTGCTAACCTATTTTTTTATATTAAAAAAATTAAGATAATCAAAATGAACTAATTCTTGCATCAAAATGAACTAATTCTTATTTCATATGTTTGGTGGTGAATTCATTTGAGCTAGTTTTTTATATTTAAAAAAAATGAAGGAAATGCACTAATTCTTGCATCGGTAAGTTTGGTGATGAAGTCATTTAACAAGATTCATATTTTCTAAAGTGTGATTGAGCTAGGTCTATCATTTGGTAATTAGCTCATTCCTTAAACATAAACCTTTGTTACTTTTTTCATTTACTAAAATTCAAATATTTTCTAGATTTAATTAGACCAAACTATGGATTATATATATATATATAAACAAAATGAAGTAATTCTTGCAACATAAGTTAGGCCTCCATTTTTAGTTGTAATTAGATAAATATAATTGAGCTAGGTTCAAGAGTTGGTACTTAGATCATCTTTAAAACAAAAATATGAGTTAATTATCTCATTTATCAAAACACGAATATTTTTCAAATGTAATTAGATTAGATTTTGTGAAAGAAAAAAAGAATAAACTATTTTTTTATAAAATAAAATAAAAACTTAATTAACTGATTTCTAACCAACAAATTGCATCATAGATCACTCCAAATTTTAGCAATATCCCTGAATAGTAGAATTCGACGTAGTCTAAAAGTGTCATTTTGAAGTATAATATGGACAACCTAGGTCTCTTCCCCTAATTTACGAAATTATAAAATTGGTAAACATATGAATAAAAGAGATAAACATATGAATAAAAGAGAGATTCTAAGAAGAAGAAATTAGGTAAGAAATGGGTATGGAGGACTAAGGCTTTGACTGGACGGTAGCATCCCCAAGCTTAATAATAATAATGGAAATACACCCGTGATCAGTGGCCCCTAAATTCTGTGCTTCCACAATCACTACGCTCCACGTCCTCCAATGATGAAAGCGTGCATCGTGCTCTTTCATAATTACATCGCTACCCAGAATAAAATAAAAGGGATAAAAAAAGGTTGCATGCTAACAAATCCCAGTGCCAGAATTTCTTGTGACATCACGTACAATTCATGATGCTGAAATAGTGTACAGCCTCATTAAAGCCTTCTCTTCGCAGTTTTCCCTTTTATTTGTCTGCTTTACCACGTTCCCAGCCCGAGGCGTCAATTTCCTCTTGGCGCCAGGTACAAAGGCATTCAATTATTATCATTATATTTAGGAGGATTTTCCTTTTCTTTATTCAGAACCCAAGGCGTAGTGTAAATTTTCTTTTACTAGGATCGTACACATTCATCGATTTTTTTATAGGGCTGAGGAGGAAAAACAATGGAACTTTCTACAGTGAGAAAGCCCGGAGATCACCTTTTACGCTCTTTGTGTATATACCTCCCACCTTTCCACGAGTATGCGCTCTGTGTATATACGCTTACTTCAAAGCGGTTTCATGGCGCGTCAACCTGATGATGTACTTGCTACTTGGAGAATGTACCCACCCACTCTACTCTTTTTCATATGTTGACAACAAAGTTACAAACACTGCAAGCTAACCGGGCAGGCAAGACTGTGTCAGTGTTTAGAAGATAGGGATACGTACCAATTTGCAAACATCCAAATATATAGATTTTTAACTACATTTTATAATAATTGATATTGATTTTATTAGCTCTTCATTTCAGAATCTGCAATGTTTTTGAATTATAAAGATGAGTGTCGCCTATCATCCATATATCTTTTTGGCTATGGGTCATCCTACTCGCCCATCTCTTCTTTTCTTGGTGATGAAAAGAATCACAGACGTTTTTGATTGATTGATGGATCAGTTAGTATAAGCTGTTTCAGAGATCACGTTACATTTGCTCTCATCTTATTTATAATAAAGAACTGATATAAGCCATTTTGAATTCACCCTTTGATGCTAGGTCAGTGGGTATACTAAACTAATTTCATCGCTTATCCACATTGTTTTGATGATTGGTGTGTATCAGTTATTTTGGATCACACTACACAGCCTTGAGCATACTTTATTTCGCGTTTCAGATCACAGTCAGCCTCTTTTTGATGATGGATCAGTGAGTGTATATCATTTTGAATCACACCCACATCTTTTTCATGACAAAAGTTACTTCAGGCAAACACTGCCACCTTTTACCGATGATTAAGTTTGGTGACTGTAAACTATTTCATGTCACACACTCCTTTTTGTTGATGGATTACTGAATATATTATATACTACTTCATGTCACTCTCCCTCTTCTCTCTTCTTGATGGTGGACTACTGAATATATTAAATACTATTTCATGTCACACTCTCCCTCTTCTTGATAGTGGACTACTGAATATAAATCATTTCATCACTCACCTCTTCTTGATAATAGATTAGTGAGGGTAAACCAGTTCAGGTTACACTCACCCACATCTTGCTAATGACAACTCGACGAACATGTCATTTCAGACCACTATCCCCCGCCTTTTTTAAATGATGGATCAGCGAGGATAAACCATTTCAGATCAAGCTTGCTCATCTCTTCATAATGAATCAATAGATATAAAAACCATTTCATATCAGAATTACCCTCCATTTCGGACCACAATCACCCAACTTTTTGAAATGATGGATCAGTAAGCATAAAACCATTTCAAATCAGGCTCGCCCATCTCTTCATAATGAATCAATGGATATAAAACCATTTCAGATCAGAACTACCCTGTTCTTAACAATGAATCACTGGACATAAACCCATTTCAGATCACAATTAACCTCTTCTTAATGATAGATCAAAATAACCATAAACCTTTTAAATCACACTGCCCTCCTTTTCTTGATGATAGATCAGTGAGAATAAGCCACTCACTGATTTGTAGTCACTGTCTTCCTGGTAATAGTTGAGGAAGTGTAATCGAACTCATTTGATCCACAAACATATACATTGATTCCAGGAAGGAAATCTTTAGTATTTTATATTTCCTTAATTCCTACGCATATCAATGAAAATATGCAGTTCGTCCACTGAGATATTAAATAACTTTTTGTTGGTATTAGGGCTCGAATAATGAGCATTCACATTCAAAAGGAAAATGTTAATTTTTTATTGTTTCCCGTGGATGGCTGTCAAATAGATGCTTCTTGCTGTAGCTTTGGGCATCGCACACAGTTCAATAAAGAAGGCTTGCTTGTTCCTCATTTTCTTCTACGGCTGGCAATAAGATTCCATCAATCAACTGAATGTCATGATTTTACCATTGCATTATGACGACCCCGTACACAGCCTGGTTGGTTTAGAAATTTGACCCCACTGCAGAAAATAAAATAATACGGCGGAAATTCGGTGGATCAGGTCCATTCTATATGATAAGAGAGAGGTCTTTATCATGTGGCAGGAGAACAAACTAAATGATCGACAGGTGGTTCAGAGTTGGTTTTCCTCCGTTTACATGCAAAACACCGAGTAAATTGGCAGAGCACTTTTCTATCACTAAATTCACTTCCATAGAAAAATACAAAAACAATACATATTTAATAATAATCGGTGCCATTGTTTGCTGATAAGATTCCACCGCTTGCTACTACTAGTCCATAATTGCGTTGTGTACAGCTAGGTATATACAAGGCAGCCGCATCACAAATCTATGAAGATAGTAAATTTGCCTTCACAACTAAGATGGAAGTCCCTATCAGTACAACATTTTGAAAGAGGTTACTACTATCTACCTGTTTGCATTTGCAATCACATGGGGTTTTTACTTGCAAGGCTTTACCATCGCTCATCACTCAAAAAAATGTTAGCTGTTTCTGGACTCTATTGTGCAAGTGTTATTGCATCAATCGTTGCCAGAAACAGCTTGCATTGATCTGACGGATTTGTGTAAATCTACTCTTATCCATAGAAGATTTATTTTCAACTAATCATTATACATATTTAATCTACTTCATACTTCCATACTAACTTCTATGAAAACTTCGTAAACATCTTTCAGGCTCTCCTGTTTTAATGTCTTTCCCTCTTGCAGGCTTCATTAATAAGCACATCCAATCCAGTACTGCGTATTCATTAAAAGATCAGGTCACTCATGGCTTTTTCAAATACTGCACCATATTTATGATGCGTGTTATCCAGTTAATTTAAACAATGGACATGTACAGTGGATACAGAGCAGTTTCCATATTGGACATCAGAGTTAATACTCTACTCCCTTTACTGCCCAATTCGTCAGTCAAAGATAAGAGAAGCAAAAATTAATGAATAATACAATTCATCTACCATGTAAAATACTGCATTACACCATCAAAATACCAAAATTCCAAAAACGCACGTAATTCATCAAAATCCCAAAACATATATACAAGAACTTGAAGATTCACATTAGGCACATAAAAAACTCCCAGCAAGAGTTACAGACTATTTTTTTGAAATAGCTATCTATGCGGGCTGCTGCCATTTTCCTTCTGAGATAGAAGAATTTTTATCATGGCTTTACACATAAATGCACCCACATCAAGCAATGTGAGAGCATTCTCTTATTAGTTCTTTGTGTACGACTATAGATACAAAACATTACCTAAACCTGATCAACCATCTGAACAGCTCTCTTCTATTCTACTAGCCGCTTGCACTTGCTCATCCTAAAAGCTACCCCCGCCACATTAAGCATTCATATGTATGCTGCTGAAGAGAACAGAACGGGAAACGTACTATGTATAAGCAAAGCCATTTGATCTGCGGTGGCCTCATCTAAGCTTTTACAATCTGGATTTATCAGTTCAGTGCTTGCATATAAACACAAAAGACGCACACACTCACATTCATATTCTGCTCATGAATTGCACAGTTCATTCCCGAGTTCTACATAATGGAGCAGCCACTTGTGTTCTCATCACTAAAAATGCTAGTACCATAATCATTAGGGTTCTGATGGTAGTAGTAGGGCTGCTGCATTGGAGGATACGGCTGTCTGTATTGCATCATGTATCTGTCATTAACTGGGTAAGCAGGAGGGTAGTGAGTAGGGGCGTGAGCATGAGGATGGGCATGGGCATGGGCATGGGCATGTTCATGATAAGCTCCAGGAGGACCACCATAACAGGTACATCCAGCACCAACACCACCACCACCATAAGCAACACCACCACCTCCACCACCACCATAACCAGCTCCCATCATTGAAGGTGGGTTATAGCCCCCATCATCAAAATACCCCAAATTGCCTCCTTCTGCATCACCACCTCCATGCCCTCCCTTTTTCCCTCCTTTCTTTCCTCCACCGCCACCGCCCCCTCCAGTTTTGTTCCAGTCTGCACCGCCACCGTCACCGTCACCTACTTGATCTTCCCATCCATCTCCTCCTCCGTTTTTCTTTCCACCGTTTTGGTTTCCATCTCCATCTCCACCTCCATTTTTCTTGCCACCACCGCCATTCTGATTTGGGTTTCCTCCCCCACCTCCACCTCCGCCTTTCTTCCCACTGCCATTGTTTTTGCCCTCGTTCCCAGCACCACCAGATTTGTTCTGCCCATCGCCTCCACCCTTCTTTCCACCATCAGTGCCACCGCCCTTCTGCCCATCACCACCACCTCCGCCCTTTTTCCCTCCCCCATTATCGACTCCACCGCCACCCTTCTTTCCTCCCCCATTATCACCCCCTCCCTTCTTTCCACCGCCATTATCACCCCCACCGCCACCCTTTTTTCCATCACCACCATTTACTTTGTCGAACTTCCAATGTATGATCCCATCTTCAATATCCTCCAAACTCCAGTCTATTCCACCTTTACTACCCCCTTTGAGTGGCTTTTGATCATTTTCCTCCTTGTGACCTTTGAATGGCTTCTGATCACTCAGATCAAATTGAACCTTATTAGGTTTCTGTTCCTTGTGCTCATTTTGCTGCTTCGGGTGATTCCCCTTTCCTCCACTCGGCCATAACTCAGCGTGTTTCCCAGACTTAACCAGCTTTTTTATCAGTGTGTCTGCATCTATATTCCCTATTACAGTCACTTTCTGCTGTTCTCTATCAATTTCTGCAGTATACACACCTGCCAACAACAAACAGAAATATAGTAACATACATTTTGCCTGCCACAACATTTAAACAATGTATTTCTTTATAGAGGATTCTTAATAACAAAAATCATCTGTCACAAAATATTAATATTTCCTCCTACATTGCTACAATGTGCACACATATCAGAAGAAAGCTAATATGCAAATAAAGTCTGTAAAGCAACCTAAAATTTATATAAAGGGCTTTGTCCCGGCCCAAAATACTGTTAATTAGGCTGCTTGCAAAAAGATCAAAAGAAAGCAAATATGTAAATAAGGGCTCTGAAGCAGCCTGGAATTTATTAATAAGAAATCCGCAGCAGCTAAACAAATTTCAGAAGAAAGAAGGCAGAAGCACCAAACGCATACCATCAGTCTTCTGTAGAAGCTTTTTCACTTTCGTTTTACATCCTTCGCAGTGAATGTTGACCTTGAGAACAATAGTCTGTCAAGAGTTTTCATAAAGCCATAGTTAAATCAGCACCTCATGCAGCATGAAGATCTAATATCCAAAAACTTGAAAACCCACAAATATCACCCTAACAACATATGAACACTAACCAATAAAACCCCTACACAAATATACATCACCGACTACATTGGCATTCATAATAACAAGACAAACCTGAAGCTTCAAAAGCTTGACGTTCTCTTCTTTACTCATTCCTTCACTGTTATCAAGCGCCGAGAACCCTTCTCCACCTTCTAGCCCCCACCGTTCAAATCCACACTAATGGATCCAAAGCTCACAAAACATCACTCCTCACAAATGCGCATTCATTAACTCACAGACAGCTGAATTCTTACAAGTAAATAAAATCCAATCCAGTGCCCTAAATCACTCCTTTAAAACCCTCAATTTCAAATACCAAGAAACCTAAGCAAAACCCATACATACACGCAAGATACTGAAAAAGGCAACAATACAGGGGGCATTAGAACCCCACTGACCTGTTACTGAAGCCCACCATGCAAGGACGACAGGCAACCCTTTTCACGCAAAGATCAATGGCCAATATTGCTTCCTTGCTCTGTTCCACTATGACCTAGATTTCACAGAAAGGAGTCTCCTCTGTGAAGATCATGCATGAAGTTGCAAGCAACACAACCCCGTTTCCACCAACTAACCCCCTTAAGCTTAACTATCACCACATTCCATTCTATTCCATTCCCGCTAATATTCTACTACTTCCCCTCTATCTTCATAAACACAGAAATACCAAATCCCTTGCGCTTATAATGTCCCCACTGGATTGCATGGGATGAGATAGGAGCAAAAAGACGTTGTTAGGTAAATATCTGTCCGACTTCGTTTGCTGGTGGGGAAACAACGTAACTGTTCCGCATCAAATGCTTACTTGCAAGGGAATATTCAACCACTGGCGTTTTTGGCAGTGGTGGGACTGATGGGGCAACACCAAAAAAAACCCTCTCTTCCCGTGATGCCATTATACCCCTTCTACACTTATTCCTTTTATATACTCTTTCACCTCCTGTTTTTACCTCTGCCTCGCAACATGTGTTTTTGTGCAGTTTGCTTTCATATACACACATCACAGCTACAGTCTATCCCAATTCCCAACAATTTTTTTAATATATATCTTGGAGCTCAAAACCTTTTTCTGTTTTACATAATCATACTCCACCTAATTGAAGGGATAATAGCCTTGAATGGAGGGTTTCAATACTTGCAATTCTTTTTAAAAAACTCATCTAATTTGTTGTTGTTTGTTTGAATACATGTTTTAATCATTCGATGGAGTGATCCAATGGGTTCTTTCTACTATTGTCAAAATGAATACTACAAATGTATAAAGAAAATGAAAACTACAAATGTATAAAGAAAATGAAACTTATAAATGTATAAAGAAATTAATAAAATGTAGTAGTATTAAATTAAAACGCTGGGAACAATAAATATGTAATAAATATTTAAAAATTAGTTAGGGGTTTAGGTTTTTCCCACTAAGGTTTAAAGTTCAATTGTTGTTAGTTGTATTGTTTGAACCCATCCTTGTTAGCTCTAGTAGACTAGTCATGCCCCAACTTATTTAAAATTGAGGTCTTGGTTGGGTTGCAAAGACAACCCTATGTGTAGAAGATATATGTATTTAGTTATTCAAATAGTTTAATGTCAAATTAAAGTTATTTGTGACATGTTGATATGTATTTTTGCTTTCAAGATTTTTGAGAATTGTCTTCTTTAATTTTGAATAGCTTAATATCTTGTATGGGATTTCTTTTCAATCCATAAGATGATAATTTTCCAATGCTATACATGAGAATCTATGAATCAATAGTACATTACTCACAATTACAAATTCTAATTGAGGAAGAAAAATGCATTACTACCAACAGTTTTAATAAATCATATGCATCATTTACATATCAAACTTTTCTCTTTCATTGTACAAGATATTAGTATATGTTCACAGGATGTTTCTCGAGAACTTTGATTTTAATTTTGACCAAATTGAGTTGATTCTAAATGTTGTATGTAATTCAAAATGTGTATTTTGCATGTGTATGATTATTTTATGTATTTGTTATATGACTTTGAACATAAGGGTTAGGGAACCTAGGTGCATGATAGGTTGAGTGGCTCCTAGTGGGAAATGAGGCCCTTAAGTGACTAAACTAGGGTAACCCATTGATAAGTTTTTTAATCAATTGATAACCTAATAAATGAATTTAGGGGATACATATTAAACAAGATGATTATGTTGTCATGTATGTGCCTTAAGTGTTAGTGTAGGCTACGGATGGGAGAGGGAGAAGATGTATGTGAAAACTTGCATAATTGAACTTTTGTATCCTCACAAAAGGTTGTCAAATCCAACATGAGCCTTACTTGGGGGTCAAGGTCAAGAGTGGCCACACCAAGGTAACCCCAAAGTCTTGGGGGTTAGGTACCAAAGGGACCAAACTAACGTAACCCAAGATGAAGGTTATATGATGACACTCTTTCTACAAGTACCAAGAGCCCCTTCTATTGGATTTGTGATTTTCCTCTAGTAGTTCTTACTTTGTTTATGGATCCTTATCCTTCATGATGTGTTTGGAGATTTGGTCGCTTCATTTTTTTTGGTCTCAATGTTCTTTTATGTGTGGGGCCTTGTGTCTATGTCTTTTGCATAATGGGTGTGATCCTTTGGGTTCCATGTGGTTTGGTGGCAGTGTTGTTTCTTTATCGAGGTATTGTGGTTAATCATGGTGATAAAGGGCACTCCCCTTACTGACTCAAATACACATGATACAACAAGGAGGTAAAAAGGAAATTATAAGAACCAAACAATTATAAGAACGAGAGCACTTTCTTTCTATTATCTTTGATGAAATAAAAAATTATAATATTTAGAAAATAAAATGCTACACCCACATGGGCATTTTCATTGCAATAATCCATATGATATAACTAAAGCTATCATTCTAGAACTAGGCCATGAATCAATCTTTCATTCCTATATATGTAGCATCAATAACCACCTTAGAATATTCTAGAAATTGAAACTTTCTTCTTTTGGTACCCAATTTTTCATTGATTCAATTTCCCACCTAAGTGGGTTTTCTCTCTTCATTTTGGTGTCAAAACTTGAGGCTTGGTGGCACAACTTCCAAAAGCCATAACTTTTGACTTGGGTGCTTGATTTGCTTACTCCACCAAAATCCAAGCTCGATGCTCCTGCAGCATTATAAATACTTTCAGTTCCACCTTCTTCCTCTCTTCTTCATCTTTCTTCTTCTCTTCTTCCAATATTTCTGCTTCTTTCCTTTTATTTTCCTCTTCTTCTTTCTTTTTCTTGTCTTCTTTTTCTTTCCTTTTCTTCTCCTCCTCTTCCTTTATCTTTTCTTTGTCTATCATTTTTTTTAATGCTTTCCTCTCTATTTCTTTCTTCTTCTCTTTAGCTTGTTTCTTCTTTTCTTCTTCTTCATCTTCATTAGAGCTAGAGTATGTTGTTTTATTGTTGATATTGACAACAATATTTGCTACATATTTTGTAAAAGGATTCTCCTTTGCATCTACAATTATGTTTGTACCATCCACTTGCATGAATTCATTACCCATAGCAATATGTGGTGGTGAGGGTGCCTGATGTTGCTCTTCTTCTTCTTCCTCATTACTAGAAGGTGTATTTGCTTCTGTGCATAAACTGGGCTCTCAGATTTTGACTGTGCACTCACAATTGGCACTGTAGTCATGTATTTGACAATTGTCCCCTCATTTCTTTGCTAACATCCTCATAATTGCCTCCCATCAGAAGAATTGCTCTTCTTTTGTTCCTCGGCAAGGGATCAATACCCTTCAAAATTCTGTCTAAATCCTCCTTGGAGCCAACTTCACACAATTTATTTATCATTGTGATCCTCAAATTTAGAACTTTTTCCAACACTCTCTTCTTCATATTTATTAGCCTATTATATAGCTCTTTGGGTATCTTATTTTGAATATTCTCAAACTTCTATTACCTCAAAATCATGTTTCTTACAATGGCATTTTCTAATTGCCTACTATCCATATTGCTATACAAATTATAGTACTTGTTTAACTTTACGAAATTGTCAAAATTTATTATTTTCATGTTTAGGTTCTCTACCTTTGGTTTCCATGCTCTCTTTCTAGCTATTGTTTTGCCTTCCTGAGCATCTTGCACTACTGGTCTATCTCTAGCTTCATCCTTAAAACTTTCAAATTCACTTACTTGCATCATTTTCCTTTTCTTGTATGGTCTAGTGGTGGTCTTCTTTAGCCTTTTCTTGGTGGATAGTGTAGGTTCTTGCTTATCCTTTACCAATCTCACTAACTTTCTCTATGCAATAGGTGCTTCCACCTCTGGTTGTTTCCTTGGTTGATCACTTATTGTTCTCACAAGTTGCAGTTGCACAACTATTGCATATGGTGCAATAGGGGACCGCACACATGGTTGTGCTATTGTCACACCTTTTGAAGGTCCTACAATAACAATGGGAGTTGCTTCTATTTGTGTGCTTTTTTATTAGAGTATGATCTACGCATACCCTTCTATGAGATTTGTGCTTATATCATATCCCATGGGTTCTATGAACTTAACCCTTGGTACCACAACTTCCATAAATGTGTTATTTGTCTCCACAATGAAGCATAACTCTCCCTTGTACTTTTCTAACATTGAGGGAGGTATTTTATACCTCTGTTTCATTTATGATTGGAAACTTTTCATCATTCTATCAATGTCATCATCTCTGACATTCTCCAATTTTGATATGTAACATTGAGTCACTATCTTCATTGCACATTCATTGTTATCCCAATTTGTCATTCCAGGAAGCTTCCTTGTAGCATAGAAAAATAAATGAGTCAATAGGGACTCAAATCTGAAAATTGTTCCCTTTGATTTCTTCACTTTAGCAATGTTATTCAATAATTAAAGCCTAATAATCTCACACAGACTAACTTTTCTCCCTTGAACTGGCATTACATAAGTTGCATGTAAAAATCCATCTGGTACTGAGTTAACCCTTGATCCATGGTTAAACTTGTACCCTAATATCTTGCTTAATAAATTTACTCCTTTGTCTTGAATAGAGTCTACCTTCATGTGTCTTCCATAAAATCTTGTATTTAGGTTTGTCTCAACCAACTTTCTTACATTCTTCTTATTGATAGGATTACATCCATCATTACTCAATCCTGTAACCTTATGAATTAGGTCATTGTCAATAACTATTTGTGCATCACCTAGCCATAGAAAATCATTGTGTACCCTACTTAGAATAATTTAGGTCCAATTTTGACTACCAACACTATATAAAACATATATTTTACTAAATTCAACTCACTTAGGTGCTCATACTTAGATTTCAAGGATATGTCACTATTACACATTGTTCCCAAATCTTTGTGAATATCTTCATCTCCTATGTTTTCAATCTTACAGTAGATATAACTTCTAATATCCTCAACATGAAGCACATTCTCTTGAACTTGCAAAAATGTGCCCAATGGGTCCTCCAAAAGTGAAATAAATGGATGTTTCTTGAATACATATCATGGTCTATCACTCACATCATAAATGGTTTGTGATGGGGAGCTTCTTCAACTCAGAGCTTCTAGCTCTTCCCAAGGTACTTCTAGCCCACTATAGGGTCTTCTCTCCTAACCCTAACTTAGAGGATCCCTCTACAATCCCCTTTCCACAAGAAACTCACCCACCAATTCAAAACTCCAATGCCATTCTCCCAACTCACTCCAAATGCCTTCTTTGGCTTAAAATGCCAAAATTTCCCCAAGAACACCAAGTACCTCAAAAATAGGGTAGAACACTCCTTTTAGATTCTTAATGTATTCCATCATTCTGTACCATTCTTTCAAGATTCTTTCACCCAAATCAACAAATTGGATAGTTAGGCATTCTAGCCTCAAGAGCCCCTATTAGCCCTCTTAAAATCAAGGGAAGAGCTATAACTCACAGAAACCCTTAATAAGGCCCCTTGGTTTATACTAGAATTTTTTCCCCTATGACCACCACTTTAGGCTTTTGCAACTCTAGAGTTCCAACAATGTATGTACTGTACAAACTAAGAAAACCCTACTTTTGAGGGTTTTAGAAGAAATGTTAGTGTTTTCCATCTTGCAAGTGTCAAACTCCATTACCTAGCCTCCTCCTTTGAGTTTATCTTCCCTTACACATTTCTCCCACCTTTGCAATTCAATATTGGCCTATGCCAATCATCTATTCTTCACAAGAACTCCTTACAAGCATCTCCTTGTACCTTGCCAAGCTTGGTAGCTTTCTTAGGGCTCACTTGTAAAAATATAAAATGGCCTTCCACAACCTCCATAGACCATATTTACAATATGTATAGAGGCTATTTCTTGGTCTCCAAGAGCCGTGGTGTTTAAACCAAGGACACTCAAGCTATAGCCCATTCCATGCATGTTACTCAAAACTGGACAACAAAGCTAACAAAAACAAAAGATTTTCTAAACCTTATTGAATGCCTACTTGAAACCAAAAAAATTGCACAAATATTTAATACATGTACTCAAAATTATAATTCATTAAAAACAACCTTCCATTCAATCCAAAATCCAACCAAAAACTCCAAAACTACGCTCAAATGCTCAAAATTGTCCTGTTGCTAAATATTGTCCATACATCCAACTGTCCAACCCTTGCAAATGAGTTGGAAAAGTCTTAAAGAGAATTTGTGTTTCTTCCTAGTCTATAGTTTGAACCATAACTACCTCAAATCATTGGTCTTCTGAAACTACCTGAAAAGTTGTCAAGCAATTTTGCAAAATTGCAAAGTTGTCAATGCAACTTTTGACAACTTTTGCAATTTTGCTCCTAAACTCTCCAAACTTGCAAAGAATGTTACCAAACCTTCTAGGATGACCTTAGAACATCTAAGGTCCATCTTACACACTACTTTCCCTCTTCTCTAGCATTTTACCTCATTTTGTCTCCTAGAGAAATTTTTGAAATTTTCAACTATGAGTACCTAATTGACTAAATTAGACTCCTAACTCAAAACCTATCAATTAAAATCTCTTACAAACCTTGGGACTTTATTTTTAGTCCTTAGTAACCCCATGGTTGGTTAGACCATCAAAAAACCAAAAATCAGACTTAGGGTTTGACCTTACCCTAGGTGCTCCTACACTGTTCTCTCCCTGCATGAAGCAGTTAAGGTACTGCTGGAGATAAGAACTTAGTGTTGATGCCCAACTTCTTGAAGTCACCCTCAAAAATCCAATTTTCCTTAGCCTCAGGTAAATCCATCCATTTCATCAAATGCTCCTTGTAGACCTAAATTCTTGTGCTCTTCTTCACCCTGGAGTCCAGTGTCTTTTCAACCCATGGTTGTTCCCTTTTAGGTTCCTTCATGTCTGCTACATCTTTGTTCATCTCTTCCTGATATTCTATGTCATCCATCTTAGGACCTCTATATGATACCAAGTCTTTCAAATTGAATATTAGAGAAAGAGACATGTCCTTTGGTAGATTTATCTTGTAGGTATTAGGTCCATACTTTTTAAGGATCTTGCATGGCCCAATCCTCCTCATCTACAACTTGCTAGGGAATCCCTTTTGTAGCATGATCTTATTGAGATAAACCATCACCAAGCATCCCACTTGAAACTATAGATCTCTCCTCCCTTTATCCTTCATCTCCTTCAACTTCTGATTGACTTCCATCAAATTTTTCTTTACCTAGTCATGTACCTCCTTCATTGATTATACAAAATCATTAGCTTGTCCACTAATCTTTTCATGTGAAGGTAGGTCCCTCATACCTCTTGGGTGAGTACCATATATTACTTGGAAAGGACTTAGCCCTGTTGTCCTATTATTTATATCATTGTATGCAAATTCATCTTGAGGAATAACTTGTTCCCAACTTTGTCCATAATGCTTGGTGAGGCACCTTAATAGGTTGCCCGATACCCTATTTATCAACTTTGTCTGACCATCAGTTTGAGGATGGTAGGCAAAGCTATGTACTAGGTTTGATCTAGGCCTCTTCCATAGGGTCTTCTAAAAGTGCCCCATAAACTTAACATCCCTATCAACTACTATGCTCTTTGGCAATCCATGGATCCTAACCACCTCCTTGAAGAATAGGTTGGCCACATTACTTGCATCATGTGTAGTCTTGCATGGTATGAAGAGGCTCATCTTGCTAAACTTGTCTACTGCCATAAAGACACTATCCATCCCTGTCCTAGTTCTTAGCAATCCCTTTATAAAGTCCATACCGATGCACTCCTAAGGTATATTAGGAATAGGGAGAGGTTGGTAGAGCCCTACATTTGATGAAGTTCCCTTTTCCTTCTGACATATGCTACAATTCTCCACATACCTCCTAAAATCTCTCTACATTTTAGGCTAGTAGTAGAACCTTTCCACAAGGTCCAAGGTCTTGTTCAGACCAAAGTACCCACTCATGATCTTATTGTGCTTCTCTTGTATGAGATTCTCCCTCATGGATCCCCTTGGAATGCACAATTATTGACCCTTGAAAAATAGTCCATTATGCAAGGTGTATTTAGCAAAATCACTGTTAAAATTATTAGCAAATTCATTACATACCTTATAAGCCTTTGAGAAATCAATGTCCTCCTCATACAGATCTTTGAAGCCATCCAATCCAATGCTCTACAACTTGACTTGTTGCACTGTTAGCAACCTCCTGCTCAAAGCATTTACCACCTTATTGTTTTTCCCCTTCTTATGTTTGATAGTGAAGCTATAGGATTGTAAGAAATCCATCCACTTGATGTGCCTTAGACTTAGCTTCTCTTCCGAGTTAATAAAACTTAAGGCCTAGTTATCTATGAAGACAACAAACTCCTTAGGCACCAAGTAGTGTCTCCACTTCTTGAGGGCTTGGATAAGTGCATAAAGCTCTAGGTCACATGATGAATACCTTGTCTTGGCTTCATTAAGCCTCTCACTGAAAAATACCACTAGTCTGCCCTCTTGGCTCAAAATTGCCTCAACTGTTATGTTACTGACATCACATTCCACCACAAATGGCTTCTCAAAACTAGGTAGAACCAAGATAGGTTGGGTTGCTCCCTCCTTTTTCACTCTCTCAAAACTCTAATCTATAGCAAGGAACTTTAAGAAATCCCCCTTTGGAAAAATGTATAAAATTTTGGCGAATTAAACATTAGTTCAAGGGAAAATATTTAATTTCTATTGGCAAATTAATTTTTTTGAGTAGGAAATTTTTTAATTTTATTGGTGATTTTTTCAATTGTATGAAAATTCTATAAAATCCTAGTGAATTTTTCATTATTGATAAAAATTATGGACAGAAGAACACATACCTAGAAACCATGATTTTAATATTATTATTATATGGATCCTAATTGGTTATCAAACTAGAAGGTTAAATTTATTCCACTTATACCATTAGAGTTTCCGTCCAAATTATTGAATGGTGGTGTGAAGGAAACATCCCTATTGTTTATAATTGTTGGAGGATCCTAAATAAATGGCCTAAATCCTATTTCAGGGAGATTTTTTAAAAGGATACCAAGTTTTAAAGAAAGTCTTATATGTAAAGACACATGTTCCAGATCAAATCTATTTTGGGCCAAAGTGAGAAAGCACAAGAAGTTTTAGGGAAAGTTTCTAGAATAGAGACACATGTGGAATCTACATACTTAACCTACAATCTAACTTTAATTTTTACCAAATATTGGCTAATATGACATCGATTAAGATAAAAAATGGAAATTGTAGGAAAATTTATATAATTTACTGCATAGAAAAAATAAATTGCATTTGCGAAATCATCACTAAAATGGAAATACTTATGTATTATTATTGGCAACTAGCCTAAGCATGGTACCCAATTTTTGTAATGTGTTGGCGACATGGCCACCCCAAAAGTGCAAAAAAAAAGCCAAATTTGGGGTCCCTGATGAATGAGATTAGCCAATTGGCGAATATTAGCCAATAAAGTTATCCTTGATCTTTAGGTTTGGTCCACACAAATTTAGTTTTCATGCCCTATTTGATTGTATCCTTCATACATGCACATATTTCACTTAACCTTCTCACAAACTTGTTATAAAACTGTGCCAATCCATGAATACTCCTAACCACAGTAGCAGATCTAGGTGCAGGCCAACTCAAAATAGCCTCTACCTTGCCCTTATCCATCTTAAGACTTCCTTGGGATACTACAAACCCCAAATACACGAGTTCCTCTTTCATGAACTCACATTTTTCCAAATTTACTGTCAACTTCTCCTCTTGGAGCTTCCTTAATACCAAATCTAAGTGTTTCATATGTTCCTCATTGGTTTTACTAAGGATGAGAATGTCATTTAGGTATACTAGAACAAATACCCCAATCTAATCGTTCAAAACCTCATTCATGAATCTCATGAAGGTACTTGGTGAATTGGTAAGGCCAAGTGGCATTACCAACCAATCGTAGAGACCCTTAGTAGTCTTAAATGTAGACTTCCATTCATCCCCTTCTTTCATCCCAATATGATAGTATCCACTTTTAAGATCAATTTTGGAAAAATACCTAGCTCCGCCTAGACAATCCATCAAGTCCTCTATCCTAGGAATAAGAAACTTGTACCTAATTGTGATTCTATTAATTGACCTAGAATTAGTACACATTCTCCACTTATCTCCCTTTTTAGGTACTAAGACCACTAGTATGGCACATAGAGTGATGCTCTTCCTAATTAGCCCTTGATCAAGTTGCTCTTGAACTTTCCTTGAGATCTCCTTGCTATTTTCTAGAGTCATCTTGTATGCAATTTTGTTTAATAGTGATACTCTTGGTATGAAGTCAATTAGATGACTTATAGTCATCTTAGGTGGTAGAGTAGGTGGTGCTCTATCATAGGTGATATCTTTAAACTGGTCCAATAGTTCTTGTAGTTTTGCAAGTATAGGTGTGAATGTAGATATCTTCTCCTCTTTAGGTTTTAGCATAATATCATAACCTATTCCTTCACTCTCCTTCAAATCCTTGAGGAATTTTTTTCCACTCATGAGAAATGCCTTAGTAGTAAACTTATCCTCTTTGTCTTCTTTCACTATACACTAGATTCTATAAGTTACACCATCCTTCTTAAAGGAATACTTGTTCTTCTTCCCATGATGCACTACCTCCATGTCATACTGCCAAGGTCTTCCCAATAGTTGGTGGCAAGCATCCATGGGAAGCACATGGCACAAGATCCTATCAATACTTTCTAATGGTGATGTCTACCCACACTTGTTCATTCACTAAGATATTTTGTCCCTTATTCAACCAAGTCACCCAGTAAGGGCACACAAGTGGAATCTTGGTCAACCTAAGCTTTTGTACTATCTCTCTTGACAAGTCATTGTTAGTAGACCCTAAATCTATGATTACATTGCATACTTTGCCCAATATCTTGCATGTGGTTCTAAACAGCTCCCTCCTCTTCTTTGGCTCATCCTTGATTGGTTCCTTAACTAAGACCCTCCTCAACATAAGGTTTTCACCTTTCTCCACATCAAGGTCCAATTCTCCTGCCTTTTGATTGTCCTCTTCTTGGACATAGTTAATCTTCTTTTCCCCATAAGAAGATGATGCCTTTTCTGGACATCTATAAGCAGTGTGTCATATCTTACCATAGTTGTAGTCCTTCATGTTACTAAAGTGTGAAACTTTGTTGTTGCTTCTATACCTGCCTCTACCTCTATTAGAGCCTTCTCTTTGTATGGTCTCACTGGTCTACTCATTCCACTTAGAGTCTCCATAGATTCTCTACTCATTACTCCTACCACTAGAGCCTCCCCTTAAACCACCTCTGAAGTCTTTACCTCTACCCCTGTTCTTAGAACTGGAGTCCCCTTTCTTCCTTAGTTTTTCCTCCACCTTCCTAGCATTTGAAAATAACTCTAAAGAGTGGTGAGGCTAAACAAGCTCAACTCATCCTATATGAACCACTTAAGGCCATTTAAGTACCTTGCCACTTTGATACTCTCTACTTCTTGCAACCTTGACCTTAGTGCCAACTTATGAAATTCCTTAGTATAGGTAGCCACATCAAGTTCTTTTTGCATGAGGTTATGCCTCTACTTATGGATCTAAATCTCATAATCCTCTCGAAGATATGTTTATTTGATCTTGGCCATCATTGATTTCCAATTAGCTATAGGCTTCTTCCCCTCACTTTCTCTTTCTTCCTGCACAAACTTCCACCATGTCAAAGCTCAACCTTTCAACCTAGACTTTGCAAAACTCACCTTTTAGGCTTCTGTTATCCCTTCACACTCAAAGTAGTTCTCAATGCTCTCAATCCACTCTAAGAATACCTTTGCATCCATCTTGCCATGAAATAAAGACACATTCTCTAGATTCTTCCCTCCAAATGCTTTCAGGGCTTTCAAGAATGGTTCTTGCTTACCAAGTGGAGGATCTAGTTCAGGGATCTCATCGTCCAAACTCACCTACTCTTTACCCTTCCTAAAGTCTTCATCTCATTTAGCTTGGTCTACATCCTCTATCTCTTTCAACTTGTCTTTTACATCCTCTAAGGCCTCATCTAGAACCTTGGTCTTCTCTTCTAAGAGCTTCTTTGTCTCATCCACTTCTTTTTCCAACTTTACATTGGTCATCATCTTGGAAGACCCACTTGACTTAGTAGAATATAGCATGCCACCACAAGCCAAATCTTATAGCTTTGATACCACTTTGATGGAGAGTTTCTTCAACTAAGAGCTTCTAGCTCTTCCCAAGCTACTCCTAGCCTACAATAGGGTCTTCCCTCTCAACCCTAACTTAGAGGATCCCTTTATAATCTCCTCTCCACAAAAAAATTGTCCACCAATTCAAAACTCCAATGCCATTCTCCCAACTCACTCCAAAGGCCTTCTTTGGCTTAGAATGCCAAACTTTCCCCAAGAACACCAAGTACCTCAAAAACAAGGTAGACCACTCCTTTTTAGGTTCTTAATGCATTTCACACCATTTTGCACCATTCTTTCAAGATTCTTTCACCAAATCACCAAATTGGCTAGTTAGGCCTTATAGCCCTAAGAACCCTTATTAGCCCTCCTAGAATCAAGGGAAGAGCTATAACTCACAAAAAATCTTAATAAGGCCCCTTGGTGTATACTAGAATTTTGTTCCCTATGACACCACTTGAGGATTTTGCAAGTCTAGAGTTCTAGCAATGTTCGTATTGTACAGACTCAGAAAACCCTAATTTTGAGAGTTTTGTAAGAAATGTTAGTGTTTTCCATCTTGCAAGAGTCAAACTCCATTACCCAACCTCCTCCTTTGAGTTTAGCCTCCCTTACACATTTCTCCTACCTTCCAAATTAAATATTGGCCCATGCCAATCATCAGTTCTTCACAAGAACTCCTTACAAGCATGTCCTTGCACCTTACCAAGCTTGCTAACTTGCCTAGGGCTTGCTTGTAAAAATAGAAAATGGCCTTTCACAGTGTCCATAAACCATATTAACAATATGTAAAAAGGATATTTCTTGTTCTCAAAGAGCCATGGTGTTTAGACCAAGGACACTCAAGCTATAGCCCATTCCATGCATGTTACTCAAAACTAAACAACAAAACTAACAAAAAAAAAAGATATTTTAAACCTTATTAAATGCCTACTTGAACAAAAAAAATCACACAGAGATTTAAGACATGTACTCAAGATTCTACTTCATTAAAAATGGTATTCCATCCAATCCAAAATCCAACCAAAAACTCTAGAACAATGCTCAAATGCTCAAAACTGTCCTGTTGCTAAATGTTGTCCGTACATTCAACTGTCCAACCCTTAGAACTAAGTTGAAAAAGTATTAAATAGACTTCATATTTCCTCCTTTTTTGTAGTTCAAACCATATTTTCCACAGATCATTGGTCTTCCAAAACTGTTTGAAAAGTTGTCAATGCAACTTTGGACAACTTTTGTAATTTTGCTTCTAAGCTCTCCAAACTTGCAAAGAATGTTACCAAACCTCCTAGGATGACTTGAGAACATCTAAGGTCCATATTGACATAGTTCTTTCCCCCTTCATTACAATTTTACCTCATTTTGCCTCCTAGAATTTTTTTTGTAATTTTCAACTATGAGTACCTAATTGCCCAAATTGGACTCCTAACTCAAGACTTATCAACTAAAATCTCTTACACACTTTGGGATTTTTATTTTTAGTCCTTATTAACCCCATGGTTGGCTAGACCATCCAAAAACCAAAAACTAGACTTAAGGTTTGACCTTACACTAGGTGCTCCTACACTAGTTTGGCTAGCCATTACAATTCAACTGTATTCACTTAGAATTTTAGCTTAAGCTCTGTAAAATACCTTAAAAATGTGTTCTAAGGCTTCTGCAACTTTGTGGTTGAAGAACTTCTTTTTGCACTTTACTTTAATGTCAAATCACTCTTCAATTTACTCAAGACACTTCACATGAACAAATAGTACACACATTCTTATTTACAATCCTTAAATAATTTCAAATCATACTACACATTAAATGTGTATCTACCACAAATTCAAAAAATTTCTTTGTTCACTAATAAAATTGTTTTTCAAATTTCTACTTACTGGGATCATATCTAGACTTGTGCACGTGACTATAGCTTCCTCTCTATGTGAACTACATCTTCTTAACTGCAGAACTTCCAATTCACTCTCTAACATGAGTTTTAACCAACTAATGCTCTATCTTTGCTAGTATAGCTTGATTCAGATAGAATGAGTCATAAACAATCTACGACTTTAATTTCTCATCGGGTGCATCAAAATACATTTCCTCCAAAACTGTATAAGATCTTTTTGGATCCTTAGCTATCACAAATGCTTCTTTGAATTCATCGACATGTTCTTTGACTATTTCCTTCTGACTTTTATCACTTCCATTATCTTTCCTTCTATCATTTGTGTTGTTATTCCTTTTGTAGTTGGGATTCCTATTAAGGTTCCTTTTATCCATTCTACAATATCTCACTATGTGTCCAAAGTTAATACATAACTGACATATAGGTGCATTTCTTCTCTAATTGGTTCCATTTTGATTCTCAAGTGCTCTACAATTCCTTGCAATGTATCTAGGATTGTTACACTTGTAACACATAAACTAGCTCTTTCTCCATTAGATTTCTCTCCATCACTAGATTTGTTCTGTGATCTCCCTCTTTCATTACTTGTATGGTTAGTGTTACTAAACATTCTACTATTTGCATTATTACCACCAAACATAGGTTTCTTACACTCTACTTCTTTATGTCCATAACCATGACAATTATAACAATAGAAATTAATAATAGATTTAAAAGACTTACCTATGTAATCTCTTTTCATATGTCCAACTTCATTGCATATGAAGCATCTACCTTTGAACTCACATCTTACTTCCTTGGGTGGTTCATCTTGCGTAGGTTCATCAACTTGCTTTATTTTCTTAGTACAAATCAATTATTTCAACTTCCTTTGATACTTTAGTAGACGTGCTTGATTCTACCTCACTCAGATTAAATTCCTTGGGGGATTCAATAATTGGCTTTGGTTCTCTTCTAATTTCAACTTTCTTGGGAAATTTCTCTCCAATAAGATATCCTAGTCTTATCTTATCATAAGAATGTCTCTGGTGAAATATCTGTTCATCTATCTTCTCACTACTAGAATAAAGTTTCTCTAGCTATTTCTTAGCTTCTGCAATTATCCTTTCATAGTGGTATTATGTTTTTCTAATTCTGCATGCTCAATCTTGATAGTATCTAGTTTAGATGTAACTTGACTTAACTAGGATCTAAGGTCTACATTCTCGAATTTTAGTTCAGGTTCATTCTTGCCACCATTCTTCTTAAGACTCAACTTAAGTTGAAAGATTTTCAATTCATGTTTCAAAATCTCATTTTCTTTCTAGAGATTTCCTACTTCATCATTGTCACTAGTCTGCACAATTAATTTCTTGCTAGATTTCAAATCATCAATCTTATCTTTTAGTTTACCAATGAAGACTTTTGCATCCTCATATCTATTTATCTCTTTCTTCAGTAAGAAGGTCAATCTACTCAAGAGCTTCTTTAAGGTTTTTCTTCAACTATTCCATATCTATAGGGATCTTATTCAAGTTGTTAAACTTCTTCTGAGTAACTGTGCACTAATACCAATTGTTAGAAATAGGTAATACTGGGGGGGTGAAGGGTGTTGGGGGGTGAATCGGTATTCTATAGACTTTTTCAATAATTGAATAGTGTTAATTACTTTATAACTTGCATATGAAAGTAAACCAACAATGCTCAACAATACATATAACCATACACATAGAGAACTCATAAAAACATTATTTGTTAACTAGGGAAACTTTGGTGAAGGGAAAAGTCCAGTGGGGATAATATATGTTGGCCTGACTTTTCACTAGGTTATCTTGGTACACTCTGTAGTGAAAAAATGATTAGTGTAATGCTCCGCCAAGGGATCCAAAGAATTAACCTAGAATTTCACTAAATTTGGTAACATTTTTTTTTATTAAAATAACATGAAAGTAAATACCACATATAACTTGTACTTAATAACGGAAGCAATAGCAATGTCCATCTGAAAGTAAACATAACATACATAACCGATTACATTCTTTAAAGATCCCTTAACGTTGAATTACATACATGAATCCACCTAGTACAACATCCACATGAAATAATAATGATAAGTCCAATGTTTAAATATTACATTTCAAATGCTCATTCATCCTCTGTACATGTCACAGGGTATGACAAGTTCAAAGAATATACATATGTATAATAAGGTACATCATCCTATTCTAATCTATGATACATCAAAGTAAAGATAATCTCATGATACATCACCATAGAAGACATATACATCCATCATAAAGATCAAACAAAATAAACTAAGTGCACGGTTCCTCCCAATCGTAAATAGCATCATTAGACCATCGTGGATCCTAGCCATCCCTTCATGCATAACATTCCAAAGCACCGAAGAGATCATCGGCTATTAACATAGTAGGAATGCCACTCCTAAAAACATCCTACTAATATGCAAAGTAAAGCATAAGGTAACATCATCTAACATATGCAAATCATCAATATAAGAAACATACCAATAAATACATCCATCATAAGGTATATCATCAATCATAATGATCCAAGAACAGAATGAAGATAAATACCAACCAAGAATACTCCAGCCATGGTGTCTCGGACGGATCTCAAATTATAAGAGTAAAAATACACTACCACCCGACCGCGTGGAACCTAAGTGGTCCACTCCCACCGTGCTGAGGAGATAATCTCAAGTCCCAATCAAGCTATCAAAATCACATAGCATAAATCCCTATAATCCAGGAATCCTAAAAGTATACTAACTCAAAGGTTCCAATCACACACAAAAATCGACATCTAATTCCCAGAGGCACTCAAAGACATGTAGGAACCTACTATGCAAGCGGGAAAGTGTCATCGCATTTATCTCGTACAAGTTACCCTGGCAGTTAGCTAAACTCCATGGGTCCATACAGATCTCATGCGGCCACTAGTATCCTCTCATATTGACAAGACATACTATGGAATGCAAGGTCGCAACCATGCATTCTCACTACTCCCATCCTATCCTATCCAAGCACTCAAGGCATGGGCGAGAACCAAAACTCTTATCTTTTTAGGTTCATTCAGTTAGTATTAGGTGTGAATGTTATCACTTATTAATCCAACTTACAATGAGTTACCTTGGCAGCCTCTTAGGGTCCCGACCCCCATTGCAAGCCACTTCCCGTCACTACATGCAGATATCCTACCCTAATGCTCATGGAATCATAAATCTCTAAATCACAAAAGATAATCCATAATAAAATCATCAAATATCCATAAAAGCATCAAATCACCATGAGCAAATATACATAGAAAATCATGATCACAACAGCTCTCTATTGGCAACTGAAGCATCACTGATAATCAAAAGTATCCAATGGTTCTTAATAACCAAAATATATCTCAATCATACTGATCGAAGACTCCAAAAATGGTTGAGTCAAACATTTCACAACATGACATCATCAAGGATAAATCCACATTTCAGTCCCATCACAGCGACTAAAAAATAACCAAGGATAACTGATCGATGACTCAAAAATGATTAGCTCAAGTGTCTCATACGCATACATCTCAGCTTCACACATGAAGACTGATGAACAAATACAAACATTTCATAGAGCATATGATCACATTACCATGGTTGGACTTATAAAAATCGAGACCAAATAAGATCAACATGCCAACACATCTCATAACCCCCGAGCCTCTGGTAACAACCTAAGACTGGTCAACACTAGTCAACCCAAAAACTCAAAACAAGAAGCATAAAGAATACACGATGCAAACACATGTTTTGGTTTTGCTATCTTACATAGTTGAATCAAGTGTAGAGGTTTCCAGTTTTCTGTTTGCAAGTATATTTTCAAGTGTCTCAAGTTTCATCATTTGACCTACAAGTCAACCCATTTGTTCCCCGATAACATTATCCTTCTATTAATAAGAATTACATTTAAAGAATAACTTAAGGATAAATATTCACTAAACTGATCATCATTGACCTTTAATTAAATTGTTCTCTTATTTAACCATGATCCATATTCTAATTGATTAACCTTTCAACTTTTCTAAGATCATTATTCATTATATTATAAGAGGACCAATTATCATTCTTCGAATAAGAGATTATAACTTTACTTATCTCAATCCATTAACATAGGTACACCATCCATGACCTATTAACATCTTTTTAGTTTTCAATTAGAAACTTAATTAAGTAAATTACTAAAGTTTAAGTCTTTGAATTTAATTGTCACCATCGTTGACAACCATACAATATCTAAAGTCATAATTCAAGTCATAAGAATAAGACCTATCAACTTCAATATAGATAATCTACAATCTCGTTAAAAGAATTATATCAAATAAATCTCTATTACATAACTTAATTATTAATTAAATCTAATTAACTCTCATTAATTGATTTAATTAATAATTGTATAACCATAGGAATATTTTAATTAACATCAGTTGACTAATAACTAACTAGAATTCTGTAAGTTAAAAGTCAACTATAATTCAATACTCAAATGATTATATTAATAATTCAATAATAATAACTTGTTAATATTTAATGACAAGCTATATTGAGAATCTTATTATTAAATCTTTAATGATCACATACATCACTCTGCAACAATGTTCTCATTTATATTTTAATAATAACAAGTTATAATAAATCCTCAATACCAGGTATTATTATCTCAAATAAGTTTTTCCTATGTACGTTGATTCAGTTAACTGATAATCCTCCAAATTATTAACCAATTCAATTTGATTAATATCTTTTACAGTACTTCGATCATTAACTAATCTCCTTTAGAGTAACTCTGTTCATATTAGTTGATAACTATTTAAACTATTTATACTATTATTTATTAATAGTTTGTTAGACCCAAAAAACATTAATAAATAATAAACTTATCACAACTATAAATAATCAATCTAGAGAACTTTTACATAGAACTTAATTAGCTAACTTTTAATACCATTAAGGTATTCAAACGTATTAACTAATAACATAATAATTTAATCTTAATCCAATATCATTTATAATTTTTAAATTTAAATCAATATAATATAACTTATCATCTTACAATTATTTAATCAATATTAAAATCAACCATTAGACTCCATTTTCTAATTGTTCTAATAATATTTTGTCTATACAAAAGTTGTTTGAAAAAGATCCCTATCACAAACCAATAAGACTCATTGTAGATTTTAACATGAATAATTTTCAAATTCTTAGCATTATCATCTTCATTAAACAACTCTAAAATTGTTTAATAGTATTCAATATACATTATAAAAAGTCCACTATATAAACTATATTAAAATCTCTTTTCTTTTAATCCATTTACTTAGATTGACTAATAATTAACTACACTTCTTCTACTATTAATTAATCTTAATTAAATTTGATTTAATTAGATTAGATAATAGACCATATAAAACTAATGCATATTAATAAGATTCTAATAAGGGAAGATTGCAATAACATCCTTAATTCATTAAATAATTTCCAATAGATTATCTCTAATCAAATTTGTTGATAACTATTTAAATCATTATTTATTAATAGTTTGTTAGACCTAAGAAACATTAATAAATAATAAACTCATCAAACTATATTTCCATAAGCCCCATTAGTTATTATTTAACTAACCTTTAAGGCATATCAATAATTCAAACCGTAGCTATGTTATAACAATGTTATAATGTAACTATGACTCCTTGTCAATATAACAATTCTTATTTAAATCTAAATCTAATATCATTAAAATTTGAGTCTCTTAATAATCATCATTAAACACTTTTACCACCCCTTAACTATATATTAAATAGTATTTAATATACATTAAATAATTAATATTAAAAGTCATCAATTTTCTATTGAATTCAATATCTCTATCTATCAGCTCCATCCACAAACTTTTTATTAAAAATCTTCATTAATTCATTTAGAACATTCTTATTAGTCTTTAGACTAATTAAATAATTATTAAATTCTAATTATATTACTTTGATATATTATTTTTGTGAAGTTTAAGCATAAAAAACTCTTGGTTATGGGAAATGAAGAGACATTCATTTTTGAATAAAACAGTCTCAGTACGACGGCCATATCTCCCTAATGAACCGTTGAATCGGGCTAAAATTTAAATATGTTGGAGAGGGCCAAGTTGCGTCGATTCTGACTGGAGAGATCGAATAAATTCGATCCTGATAAAAAGTTATGAATGACTAAATTCGGGTCTATCCAAGAGGCAGCGACAGGACAATTTGTGATGAATTAAGAATTTCCTCTCAAAATAATTGTTCTCTAAATTTAACCATAAAAGGGTTTGTTCATATGCATCTAAAAATATAATTGATAGAAAGATTACATCTAATCATTCGAATTTTCACCATAAAATTTCTATTTTAATTCCAAATCTTGTCTATCTAATTTCACAATATAAATTCGAACCCAAACCCGATTAAGATCTAATTATTTCTCCTTAATTGGATCTAAGATTTTTCTATTGTTTTCTTCTCAACCAAATAAAATATCTAGATTCCAATTTCAAATAGTAGATTCAATTACAAAGAGTATTCAGACACATAAAACAGATATGATAAAGACAGGAAGAGAAAGAGTGCAAAGGAAATATGAGAATATCACGAGTGCACCTGGACACTGATGCTAATTTGCCATGTCTTAGAAGTCCATAGAAGATCCTTTCTTTCTCCATCATTCGCAATTCTTCCAAGAATCCAAGCCAATCGAATCCTCCAAGTGATTAGAAGTGCTAAAAGGAGCATAGAAGCAAGTAGAAAATATATGAGCATATGAATCTTCTCCCATGCATGTAAGCTTTGAAGCTTCTATTTTTGCTTGTAACTCATGGCTTCCATTAAGCTTGTAGCTTCCATTAAACTTGTAGCTTCCATTAAGCTTTTCTTTTAAGCTTCTATGAATGCCTGAATATCAAGAGCTCTCAAGAAACCTTTGGAATGCTTCTTGAAACCGCTGAAAGGTGTCACCAACTAAGCATGGGTCTTTTCCAATTCTTTTTTGATGAGTCATATAATTGTAGACACCTTGTGCTTAATTGATGCACTAACCCCCGTATTGTTGACACATGTTAATTCCCATGCAAGCTTATAACTCCAATTTATTTTACTCTTTCCAATTTAATTTATTAAGTCTCATGCACTAATTTAATATCTCCACTTTTCAATCTTAATATATTTATATTTTAATCATATGAGATTTAGAATCTTTTAATAATTTAAAATATATTTTTCACTTTTAAATTTCATTTTCTAAAACTTTATTGCTAAAATATTTATTAGCTTTAATAATAATATTATTTAGTCATTTATTTAAAAATGAGCTCCAAATATATTATTATTAAAATAAATATTGTCACATTCTAAATTTAATATTATAACTTTTATCTTCCTATTTAATTATTTTATTTAATTAATTTTTCAATTAATTAAATAAAATAAATATCAAAATACCATATTAATTTTCTATTAAATTAAACCATTAACTAAATCTTTTAATTAGGCTTAATTAATAGAAAATACTCCAAAGGCTCACAAAGGTAAAAATACGAAAAATTCATCATAGCCAATATACATACAAATCAAACCAAAGGGTTTATATCACAAATTACATCATCTGACGCATTTGGAGGGTGCTCAACTCAGATACTTGTCCTAATTTTTCAATTAGAACAAATGACTTAAAGGGTTGAGATTTGGACTTGAGAATTTATCTCCCCTCTCTTATCATTGAGATAATGTGATAGGGTATGCTCATCTTGGCAATTCAGGGAAGTCGATACCCGGTACCTGCAACCTGCATAAAAACCATGCATGTGCAAGCACAATATATACTAAACTAAACAAGCAATGGCAGAAAGTGGTGCATCGTGTAGATCCTGACTAGCAGGTGACTACGACTCCCTTCCTTAACCACATCAGACACACCATACAAAAGCAAACACACAAAGCAAACACGCACACCATACACATGCAAGTATGGGGTAAGTATCCATAAGAAAACACATATGATAATAAATCATCTTACTAATTATCATTAATAACTGCAAACACTGAAAATAATCATCATACATACATAAAATGTAGAGTCTAAGTAATCTCATCACATATCAACTGAATCCATAGCACAATATCTGATAATCTCATAATAATGTTACTAATCATTAACATGAAACTAGCTCTAAAAGAGTTCATCAATGATAACAAAATGCGAACCAGGGGTAGGCACTACAATTAGTCCCATGTGTTTGAAATTGTGGAATGTGTCAAAGCCCTGGGTGAGTTTTAAATTTTCATCAAACCCTTGTTGTGTGCCCTAGCTTTTTTAATAAAATTTTTAGAACCTTGCCTTGACTGTGGTTTCACTTTTTGTTATTTCCTTAATATTCTATGAAATATCTTAATCACTACAGTTTACCATCATCAACTGTTGATATTTAGAAGATCGACAATGAGCACATACCTACATTGAGAACTTGCTCAAACTTTAGCAATTGTGAGAATGCACTTGTGTAACATGTAACACTTGGTGACGATAGCCTTTTGACATACTACAAAGAACTGGAGGATGTCAAAAAGTTTTCAGAATTGTTAAGAAATATCCAAAGCATGTGGTAGCCTTCAAGCGATCTCATTGGTTGAATTAAGTAGTGGGGTCACTTTTGGTATTATATTTTTGAACCATTGATTTGGGGAAGATCAACGGTGGGTGTGTTACTGCTATGTGAAGATGTGTGAAGTTTACCTAAGGTAGTAAAGTGCCCTGGCAACACATGTCTTTAGTGATGTCATGCAATACATTTAAGTAATTCAAAAGGAAAAAGATATATACATTGTTGATCTTGAGAAGATCAACAAGTAGTGCTTGCCTGCAATATGAACATGCTCGAAGTTTAGTTGAAGTGGGGAAGCACTCGCATGCCATGTGTACTGGGATGAGGTCATATGCCCCTAGTTGAATAAAGCTAATAATACAACCAATAGTTAGTGATTATCAAAACACATTGGAAAAGGTGAAGCATTTCATTGGTTGACTTTGCTAACTAGGTTGTAAAAAATGGATACAATATATAACACCGTTGATCTTTAAAAGATCAATAGAAGGTGCTTCACTACAATATGAAAATGACTTATTTTTAACTAATGCAATAAAGTGCCTGCTTGCCATGTGGGCAAGAGGGACCGATTTCTTGGAAGGTTGCCTAGACATGCTAGGGTGGAAAAGGATGGTGATATGGAGTGTGATGATTGCTAGGATAGTCCATGTGTTCCTAAGTTGGAAAATGATGGTATCAGTGGGCCCATAGTTTCAAAGCCAAAGTCATGAAGATATAAGGATTTTTCTTGATTATCAATCTTTAGAAGATCAATGATTAGCACTTCATCGCTTTATGAAAGTGCTCGAACTTTATGAAATATAGGAATATGCCTTGTTAACGTGTGACAAATTTTCAAAAGCATTACCACAACCCTTCTCATTTCAAATTAGGTCACTCGATGCTTCATGATTAATGGTGGTATTTCAAAATTCACGACGCGAGATGAAATTTGACTTTTGAAGCATTAATCTTATTAATGTTGTCTCTTGTGCAACTTAATGCTATAATAAGATTATGAATTCTCCATTATTGTGTAAAAAACTATAGAATTCCCATAGTGTAAAGATTTCCAGAGCTAAGTGCAAGAGTTTTTAAGGTTTTCAACACATCGCATAGTGATTTACAGAGAGAAAGAGAAAAGGCAAGGTAGATAAGTCATCGAAACTTTTGAGAATTAAGAAATTGTGATTATATTAGTGTAAATTGCAAAAATACCTCCACGCAAGGATTTTTTTGGAAAAGTAGATTACTTGAAGAGATTCATGATGATTTTCTAGAACAATTGCCATTATCATTGATTTTGAAAAGCCCTAGGTTACTGGTTGGAGAGGGTTTCTATGACAAAGCTAATTGGTTAAGAGATGTAGAAGTGTTTATGGGAGGGCTAGAGCTTTTTTGAAAATGGTTTGTAGAGAGAAAATTGGATACTCCAGTGAGCAATGCCTGGGAATTCAACATAGGAAAATTGATTGTCCTTGGAAACTTCTTCTTTGATGATCTACTAATAAACATGGCAAAGAAATATGATCCAATCACTAGGGTTGTAAAGAACCATGTAGGAGATAAGTTTTTTAGGGTTTCACCTAAACTGATCAAAGAGGTTTTTAAGCTAAACCCCTATCATGTTGTTCATGAGAAGATTGATATGGAAGACCTCCAAGCTAGATATGATGCACAAAGAGTATATCTAAGGGGAGGGCCATTGCAACAACGCTTTGTTAAAATTGGATCATTGCCCTTAGTCACACAAAATACCCCAGAGCCCTTGTTGAAAAAATACTTTAACCTTAGGGCACATGCCTTATACTTTTCTCTTTGCAAAATCTTTGGTATGGATGAACAAGATAACATCATAGGCTCTATTGTTCTTATTATTTCTCAAACTCTTCAGTATGGAATGAGTTCAATTCTTAATTTTTCCACCTTTTTAGCTAAAGAAATTCATAATGGCTTGATTGGAATAGAGAAAGCTAAAGTTGACAAACTCTTCTGTTGGTATTCACTGTTGATGCATATCTGTTTATACAAAGGGATTACCTTTTTCTCCAAGGAGATGAAACTAGAATTGGAAAGAGATGGAGAAAGACTCAGTTAGTTATGGTGTGCAAACATGACATGGGAGGTAACTAATGTAAGCTTTGTCAGATTTGGCAGATACTTTACCTCTAGGCTCAGAATGTCATTGGTAGGGGACAACCCTAGGATACCACAGTCTCTGTTACAATTAATTAGACCTCAAGACCATGCCCAACGACTATTGGTAAGCCAAAACTGGGGTGATATCATTTCATATGTTGTTTCCACTATTTTTATGAGTTTATTGCTTTTTGGGAAAGTCACATGTGCTGCCATACCAGGTGCCTTTGAAGGTAGGGATTTCTGAGTTATTATGGTAAATCCAATTAGTTGAGGAGAGAGATTTACTTGGTAAATCTAAGGGTAATTTCTTCCCAATGATTACTATTATTCATAATTTTGTTTTTTTTAAAAAGGGATAATGAAAATTGGGAAAATTCTAGACAAATATCAGATGGCCCAATCCCATGCCCATTTTGTTGATTTAGAGGGATTTTATGATCTCCTTAGAGAAAGAAGTAATGCTAAGATTCAAATACAAACTGTATACTTTCTTGAGGACATAATCATGAATAAGTTCTCATTACAAGAACAAGAGTTTAGAAAAGAAAAATGGAATATTTATAGTAAAGTTTTGGATTTTATAACTGCTTTTGAGCCAAAATATGATCCCTTAGTAGATAAGAAATATTGGGGCATAAAGATAGATATGTTAATGAATCAATTTGATGGGATTATGAAAACATTGAATGAAAAGAAAGAAATCATAAAAAATTCATACCTAGACAAGGCTGTTGAGGTGGAGAGAAGACTGGCCAATAGAATGATTGTGACCCTAGGGCAATATACATTACTAAAAAAGGTTGGGTATGTAGTGGCCCAAAATATATAGTATGTTCCTCAATACAAGAGGCAAAGGTCTGAAAGCCCTCTTGACACACATGCCTCTAAGAAGCAAAGAATAGAGAAGGGTTCATCTTCTCATGCAGAAGAATATTCACCATCCCAGACTCCACTCAGAATAGATGATGAAGCATCTCTGAGAAAACAACTGAGGAAAATTGGAGGGGAAGGGGACATTGTGATTACAACTGCTGATATTGAAGGAGGAGTACCTATAAAGCCTCATGTGCCATCTTTTGATCTTACTATTGTAGACTATAGAGGTAAGGAAATAGACCTTGTGATTGCACATGCTTCCGAAAAGTTCACTGATGATGAAAATTTTATAAAAACTAGATCTTTTGTCCAGTTCTTATCGAGAAGAAATATTGGTAATTTTGAAAAGAAGTGCAAATTAATAAAAGTAGAGCAGCCTGATAAGTTGGACTCTGAAATTGAGAAAGAAGTTAAAGCTAACTTCATGGAGGAATTTGCACAATTAACCCTTGAAGGGGGAAGTCTATTATTGAAAGACTCAAGAGTCTTAATCTTACCTAAATGGGACATAGCCAATGCTATGATTTTTTATTATGTTAGGAAAGAAAAAGATACTCAGTTTAAAACAAAGGAGGAAATCATAAAGGCACATAGAGTTTTGAAATACAACAGTTGATCAAGTATAGGTAATATGGTCCATTGAAAAAAGGGACAAAATGAGGATACAAGAAATATCAAGTTCTGAGCATGTAGGAAAACTCATTGTGTATAGAGTAGAGGAGGTGGATAGTGAAAAAGTTTCTAAAATGACTAGAGAAATTATGGATTTTGGGGTGGTGGTTGCTAAAAAGGATAAAAATAATTTTTTGGAGTTAAATGCAAAGTTTCAAGAAATACATAATACATCAGTTAGAGACTTTGGTAACCTAGATGGATAAGCAATTAGGAAAGAGAAAAGTGGGAGAATCTAGCAAGCCCCAAATTACTTATCCTTATCCACTAGTGGAGCCTTTTAAATCTACTCCTCATGTTGAAATTCTAGATACTCCACAAAAGCCTAAATTTTATTCTGTAGAAGATTATGAAGAAGAAAAGGGTAAACTATGGGTGTCACATGTGGAACTAAATATTCAATATGAGGATAAGCTGAGGAAAGCTCTCATGTATTTAATTAATAAAATTGATTGGCCATCATTTTATGAGCAACTAACAAAGGCAATAAATATGTAGGATGAGATAAAGGCAAATGATTAAGTCTTGAAGTCAATTGTCAACAAATGGAGTAAAAGGAGTAAAGGTGTTACTCTTCTATGTTTTTCTCTCATCAATTTATCTTATGAATATATAGAAAAGACTTATGATATGACCAATGATCTCTCAGAATTTGATGATAAAAGAGTTGAATTACAAAAGAGGATCATTAATTATCTTGACAAATATAAGCGTATTAATTTTGAGCTCTTCCCACATGCCATTGACAAAAGGGATAAATTGAAAAAAGAGAGGAATGGGCCCAAGAATTGAATGACTTATTTTGCCTTTGAATGAATAAGGTTATAAATGAGAAAGGAAATGCATGGTGGGTAGCTACAACTGAAGAAGTTGTAAAGGTGTAGTTATTTTATGATTCTTTGAGGAAAGATTTTGCTGAAATTGATAGAATTGGAGAATATGTAATTAAAAAGTAGAATGATATTCTACATTTTAATTGGCCAGATGATACACTATTTGACAAATGGATGGAAAATTTTGTTCATGCTAAACAATTAAAACTTGATGAAACTGATGACGATCAAGATGTAATTCAAATAATTGATACATCAGTATAAGAAGAAGAGGGCAAGAATAAACAACCAACTTCAGCCAGCAGAATCAAAGTTCAAATTGATAATATGGAAACAAAAGAATCAGATGTAACTGTAGTTTTGGTAGTATGTGATGACATGGATGGAAACTCTTGAGTTGAAGTAACTCTGTAGACATTTGAGTTAGGTCCATCACGTGTAGTTCCATTAGCTACATCTTTTGAGGAGCTATAGTAGCATTTAAATCCTTAGTAGTAAAAAGTGTAACAGAAAATGGTCTCCACAAAAGAAAATTTATGATATAAAGTTTTTCGTTGCACAAATTTTTGTCTTTTATGATAGTAACAATTTAAATATTTTTCTATCCTAAGGATAGCTATTAGTATTCTCTATGCCTGAAGCTTGTTGCATCTCACACTATATAAGTGAGATCCCAAGGCTAGAGAAAGGGTCTGATTTATTGTATAACTTTTAGTTCTGTTAGTCTATTTCAGTCTAGTTTTTCTTGATATCAACTCTTTGATGTATTTTCTTTGCAAATTCTGAGAATGTATTAATTGTTAATGATCATGATGTCTTATTTTAAGTTTTCCTGAGTATTACTCAATAATGCAAAGATGAAACGTCCCCATTATCTTTTCTCTCTAAATCTTGTCTCCATTTTTAGTGGCTGGCTATTTTGAGATTGCATGACTAAAGCTTGTTCAATTTAATGCAACTAGGATAAGTTGTATGTCAATTCATTGTTGCTTTTGATTCAATGAATTAAGTAAATGCTTCAGTGTATGTGATAGGATTGCCAGACATTAGGAAGGATTTATGTAAGAATGAGTTGTAGGGAGAATTTTGTTGATCTCATATTGGTTTTAATAATTGAGTGTCAACACACTTAAGCTTTTTACTAAGTTCATGTCGAGCTAGTAACATATGCCAAGTATAATGTGTATAGATGTCGAGTTGCTATGAGTGTCGAGTCACTCATATGCCAAGTAAATCAAGTACTGAGTAAATAGTAAGTGTTGGAGTTGAGAAAAGCCAACTCCGAAGATGCCCAAGATCACCTGCATGCGAGAACCTGTCAAAGAGAAGCCAAGAAGGGGAAGAGCATGGAGCAAGAGAAAAACCCTAAACGGACATGAGAGACAATATGTGCAAACACAATAAGAAATGTATTTACAATGCCCTATGATATGTTGAAAATACAAAGAGGGAGCTCGCTTGTAAAGAGCTCATGGAAGCTTGTATTGGCTCTCTTTATAAGCGGGCTCCCTCTTTGTATTTTCAACATATCATAAGGCATTGTAAATACATTTCTTATTGTGTTTGCACATATTGTCTCTCATGTCCGTTTAGGGTTTTTTCCTTGCTCCATGCTCTTCCCCTTCTTGGCTTCTCTTTGACAGGTTCTCGCATGCAGGTGATCTTGGGCGTCTTCAGAGTTGGCTTTTCTCAACTCCAACATGGTATCAGAGCTTTTCTATGTGCAAGAGTAGATTTTAGTTTCCTTATTTAAGAGATTCGAGGGGGGCAAATAAACTTTATTGTAGTTTTTTGAAAAATGAAGTATGCTCTTCTCTTGCATCTTTGGATGATCCTGAGAATCAGAAAAGTTTTTACAAAAACGGTTTTTCTCTGGGGTTTCAATCTCAAATCTGACAACCAACTTGCATATTTGGAGTTTTCAATCAGTTTTGCAGGTTCCAGCATGCGATTGATGGACTTAGAAAGATGATCCAACATTTGCATGTCATATTCTAGTTGCTGGGGTCAGTTTTTAATTTTTGGAGCCATTTTTTACTATTAAAGGCGTCTGATTTACACTACAACATCTTATGTACATCAGCAAGAAAAATGCTTTCTGGGTTTTGTTCGAAGCCTCGAAAAACCCTCTGGGTATCTTTTAGAATTTTCATGCAAGCTGTATATTTTGCAGAATCAAGCATGCAAAGCTACAGCCATACCCCTCTCCATTGGCAGTCACAGATTTGAACGCAATTTTCAAATGTCTCATTCTTGCTCATACGGACTCCGATTTTGATGATTCTTGTTATGAACTTGGCTATTTTTTTGTGCTCTATCCACTAGTGGAGTTGTTTTTTGATTTCCATGCATGAATTCTTCAAAAATTGCAGATTCTCAGCCGTGACTGTGCACAGTTCTTGAAAACTTCAGAGGATCATAACTTTCTCATACGACCTCGTATCGAGGCGATTTTTTTTTAAAAAGTGCATGATTTTTTGAGTAGATCACAATGGTGCTATTTGTTTCCTTGACTATTGTGCCCAAGTTTCACTTTTAGCATATGCTCTTCATGAGGAGGCCCTGTCAATTTTTCTTCCGTAACTTGAGCATACGAACGTATTTTTTCAATCCAAAAAATGCGTCAGAAAGATGGTTCTGAGACAGAGATAATGGTACAGGTTTTTTTGATTTTTGCTATAGTCTGGTTGCCTATTTTGGCAGTCAAAGTCAGATTTTCTATTTTGCCTTCCGAGAGCCATATCTCGCTCATTCAGACTCTTTTCTGGGCTCACCAGATATCTTTGGAAAGCTGGTTCTATGAGTTATGCAGTTGCAGAGGTCTTTTATCCAGATTCTGCTCCAAGTTCTTTCTCCTTCGAGTTTTGCACTTTCGCACTCTGGCGGATTACTTGGATTCTACAGGTCCTAGAATCTCTTCTTTTGTTCTTTTGGCTCACTCTTCTTTCTGACTTCTGAGCATTGTATGCTTCTATTCTGTTGTGTTCCTTTTTCTGTAAACACACTGAGATAAAGTGCCTGCTTTTGCATATCTGGGATCTTGTACACCTTGTGTTTGTTTGTACTCGCACTCAGTTATAAAGTGTCATGGGGGGTCATGATGTTTTGCCATTTTGTGCTCATCCACCTTTGTCAAGTGAATTTTTCTTCCACGACATTAAGCCATTCAGTGTGTTAGTGACACCGCCCTTTATCCTGTGCTTGTACTTCTATTGCACTATTGGTGTTTTTGATTCTTCTTCTTGCAGATGTTTTTGGCATTGCATTTCAGTGTTCCTGTCACCCCTCTCCCTATTCAACATTATGGGGGGTTCACCTATTGGCTCTATTGCTTCTTTGGTTCGATTGAGTGATCTACGTATTTAGTTTTTGTTCCTATGTACTAGGCGGATGCAGTGGCTAGGCACCTATGCATTTCGGTGAGATGGTTCATCTACTATATAAACACTCATTCATTCCTACCTTTGGAGGTCACCTCTTCGATTGATCAGCTCTTCAGACTTTGTCTTCTCTACCAGTCATGCACTATTTCAATGGGGGTTCCAGCAGTTTCTTCTGACAGTGTTTGCAGCTTCATGCTTCAGAGATGCTTCATGCTCTTTTTTGTTCCTCTCTTTGGGACATTTCCTAGATTGGAGGCTTAGTTTCCTTCATCTAGTTCTTTTTCTTGTATTGGGTACCTAATCAGGCCTTGTTGCCAGGACCCATTTTCCTACTTTCATAGCTTTGCTAGGTTAGCATCCACCTAAGCCTCACTTATGGGGGGGTGTTAGTGTAGTTTTTTATTTTTCCTATTTTGCTAGGTTTTTTCTACACTTTTAATAATCTCGCTCAGGATAATAAAGCATGTCTTATTAGGTGAATGGTTGTGAGGTGTCACCTTCCTACATGTGAGCATCCATTAGCTATCTTGGGAAGATACTTTTCTATCTTTAGTCCGATAGATGGTTGCTCCTCATTGGTTGGTGTTGCCACCTCCTCCCTCTTCCTAGCCTATATAAGCATGCTACCTGGCTTGTATTTGTATCTCTTGTTTTTGCATCCTCTTAATGCTATTTTGCTTCCAGCATTTGCATTACTCTCTTGGAGACTAACTCTATGATGCTATTTTGATTTTGTATCATTTGCATTCATAGTTTAGATATTTACTCTTTGCACTAGTTTTCTGGGTTATTAATCTTATCAGATTCTAACAGTAAGTGCCAAGGAGTTCAAGTGCTGAGTGAACAATAGATGCCGAGCAAAGTTCAAATGTCGAGCCAGATAAAATTATAGTATGTGCCAAGCATTAGTATTAACAAGTTCTGAGTAACACATAATTGACCTAGTTGTTTGTGATGGCACAAACAACTATGTAAGCTATTTTTGAGCCAACATATGGATAGATCTCAAAGCTTTGAAGATAAGATTATGGTGCAGGAGCACCTAATCCTAAAGGTCACTATGAGATATATAAGGTTTTAGTGTTATTTAAAGTCAATTATATGATGTTTTGATTCATTTCAAATCCATTTGTAATGGTGTTGACAAGAAATGTAAGCATGTGCACAATATTGCTCAAGTTATCAAATAGGTCATGTTTAGGTCTACATGGTCAAATTGTATAAAAGGCCTATGAAATGGTAAATGCATTATAAGAGGTCTTAATTATTATATTTAGGTATATATAGAGAGGTTTGATAAAATTTTAACGTAATATTGTCAAAAATGTAAAAAGTTACATAAAAAAGTTGTAAAATGCAACATTGAGAAAGTTGCTAACATTACAAAAAAGATGTAAAAGGATAGATGGTTGGTGTAGGAGTTGGTTATGAAGTTAAAAAAATAAAAAATACCTTATAAATACCATTTTATGGTCAAACCAAATTATAGATTTTGAAGGAGGAAATATTTTGATATATTTCTTGTGCATTCTATTATTGTTATTTTGATTGGTTTTTCAATTTTAGTGTTGGTTCCAGGTCTTGTACGGCCATGTAAATCATATAAACCATGTAATATAGTAATTGATAGATAGAAGGATGAATCCTCTTTCTCATTATTTTCATTTGGTTCATTTTTATAAAGAAATGAATAAGTTATGCACATTTTGGTGAAAGTTAGTATTTGCAGATTTGAGGATTCCAGGGAATAGTCATGTTGCAGCATTTGGTACAGGAATATTTTGGAAAATCAAGACCTCTAATAATATTAATTGGAAATAAATGTGAATTAACTTTCATTTCCTTTTGGTTTGGGTTCTTTTTATACAGATTTGTGAAAGTTATGGGCATTTGAGTGAAAACTGATTTTTAACAATTTGCATTGGAGTTGTAGGCAATGATTTATGCTTGAAAAATGATTTGTAAATGGTAAAAATAAATTACTTATATATTTGGAAACTAGATTCATTAATAGATAATGTGAAGTTGGTTTGGTGTCATTTAGATTCATTTTCAGGAAGACATGAGATGACCTAGGAAGGGTTTGGTGTTTTAAATCTGGTTTATGATAGAAAAATGATAGTTTGAAACAGTTATTGGTTGAGGAACCAAATGGAATCATAAGACCTTTTAATTTTGGAAAATGGTAGTTATTGATGTTGACTAAAAACTTCATTCTTTCTAGAAAATTTAATATTGTTATTTTATGGGTCAAATAAATCAATCTTTAAAGATTGTCTTGAAGACAACAATGTTGTGGTTTTCCTCATAAATTGCCTTTGTTCAAAGATATTATTGAATGGGTGTTGAAAGGATCATAAAGGATCCTATTGATAATCTAGTTTATATGATTCTCTACATCAGATTGAATCTATTTGGATTACTTATGTGATCAACATGCAACTAATTAGAAAAATGGAAGGAATTGAGCAGGAAAAATGAATGAATCTCAATCATAGATTCATACGTAACCCTAAGCCACCACAGTCTTTTTAAAGGGAGATGAAGCTCCATAATTCAAAAAGGAGAAAGATAGCATTAGAGAATGCATGTGAGAAGATAATACCAGTGAAGATTTGAAGGAAATAAAAGGGGTGAATTGATGAGTATACATTCAAGGTGACTTAGAAGAAGGACACAATTGCAAAATCAATTATTAGAATAGAGGATCAAGGATACAACAATTTCTTTAAGATCATAAAGGATTAAGAAGGACTAAATTGAGATCTAAAATCAGCAATACCAGATTGTAAGTGTATCAGATCAAACATTCTACTATGCTTTCTAACAACTGTATCATCAGGATGAAATCGTTTGTATTAAGGTTGACTTAATAGTAATTGTGAAATCCTTTAACAGGGTGACATTCTAAGTGAGTGTTCTAAAGTCCTTTAGCTAGGCACACTTTTAACATGGTGTTAAAATCCTTTAATAGGGTGGGATCTAACAATCCTTTTTAAGCCTTTAACAGGGAAGATCATGATAATGGTCAAATCATGTAACCTTAATAGGTGAACTTTATTGCTGCAGTAGTGAAGAATTGTGGGTGTCATCCCCACCTAGTTTTACCTTCTTATTGGAGGGTTTTTGGGTAATCATATTTGATGTCAAGTGTTTATGTGGATGCATTTACTTTACATGTTATTTCAATATGCTTATGCATGCATTGTTTTAAAGTTAAAAGTTTTATTGGTTAGAGATTAGTACTTATGATTCGCCCCCCCTCTTTGAAGTATACATTTCCCATTTCTATTTCCAACAATTGGTATTAGAGCTAAGTTCTCATCAGGAGAAGCCTTACAACTTGGAGAAAAGATCTTGAGATGAAATTTTACAAGTTGAGAAAGACCATTGAGAATTAGGAGATTGAGATACATCTCCTATTACAACAAGTAAATGAAGATAGAGATGCCTTGAGAAGTTCGCTAAAGAGAAGAAAAAAGATTGCTATGGCAGAAAATGACACTCAATACAAGGAGATTGACACCACAAAGTTATTTGTAGATGGTAACTCCTATGAATTTGATGCAGCAAGTGCAGATCTCATGGACAAGAATAGAGCACAAGCTGAGTAGATCAAAAATCTCAAGTTGGAGCAAGAATCACAAGTAATATTACTATGTGAGATGATTGAACAAAAGAAGAAAGCTACAGAAGACAAGGCCATGATTGAAGAAGAAAAAAGAATTTTGTCAAATAGATTGGAAGAAAAATTAGTAGAGCTATCTAGAATCTCAAACATGCAATTGGACACCCTAAGCCAAATGATGAATGCTCATCATGAGTTGAATGTCAAGGACATTGAGATAATTGCATTGAAGTTTCAAAATGAACAACTACAGAATGACTTGAAAAGAGAAAAGGAGTTTGCAAAAAGTTTCAACAAGACAAATGAAGCCATTAAGTACTTTGAGCAACTACTAAAATCCTCTAGATCCTGTAAAGACACATCAGGATTGGGCTACACAAGCATTGAAGAAGGAGAATCATCCAAAGTTGTTGAGGAAAGAAATAATAAAGGTAAGAATTCTAAACCTACTTGTCATCATTGTGGAAAGAAAGGATATACAACTAATGTCTGTAGGAACAAGAATGCTAGTCAGAATGCTAAGCCAAAGAACTTGACACATTGTTACAAGTGCAACAAACAAGGTCATCAGGCACATGAATGTAGAACCAGAACCATGCATGCACCAAAATTTGAAGGACATTTCTACAATTGTTAGAAGTTTGGACACAAAGCCTTTGAATGTAGATCCAAGTTTACATGGTCATCAAACAAGGGAAGAAGCCATGAAAATTCCTATAATTGGGATTACAATACAAGACATAGCTATCATTATTGTCAAGAGTATGGACATATCCCTGAGAATTGAATAAGAACACATTTTAGTGGTAGCTACAATAGATGGTTGAGTCAAACTACATGCTTTAGTTGTTTGAAGATCGGTCATATCAACAAGCACTGCCCAACAAGGACAAAGGCACCTAACTCAGAGTTCAACACGTGAAAAGGAAAGGTAGATGTTGAGCACATTAGAGAAGAGATGAACAAAACATGGAAGAAGAAAGATGGATGTAGTACATCAAATGAAGGGGCCAGTTCATCTGAAAGGTGAAATGATCACATCTCATCAAACAAAGCAAAAGGAGGTATGTGGGATTGATACTTAAATGCTTCATCATACATCAATTCCAAGATAAGTTAGTGCTAAAAAAAGAGTAAACTAGCATGATTAAAGATGCAAGTCAACAAGGAAAAATTAAGGTTAAACTTTAAGTTTTCATCTTACTGTCGAGTGTGAAAAGTCCTCTTCAATTGCCGAGTAAATTCTAGCATGTGCTGAGTTGTCAGCCAATGTCAGTTGAAGCTGAATTAGTAGTAGCTACTAAGTGAAGGAAATCCCTATTGGAGTTGAGTAAGGATAATTATAATGGCTACTAAGTGATGGAAAATCAATGGATGTTGAGTGAAATAGAAATTACATAAAATATGAGTTTACAGTTGTACATGCACCATGCATTAAATGCTATATTTTGAAAGGGTATAAGGTAGATTTTCACTCTTTTTTTGTCATTAAGAACATAGAGCAAGAGCGAGTAGAGTGAAGAAGTGATTGACGAGTAGAGATTGAAGCTTTTGTATGGATTCCAAAAAATACCAAGCATCATTCCATTGATTTAAAAGTATTCTTCACATGCTGAGTTACATAGTTACATAGTTTTGTATTTGTTGAAACCCTAGTTTGAAAAATGGCCTCTAGCTCTAAGAATCCTAAGGATAAGGAACCATTTGAAGTTTAGTTGGTTAGTAATGAGATAAAACAATCATATTTTAGGGATATTCCTAAGGTTGTATATAAGAATGACCCAACAGGTGCATTATCAATCATTCCACCTAAGGTCGTAATGGTTTAGGATGTAAGAAAGTTTTATAATTGCAAGGTTGGAGGAATAGGAGACATGGAAATTCATTAGGCATATGATAAATTATGTGAAAATAGAGTATTGAAAGAATAATTTAAAATCATAGAAAGGAAGGGCTTAACTCGTGCCCTAGATTTCCCCACTGTCTTCAAGACTAAATGGATAAGAATTGTCTAGAGTAGAATCCATGATGGATGCCTATGGTTGGAAGGAGGACCTATCAAATTGTCAAAGAGGATTATGCATAGGGTTATAGGATATCCAACCCTAGAATGGCCCAAGACCCTAAGGAGCGACTCTAAAGAAACAATTGAGAAAATATAGGGGCAAAATGGAATAAGAGAGGAATGACAATAGATACCATCAGGGATCCACTTCTTGAATTTGCAGTAAGGGTGATATCTCACAAATTCTATTAGTCAAGCTAACTGAATAGTGTACCATGTATAACAGTTGATGTAGCATACAAGATTGTGAAGAAAGATCATACTTATGATCTTGCAGAGCTATAATTGTAGCAAATTATTGAAAACCTAGGAGCAATAAGGAGATCTAAAAGTGCTCAATGTAAGTTTGGTTCCATATTGATATGCATATTATTTTATGTTAAAAATGAGTTTCCCTCTTTTGGTAGGTAGGATGGAAGACTAATAGGTCTTTGGCTATACAAATAAATGAGTACATTGAACAAATGGAAGACAATTTTGAGTTAGTGATGACTAGTTATTTTGAGGATTTCAAGCAATCAATGAAATAGAGTTTCTCTAGTGGAGAAGTATTATAATGACACATGTTTCTTGGTAGACGTTGACTACACCTTTATCCAGGATGTGATACCCAGAGCGAGATGGCTAAGGCCTTTGGGGTATGAAATCAACATAGATAAGGAATCAACTGTCATCACTACCCTACTTGTAGAGGAAGTTGACAAGACAACAAAAATCTTTGGTAATTATGATGTTGTCAAATCCAAAGTTGAAATAGAGTTGAAAACTACCTCAACTCTAAAGAAAAAGGCTAAAATGGTAAAGAAGCTTAAAGTAAATTTGGTGAGGGAGCTAAAGGCAATGATGATGATGATGAAAAAGAAGAGGAAGAACAAGAGTAGGGCCAAGAACCTCTTGCCCTAACCCAAGGCATGGATGAAGATGAAGAAGAAGAAGGTGTTGAGGAGGAACAAGTCAAGGAAGCACCAACAAAACAAGAGTCAAAGAAGAGAAAGGCTAAGACACAACCTACAGCTTAGCCAAAGGGTAAGAAAATTGCAAAACCAATCCTTGCAAAGCTTACTAATCCAACCACAAGAGCAACCACAAGGGCCACCACTCAAAAGGGTAAGGAATAAATAAAAGAGAAGAAGAAGGCTATTGAACAACAAGGTCTAGTATAGAAGAAATTAAGGAGAAAATATGTTGCACAACCTAAATCTAATGAAGAAAGGACTAAGTCAGAAGACACAAGCTAGTTCAGAGTGGTAAGTCATGCTCCCAAGTCTAATATAGAAAACATTTTTGATAATATTAGCAATAATGTAGACTTAACTGGTTTGAAAAATATTGAATTCAATAAATTAAGTAGAGACGATCAAAATAAGATTGAAGAATTACTGTATGCCATGATGGACAAATTCAAGAATACCCTACTTGAATTTGACACTACAATGCCCAAAGATTTATATTCAATTGTTGAGAATAAATGACATTATTGCCTAAACATGGAGAAGGAAATAAGAGAGTCTATATTGGCACAAGTGATGCTAGAACTATCAAAAGGGAAAATAAAAAAGGCAAACAAGAAATGTGGTAGCAAGTTTGCACCAAAGTACAGGGCCTTCAACATTCTTCAAAATAAGATTGAAGATGTTGTAAAGAAATCAACTCAAATGTGGAAGTTGATATACAACTTGACTACTATCAAGGAAGATGAGGAGGATCCCTTTGAGGGAAGGAACAATGGAGAAGATGAAGAGAATGATAAGGAAGGAGAAGTTGAGAAAGAAAAGGAAGGCAAAATAGTGGAGGAGATACAACAAAAGGGAGATGAAAAGGTAATAGTTGAGGAGCAACAAATAGATCAAAGTGTGCAAGACAAACAATTGCCACCATTAAGCCCTTCACATGACACAAACACAACTGTAGAGACAATAAAAGTAAAAGATGTTCCTGATAGCTCGACTCAGAACATCAATTCACTAAATATAGAGGATCTAAAGAAGATCCTTGACCAATCCACATTATAGGAAAAATTGTGTGATAATCCAGTGTTGGTTAATGTGGATGAGTTACAGAAAGTAGTAGCTAATATAACTAGGGTTAAGGTGAAAACACAAGAACCACCTTCTACCATCCCTATAGATACTAGTGGTCAACCTCAAGAGAAAGCATCATAAGATACATCAACTAAGGTTGATACCACATTCAAAGTTGTTATGATTAAACAACAAACTGATACTGTAGAGGAGCCCACAAAGGAAAAAATAGGATAGATAGAGGTATATGTACCTACTGCACAAACACAAGGTGCACCACAAATAATTATGATTGAGCAAGGAAGAGTAGAAGAAGAGAAGGACATTCCAATGGAAAAGGGGCAGGAAGCCATTCAAACATTGGTCAACTTACCAACAACTGGCACTTCTACCAAAGTTCTTCACAAGCCGAGCACTAATGCAATTCCACTTCAAATTTCAGCACTAGGCTCGAGCTCAACGAAGGTTGCAAGGGTACTTCACTATGGATACCCAACATTAGATGAGGAAATAGTCATACCAAAATACGACTATGCAACCATGAACCTTGAATAGATCAATGAGATTCAAGAGGCATTGAAAAGGAAGAAAAAAAAAGAAATACTCAAAAAGGAGTATAAGAAAAGGCAAGCACTACATGAAATCAAAGACATATTTTTAGATGCATTCAACTTGAAAACACCTGATGAAACCAAGCCTATATTGGAACAATTGTTAGAAACCAAGCCTATATTGGAACAATTGTTAGAAATTGTTGAACAGGTGACAAATGAAGACTAGAAAACCAATGCAACACTCATGGATTGGTCTAAAAGGAAATTTCAAGGTAAAGTTAATGAGAAAATATCTAGTGGAATAGCACTATCACAAGTGGAGCTAGCTATAAAGATAGAAAAAATGAAGAAGGTACTTGAGAATATATTCTCACTGTGCACTAAATTGTGTGACCCCACACTCTTCACACAAGAAATGAGCCAGAGGATTCTGAGTTTGGAAAGAAACTTGAAAATATTTGGTATACAGTTACCACAAAACCTAGCTCAAAGTGAGAAGCACTTTCATTCCATGCTTTACACACAGAAGGAACTATCTATATTAACAGTAGAAGAGGCTAACATAAGAGCCAAACTAGTCTAGATTCAAGCTTCCCTGACCCCTCACATGGAGATACTACAAAAAGAACTAGCCTATGCTGAAATAGTACTCAAGAAAGATCCTAATCTTTCAACATTGGACAACTTAGTTCACCTTGCAGCAAAGACAACCATCCAAATCAAATCATTAGATGTTGCAATAGACAATTGGGACGCTACTCTCAAGATTGTAATGGAAGTAAATAAGAACTTCTTGGATAAATACACACTTAGTGTATAGACCCTTTGAGATTAGTGTCAAAAAGGGGGAGAAATATTCAAAGAAAAGATATATGCAAGGGGGACACATGTGAAAGGGGGAGTTACAAAATAAACAGAGAAAAGAAAGGGGGAGTAAACAATAGGAAAGAAAAAATAGGGCATATTAGAACATATTAGATAAGGAGTATCAGAATGATTGAAGCCAAAGAGAAACAACAGAGGCAAATCTACTCAGAGAGATTTTGGATACAAAAAAGACACATTAACTCAGGGGGAGTTATACAATTTTGAGGTATATAGGTCTTTACAAAATTTTGAACAATTTTGAAGTTCTATTATGCCGAATTGGATGTATATTATACTCGAGGAGATTAGATTCATCATGTATAGTTAAGTGTTTTTGCCACTCATGTCAAAGGGGGAGATTGTTGATCTCAGATTGGTTTTGACAATTGAGTGTCAACACACTTAAGCTTTTTACTAAGTTCATGTCGAGCTAGTAACATATGCTGAGTATAATGTGTATAGATGTCGAGTTACAATGAGTGCCGAGTAAATCAAGTGCCGAGTAAATAGTAAGTGTTGAACAGTTCAAGTGTTGAGTGAACAATAGATGTTGAAAAAAGTTCAAGTGCCGAGCCAGACAAAATTATAGTATGTGCTGAGCATCAATATTAACAAGTGTCGAGTAACACAAAATTGACCTAGTTGTTTGTGATGGCACAAACAACTATGTAAACCATTTTTGAGTCGACATATGGATAGATCTCAAAGCTTTGAAGATAAGATTGAATCTATTTGGATTCCCTATGTGATCAACATGCAACCAATCAGAAAGATGGAAGGAATTGATTAGGAAACATGAATGAATCTCAATCGTAGATTCATACCTAACCCTAAGCCACCAAAGTCTTTTTAAAGGGAGATGAAGCCCCATAATTCAAAAATGAGAAAGAGAGCATTAGAGAATGCATGTGAGAAGATAATACCAGGAAAGATTTGAAGGAAGTAAAATGGGGTGAATTGATCAGTATACATTCAAAGTGACTTAGAAGAAGGACATAATTGTAGAATCAGTTATCATAATAAAGGATCAAGGATACAACAATTCCATATCAGATCAGAAAGGATTAAGAAGGACTGAATTGAGATATGAAATCAGTAATACCAGATTGTAAGTGTATCAGGTCAAACATTCTACTATACTTTCTAACAACTATATCAGCAGGATGAAATTCTTTCCATTAAGATTGACTTAATAGTCATTGTGAAATCCTTTAATAGGGTGACATTCCAAGTGAGTGTTCTAAAGTCCTTTAGCCAGTCACACTTTTAACGGGGTGTTAAAATCCTTTAATAGGGTGGGATCTAACAATCCTTTGTAAGCCTTTAATAGGGTAGGCCTTTCACATGATAGATCATGAGAGCGGTCGAATCATGTAACCTTAACAAGTGAACTTTATTGCTACAGTAGTGAAGAATTGTGGGCATCCCTACCCCAGTTTTACCTTCTCATTAGAGGGTTTCTAAGTAATCGTATATGGTATCAAGTGTTTATATGGATACATTTACTTTACATGTTATTTCAATATGTTTATGCATGCATTATTTTAAAGTTAAAAGTTTTATTGGTTAGAGATTAGTACTTTTGATTCACCCCCCCTAGAATTATACATTTCCCATTTGTATTTCCAACAAATTTTTGATTACATTGATTGTAATGTAGTCAATTATGTCAAGAAATTAGATAGACTCTAAATCGCAATGGATGAAGCACTGATTAATTATTTTAGTTAGCACAAGAGAATATCTTAGATAGATGTCAAGTAAACATCTAAAAATCAAATAATTTCTAATTTAAATGTTTGAAGAATGTCAAAGCTAGTCAACACTTGTTTACATTTAACTTTTGAGTCTTAGTTAACTGCTATTGCCTAGAATTATTTGTAGATCTAAGAAGAATTATGACCAATCTTCTATAAGGGATGAAATATTGTTGTAAAATGTCATGGAATGAGTGAAATATAAATTTAGTATCAAGTTGTGAATCTTTTATCCCTTAGGTGCACCCGCCTTGGTTTTGCAAAGCCAAAAGAGTAAAAAATCTTTAATGGTTTTGTTGCAGTTAGGTCCAAATTTGAAGAGCATATAGCTATTTATAGGAAGTAGCTAACCCTTAAGTTATTGTGATCTTCATCATCTTGGTATTAAGTATTTTTTTGCTAAGTAGTTTGATAAACACCAACAAAATGGTGACTCTACTGGGGACTTGTACGATACATGCTTGTATGTGAATTTTTTTGCAGTTTCCTTGGTTGTGTCAGTATACATTTTCTTAGATTCCTTAGCAATTACTCATGGTTATATTGGAATTTTCTAGTGACAAACCTTGAGAATTTAAAAGGAAAAGAGAAAACTTGAAGTACCACAGGTATACACTGACATATATAGTCCTTATAAAGTGTCTTATCTATCAAATAAGAGTTGGAGTCCTAGGTTCATTGCGATTGGTTTCTTTATGTGTCAGATTCATTCATATTTTCTCATGATATTTTCCTTAAGTCAACAAGTTATTGCATTGTATATTTTCCCTGGAATAGGGTGGTGACTTAGTTAAGGTTTTGAAGCAAGTGCTTACAAAAGGAAAAGTACAAGAGCTTACACAAGGTCCAATATTGATGTACCATTGTCTATTGATTTACCTCAAGGTGGTAGAAAGAACCAAAACAAAAAGAAAGTAGATATAAATCCTACTTGGAAACCAAGGGGTAGTGTATCAATAAATTCTCAATACCAGCTAGTGGTAGGGAGAGAATCTTCTTCATTAAGTTTTGAATTAGAGACCACAAGACTCTTAGGAGGGATGTTCAATACCTCATTACAAGAAGAACAAGCTTATCACGACAATAATGTTTCCTCAATGAGAGATACATTGTGTAGACTAGATGTGATAGGTGAAATTAATCATAGATTGGGATATAAGAATGACATGGAGGATCCTTTTAATCCTAGAGAATTTCCATATGTAGAAACAAACCTTATAAATCTTGATGACACTACAGATTCAAAAGCAACTTCTATAGATCCAAAAGAGGTATACTAAAAAATAGGACTCTCAAAGAAATGGGTTGTTGAAGAAGAGGCCAAACATGCTCATTTGGAAAAGGAAAGAGAGCAAGCCACCTTGAATGCCATTATTGAAAGAGGTAATTTGATCATAAGGATGAAAACCCTAAAAGATCAAAACAAGAAATTGTAGGAACAAACTTCAGTCCTTCATGCTAATGTTTTTGGGGATATGGATAGTTTGACATCTAAGGTTCTAGAACAAGAAAAACTCATAAGCCAAACACAAGAACCTGTCATCTCTCAAGTTCAACTCTACAAGCACGTTCAGACATACCATTTAGAACCTATTGTGTTACCAATAGATAAAGGAAAAGGTAAGGATGTAGGAATCCAAATAAATGAACCTAAAGTTGTACCAAGTAAATATTTAAACCCTCCCATGTCCAAATTGGATTTGGATCTAGAAAATGCTAGAAAGGAGAAGGAAGATCTGTCAAAAGAGCTTGAGAAAGTTGAAAATAAAGCTCAAGCAACAGAAACCAGAAGAAAAATTTAGTTCATTAAGTCCAATTTTGCATTAGCCTCATGGCTAAATGTGTCCACCCAAGCTACAACTTTTGTACCTGCTTGTGGACCAATAGTTTCTAACCATTTCAATCTTCCCTTGCTTCATCATCCACTATTAATACTCAGATCTATATTGTTCAAGCTCAACAATATCAAAGTGTTGCCCATAATCAAACAAATGCAACAAGCACCTCAAATGTTGTTGGTTTTCAGAAGAAGCCCATATACATTGAAAAGTATAGAAAAATGTCATTCTTAGGTATCCCTGGTTCTCCACACCCAATATAATTTGACCTAAGAGACAAAGTTGTCAAGTTTTTGGAAAAAATATTATTACTGGCAAAGAACACTTGAGAATTTTCATAGATATGCTAAATGATTTCAAATTTAAACATGGGGATGTGGTGATGAAATTGTTTGTGCATTCATTGATTAAAGATGTAAGGGATTGGTTTAGAAGACTACCTGATGATAGCATTAGTTCATGGAGTGATTTAGAAAAATTTATTCAAAGAACAATATGGGGACAATACTAATGTTGGTTTCATGTTGAATGACTTCAACAACATTAAAAAGAACCCTAATGAATCTACATTTGATTTCAATGCGAGGTTTCAGAAAGGAATGTATAAGCCTTTTTAGGTCATGAGGCTAAATGAGGATGTGTGTCTTACAACATATTTCAATGCCTTTGATAGTAAAATGGCTTATCAATTGAGAGATAAAGACCCCAAAACTTTAAGGGATGCTTACAAGGTAGCAATGAATATTGAAAACAATAGGAAAGCATCTAGTAAGCTAGGAAGGAGAGATGATCCAAAGTTGTTCAATCCCAAGAACAATAAGAAAGAGAATGATAAATCTCCTACAGGAAAGAAGCCTAAGGAAGCCACTATAGGCCAGGTATTATAGTTATTGAAGAAAATGAACCCACCAACTTTCAACACACACAAACCTAATATTGGTGAAAAGGCCCCTATGGATAACAACCATTTCAATAGACAACCGAGAATGAAGAATTAACCTTATACTACTCAATGGAAAGATGGTAAACCAATTCCTAATCACACCCAAAATGTGAAAGAGAAGGGTACTCCTAATCCTCTACAAAGGAATCCTATTAATATAAATGATGATGTGCCATGGTGCATCATATGCCAATCACCTCACTCCTCATATTACTATGTGGTTGCTCAATCATTTGCTGTAGATCAGAATGTACAGAATGAGGAGGAAGAAGAAGAAAAAGGCCATGATGATTGAAGTTGTAATATGGTTAATATATGTGATGATTATGTAGATTCTGACCTAGAAGAACATGAAAATGACATTGTTAGTCAGAGTGCTATTTACCAATTACACCATTAGCAGATATTCTCAGATGATGAAGACTATGATGAAGACAAGGTATGTGTTACATCCTTAGTTGCTAATCATATAAATCTAAGGAAACCTTCCAAAGAGGAGATTGATAGAATTATTATAGAAATGATTTCTTAAGTTCGTAGTAATTATAATTTGAGAAGAAAGATAGTTAGTAATGAACCTAGTAAGCCTTCTAGTATTTTTATAAAGGACATTACCCATAAGATGAAGGATGACAATAAGAAAAATAATGTAGAGACAACAAAGGTTAAAGATAGTAAAGTCAAGAAATGGGAGCCCAAAAAGAAGGTCCAATTTCATATAGTAAAGTCAAGAAATGGGAGCCCAAAAAGAAAGTCCAATTTCAGACAAATGAGACATCTAGAGCAATGGTGCAAGAGAAGAAGTTAGGATCTAATTTTGCTAAGCAAATAATAGTGCATGTTGTTCAAAAGACTAGAACTCCAAGTATGCTTGTGACACCTACTATGTCTGAACCCATTGACATGATATCTATGTTATCCCAAATAACTTTCAAAGTACCTCTGTGTGAATTGTTTAGAATTGATGAACATAAGATTAAATCCTTGTCATCATTGGGTGTAATAGGCAATAATAGAGATACTGTTGAACAGATACTATTGAACAAAGTGTCATACAGAAAATCCTAGTAGTAGTGGAAGATAGTGGCATTGTATCCCAAATCCCTCAAATTTTTTTAGATGATTCATCAGTAGCTTATTTGGAGGACATTGACCCATTTTTTCTTAGTTTGATTATAAAGGAAAAAACTCTAAAAAACTGCATGATAGACTCAGGAGCTTCAAATTCTATTATGCCTTTCAAAGTCATGGAAGTCCTAGGTTTGAAAGTAGACACCAATCAAGGTAGATGTAGAGGCATGGATGCTAGGGAAGTACTTGTCATAGGTACTATCAATGCATTATCCTTCAAGTTAGTTGCATATCCAGATGCAGAATTGACTATATTAGTCCTTGTAGTTGATATTCGTCCACATTATGGAATGTTGCTATCCAAAAAATAGAGTGTTTCCATGGGAGGTAGCCTACAGTGTGACATATCCTATACTACTTTTCATATAGATGAAAAATTTGTTAGGGTAAATAGGGAACCAAGGGTCAATCATATTTTTGGGGAAGAAATTGACAAGGACTCCACTTCTTTCTCAGACACTGGTGTGAATGCATTCAAGACTAAATTGATTATCCAAGAGGTTGAGAAACTCCCTGTTGTAATTATACATGAGGTTAACTATTGTATGAATTCACAAATTTTGTGGACCGTGCATTTTGATGGGGTCAGCTCTAAAGAAGGTTTAGGGGTAGGAGTAGTCTTTGTTTCTCCTGAGAAGAACAATTTGGGATATTCTTTCACCTTGAATTTTTCATGCACAAACAACATAGTAGAATGTGAAGCACTCTTATTAGGATTAAGAATAGCAACCCATCGTGGAATCAAGAAATTGGATGTTATTAGTGATTTTGAATTAGTGGTTTCTCAAGTTAGAGAAACTTATGCATAAAAAAAAGAGAGACTAAAGTAGCATAGAAATGCTATATGGGATCAAATTGAGTAATTTGATGCATTTGGTATTTCTTGGATGGAAAGAAATTATAAAAAGATGGTTGATTTGTTGGAAAATGTGGCTATTAAACCAAAGGATATATCATTTGCTGGAATTTCACAAATTGAGGTGCAAAATTGACCCTCAATACCCAACACCATAGAACATTGGCAAGTTTTTGAAAATGATAAAGATATTTTAAACTTCTTATCAAGTAAAGATAAATACCATGGCCAAGAGTTAGATTGTAGTGCCTTAATTGAAAAAATAGATGGCAAGGAGACAATTATTTGCCAAGAAATTTTACAGTTGACAACCAATAAAGTACCTAAAGGGTTAGTGGTTTTAGAAAACATGTTTGATAACCAAGATAGGGTGAAGTCTAGAATCAAGGATCATAAACCACAAGAACATGAAGAAATAAACCTAGGTACCTTTGAAGCTCCAAAGAAAATTTATATTGGTCAAAATCTATCAACTAAAATTAGAAAGCCTCTAATTAATTTGCTAACAAAGTATAGACAAATCTTTGCATGGTCTTATGATGACCTTAAGGCCTATAAAGAAGATCTATTCCAGCATGTCATACCACTCAAAGAAAATGTTAAACCTTTTAGGAAAAAGAAGAGACCAATAAACCCTACTTTGGCTCCCAAAATGCAAGAAGAATTAATGAAGTTGAGGGATGGAGGGATAATTAAACCAATTAGGCATTCTAATTGGGTATCAAACTTGGTGCCTATCAAAAAGAAGAACAGTGACATAAGGTTGTGTGTAGACTTTAGAAAATTGAATGTTTCCTCCTTGAAAGACAACTATGGATTACCAAACATGCAGGCCATGCTACAATAAGTGACTAGTTCTAAATTGATGTCTATGATGGATGGATTCTTTGGATATAACTATGTCCTTGTAAATGAAAAGGAACAATTTAAGATAGCTTTTACAACTCCATGGGGTACTTATGTTTATGTAAGTATGCCATTTGGATTAATTAATATAGGGGCAACTTTTCAGAGGGCTATGGATGTGGCCTTCCATGATTATATTAACAAGTTTATGGTAGTGTATCAAGATGACCTTATAGTATATTCCAAGAAGGCAGAGGACCATTATAGACATCTAGAGAAGATTTTCATTAAGGCCTTAGAATATGGAATATCCTTGAACCTAATGAAGTGTACATTTGGAGTAACAAAAGGGAGATTGTTATGTCATATAGTATCAAAGGATGGTGTGGAGATAGATCCTAAAAGATTGGCTGTCATTGATAAAGTTCCTAAGCCAAAAAATGTGAAAGGAATACAATCATTTTTTGGGCAAGTCAACTTTTTGAGAAGATTTGTTACAAACTTTACATAAATTAGTAGACCAATTTCCAAAATGCTTTAAAAATGAACTATTATAAATTGGCATGGTGAACCTTCACAAGCCTTTCAAGACATTAAAATTGCTATAAGAAAATGCTCCAGTCCTTAGAACCCCTGATTATACAAAACCAACACATATATTTTCTTTTGCATCTTTTCGTACTGTAGCAACAATCTTATTACAGAAGAATGAAGAAGGGTATGAATAACCTATTGCTTTTTTTAGTAAATCCCTTTAGCTTGCTGAATTAAAGTATTAGATAAATGAGAAATAGGTCCATGCCTCGGTAAAAGCTGTCAAAGCCTTCAAGTGTTATCTTGTAGGTACTATTGTTGTGGTGTTTGTACCTAGTGTAGCTGTTAAGGACATATTTTCTCAGCAGGAGGTGTCAGGTAGAAGATGCAGATGGATCAATAGAATTCAGGAATTCAACATTGATATCTAGATCACCAAATTAATAAGAGGTCAAGGAATAACAAAGCTTATGGCTTAGTCCAACTTAGATGTGAATCAGGTAAAGGTAATAGTAGATGACCTAAGAATAGATTTATGTGATATGGATCATTGTAAATGGTACATCAACATCATTTATTACTTTCAGCACATGGAAGATCCATCCCATTTGATAGATAATGAGAAAAGAAGCATTAAGTTATAGGCTATCAGGTATATTATTGTTAGGAACAATTTGTGGTGGAGAAATTTTGAGGGAGTGTTACTAAAATGTATTGATCAAGAGAAATCCAAAGAGATATTGAATGAGATACATGTAGGGGTTTGTGGAGGACACTATATGGCTAAAACCATTGCCCTCAAAGTGATGAGAGCTGGATTTTGGTGGCCTTCTCTTTTCAAAGATGCTCAATTATTGGTTAGAAAATGTGATGCTTGTCAGAGATTTGTAGGTAAACTGAAGTTTTTTGGAAATACTTCGTTAAAACCAGTTGAAGTCTAGGCACCTTTCCAGCAATGGGGTATAGATTTTATAGGTGAAAATTTTCCCAAATCTAGCACTGGTTATTCATGGATTCTGGTGGCTACTAATTATCTTACAAAATGGGTAGAGGCTATTCCTACCAAGAATGCTACTAGTAAAACTGTGAATATTTTTCTTTTGAACAATATTATTTCAAGATTTGGATGCCCACAGAAGATTATAACTGACAATGGAATGTGTTTTAGGTCAGAGGAGTTCATGAAATTCTATGATAAGTATAATATAACTATTGGAAATATAAGAGAAGTAACTAAGGGGAGGGGTGAATCAATTACTACTAAAATAAATCCTAGATCCCTTATATGTCAAATAAAATTTAGACTGATAAAACTGATTACTGCTGATACTTAGTAAGCATACAAAAATTGTTGTAACTTGGTAAATGCAAATTGTGTTTAACTTGGTAAATCTTAAGATATTGTCAGTAATTTATTTGCAAGCATGAAAGAAATAACATGAACACATATGACAACGGGATTTAATGTGGAAACCCAATTTGGGAAAAACCACCAAATGTAACTAGTTACTATTTTTCACTCTTCTGAAGTGAACCCTGTTAGGAGCCAACCTTGTTAAAGGTTACAAAACACACTGTTTGGTGTGAACCTATTAAAGGATTTAATCACCCTGTTAGGAGTGGCCTTGTAAGAGGTCTTGAAACAAATCAATGGAATTGCCACCTTGTTAGAGGATTTACAAATGGCTATTAAACCATCTCTGTTAAGAGATTTTAGATCACTATTACAATAGTTAGAAAGTAACAATAAAATGACCTAACTGTGATGTAACTAAACTGATGAGTACAGATCTCTATTCTAGCTTATACTTGATCCTTCCTAATCAAATAACACTTTTCTACTCCACAAGGATACCTGCATATCCTTCAAGTTCGCTTCCTCTCTTCTTCTCTCTTTTAATTCATTCAACTTGCATACTTTGAAATCAAAAATTGACCTTTTACTTATACCTTGCAGATTGTCAAATTTTCTCAAATACAAATTAAAACAATCAATATTCATTACCTCTATTGGCTAGAATCAATAGGTAAAATTATTTAAGCTTTATATGCCAAAATAAGAAAATCCTTTGGTAGCCAACCCAGCTTGGTAGAAACTAATTCTGAAGTGATTTCTTGTGATAACCAACATGAGCTTGGTTAATACTGTGAACTTACAAAATTCCTTTGGTAATCGAGTAAACTTGGTCAATACTAGCTCTGCTCAATTTTACCTTTGTTAACCGAGTGATCTTAGTTAACACTCTTTTTTGCATAAATTCCTTTGACACCCAAGTGAGCTCAGTAGATACTATCTTCTGTATATAGCAGACTCATGAATGCTTAGCAGAGAAGGAAAACTGTCTTCACTGACCAAGTGAGCTCGACATGCACTGACTGTTAACTGATATGACATTTGTGTAACATCAAAGATGACACACAATTAATTAATTGTATTCAACAATAACAAGGTTAACATCTTCCCCTTATCATCCATAAGGAAATGGATAGGCCGAATCCATAAAGAAAAGCTTGTTAAAAGTCATTAAAAGGATTCTAGATAATAACAAGAAGGCATGGGATTCCAAATTAGAGTTGGCAATGTGGGCTAACAGGGTAACAATGAAGAAAGTTATAGTTGTAGCACCCTTTGATATTGTATAGGGGATCCAGAAGAGAATGCCTCAAAACAACCTAGTAGGCTTGTATAATTACATTCAAATGTATGATGAAGATGTCATTGATGACATGCAGGAGAGGATGTATGAATTGATAGGGCTAATTGAACCTGAAAGGAAGCTTCTCTCATAAATAGAAAATTACAGTCACAAGTTAGAACACTATATGATAGAAAGACAGTGAATTAGAAGTTTGAAATTGAAGATCTAGTTCTCATGTGGAATGCTAGGATTGAGGATAAAGGAAAGCATGGCAAATTTGATCCAATATGGCTAGGTCCTTATCTAGTGGAAGCCTCATGGGGAGGAGACTCTTATATCTTGAAAGATTTATCAAGCAATATTCTTGAACTGCTACTTCATGGACAGTTCTTGAAGAGGTATTTTTGCTAAAATACTTGCTCCATGAATAGTAGTATAGGTTTTTTGTACATTTTGTAAATTCTTTGTGTCTTTTGTCTAGCCCTTGTGTATTCTTTTCCTATGTTGTTGCTCTCTCAGAGTTGTCAAGTAAGAATTTGGTCAAATTTGTGATCTACTTCTGCCAAGGATTTTGAGCCCTCGTATGAATTTTTCTCATTCATCATCCCCAGATAGAGCCACCGTTGGCCTAGTTTTTCACTAGGTTATCTTGTTACACTATATAGTGAAAAAACTATTAGTCCCATGTGTTTGAAACTATGGAATGTACCAAAGCCCTAGGTGAGTTTTAAATTTTCATTAGACCCTTGTTGTGTGCCCTAGCTTTTAAATAAATTTTTAGAAAATAAGATTTTTTTTTTTGTGGGAATATTGTTACCCTAAGGTTTTATTTTTCTCCTTACCCCCTTTTTATTTTAAGTCAAAATTTTTAGATTTTTTTTAAAAAAAAAACCTTCATTGTAAACCTTGCCCTAGCCGTTGTTTCAATTTTTGTTATTTCCTTAATATTCTATCAAATATCTTAACCATTGTAGTTTACCATCATCAACCATCGATCTTTGGAAGATAGACGGTGAGCACATGCCTGCATTGAGAACTTACTTGAAGTTTAGTAATTGCGAGAATGCACCTGTGTGATATGTAGTAGTTGGTGACGATAGTCTTCAAGTGATGTCATTAGTCTAATTGAGTAGTGGGGTCACTTTTGGTATTATATTTTTGAACTATTGATCTAGAGAAGATCAATGGTGGGCATATTACCACTTTGTGAAGATGTGCAAAGTTTACCTAAAGCAGTAAAGTGCCCTAGCAACACATGTCTTTAGTGATGTCATGCAAGAGGTTGAAGTATTTCAAAAGGCACAAGATAAATACATCATTGATCTTCAGAAGATCAATGGGGAGTGCTTGCCCACAATATGAAAATGCTCAAAGTTTAGTTGAAGTGGGTAAGCACCCACATGCCACATGTACTGGGATGAGGTCATACGCCCCCTATTGAACAAAGCTAATATTATGACCAGTAGTTAGCGATTGTCAAAACAAGTTGGAAAACGTGAACCATTTCATCGGTTGACTTTGCTGATTGGGTTGTATAAAAGGGATACAATATATAAAACCTTTGATCTTTAAAAGATTAAGGGGAGATACTTTACTGTAATATGAAAATGACTAATTTTTAACTAATGTTGTAAAGTACTTGCTTGCCATGTGGACAAGTGGGGCCGGTTGCTTGGAAAGTTGCTTAGTCAGGCCAGGGTACAAAAGGATGGTGACATGGAGCATGATGATTAGTAGGATAGTCCATGTGTTCCTAAGCTAGAAAATGATGGTATCAGTGGGCCTATAGTTTTAAAGATGAAGTCATGAAGATATAAGGATTTTTCCTGATCGTCAATCTTTGGAAGATTGACAATTGAAACTTCACCACTTTGTGAAAGTGCTCAAACTTTATTAAAATGTGAGAATGCACCTTGCTGACATATGGAAAATTTTCAAAAGTGTTAATGTAGCCCTTCTAATTTCAAATCAGGCCATCTAATGCTTCATAGTCGATGGTAGGAATTTAAAATTTGCATTGCGACATGAAATTTGATTGTTGAAGCATTAAATCTTATCAATGTTGTCTTCTATAAAACTTGATGCTATAATAAGATTTTGAATTCTCCATTATTGAGTACAAAACTATAGAATTCCCATAGTGCAAAGATTTCTAGAGCTAAGGGCAAGAGTTTTCAAGGTTTTCAACACATCACAGAGTGATTTAAAGAGAGAAAGAGCAAAGAAAAGGCGAGTAAGTCATCTGAACTTTTGAGGATTAAGAAATTGTCATTGTATTAGGGTAAATTGCAAAAATGCCTCAATGCAAGGATTTTTCTAGAAAAATAGATTACTTGAAGAGGGCAGTTCACGATGATTTTTTGGAATAGATGCCACTATCAATGAATGAATTAGCTAGGGGTAGAGAATTGATTTTGAAAAGCCCTAGATTATTGGTTAGAGAGGGTTTCTATGAAAAGGCTAATTTGTTAAGAGATGAAAAAGTATTCGTGGGAGGGCGAGAGCTTTTTTGAAAGTGGTTTGTAGAGAGGAAATTAGATACTCTAGCAAGCAATGTCTGGGTATTTGACATAGGAAAATTGATTGTCCCTAGAGTCTTCTTCGGTGATGATCTATCGAGAGATATGGAAAATAAATTTGATCCAATAAATAGGGTTGTAAAGAACCATATAGGAGACAACCTTTTTAGGGTTTCACTTGAATTGATTAGAGAGGTTTTCAAGCTAAACCCCAATCATGTTGTTCATGAGAAGATTGACATGGAAGACCTCCTATCTAGATATGATGCACAAAGAGTATATCTAAGGGGAGGGCCACTACATCAACACTTTGTTAAAATTGGATCATTTCCCTTAGTCACACAAAATACCCCCAAGCCCTTGTTGAAAAAAATACTTTAACCCTAGTGCACAAACCTTATACTTTTCTCTTTGCAAAATCTTTGGTATGGATGAACAAGATAACATACCAAGCTCTATTTTTCTTATTATTGCTCAAACTCTTCAATATAGAATGAGTTCATTTCTTGATTTTGCTACCTCTTTAGCTGAAGAAATTCATAATGGTTTGATTGGAATAGCAAAAGCTAAAGTTGACAAACCCTTATGTTGGTATTCAATTTTGATGCATATTTGTTTATATAAAGGGGTTTCCTTTTTCTCCAAGGAGATGAAACTACAATTGGAAAGAGATGGAGAAAGACTCCCAATTTAGGTATGAGTGTAAACATGACATTGAAGGTGGTTGATGTCAGCTTTGTCAGATTTAATAGATACTTTGCCTCCAGGCTCAACATGTTTTTGGTAGGGGATAGCTCTAGTATACCATAGTCTCTATTATAATTAATTAGACCTAAAGACCATGCCCAAGGACTATTGGTAAGCCACAAATGGGGTGATATCATTTCATATGTTGTTTCCTCTATATTAAGAGTTTATGGCTTTTTTGGGAAAGCTACATGTGCTATCATACTAGGTGCCTTGGAAGGTAGGGATTGTTGAGTTATTATGGCAAATTGAATTAGTTAAGGAGAGAGATTTACTTGGTAAATCTAAAGGTACTTTCTTTTCTAATGATTAATGTTATTCACTATTATGTTTTAGTAAAAAAGGGATGGAGGAATGTGGAAAATTTCTTAGAAAAATATCAAATGGCCCAATCCCATGCCTGTTTTGTTGATTTAGAGGGATTTTATGATCTCCTTAGAGAAAGAAGTAAAGCTAAGATTTCGATACAAATTGTATACTTTCCTGAGGACATGATCAAAAATAAGTTCTTATTACAAGGACAAGAGGTTAGAAAAGAAAAATGGATAGTTTATAGTAAAGTCTTGGATTTGATAAATACTTTTGAGCCAAAATATGATCCCTTAGCAGATAAGAAATATTACGGCATGAAGATAAATTTTTTTGGGATCATGCAAACATCAAATGAGAAGAAAGAAGTCATAACAAAAGCATACCTAGACAAGGCTATTGTGGTGGAGAGAAGACTGGCTAGCAGAATGATTATGACCCCGAGGTAATATACATTATAGAAAAAGGCCGAGTATGTAGTGGCCCAATATATACAGTATGTACCTCCATACAAGAGGCCAAGGTTTGAAATCCCTCTTGACACACATGCCCCTAAGAAGTAGAGAATAGGGTAGGGTTCATCTTCTAATGCAGAAGAATATTCACCATCCTAAACTCCACTCAGAATAGATGATGAAGCATCTCTAAGAGAACAATTGACAAAAATTAGAGGGGAAGGGGACATTGTGATTATAACTACTGATTTTGAAGGAGAAGTACCTAAAGAGCCTCTTGTGCCATATTTTGATCTTACTATTGTAGACTATAGAGGTAAGGAAATAGACCATATGATTGCACAGGCTTCCCAAAAGTTCATTGATGATGACATTTTTGTAAAAAATAGAGCTTTTGTACAACTATTATGGAGAAGAAATATTGGTAATTTTGAAAAGAAGTGCAAATTAATAAAAGAAAAGCAACCTAATAAGCTGGACTTTGAAATTGAGGAAGAAGTTAAAGCCAACTTCGTGGAGGAATTTGCAAAATTAAGCCCCAAAGAGGGAAGTCAATAATTGAAAGACTTAGGAGTCTTAATCTTGCTTGAATGGGACATAGCCAATGCTATGATTTTTGATTCTGTTAGAAAAAAAAAGATACTTAGTTTAAAACTAAGGAGGAAATTATATAGGCACATAGAGGTTTGAAATACAATAATTGATCACCAAGAATTGGTGATATGGTCCATTGAAAAAAGGGACAGACTGAGGATACAATAAATATCAAGTGCTAAGTATACATGAAGCCTCACTATGTACAAAGTAGAGGAGGTGAATAGTGAAAGTTTCTAAAATGACTAGAGAAGTGATGGATTTTGTGGTGATGGTTGCTAAAAAGGATAAAAATAAATTTCTGGAGCTAAATGCCAAGTTTGAAGAAATATTGAAGGCATATGAGGAAAGAGGAAACATAATACATCAATTAGAGACTTTGGTAGCCCAAATGGATAAGCAATTAGGAAAGAAAAAAGTGGGAGAATCTATCAGGCCCCAAATTACTTATCCTTATCCACTAGTGGAGCCTTTCAGATCCACTCCTCATGTTGAAATTTAAGATACTTCACAAAGGCCCAAATTTTATACTACAGAAGATTTTGAAGAAGAAAAGAGTAAACTATGGTCATTACATGTAGAACTAAATATTCAATATGAGGATAAGCTAAGGAAAGCTTTGATGTATGTAGTTAATAAAATTTATTGGCCATAATTTTATGAGCAACTAACCGAGGCAATAAATACATGGGATGAGATAAAGGAAAATGATGAAGCCTTGAAGTCAATTGTCAACAAATGCAGTAAAAGGAGTAAAGGTGTTACTCTTCTATGTTTTTCTATCATGAATTTATCCTATGAATATGTAGAAAAGACTTATTATATGACCAATGATCTCTCAAAATTTGATGATAAAATATTTGAATTACAAAAGAGTATCATTAATTATCTTGACAAAAATAAGAGTATTAATTTTGAACTCTTCTCACATGCCATAGACAAAAGGGATAAATTGAAAAATAAAGAGGAATGGGCCTAGGAATTGAATAACTTATTTTGGCTTCAAATGAATAATGTCATAAATGAGAAAGGAAATGCATGGTGGGTAGCTATAATTGAAGAAGTTGTAAAGGTGCAATTATTTTATGATTCATTGAGGAAAGATTTTTTAAAATTGACAAAATTGGAGAATATGTAATTAAAAAGAAACATGATATTCTACATTGTAATTGGCCAAATGATACACTGTTTGACAAATGGATGGTAGATTTTGTTCATGCTAAAAAGTTAGAACTTGATGAAACTAATGATGATCAAGATGAAATTCAAATAATTGATACATCAGTACAAGTAGAGGAGGACAAGAATAAACAACCAACTTAGTTAGTAGAATCAAAGTCCAAACTGATAATATGGCAACAAAAGAATCAGATGTAATTGTAGTTTTGGCAGTATATGATGACTTGGATGGAGACTCTCAAGTTGAAGTAACTCTACAAAAATTTGAGTTAGGTCCATCTGTTAGCTTAAAGAATAAATTTGACAACTGAGTGTCAATACACTTAACTATTTTTCCACTAAACAATGCCGAACAAAGAGTAGGTGCCGAGTAATATAAAGTGCCGAGCTATATCAAGTGCCGAGTGTTAACAGGTGCCGAGTGCCAACAAGTGCAAAGTGTTAATAGGTGTTGAGTGCCAACAAGTGCCGAGTGTTAACAGGTGCTGAGTGTTAACAAGTGCCAAGTAACAGTAGGTGCCGAGTGATACAGTTTTGTTTAGGTGCCAAGCTATCCAAGAAACAGCATGTGCCGAGCATCAATAATGCTTCAGGAGTTGAGTAACTCAAAATATCAGCATAAGAGTTTGTAATTGCACAAACTATGATGCAAATAGTTTTTGCAGCCGACATAAGGAAAATCTTGAAGGATTTAATGATGAGATCGAATCTTTTATCTTTCCTATGCAATCTACATGCAGCCAATAATAAAAATGATTAAGGCATGCAACCAATCAGTAAAAGAAAAGTATTGAGCGAGAAATTGAGATTCAATGTGGATCGTAGATCCATATCTAACCCTAAGTCTTTGAAGTC